>CATKUP010000122.1:0-1200000 GCA_949786385.1 Onychomys leucogaster
AACGTGTGAGATTCATGAACGATGTAGCTTCGTTTGAGCTGAAAAGGAATTGTGTTTACCTGAAAAGAAGTCTTCCTTGTAGGTAGACACAGAGCTGGGGATTTAACTCCATTTCTGAAGGGAAACAAACAGCACAGTTCTCATCCATGAAACACACTCTGCTTTGGAGCAAGTAGCATGCTCTTGCTTTCTACAGTCTGTAATACAGCAGGAAATTGAGTTTGATCATAAAAAAGAACTGTGTTTCCTACACAAACGGACCATATCTAGTTCAACTCTGCTTCTGAAACTGATACAAACCACAGATCCTCTAACATCCAATGCTTCTCAATTAAGAGCGAGAAACGTGTTAGCTTCGTGAACAATGTAGCTTTGTTTGAGCTGAAAAGAGACTGCGTTTACCTGATACGAAGTCTTTCTTATAGGAAGACACAGAGCCTGGGATTTAACTCCATTTGTGAAGGGCAACACTCAGCACAGTTCCCATCCATGAAAAACACTCTCCTTTAGAGCAAGAAGGACGCTCTTGCTTTATAGGGACTGTAATACACCATGAAATGTGAGTGTGATCATAACCAAAGGACTGTGTTTCCTACATATACGGACCACATCGAGTTCAACTTTGCTTCTGAAACTGATACAAACCACAGGTCCTCCAACATCCAACGCGTTACAGTTAAGAGCAAGAAACGTGTGAGCTTTGTGAACGATGTAGCTTTCTTGGAGCTGAAATGGTTCTGCATTTACCTGAAACGGAATCTTGCTTGTAGGAGAACAGAGCCTGGGATTTAACACCATTTCTGAAGGAAACACACTGCACTGTTTCCAACCATGAAACCCACTCTGCTTTAGAGAAAGAAGCATGCTCTTTCTTTCTAAAGTCTCTAATACAGAAGGAAACGTGAGTGTTCCCAGAACAAAAGAATGGTATTTCCTACACATACAGACATTATCTAGTTCAACTCTGCTTCTGAAACTGATACAAACCACAGGTTCTCTAACATCCAATTCTTTTCAGTTAAGCGCCAGAAACGTGTGAGCTTTGTGGACGTTGTAGTTTTGTTTGAGCTGAAAAGTGACTGCTTTTACCTGAAACGATGTCTTGCTTGTAGGAAGACACAGAACCTGTGATTTAACTCAAATTCTGAAGGGAAACTCACTGCACAGTTCTCATCCATGAAACACACTCTACTTTAGAGCAAGAAGCCCGCTCTTGCGTTCTAGAGTCTCTAATACAGAAGGAAACGTGAGTGTGCTCAAAAAAAAGAGCTGTGTTTCCTACCCATATGGACCACATCTAGTTCAACTCTTCTTCTGAAAATGATACAAACCACAGGTCCTCTAACATCCAATGCTTTTCAGTTAAGTGAGAGAAACTTGTGAGCTTCGTGAACGATGTAGCTTCCTTTGAGCTGAAAAGGGACTGTGTTTACCTGAAACGAAGTCTTGCTTGTAGGAAGACACAGAGCCTCGGATTTAACTCCATTTCTGAAGGGAAACACACAGCACAGTTCTCATCCATGAAACACCTTCTGCTTTAGAGCAAGTAGCATGCTCTTGCTTTCTAGAGTCTGTAATACAGCAGGAAACGTGAGTGTGATCATCACCAAAGGACTGTGTTTCCTACACATACGGACCATATCTAGTTCAACTCTGCTTCTGAAACTGATACAAACCACAGGTCCTCTAACATACAATGCTTTTGCGTTAAGAGCAAGAAACATGTGAGCTTCGTGAACATTGTTGTTTTGTTTGATCTGAAAAGTGACTGTGTTTACCTTAAACGAAGTCTTGCTTGTAGGAAGACACAGAGGCTGGGATTTAACTCCATTTCTGAAGGGAAACAAACAGCACAGTTCTCATTCATGAAACTCACTCTGATTTAGAGCAAGAAGCACGATCTTGCTTTCTAGAGTCTCTAATACAGCAGGAAATGTGAGTGTGCTTAAAACAAATGGGCGGTGTTTCCTACCCATATGGACCACATCTTGTTCAACTCTGCTTCTGAAACTGATAGCAACCACAGATCCTCTAACATCCAATGCTTCTCAGTTAAGAGCGATATTCGTGTGAACTTCGTGAACGATGTAGCATTGTTTGATCTGAAAAGTTACTCTGATTACCTGAAACGAAGTCTTTCTTTTAGGAAGACACAGAGCCTGGGATTTAACTCCATTTGTGAAGGGCAACGGTCAGCACAGTTCCCATCCATGAAAAACACTCTGCTTTAGAGCAAGAAGGACGCTCTTGCTTTCTAGAGTCTCTAATACAGCAGGAAACGTGAGTGTGCTCAAAACAAAAGGACGGTGTTTCCTACCCATATGGAACACATCTAGTTCAACTCTGCTTCTGGAAATGAGTACCCACAGATCCTCTAACATTCAATGCTTCTCAGTTAAAAGCGAGAAAAATTTGACCTTCATGAATGATGTAGCTTCATTTGAGCTGAAAATGGACTGCATTTACCTGAAACGAAATCTTGCTTGTAGGAAGACACAGAGCCTGGGATTTAACTCCATTTTTGAAGGGAAACACACAGCACAGTTCTCATCCATGGATCTCTCTCTGCTTTAGAACAAGAAGAACGCTCTTGCTTTCTATAGTCTCTAATAGAGCAGTAAACTTGAGTGGGCTCAGAACAAAGGAACGGTGTTTCCTACACATATGGACCATATCTAGTTCATCTCTGCTTTTGAAACTGAAACAAACCACAGGTCCTCTAACATCCAATGCTTGTCAGATAAGATTAGAAATGTGTGAGCATCATGAATGATGAAGTTCATTTAAGCTTAAAAGTGACTGCCGTTACCTGAAACGATGTCTTGCTTGTAGGAAGACACAGAGCCTGGGATTTAACTCCATTTCTGAAGGGAAACACACAGCACAGTTCTCATCCATGGATCTCACTCTGCTTCAGAACAAGAAGAACGCTCTTGCTTTCTAGAGTCTCTAATACAGCAGAAAACTTGAGTGTGCTCAGAACAAATGAACGGTGTTTCCTACACATACAGACCATATCTAGTTCATCTCTGCTTCTAAAACTGAAACAAACCACAGGTCCTCTAACATCCAATGCTTGTCAATTTAGAATAGAAACGTGTGTGCTTCGTGAACGATGTAGTTCTTTTGAGATATAAAGAACTGCCCTTACTTGAAACGAAGTCTTGCAAGTAGGAAGACTCAGCCTGGGATTTAACTCCATTTCTGAAGTGAAACACACAGCAGAGTTCTCATCCATAAAATACACTCTGCTTTAGAGCAAGAAGCACGCTCTTGCTTTCTAGAGTCTCTAATACAGCAGGAAACATAAGTGTGCTCAGAACAAAAGAACGGAGTTTCCTACACATACGGACCATATCTAGTCCAACTCTGCTTCTGAAATTGATACAAAGCACAGGTCCTCTAACATCCAATGCTTGTTATTTAAAATGAGAAACGTGTGAGCTTTGTGAACGATGTAGTTCATTTGAGCTGAAATGTGACTGCCGTTACCTGAAAAGAAGTAGTGCTTGTAGGAAGACACAGAGCCTGGGATTTAACTCCATTTCTGAATGGAAACACACTGCATAGTTCTCATCAATGGATCACACTCTGCTTTAGAGCAAGAAGCACACTCTTGCTTTCTAGAGTCTCTAATACAGCAGGAAACTTGAGTGTGCTCAGAACAAAAGAACGGTGTTACCTACACATACGTACCATATCTAGTTCATCTCTGCTTCTGAATCTGAAACAAACCAGAGGACCTATAACATCCAATGCTTGTCAGTGTAGATGAGAAACGTGTGAGATTCTTGAATGATTTAGTTCCTTTGAGCTGTAAAGTAACTACCCTTACCTGAAACGAAATCTTGCTTGTAGGAAGACTCAGAGCCTAGGATTTAACTCCATTTCTGAAGTGAAACACACAGCAGAGTCCTCATCCATTGATCACACTCTGCTTTAGAGCAAGAAGCATGCTCTAGGTTTCTAGAGTCTCTAATAAAGCAGGAAACGTGAGTGTGCTCAGAATAAAAGAACGGTGTTTCCTATACATAGGGACCATATCTAGTTCAACTCTGCTTGAAATTGATACAACACAAAGGTCCTCTAACATCCAATGCTTGTCAGTTAAGATGAGAAATGTGTGAGCTTCATGAACGATGTAGTTCTTTTGAGCTATAAAGTAACTGCCCTTACCTGAAATGAAGACTTGCTTGTAGGAAGACTCAGACCCTGGGATTAAACTCCATTTCTGAAGGGAAACACACAGCAGAGTTCTCATCCATGGATCACACTCTGCTTTAGAGCAAGAAGCACGCTCTTGCTCTCTAGAGTCTCTAATACAGCAGGAAACTTGAGCGTGCTCAGAACAAAAGAACGGTGTTTCCTACACATACGGACCATATCTAGTCCAAATCTGCTTCTGAAACTGATACAAAGCACTGGTCCTCTAACATCCAATGCTTGTCATTTAAGATGAGAAACGTGTGAGCTTCGTGAACGATGTAGGTTGTTTGAGCTGAAAAGTGACTGCCCTAACCTGAAACGATGTCTTCATAGTAGGAAAACACAGAGCCTGGGATTTAACTCCATTTCTGAAGGGAAAAACACAGCAGAGTTCTCTTCCATGGATCACACTCTGCTTTAGAGCAAGAAGCACGCACTTTATTCTAGAGTCTCTAAGACAGCAGGAACGTGAGTGTGCTGAGGACAAAAGAACGGTGATTCCTACACATAGGGACCATATCTAGTCCAAATCTGCTTCTGAAACTGATACAAAGCACTGGTCCTCTAACATTCAATGCTTGGCACTTAAGATGGGAAACTTGTTAGCTTCGTGAACGTAGTAGTTCGTTTGAGCTGAAAAGTGACTGCCCTTACCTGAATCGAAGTCTTGCTTGTAGGAAGACTCAGAGCCAGGTATTTAACTCCATTACTGAGGTGAAACACACAGCAGAGTTCTCATACATTGATCACACTCTGATTTAGAGCAAGAAGCACGCCCTTGTTTTCTAGAGTCTCTAAGACAGCAGGAAACGTGAGTGTGCTCAGAACAAAAGAACGGTGTTTCCTACACATATGGACCATATCTAGTTCAGCTCTGCTTCTGAAACTGAAACAAACCAGAGGTCTTCTAACATCCAATGCTTGTCAGTTTAGATGAGAAACGTGTGAGCTTCGTGAACGATGTAGTTCGTTTGAGCTGTATAGAAACTGCCCTTACCTTAAAAGAAGTCTTGCTTGTATGAAGACTCAGAGCCTGGGATTTAACTCCATTTCTGAAGGGAAACACACAGCAGAGTTCTCATCCATGGATCTCACTCTGCTTTAGAGCAAGAAGCACGCTCTTGCTTTCTATAGTCTCTAAGACAGCAGGAAGGTGAGTGTGCTGAGAACAAAAGAATGGTGATTCCTACACATACGGACGATATCTAGTCCAAATCTCCTTCTGAAACTGATACAAAGCACTGGTCCTCTAACATCCAATTCTTGGAACTTAAGATGGGAAACTTGTTAGCTTCGTGAACGATGTAGTTCGTTTGAGCTGAAAAGTGACTGCCCTTACCTGAAACGAAGTCTTGCTTGTAGGAAGACACAGAGCCTGGGATTTAACTCCATTTCTGAAGGGAAACACACAGCAGAGTTCTCATCCATGGATCACACTCTGCTTTAGAGCAAGAAGCTCGCTCTTGCTTTCCAGAGTCTCTTATACAGCAGGAAACGTGAGTGTGCTGAGAAAAAATGAACAGTGTTTCCTAAACATACCGACCATATTAGTCTAACTCTGCTTCTGTAACTGATACAAAGCACTGGGCTTCTAACATTTGATGCTTGTCAGTTATGATGAGAAACGTGTGATCTTCCTGAACAATGTAGTTCGTTTGAGCTGAAACGTGACTGCCGTTACATGAAACGAAGTCTTTCTTGTAGGAAGACACAGAGCCTGGGATTTAACTCCATTTCTGCAGGGAAACACACAACACAGTTCTCATCCATGGATCACACTCTGCTTTAGAGCAAGAAGCACGCTCTTGCTTTCTAGAGTCTCTAATACAGCAGGAAACATGAGTGGGCTCAGAAGAAAAGAACGGTGTTACATACACATACGTACCATATCTAGTTCATCTCTGCTTCTGAATCTGAAACAAACCAGAGGACCTATAACATCCAATGCTTGTCAGTGTAGATGAGAAACGTGTGAGATTCTTGAACGATGTAGTTCCTTTGAGCTGTAAAGTAACTACCCTTACCTGAAACGAAATCTTGCTTGTAGGAAGACTCAGAGCCTAGGATTTAACTCCATTTCTGAAGTGAAACACACAGCAGAGTCCTCATCCATTGATCACACTCTGCTTTAGAGCAAGAAGCACGCTCTAGGTTTCTAGAGTCTCTAATAAAGCAGGAAACGTGAGTGTGCTCAGAATAAAAGAACGGTGTTTCCTATACATAGGGACCATATCTAGTTCAACTCTGCTTGAAATTGATACAACACAAAGGTCCTCTAACATCCAATGCTTGTCAGTTAAGATGAGAAATGTGTGAGCTTCATGAACGATGTAGTTCTTTTGAGCTATAAAGTAACTGCCCTTACCTGAAATGAAGACTTGCTTGTAGGAAGACTCAGACCCTGGGATTAAACTCCATTTCTGAAGGGAAACACACAGCAGAGTTCTCATCCATGGATCACACTCTGCTTTAGAGCAAGAAGCACGCTCTTGCTCTCTAGAGTCTCTAATACAGCAGGAAACTTGAGCATGCTCAGAACAAAAGAACGGTGTTTCCTACACATACGGACCATATCTAGTCCAAATCTGCTTCTGAAACTGATACAAAGCACTGGTCCTCTAACATCCAATGCTTGTCATTTAAGATGAGAAACGTGTGAGCTTCGTGAACGATGTAGGTTGTTTGAGCTGAAAAGTGACTGCCCTAACCTGAAACGATGTCTTCATAGTAGGAAAACACAGAGCCTGGGATTTAACTCCATTTCTGAAGGGAAAAACACAGCAGAGTTCTCTTCCATGGATCACACTCTGCTTTAGAGCAAGAAGCACGCTCTTGTTTTCTAGAGTCTCTAAGACAGCAGGAACGTGAGTGTGCTGAGAACAAAAGAACGGTGATTCCTACACATAGGGACCATATCTAGTCCAAATCTGCTTCTGAAACTGATACAAAGCACTGGTCCTCTAACATTCAATGCTTGGCACTTAAGATGGGAAACTTGTTAGCTTCGTGAACGAAGTAGTTCGTTTGAGCTGAAAAGTGACTGCCCTTACCTGAATCGAAGTCTTGCTTGTAGGAAGACTCAGAGCCAGGGATTTAACTCCATTTCTGAAGCGAAACACACAGCAGAGTTCGCATCCATTGATCACACTCTGCTTTAGAGCAAGAAGCACGCTCTTGTTTTCTAGAGTCTCTAAGACAGCAGGAAACGTGAGTGTGCTCAGAACAAAAGAACGGTGTTTCCTACACATATGGACCATATCTAGTTCAGCTCTGCTTCTGAAACTGAAACAAACCAGAGGTCTTCTAACATCCAATGCTTGTCAGTTTAGATGAGAAACGTGTGAGCTTCGTGAACGATGTAGTTCGTTTGAGCTGTATAGAAACTGCCCTTACCTTAAAAGAAGTCTTGCTTGTATGAAGACTCAGAGCCTGGGATTTAACTCCATTTCTGAAAGGAAACACACAGCAGAGTTCTCATCCATGGATCACACTCTGCTTTAGAGCAAGAAGCACGCTCTTGCTTTCTACAGTCTCTAAGACAGCAGGAAGGTGAGTGTGCTGAGAACAAAAGAATGGTGATTCCTACACATACGGACGATATCTAGTCCAAATCTCCTTCTGAAACTGATACAAAGCACTGGTCCTCTAACATCCAATTCTTGGAACTTAAGATGGGAAACTTGTTAGCTTCGTGAACGATGTAGTTCGTTTGAGCTGAAAAGTGACTGCCCTTACCTGAAACGAAGTCTTGCTTGTAGGAAGACACAGAGCCTGGGATTTAACTCCATTTCTGAAGGGAAACACACAGCAGAGTTCTCATCCATGGATCACACTCTGCTTTAGAGCAAGAAGCACGCTCTTGCTTTCCAGAGTCTCTTATACAGCAGGAAACGTGAGTGTGCTGAGAAAAAATGAACAGTGTTTCCTACACATACCGACCATATTAGTCTAACTCTGCTTCTGTAACTGATACAAAGCACTGGGCTTCTAACATTTGATGCTTGTCAGTTATGATGAGAAACGTGTGATCTTCCTGAACAATGTAGTTCGTTTGAGCTGAAACGTGACTGCCGTTACATGAAACGAAGTCTTTCTTGTAGGAAGACACAGAGCCTGGGATTTAACTCCATTTCTGCAGGGAAACACACAACACAGTTCTCATCCATGGATCACACTCTGCTTTAGAGCAAGAAGCACGCTCTTGCTTTCTAGAGTCTCTAATACAGCAGGAAACATGAGTGGGCTCAGAAGAAAAGAACGGTGTTACATACACATACGTACCATATCTAGTTCATCTCTGCTTCTGAATCTGAAACAAACCAGAGGACCTATAACATCCAATGCTTGTCAGTGTAGATGAGAAACGTGTGAGATTCTTGAACGATGTAGTTCCTTTGAGCTGTAAAGTAACTACCCTTACCTGAAATGAAATCTTGCTTGTAGGAAGACTCAGAGCCTAGGATTTAACTCCATTTCTGAAGTGAAACACACAGCAGAGTCCTCATCCATTGATCACACTCTGCTTTAGAGCAAGAAGCACGCTCTAGGTTTCTAGAGTCTCTAATAAAGCAGGAAACGTGAGTGTGCTCAGAATAAAAGAACGGTGTTTCCTATACATAGGGACCATATCTAGTTCAACTCTGCTTGAAATTGATACAACACAAAGGTCCTCTAACATCCAATGCTTGTCAGTTAAGATGAGAAATGTGTGAGCTTCATGAACGATGTAGTTCTTTTGAGCTATAAAGTAACTGCCCTTACCTGAAATGAAGACTTGCTTGTAGGAAGACTCAGACCCTGGGATTAAACTCCATTTCTGAAGGGAAACACACAGCAGAGTTCTCATCCATGGATCACACTCTGCTTTAGAGCAAGAAGCACGCTCTTGCTCTCTAGAGTCTCTAATACAGCAGGAAACTTGAGCGTGCTCAGAACAAAAGAACGGTGTTTCCTACACATACGGACCATATCTAGTCCAAATCTGCTTCTGAAACTGATACAAAGCACTGGTCCTCTAACATCCAATGCTTGTCATTTAAGATGAGAAACGTGTGAGCTTCGTGAACGATGTAGGTTGTTTGAGCTGAAAAGTGACTGCCCTAACCTGAAACGATGTCTTCATAGTAGGAAAACACAGAGCCTGGGATTTAACTCCATTTCTGAAGGGAAAAACACAGCAGAGTTCTCTTCCATGGATCACACTCTGCTTTAGAGCAAGAAGCACGCACTTTTTTCTAGAGTCTCTAAGACAGCAGGAACGTGAGTGTGCTGAGAACAAAAGAACGGTGATTCCTACACATAGGGACCATATCTGGTCCAAATCTGCTTCTGAAACTGATACAAAGCACTGGTCCTCTAACATTCAATGCTTGGCACTTAAGATGGGAAACTTGTTAGCTTCGTGAACGAAGTAGTTCATTTGAGCTGAAAAGTGACTGCCCTTACCTGAATCGAAGTCTTGCTTGTAGGAAGACTCAGAGCCAGGTATTTAACTCCATTACTGAGGTGAAACACACAGCAGAGTTCTCATACATTGATCACACTCTGCTTTAGAGCAAGAAGCACGCTCTTGTTTTCTAGAGTCTCTAAGACAGCAGGAAACGTGAGTGTGCTCAGAACAAAAGAACGGTGTTTCCTACACATATGGACCATATCTAGTTCAGCTCTGGTTCTGAAACTGAAACAAACCAGAGGTCTTCTAACATCCAATGCTTGTCAGTTTAGATGAGAAACGTGTGAGCTTCGTGAACGATGTAGTTCGTTTGAGCTGTATAGAAACTGCCCTTACCTTAAAAGAAGTCTTGCTTGTATGAAGACTCAGAGCCTGGGATTTAACTCCATTTCTGAAGGGAAACACACAGCAGAGTTCTCATCCATGGATCACACTCTCCTTTAGAGCAAGAAGCACGCTCTTGCTTTCTACAGTCTCTAAGACAGCAGGAAGGTGAGTGTGCTGAGAACAAAAGAATGGTGATTCCTACACATACGGACGATATCTAGTCCAAATCTCCTTCTGAAACTGATACAAAGCACTGGTCCTCTAACATCCAATTCTTGGAACTTAAGATGGGAAACTTGTTAGCTTCGTGAACGATGTAGTTCGTTTGAGCTGAAAAGTGACTGCCCTTACCTGAAACGAAGTCTTGCTTGTAGGAAGACACAGAGCCTGGGATTTAACTCCATTTCTGAAGGGAAACACACAGCAGAGTTCTCATCCATGGATCACACTCTGCTTTAGAGCAAGAAGCACGCTCTTGCTCTCTAGAGTCTCTAATACAGCAGGAAACTTGAGCATGCTCAGAACAAAAGAACGGTGTTTCCTACACATACGGACCATATCTAGTCCAAATCTGCTTCTGAAACTGATACAAAGCACTGGTCCTCTAACATCCAATGCTTGTCATTTAAGATGAGAAACGTGTGAGCTTCGTGAACGATGTAGGTTGTTTGAGCTGAAAAGTGACTGCCCTAACCTGAAACGATGTCTTCATAGTAGGAAAACACAGAGCCTGGGATTTAACTCCATTTCTGAAGGGAAAAACACAGCAGAGTTCTCTTCCATGGATCACACTCTGCTTTAGAGCAAGAAGCACGCTCTTGTTTTCTAGAGTCTCTAAGACAGCAGGAACGTGAGTGTGCTGAGAACAAAAGAACGGTGATTCCTACACATAGGGACCATATCTAGTTCAAATCTGCTTCTGAAACTGATACAAAGCACTGGTCCTCTAACATTCAATGCTTGGCACTTAAGATGGGAAACTTGTTAGCTTCGTGAACGAAGTAGTTCGTTTGAGCTGAAAAGTGACTGCCCTTACCTGAATCGAAGTCTTGCTTGTAGGAAGACTCAGAGCCAGGGATTTAACTCCATTTCTGAAGCGAAACACACAGCAGAGTTCGCATCCATTGATCACACTCTGCTTTAGAGCAAGAAGCACGCTCTTGTTTTCTAGAGTCTCTAAGACAGCAGGAAACGTGAGTGTGCTCAGAACAAAAGAACGGTGTTTCCTACACATATGGACCATATCTAGTTCAGCTCTGCTTCTGAAACTGAAACAAACCAGAGGTCTTCTAACATCCAATGCTTGTCAGTTTAGATGAGAAACGTGTGAGCTTCGTGAACGATGTAGTTCGTTTGAGCTGTATAGAAACTGCCCTTACCTTAAAAGAAGTCTTGCTTGTAGGAAGACTCAGACCCTGGGATTAAACTCCATTTCTGAAGGGAAACACACAGCAGAGTTCTCATCCATGGATCACACTCTGCTTTAGAGCAAGAAGCACGCTCTTGCTCTCTAGAGTCTCTAATACAGCAGGAAACTTGAGCGTGCTCAGAACAAAAGAACGGTGTTTCCTACACATACGGACCATATCTAGTCCAAATCTGCTTCTGAAACTGATACAAAGCACTGGACCTCTAACATCCAATGCTTGTCATTTAAGATGAGAAACGTGTGAGCTTCGTGAACGATGTAGGTTGTTTGAGCTGAAAAGTGACTGCCCTAACCTGAAACGATGTCTTCATAGTAGGAAAACACAGAGCCTGGGATTTAACTCCATTTCTGAAGGGAAAAACACAGCAGAGTTCTCTTCCATGGATCACACTCTGCTTTAGAGCAAGAAGCACGCACTTTTTTCTAGAGTCTCTAAGACAGCAGGAACGTGAGTGTGCTGAGAACAAAAGAACGGTGATTCCTACACATAGGGACCATATCTAGTCCAAATCTGCTTCTGAAACTGATACAAAGCACTGGTCCTCTAACATTCAATGCTTGGCACTTAAGATGGGAAACTTGTTAGCTTCGTGAACGAAGTAGTTCATTTGAGCTGAAAAGTGACTGCCCTTACCTGAATCGAAGTCTTGCTTGTAGGAAGACTCAGAGCCAGGTATTTAACTCCATTACTGAGGTGAAACACACAGCAGAGTTCTCATACATTGATCACACTCTGCTTTAGAGCAAGAAGCACGCTCTTGTTTTCTAGAGTCTCTAAGACAGCAGGAAACGTGAGTGTGCTCAGAACAAAAGAACGGTGTTTCCTACACATATGGACCATATCTAGTTCAGCTCTGGTTCTGAAACTGAAACAAACCAGAGGTCTTCTAACATCCAATGCTTGTCAGTTTAGATGAGAAACGTGTGAGCTTCGTGAACGATGTAGTTCGTTTGAGCTGTATAGAAACTGCCCTTACCTTAAAAGAAGTCTTGCTTGTATGAAGACTCAGAGCCTGGGATTTAACTCCATTTCTGAAGGGAAACACACAGCAGAGTTCTCATCCATGGATCACACTCTGCTTTAGAGCAAGAAGCACGCTCTTGCTTTCTACAGTCTCTAAGACAGCAGGAAGGTGAGTGTGCTGAGAACAAAAGAATGGTGATTCCTACACATACGGACGATATCTAGTCCAAATCTCCTTCTGAAACTGATACAAAGCACTGGTCCTCTAACATCCAATTCTTGGAACTTAAGATGGGAAACTTGTTAGCTTCGTGAACGATGTAGTTCGTTTGAGCTGAAAAGTGACTGCCCTTACCTGAAACGAAGTCTTGCTTGTAGGAAGACACAGAGCCTGGGATTTAACTCCATTTCTGAAGGGAAACACACAGCAGAGTTCTCATCCATGGATCACACTCTGCTTTAGAGCAAGAAGCACGCTCTTGCTCTCTAGAGTCTCTAATACAGCAGGAAACTTGAGCATGCTCAGAACAAAAGAACGGTGTTTCCTACACATACGGACCATATCTAGTCCAAATCTGCTTCTGAAACTGATACAAAGCACTGGTCCTCTAACATCCAATGCTTGTCATTTAAGATGAGAAACGTGTGAGCTTCGTGAACGATGTAGGTTGTTTGAGCTGAAAAGTGACTGCCCTAACCTGAAACGATGTCTTCATAGTAGGAAAACACAGAGCCTGGGATTTAACTCCATTTCTGAAGGGAAAAACACAGCAGAGTTCTCTTCCATGGATCACACTCTGCTTTAGAGCAAGAAGCACGCTCTTGTTTTCTAGAGTCTCTAAGACAGCAGGAACGTGAGTGTGCTGAGAACAAAAGAACGGTGATTCCTACACATAGGGACCATATCTAGTCCAAATCTGCTTCTGAAACTGATACAAAGCACTGGTCCTCTAACATTCAATGCTTGGCACTTAAGATGGGAAACTTGTTAGCTTCGTGAACGAAGTAGTTCGTTTGAGCTGAAAAGTGACTGCCCTTACCTGAATCGAAGTCTTGCTTGTAGGAAGACTCAGAGCCAGGGATTTAACTCCATTTCTGAAGCGAAACACACAGCAGAGTTCGCATCCATTGATCACACTCTGCTTTAGAGCAAGAAGCACGCTCTTGTTTTCTAGAGTCTCTAAGACAGCAGGAAACGTGAGTGTGCTCAGAACAAAAGAACGGTGTTTCCTACACATATGGACCATATCTAGTTCAGCTCTGCTTCTGAAACTGAAACAAACCAGAGGTCTTCTAACATCCAATGCTTGTCAGTTTAGATGAGAAACGTGTGAGCTTCGTGAACGATGTAGTTCGTTTGAGCTGTATAGAAACTGCCCTTACCTTAAAAGAAGTCTTGCTTGTATGAAGACTCAGAGCCTGGGATTTAACTCCATTTCTGAAGGGAAACACACAGCAGAGTTCTCATCCATGGATCACACTCTGCTTTAGAGCAAGAAGCACGCTCTTGCTTTCTACAGTCTCTAAGACAGCAGGAAGGTGAGTGTGCTGAGAACAAAAGAATGGTGATTCCTACACATACGGACGATATCTAGTCCAAATCTCCTTCTGAAACTGATACAAAGCACTGGTCCTCTAACATCCAATTCTTGGAACTTAAGATGGGAAACTTGTTAGCTTCGTGAACGATGTAGTTCGTTTGAGCTGAAAAGTGACTGCCCTTACCTGAAACGAAGTCTTGCTTGTAGGAAGACACAGAGCCTGGGATTTAACTCCATTTCTGAAGGGAAACACACAGCAGAGTTCTCATCCATGGATCACACTCTGCTTTAGAGCAAGAAGCACGCTCTTGCTTTCCAGAGTCTCTTATACAGCAGGAAACGTGAGTGTGCTGAGAAAAAATGAACAGTGTTTCCTACACATACCGACCATATTAGTCTAACTCTGCTTCTGTAACTGATACAAAGCACTGGGCTTCTAACATTTGATGCTTGTCAGTTATGATGAGAAACGTGTGATCTTCCTGAACAATGTAGTTCGTTTGAGCTGAAACGTGACTGCCGTTACATGAAACGAAGTCTTTCTTGTAGGAAGACACAGAGCCTGGGATTTAACTCCATTTCTGCAGGGAAACACACAACACAGTTCTCATCCATGGATCACACTCTGCTTTAGAGCAAGAAGCACGCTCTTGCTTTCTAGAGTCTCTAATACAGCAGGAAACATGAGTGGGCTCAGAAGAAAAGAACGGTGTTACATACACATACGTACCATATCTAGTTCATCTCTGCTTCTGAATCTGAAACAAACCAGAGGACCTATAACATCCAATGCTTGTCAGTGTAGATGAGAAACGTGTGAGATTCTTGAACGATGTAGTTCCTTTGAGCTGTAAAGTAACTACCCTTACCTGAAATGAAATCTTGCTTGTAGGAAGACTCAGAGCCTAGGATTTAACTCCATTTCTGAAGTGAAACACACAGCAGAGTCCTCATCCATTGATCACACTCTGCTTTAGAGCAAGAAGCACGCTCTAGGTTTCTAGAGTCTCTAATAAAGCAGGAAACGTGAGTGTGCTCAGAATAAAAGAACGGTGTTTCCTATACATAGGGACCATATCTAGTTCAACTCTGCTTGAAATTGATACAACACAAAGGTCCTCTAACATCCAATGCTTGTCAGTTAAGATGAGAAATGTGTGAGCTTCATGAACGATGTAGTTCTTTTGAGCTATAAAGTAACTGCCCTTACCTGAAATGAAGACTTGCTTGTAGGAAGACTCAGACCCTGGGATTAAACTCCATTTCTGAAGGGAAACACACAGCAGAGTTCTCATCCATGGATCACACTCTGCTTTAGAGCAAGAAGCACGCTCTTGCTCTCTAGAGTCTCTAATACAGCAGGAAACTTGAGCGTGCTCAGAACAAAAGAACGGTGTTTCCTACACATACGGACCATATCTAGTCCAAATCTGCTTCTGAAACTGATACAAAGCACTGGACCTCTAACATCCAATGCTTGTCATTTAAGATGAGAAACGTGTGAGCTTCGTGAACGATGTAGGTTGTTTGAGCTGAAAAGTGACTGCCCTAACCTGAAACGATGTCTTCATAGTAGGAAAACACAGAGCCTGGGATTTAACTCCATTTCTGAAGGGAAAAACACAGCAGAGTTCTCTTCCATGGATCACACTCTGCTTTAGAGCAAGAAGCACGCACTTTTTTCTAGAGTCTCTAAGACAGCAGGAACGTGAGTGTGCTGAGAACAAAAGAACGGTGATTCCTACACATAGGGACCATATCTAGTCCAAATCTGCTTCTGAAACTGATACAAAGCACTGGTCCTCTAACATTCAATGCTTGGCACTTAAGATGGGAAACTTGTTAGCTTCGTGAACGAAGTAGTTCATTTGAGCTGAAAAGTGACTGCCCTTACCTGAATCGAAGTCTTGCTTGTAGGAAGACTCAGAGCCAGGTATTTAACTCCATTACTGAGGTGAAACACACAGCAGAGTTCTCATACATTGATCACACTCTGCTTTAGAGCAAGAAGCACGCTCTTGTTTTCTAGAGTCTCTAAGACAGCAGGAAACGTGAGTGTGCTCAGAACAAAAGAACGGTGTTTCCTACACATATGGACCATATCTAGTTCAGCTCTGGTTCTGAAACTGAAACAAACCAGAGGTCTTCTAACATCCAATGCTTGTCAGTTTAGATGAGAAACGTGTGAGCTTCGTGAACGATGTAGTTCGTTTGAGCTGTATAGAAACTGCCCTTACCTTAAAAGAAGTCTTGCTTGTATGAAGACTCAGAGCCTGGGATTTAACTCCATTTCTGAAGGGAAACACACAGCAGAGTTCTCATCCATGGATCACACTCTGCTTTAGAGCAAGAAGCACGCTCTTGCTTTCTACAGTCTCTAAGACAGCAGGAAGGTGAGTGTGCTGAGAACAAAAGAATGGTGATTCCTACACATACGGACGATATCTAGTCCAAATCTCCTTCTGAAACTGATACAAAGCACTGGTCCTCTAACATCCAATTCTTGGAACTTAAGATGGGAAACTTGTTAGCTTCGTGAACGATGTAGTTCGTTTGAGCTGAAAAGTGACTGCCCTTACCTGAAACGAAGTCTTGCTTGTAGGAAGACACAGAGCCTGGGATTTAACTCCATTTCTGAAGGGAAACACACAGCAGAGTTCTCATCCATGGATCACACTCTGCTTTAGAGCAAGAAGCACGCTCTTGCTTTCCAGAGTCTCTTATACAGCAGGAAACGTGAGTGTGCTGAGAAAAAATGAACAGTGTTTCCTACACATACCGACCATATTAGTCTAACTCTGCTTCTGTAACTGATACAAAGCACTGGGCTTCTAACATTTGATGCTTGTCAGTTATGATGAGAAACGTGTGATCTTCCTGAACAATGTAGTTCGTTTGAGCTGAAACGTGACTGCCGTTACATGAAACGAAGTCTTTCTTGTAGGAAGACACAGAGCCTGGGATTTAACTCCATTTCTGCAGGGAAACACACAACACAGTTCTCATCCATGGATCACACTCTGCTTTAGAGCAAGAAGCACGCTCTTGCTTTCTAGAGTCTCTAATACAGCAGGAAACATGAGTGGGCTCAGAAGAAAAGAACGGTGTTACATACACATACGTACCATATCTAGTTCATCTCTGCTTCTGAATCTGAAACAAACCAGAGGACCTATAACATCCAATGCTTGTCAGTGTAGATGAGAAACGTGTGAGATTCTTGAACGATGTAGTTCCTTTGAGCTGTAAAGTAACTACCCTTACCTGAAATGAAATCTTGCTTGTAGGAAGACTCAGAGCCTAGGATTTAACTCCATTTCTGAAGTGAAACACACAGCAGAGTCCTCATCCATTGATCACACTCTGCTTTAGAGCAAGAAGCACGCTCTAGGTTTCTAGAGTCTCTAATAAAGCAGGAAACGTGAGTGTGCTCAGAATAAAAGAACGGTGTTTCCTATACATAGGGACCATATCTAGTTCAACTCTGCTTGAAATTGATACAACACAAAGGTCCTCTAACATCCAATGCTTGTCAGTTAAGATGAGAAATGTGTGAGCTTCATGAACGATGTAGTTCTTTTGAGCTATAAAGTAACTGCCCTTACCTGAAATGAAGACTTGCTTGTAGGAAGACTCAGACCCTGGGATTAAACTCCATTTCTGAAGGGAAACACACAGCAGAGTTCTCATCCATGGATCACACTCTGCTTTAGAGCAAGAAGCACGCTCTTGCTCTCTAGAGTCTCTAATACAGCAGGAAACTTGAGCGTGCTCAGAACAAAAGAACGGTGTTTCCTACACATACGGACCATATCTAGTCCAAATCTGCTTCTGAAACTGATACAAAGCACTGGACCTCTAACATCCAATGCTTGTCATTTAAGATGAGAAACGTGTGAGCTTCGTGAACGATGTAGGTTGTTTGAGCTGAAAAGTGACTGCCCTAACCTGAAACGATGTCTTCATAGTAGGAAAACACAGAGCCTGGGATTTAACTCCATTTCTGAAGGGAAAAACACAGCAGAGTTCTCTTCCATGGATCACACTCTGCTTTAGAGCAAGAAGCACGCACTTTTTTCTAGAGTCTCTAAGACAGCAGGAACGTGAGTGTGCTGAGAACAAAAGAACGGTGATTCCTACACATAGGGACCATATCTAGTCCAAATCTGCTTCTGAAACTGATACAAAGCACTGGTCCTCTAACATTCAATGCTTGGCACTTAAGATGGGAAACTTGTTAGCTTCGTGAACGAAGTAGTTCATTTGAGCTGAAAAGTGACTGCCCTTACCTGAATCGAAGTCTTGCTTGTAGGAAGACTCAGAGCCAGGTATTTAACTCCATTACTGAGGTGAAACACACAGCAGAGTTCTCATACATTGATCACACTCTGCTTTAGAGCAAGAAGCACGCTCTTGTTTTCTAGAGTCTCTAAGACAGCAGGAAACGTGAGTGTGCTCAGAACAAAAGAACGGTGTTTCCTACACATATGGACCATATCTAGTTCAGCTCTGGTTCTGAAACTGAAACAAACCAGAGGTCTTCTAACATCCAATGCTTGTCAGTTTAGATGAGAAACGTGTGAGCTTCGTGAACGATGTAGTTCGTTTGAGCTGTATAGAAACTGCCCTTACCTTAAAAGAAGTCTTGCTTGTATGAAGACTCAGAGCCTGGGATTTAACTCCATTTCTGAAGGGAAACACACAGCAGAGTTCTCATCCATGGATCACACTCTCCTTTAGAGCAAGAAGCACGCTCTTGCTTTCTACAGTCTCTAAGACAGCAGGAAGGTGAGTGTGCTGAGAACAAAAGAATGGTGATTCCTACACATACGGACGATATCTAGTCCAAATCTCCTTCTGAAACTGATACAAAGCACTGGTCCTCTAACATCCAATTCTTGGAACTTAAGATGGGAAACTTGTTAGCTTCGTGAACGATGTAGTTCGTTTGAGCTGAAAAGTGACTGCCCTTACCTGAAACGAAGTCTTGCTTGTAGGAAGACACAGAGCCTGGGATTTAACTCCATTTCTGAAGGGAAACACACAGCAGAGTTCTCATCCATGGATCACACTCTGCTTTAGAGCAAGAAGCACGCTCTTGCTCTCTAGAGTCTCTAATACAGCAGGAAACTTGAGCATGCTCAGAACAAAAGAACGGTGTTTCCTACACATACGGACCATATCTAGTCCAAATCTGCTTCTGAAACTGATACAAAGCACTGGTCCTCTAACATCCAATGCTTGTCATTTAAGATGAGAAACGTGTGAGCTTCGTGAACGATGTAGGTTGTTTGAGCTGAAAAGTGACTGCCCTAACCTGAAACGATGTCTTCATAGTAGGAAAACACAGAGCCTGGGATTTAACTCCATTTCTGAAGGGAAAAACACAGCAGAGTTCTCTTCCATGGATCACACTCTGCTTTAGAGCAAGAAGCACGCTCTTGTTTTCTAGAGTCTCTAAGACAGCAGGAACGTGAGTGTGCTGAGAACAAAAGAACGGTGATTCCTACACATAGGGACCATATCTAGTCCAAATCTGCTTCTGAAACTGATACAAAGCACTGGTCCTCTAACATTCAATGCTTGGCACTTAAGATGGGAAACTTGTTAGCTTCGTGAACGAAGTAGTTCGTTTGAGCTGAAAAGTGACTGCCCTTACCTGAATCGAAGTCTTGCTTGTAGGAAGACTCAGAGCCAGGGATTTAACTCCATTTCTGAAGCGAAACACACAGCAGAGTTCGCATCCATTGATCACACTCTGCTTTAGAGCAAGAAGCACGCTCTTGTTTTCTAGAGTCTCTAAGACAGCAGGAAACGTGAGTGTGCTCAGAACAAAAGAACGGTGTTTCCTACACATATGGACCATATCTAGTTCAGCTCTGCTTCTGAAACTGAAACAAACCAGAGGTCTTCTAACATCCAATGCTTGTCAGTTTAGATGAGAAACGTGTGAGCTTCGTGAACGATGTAGTTTGTTTGAGCTGTATAGAAACTGCCCTTACCTTAAAAGAAGTCTTGCTTGTATGAAGACTCAGAGCCTGGGATTTAACTCCATTTCTGAAGGGAAACACACAGCAGAGTTCTCATCCATGGATCACACTCTGCTTTAGAGCAAGAAGCACGCTCTTGCTTTCTACAGTCTCTAAGACAGCAGGAAGGTGAGTGTGCTGAGAACAAAAGAATGGTGATTCCTACACATACGGACGATATCTAGTCCAAATCTCCTTCTGAAACTGATACAAAGCACTGGTCCTCTAACATCCAATTCTTGGAACTTAAGATGGGAAACTTGTTAGCTTCGTGAACGATGTAGTTCGTTTGAGCTGAAAAGTGACTGCCCTTACCTGAAACGAAGTCTTGCTTGTAGGAAGACACAGAGCCTGGGATTTAACTCCATTTCTGAAGGGAAACACACAGCAGAGTTCTCATCCATGGATCACACTCTGCTTTAGAGCAAGAAGCACGCTCTTGCTTTCCAGAGTCTCTTATACAGCAGGAAACGTGAGTGTGCTGAGAAAAAATGAACAGTGTTTCCTACACATACCGACCATATTAGTCTAACTCTGCTTCTGTAACTGATACAAAGCACTGGGCTTCTAACATTTGATGCTTGTCAGTTATGATGAGAAACGTGTGATCTTCCTGAACAATGTAGTTCGTTTGAGCTGAAACGTGACTGCCGTTACATGAAACGAAGTCTTTCTTGTAGGAAGACACAGAGCCTGGGATTTAACTCCATTTCTGCAGGGAAACACACAACACAGTTCTCATCCATGGATCACACTCTGCTTTAGAGCAAGAAGCACGCTCTTGTTTTCTAGAGTCTCTAAGACAGCAGGAAACGTGAGTGTGCTCAGAACAAAAGAACGGTGTTTCCTACACATATGGACCATATCTAGTTCATCTCTGCTTCTGAATCTGAAACAAACCAGAGGACCTATAACATCCAATGCTTGTCAGTGTAGATGAGAAACGTGTGAGATTCTTGAACGATGTAGTTCCTTTGAGCTGTAAAGTAACTACCCTTACCTGAAATGAAATCTTGCTTGTAGGAAGACTCAGAGCCTAGGATTTAACTCCATTTCTGAAGTGAAACACACAGCAGAGTCCTCATCCATTGATCACACTCTGCTTTAGAGCAAGAAGCACGCTCTAGGTTTCTAGAGTCTCTAATAAAGCAGGAAACGTGAGTGTGCTCAGAATAAAAGAACGGTGTTTCCTATACATAGGGACCATATCTAGTTCAACTCTGCTTGAAATTGATACAACACAAAGGTCCTCTACAATCAAATGCTTGTCAGTTTAGATGAGAAACGTGTGAGCTTCGTGAACGATGTAGTTCGTTTGAGCGGTAAAGTAACTGCCCTTACCTGAAACGAAGTCTTGCTTGTAGGAAGACTCAGAGCCAGGGATTTAACTCCATTTCTGAAGGGAAACACACAGCAGAGTTCTCATCCATGGATCACACTTTGCTTTAGAGCAAGAAGCACGCTCTTGCTTTCCAGAGTCTCTAATACAGCTGGAAACGTGAGTGTGCTGAGAAAAAAAGAACAGTGTTTCCTATACATAAGGACCATATCTAGTTCAACTCTGATTGAAATTGATACAAAGCAAAGGTCCTCTAACATCCAATGCTTGTCAGTTAAGATGGCAAACGTGTGAGCTTCTTGAACAATGTATTTCGTTTGCACAGAAAAGTGACTGCCCTTACTTGAAATGAAGTATTGCTTGTAGGAAGACACAGAGCCTGGGATTTAACTCCATTGTGAACTGAAACACACAGCAGAGTTCTCATCCATAAATCACACTGTGCTTTAGAGCAAGAATCACGCTCTTGCTTTCTAGATTCTCTAGGACAGCAGGAAACGTGAGTGTGCTGAGAACAAAAGAACGGTGTTTGCTACACATACGGACCACATCTAGTCCAACTCTGCTTCTGAAATTGATACAAAGCACAGGTTCTCTAACATGCAATGATTGTCATTTAAGATGAGAAACGTGTGTGCTTCGTGAACGAAGAAGTTCGTTTGATCTGTAATGTGACTGCCCTTACCTGAAACGAAGTCTTGCTTGTAGGAAGACACAGAGCCTGGGATTTAACTCCATTTCAGAAGGGAAACACACTGCAGACTTCCCGTCCATGGTTCACACTCTGCTTTAGAGCAAGAAGCACGCTCTTGCATTCTAGAGTCTCTAATACAGCAGGAAATGTGAGTGTGCTCAGAAGAAAAGAACAGTGTTTCCTATATATACGGACCATATCTAGTTCAACTCTGCTTGAAATTGATACAAAGCAAAGGTCCTCTAACATCAAATGCTTGTCAGTTTAGATGAGAAACGTGTGAGCTTCGTGAACGATGTAGTTCGTTCGAGCTGTAAAGTAACTGCCCTTACCTGAAACGAAGTCTTGCTTGTAGGAAGACTCAGAGCCAGGGATTTAACTCCATTTCTGAAGGGAAACACACAGCAGAGTTCGCATCCATTGATCACACTCTGCTTTAGAGCAAGAAGCACGCTCTTGCTTTCTACAGTCTCTAATACAGCAGGAAACGTGAGTGTGCTGAGAACAAAAGAACGGTGTTTCCTACACATACGGACCATATATAGTCCAACTCTGCTTCTGAAACTGATACAAAGCACTGGTCCTCTAACGTTCAAATCTTGTCAGATAAGATGGGAAATGTGAGAGCTTCATGAATGATGTATTTCGTTTGTGCTGAAAGTGACTGCCCTTCTTGAAATGAAGTCTTGCTTGTAGGAAGACACAGAAGCTGGGATTCAAATCCATTTCTGAAGTGAAACACACAGCAGAGTTCTTATATGTAGATCACACTCTGCTTTAGAGCAAGAAGCACGCTCTTGCTTTCTAGAGTCTCTAATACAGCAGGAAACGTGAGTGTGCTCATAACCAAAGAACGGTTTTTCCAACACTTACAGACCATACCTAGTTCAACTCTGCTTCTGAAACTGAAAGAAACCACAGGTCCTCTAACATCCAATGCTTGTCAATTTAGATGAGAAACGTATGTGCTTCGTGAACGATGTAGTTCATTTGAGCTGTAAAGTAACTGCCCTTACCTGAAATGAAGTCTTGCTTGTAGGAAGACACAAAGCCTGGGATTTAACTCCATTTCTGAAGGGAAACACACAGCAGAGTTCTCATCCATAAATCACACTGTGCTTTAAAGCAAGAATCACGCTCAAGCTTTCTAGATTCTCTAAGACAGCAGGAAACGTGAGTGTGCTGAGAACAAAAGAATGGTGTTTGCTACACATATGGACCACATCTAGTCCAACTCTGCTTCTGAAATTGATACAAAGCACAGGTCCTCTAACATCCAATGCTTGTCATTTAAGATGAGAAACGTGTGAGCGTCGTGAACGAAGAAGTTCGTTTGAGCTGTAATGTGACTGCCCTTACCTGAAACGAAGTCTTGCTTGTAGGAAGACACAGAGCCTGGGATTTAACTCCATTGTTGAAGGGAAACACACAGCAGACTTCCCGTCCATGGTTCACACTCTGCTTTACAGCAAGAAGCACTCTCTTGCTTTCTAGAGTCTCTAATACAGCAGGAAACATGAGTGTGCTAAGAAGAAAAGAACAGTGTTTCCTATATATACGGACCATATCTAGTTGAACTCTGCTTGAAATTGATACAAAGCAAAGGTCCTCTAACATGAAATGCTTGTCAGTTTAGATGAGAAACATGTGAGCTTCGTGAACGATGTAGTTCGTTTGAGCTGTAAAGTAACTGCCCTTACCTGAAACGAAGTCTTGCTTGTAGGAAGACTCAGAGCCAGGGATTTAACTCCATTTCTGAAGGGAAACACACAGCAGAGTTCGCATCCATTGATCACACTCTGCTTTAGAGCAAGATGCACGCTCTTGCTTTCTAGAGTCTCTAATACAGCAGGAAACATGAGTGTGCTGAGAACAAAGAACGGTGTTTCCTACACATACGGAGCATATATAGTCCAACTCTGCTTCTGAAACTGATACAAAGCACTGGTCCTCTAACGTTCAAATATTGTCAGATAAGATGGGAAACGTGAGAGCTTCATGAATGATGTATTTCTTTTGCGCTGAAAAGTGACTGCCCTTCTTGAAACGAAGTCTTGCTTGTAGGAATACACAGAAGCTGGGATTCAAATCCATTTCTGAAGTGAAACACACAGCAGAGTTCTTATATGTAGATCACACTCTGCTTTACAGCAAGAAGCACGCTCTTGCTTTCTAGAGTCTCTAATACAGCAGGAAACGTGAGTGTGCTCATAACCAAAGAACGGTGTTTCCAACACATACAGACCATATCTAGTTCAACTCTGCTTCTGAAACTGAAAGAAACCACAGGTCCTCTAACATCCAATGCTTGTCAATTTAGATGAGAAATGTATGTGCTTCGTGAACGATGTAGTTCGTTTGAGCTGTAAAGTAACTGCCCTTACCTGAAACGAAGTCTTGCTTGTAGGAAGACACAAAGCCTGGGATTTAATTCCATTTCTGAAGGGAAACACACAGCATAGTTTTATTGCATGAATAACACTCTGCTTTAGAGCAAGAAGCACGCTCTTGCTTTCTAGAGTCTCTAATATAGAAGTGAACTTGAGTGTGCTCAGAACAAAAGAACGGTGTTTCCTACACATACGGCCCATATCTAGTTCAAGTCTGCTTCTGAAACTGAAACAAACCAGAGGTCCTCTAACATCCAATGCTTGTCAGTTTAGATGAGAAACGTGTGAGCTTCGTGAACGATGTAGTTCGTTTGAGCTGTATAGTAACTGCCCTTACCTGAAAAGAAGTCTTGCTTGTAGGAAGACCCAGAGCCTGGGATTTAACTCCATTTCTGTAGTGAAACACACAGCAGAGTTCTCATCCATTGATCAAACTCTGCTTTAGAGCAAAAAGCACGCTCTTACTTAGGAGAGTCTCTAAGAGAGCAGGAAACGTGAGTGTGATGAGAACAAAGAACGGTGTTTCCTACACATACGGACCATATCTAGGCCAACTCTGCTTCTGAAACTGATACAAAGCACTGGTCCTCTAACATCCAAAGCTTGGAAGTTAAGATTGGAAACTTGTTAGCTTCGTGAACGATGTAGTTCTTTTGAGCTGAAAGTGACTGCCCTTACCTGAAACGAATTCTTGCTTGTAGGAAGACACAGATCCTGGGATTTAACTCCATTTCTGAAGGGAAACACACAGCAGAGTTCTCATCCATGGACCACACTCTGCCTAGAACAAGAAGCATGCTCTTGCTTTCCAGAGTCTCTAAGACAGCAGGAAATGTAAGTTTGCTGAGAAAAAAAGAACGGTGTTTCCTACACAAGGACCGTATCTAGTCCAACTCTGCTTCTGAAACTGAGAGAAAGCACTGTTCCTCTAACATCCAATGCTTGTCATTTAAGATGAAAAACCTGTGAGCTTCGTGAACAAAGTAGGTTGTTTGAGCTGAAAAGTGACAGCCCTAACCTGAAACGATGTCTTCATAGTAGGAAAACACAGAGCCTGGAATTTATCTCCATTTCTGAAGGGAAACCCACAGCAGAGTTCTCATCCATTGATCACACTCTGCTTTAGAGCAAGAAGCACGCTCTTGCTTTCTAGTGTCTCTAATACAGCAGGAAACGTGAGTGTGCTCAGAACAAAAGAACGGTGTTTCCTACACATACAGACCATATCTAGTTCATCTCTGCTTCTGAAACTGAAACAAACCAGAGGTCCTCTACATCCAATGCTTGTCAATTTAGACGAGAAAGGTATGTTCTTCGTGAACGATGTAGTTCCTTTGAGCTGTGTAGTAACTGCCCTTACCTGAAACGAAGTCTTGCTTGTAGGAAGACTCAGCGCCTTGGATTTAACTCCATTTCTGAAGTGAAACACACAACAGAGTTTTCATCTATTGATCACACTCTGCTTTAGAGCAAGAAGCACGCTGTAGCTTTCCACAGTCTCTAAGACAGCAGGAAACTTGAGTGTGCTGAGAACAAATGAACGGTGTTTCCTACACATACAGACTGTATATAGTGCAACTCTGCTTGAAATTGATACAAAGCAAAGGCCCTCTAACATCCAATGCTTCTCAGTTAAGATGAGAAACGTGTGAGCTTCGTGAATGATGTAGTTCGTTTGAGCTGTAAAGAAACTGCCCTTACCTGAAACGAAGTCTTGCTTGTAGGAAGACTCAGAGCCTGGAATTTAGCTCCATTTCTGAAGGGAAACACACAGCAGAGTTCTCATCCATGCATCACACTCTGCTTTAGAGCAAGAAGCACGCTCTTTCTTTCTAGAGTCTCTAATAGAGAAGGAAAATTTTGTGTGCTCAGAACAAAAGAAATGTGTTTCCTACACATACGGCCCATATCTAGTTCAACTCTGCTTCTGAAACTGAAACAAACCACAGGTCCTGTAACATCCAATGCTTGTCAGTTTAGATGAGAAATGTGTGAGCTTCATGAACGATGTAGATCATTTGAGTTGTAAAGTACCTGCCCTTACCTGAAACGAAGTATTGATGGTAGGAAGACTCAGAGTCTGGGATTTAACTCCATTTCTGAAGAGAAACACACAGCAGAGTTCTCATCCATGCATCACACTCTGCTTTAGAGCAAGAAGCACGCTCTTGCTTTCCAGAGTCTCTAAGAGAGCAGGAAATGTAAGTTTGCTGAGAAAATAAGAACGATGTTTCCTACACACGGACCATATTAGTCCAACGCTGCTTCTGAAACTGATACAAAGCACTGGCCTTCTAACATTCGATGCTTGTCAGTTAAGATGAGAAAAGGTGAGCTTTGTGAACGATGTAGTTCGTTTGAGCTGAAAAGTGACTGCCCTTACCTGAAACGAAGTCTTGCTTTTAGGAAGACACAGAGCCTCGGACTTAACTCCATTTCTGAAGGGAAACACACAACACAGTTCTCATCCATGCATCACACTCTGCTTTAGAGCAAGAAGCACGCTCTTGCTTTCTAGAGTCTCTAATACAGCAGGAAACATGAGTGTGCTCAGAAGAAATGAACGGTGTTTCCTATACATACGGACCATATATAGTTCAACTCTGCTTGAAATTGATACAAAGCAAAGGTCCTCTAACATCCAATGCTTCTAGTTAAGAAGAGAAACGTGTGAGCTTCGTGAACGATGAAGTTCGTTTGAGCTGTAAAGTAACTGCCCTTACCTGAAACGAAGTCTTGCTTGTAGGAAGACTCAGAGCCTGGAATTTAACTCCATTTCTGAAGGGAAACACACAGCATAGTTTTCTTGCATGAATAACACTCTGCTTTAGACCAAGAAGCACGCTCTTGCTTTCTAGAGTCTCTAAGAGAGCAGGAAACATGAGTGTGCTCAGAACAAAAGAACGGTATTTCCTACACATACGGACCATATCTAGTCCAACTCTGCTTCTGAAACTGATACAAACCACAGGTCCTCTAACATCCAATGCTTGTCATTTAAGATGAGAAACGTGTGAGCTTCGTGAACGATGTAGGTCGTTTGAGCTGAAAAGTGACTGCCCTACCCTGAAACTATGTCTTCCTAGTAGGAAGACTCAGAGCCTGTGATTTAACTCGATTTCTGAAGTGAAACACACAGCAGAGTTCTCATTTATTGATCACACTCTGCTTTAGAGCAAGAAGCACGCTCTTGCTTTCTAGAGTCTCTAAGACAGCAGGAAACGTGAGTGTGCTCAGAACAAAAGAACGGTGTTTCCTACACATACGGACCATATCTAGTTCATCTCTGCTTCTGAAACTGAAACAAACCAGTGGTCCCCTAACATCCAATGCTTGGAAGTTAAGATGGGAAACTTTTTAGCTTCGTGAACGATGTAGTTCGTTTGAGCTGAAAAGTGACTGCCCTTACCTGAAAAAAATCTTGCTTGTAGGAAGACACAGAACCTGGGATTTAACTCCATTTCTGAAGGCAAACACACAGCAGAGATCTCATCCATGGATCACACTCTGCTTAGAGCAAGAAGCACGCTCTTTCTTTCCAGAGTGTCTAAGAGAGCAGAAAATGTAAGTTTGCTGAGAAAAAAAGAACGGTGTTTCCTACACACGGACCATATGTAGTCCAACGCTGCTTCTGAAACTGATACAAAGCACTGGTTCTCTAACATTCAATGCTTGTCAGTTAAGATGAGAACCGTGTGAACTTCCTGAACGATGTAGTTCGTTTGAGCTGAAAAGTGACTGCCCTTACCTGAAACGAAGTCATGCTTGTAGGAAGACACAGAGCCTGGGATTTAACTCCATTTCTGAAGGGAAACACACAACACAGTTCTCATCCATGCATCACACTCTGCTTTAGAGCAAGGAGCACGCTCTTGCTTTCTAGAGTCTCTAATACAGCAGGAAACATGAGTGTGCTCAGAAGAAATGAACGGTGTTTCCTATACATACGGACCATATATAGTTCAACTCTGCTTGAAATTGATACAAAGCAAAGGTCCTCTAACATCCAATGCTTCTCAGTTAAGAAGAGAAACGTGTGAGCTTCGTGAACAATGTAAGTCGTTTGAGCTGTAAAGTAACTGCCCTTACCTGAAACGAAGTCTTGCTTGTAGGAAGACTCAGAGCCTGGAATTTAACTCCATTTCTGAAGGGAAACACACAGCATAGTTTTCTTGCATGAATAACACTCTGCTTTAGAGCAAGAAGCACGCTCTTGCTTTCTAGAGTCTCTAATACAGAAGGAAACTTGAGTGTGCTCAGAACAAAAGAACGGTGTTTCCTACACATACGGCCCATATCTAGTTCCACTCTGCTTCTGAAACTGAAACAAACCACAGGTCCTCTAACATCCAATGCTTGTCAGTTTAGATGAGAAACGTGTGAGCTTCGTGAACGATGTAGTTCATTTGAGCTGTAGAGTATCTGCCCTTACCTGAAACGAAGTATTGCTTGTAGGAAGACTCAGAGCCTGGGATTTAACTCCATTTCTGAAGTGAAACACACAACAGAGTTCTCATCCATTGATCACACTCTGCTTTAGAGCAAGAAGCACGCTCTTGCTTAGCAGAGTCTCTAAGAGAGCAGGAAACATGAGTGTGATGAGACCAAAAGAACGGTGTTTCCTACACATACGGACCATATCTAGTCCAACTCTGCTTCTGAAACTGATACAAACCACAGGTCCTCTAACATCCAATGCTTGTCATTTAAGATGAGAAACGTGTGAGCTTTGTGAACGATGTAGGTCGTTTGAGCTGAAAAGTGACTGCCCTAACCTGAAACTATGTCTTCCTAGTAGGAAGACTCAGAGCCTGTGATTTAACTCGATATCTGAAGTGAAACACACAGCAGAGTTCTTATTTATTGATCACACTCTGCTTTAGAGCAAGAAGCACGCTCTTGCTTTCTAGAGTCTCTAAGACAGCAGGAAATGTGAGTGTGCTCAGAACAAAAGAACGGTGTTTCCTACACATACGGACCATATCTAGTTCATCTCTGCTCTGAAACTGAAACAAACCAGTGGTCCTCTAACATCCAATGCTTGGAAGTTAAGATGGGAAACTTGTTAGCTTCGTGAACGATGTAGTTCGTTTGAGCTGAAAAGTGACTGCCCTTAACTGAAATGAAATCTTGCTTGTAGGAAGACACAGAGCCTGGGATTTAACTCCATTTCTGAAGGCAAACACACAGCAGAGATCTCATCCATGGATCACACTCTGCTTAGAGCAAGAAGCACGCTCTTTCTTTCCAGAGTGTCTAAGAGAGCAGAAAATGTAAGTTTGCTGAGAAAAAAGAACGGTGTTTCCTACACACGGACCATATTAGTCCAATGCTGCTTCTGAAACTGATACCAAGCACTGGCCTTCTAACATTCGATGCTTGTCAGTTAAGATGAGAAACATGTGAGCTTTGTGAACGATGTAGTTCGTTTGAGCTGAAAAGTGACTGCCCTTAACTGAAACGAAGTCTTGCTTGTAGTAAGACTCAGAGCCTTGGATTTAACTCCATTTCTGAAGTGAAACACACAACAGAGTTTTCATCCATTGATCACACTCTGCTTTAGAGCAAGAAGCACGCTGTAGATTTCCACAGTCTCTAAGACAGCAGGAAACTTGAGTGTGCTGAGAACAAATGAACGGTGTTTCCTACACATACAGACCATATATAGTCCAACTATGCTTCTGAAACTGAAACAAACCACAGGTCCTCTAACATCCAATGCTTGTCAGTTTAGATGAGAAACGTGTGAGCTTCGTGAACGATGTAGTTCATTTGAGCTGTAAAGTGACTGCCCTTACCTGAAACCAAGTCTTGCTTGTAGGAAGACTCAGAGCCTGGGGTTTAACTCCATTTCTGAAGTGAAACACACAGCCGAGTTCTCATATATAAATCACACTCTGCTTTGGAGCAAAAAGCACGCTCTTGCTTCCTGGAATCTCTAATACAGCAGGAAACTTGAGTGTGATGAGACCAAAAGAACGGTGTTTCCTACACATATGGACCATATCTAGTTCAACTCTGTTTCTGAAACTGAAAGAATCCACAGGTCCTCTAACATCCAATGCTTGGCAATTTAGACGAGAAACGTGTGTGCTTCGTGAACGATGTAGTTCATTTGAGCTGTCAAATAACTGCCCTTACCTGAAATTAAGTCTTGTTGTAGGAAGACACAGAGCCTGGGATTTAACTCCATTGTGAACTGAAACACACAGCAGAGTTCTCATCCATAAATCACACTGTGCTTTAGAGCAAGAATCACGCTCTTGCTTTCTAGATTCTCTAGGACAGCGGGAAACGTGAGTGTGCTGAGAACAAAAGAACGGTGTTTGCTACACATACGGACCACATCTAGTCCAACTCTGCTTCTGAAATTGATACAAAGCACAGGTTCTCTAACATGCAATGATTGTCATTTAAGATGAGAAACGTGTGTGCTTCGTGAACGAAGAAGTTCGTTTGATCTGTAATGTACTGCCCTTACCTGAAACGAAGTCTTGCTTGTAGGAAGACACAGAGCCTGGAATTTAACTCCATTTCAGAAGGGAAACACACTGCAGACTTCCCGTCCATGGTTCACACTCTGCTTTAGAGCAAAAAGCACGCTCTTGCATTCTAGAGTCTCTAATACAGCAGGAAATGTGAGTGTGCTCAGAAGAAAAGAACAGTGTTTCCTATATATACGGACCATATCTAGTTCAACTCTGCTTGAAATTGATACAAAGCAAAGGTCCTCTAACATCAAATGCTTGTCAGTTTAGATGAGAAACGTGTGAGCTTCGTGAACGATGTAGTTCGTTCGAGCTGTAAAGTAACTGCCCTTACCTGAAACGAAGTCTTGCTTGTAGGAAGACTCAGAGCCAGGGATTTAACTCCATTTCTGAAGGGAAACACACAGCAGAGTTCGCATCCATTGATCACACTCTGCTTTAGAGCAAGAAGCACGCTCTTGCTTTCTAGAGTCTCTAATACAGCAGGAAACGTGAGTGTGCTGAGAACAAAAGAACGGTGTTTCCTACACATACGGACCATATCTAGGCCAACTCTGCTTCTGAAACTGATACAAAGCACTGGTCCTCTAACGTTCAAATCTTGTCAGATAAGATGGGAAATGTGAGAGCTTCATGAATGATGTATTTCGTTTGCGCTGAAAGTGACTGCCCTTCTTGAAATGAAGTCTTGCTTGTAGGAAGACACAGAAGCTGGGATTCAAATCCATTTCTGAAGTGAAACACACAGCAGAGTTCTTATATGTAGATCACACTCTGCTTTAGAGCAAGAAGCACGCTCTTGCTTTCTAGAGTCTCTAATACAGCAGGAAACGTGAGTGTGCTCATAACCAAAGAACGGTTTTTCCAACACTTACAGACCATATCTAGTTCAACTCTGCTTCTGAAACTGAAAGAAACCACAGGTCCTCTAACATCCAATGCTTGTCAATTTAGATGAGAAACGTATGTGCTTCGTGAACGATGTAGTTCATTTGAGCTGTAAAGTAACTGCCCTTACCTGAAATGAAGTCTTGCTTGTAGGAAGACACAAAGCCTGGGATTTAACTCCATTTCTGAAGGGAAACACACAGCAGAGTTCTCATCCATAAATCACACTGTGCTTTAAAGCAAGAATCACGCTCAAGCTTTCTAGATTCTCTAAGACAGCAGGAAACGTGAGTGTGCTGAGAACAAAAGAATGGTGTTTGCTACACATATGGACCACATCTAGTCCAACTCTGCTTCTGAAATTGATACAAAGCACAGGTCCTCTAACATCCAATGCTTGTCATTTAAGATGAGAAACGTGTGAGCGTCGTGAACGAAGAAGTTCGTTTGAGCTGTAATGTGACTGCCCTTACCTGAAACGAAGTCTTGCTTGTAGGAAGACACAGAGCCTGGGATTTAACTCCATTGTTGAAGGGAAACACACAGCAGACTTCCCGTCCATGGTTCACACTCTGCTTTACAGCAAGAAGCACGCTCTTGCTTTCTAGAGTCTCTAATACAGCAGGAAACATGAGTGTGCTAAGAAGAAAAGAACAGTGTTTCCTATATATACGGATCATATCTAGTTGAACTCTGCTTGAAATTGATACAAAGCAAAGGTCCTCTAACATCAAATGCTTGTCAGTTTAGATGAGAAACGTGTGAGCTTCGTGAACGATGTAGTTCGTTTGAGCTGTAAAGTAACTGCCCTTACCTGAAACGAAGTCTTGCATGTAGGAAGACTCAGAGCCAGGGATTTAACTCCATTTCTGAAGGGAAACACACAGCAGAGTTCGCATCCATTGATCACACTCTGCTTTAGAGCAAGAAGCACGCTCTTGCTTTCTAGAGTCTCTAATACAGCAGGAAACATGAGTGTGCTGAGAACAAAGAACGGTGTTTCCTACACATACGGAGCATATATAGTCCAACTCTGCTTCTGAAACTGATACAAAGCACTGGTCCTCTAACGTTCAAATCTTGTCAGATAAGATGGGAAACGTGAGAGCTTCATGAATGATGTATTTCTTTTGCGCTGAAAAGTGACTGCCCTTCTTGAAACGAAGTCTTGCTTGTAGGAATACACAGAAGCTGGGATTCAAATCCATTTCTGAAGTGAAACACACAGCAGAGTTCTTATATGTAGATCACACTCTGCTTTAGAGCAAGAAGCACGCTCTTGCTTTCTAGAGTCTCTAATACAGCAGGAAACGTGAGTGTGCTCATAACCAAAGAACAGTGTTTCCAACACATACAGACCATATCTAGTTCAACTCTGCTTCTGAAACTGAAAGAAACCACAGGTCCTCTAACATCCAATGCTTGTCAATTTAGATGAGAAATGTATGTGCTTCGTGAACGATGTAGTTCGTTTGAGCTGTAAAGTAACTGCCCTTACCTGAAACGAAGTCTTGCTTGTAGGAAGACACAAAGCCTGGGATTTAACTCCATTTCTGAAGGGAAACACACAGCATAGTTTTATTGCATGAATAACACTCTGCTTTAGAGCAAGAAGCACGCTCTTGCTTTCTAGAGTCTCTAATATAGAAGTGAACTTGAGTGTGCTCAGAACAAAAGAACGGTGTTTCCTACACATACGGCCCATATCTAGTTCAAGTCTGCTTCTGAAACTGAAACAAACCAGAGGTCCTCTAACATCCAATGCTTGTCAGTTTAGATGAGAAACGTGTGAGCTTCGTGAACGATGTAGTTCGTTTGAGCTGTATAGTAACTGCCCTTACCTGAAAAGAAGTCTTGCTTGTAGGAAGACCCAGAGCCTGGGATTTAACTCCATTTCTGAAGTGAAACACACAGCAGAGTTCTCATCCATTGATCAAACTCTGCTTTAGGGCAAAAAGCACGCTCTTGCTTAGGAGAGTCTCTAAGAGAGCAGGAAAGGTGAGTGTGATGAGAACAAAGAACGGTGTTTCCTACACATACGGACCATATCTAGGCCAACTCTGCTTCTGAAACTGATACAAAGCACTGGTCCTCTAACATCCAAAGCTTGGAAGTTAAGATTGGAAACTTGTTAGCTTCGTGAACGATGTAGTTCTTTTGAGCTGAAAGTGACTGCCCTTACCTGAAACGAATTCTTGCTTGTAGGAAGACACAGATCCTGGGATTTAACTCCATTTCTGAAGGGAAACACACAGCAGAGTTCTCATCCATGGACCACACTCTGCCTAGAACAAGAAGCATGCTCTTGCTTTCCAGAGTCTCTAAGACAGCAGGAAATGTAAGTTTGCTGAGAAAAAAAGAACGGTGTTTCCTACACACGGACCGTATCTAGTCCAACTCTGCTTCTGAAACTGAGAGAAAGCACTGTTCCTCTAACATCCAATGCTTGTCATTTAAGATGAAAAACCTGTGAGCTTCGTGAACAAAGTAGGTTGTTTGAGCTGAAAAGTGACAGCCCTAACCTGAAACGATGTCTTCATAGTAGGAAAACACAGAGCCTGGAATTTATCTCCATTTCTGAAGGGAAATCCACAGCAGAGTTCTCATCCATTGATCACACTCTGCTTTAGAGCAAGAAGCACGCTCTTGCTTTCTAGAGTCTCTAATACAGCAGGAAACGTGAGTGTGCTCAGAACAAAAGAACGGTGTTTCCTACACATACAGACCATATCTAGTTCATCTCTGCTTCTGAAACTGAAACAAACCAGAGGTCCTCTAACATCCAATGCTTGTCAATTTAGACGAGAAAGGTATGTTCTTCGTGAACGATGTAGTTCCTTTGAGCTGTGTAGTAACTGCCCTTACCTGAAACGAAGTCTTGCTTGTAGGAAGACTCAGCGCCTTGGATTTAACTCCATTTCTGAAGTGAAACACACAACAGAGTTTTCATCTATTGATCACACTCTGCTTTAGAGCAAGAAGCACGCTGTAGCTTTCCACAGTCTCTAAGACAGCAGGAAACTTGAGTGTGCTGAGAACAAATGAACGGTGTTTCCTACACATACAGACCGTATATAGTGCAACTCTGCTTGAAATTGATACAAAGCAAAGGCCCTCTAACATCCAATGCTTCTCAGTTAAGATGAGAAACGTGTGAGCTTCGTGAATGATGTAGTTCGTTTGAGCTGTAAAGAAACTGCCCTTACCTGAAACGAAGTCTTGCTTGTAGGAAGACTCAGAGCCTGGAATTTAACTCCATTTCTGAAGGGAAACACACAGCAGAGTTCTCATCCATGCATCACACTCTGCTTTAGAGCAAGAAGCACGCTCTTTCTTTCTAGAGTCTCTAATAGAGAAGGAAAATTTTGTGTGCTCAGAACAAAAGAAATGTGTTTCCTACACATACGGCCCATATCTAGTTCAACTCTGCTTCTGAAACTGAAACAAACCACAGGTCCTGTAACATCCAATGCTTGTCAGTTTAGATGAGAAATGTGTGAGCTTCGTGAACGATGTAGATCATTTGAGTTGTAAAGTACCTGCCCTTACCTGAAACGAAGTATTGATGGTAGGAAGACTCAGAGTCTGGGATTTAACTCCATTTCTGAAGAGAAACACACAGCAGAGTTCTCATCCGTGCATCACACTCTGCTTTAGAGCAAGAAGCACGCTCTTGCTTTCCAGAGTCTCTAAGAGAGCAGGAAATGTAAGTTTGCTGAGAAAATAAGAACGATGTTTCCTACACACGGACCATATTAGTCCAACGCTGCTTCTGAAACTGATACAAAGCACTGGCCTTCTAACATTCGATGCTTGTCAGTTAAGATGAGAAAAGGTGAGCTTTGTGAACGATGTAGTTCGTTTGAGCTGAAAAGTGACTGCCCTTACCTGAAACGAAGTCTTGCTTTTAGGAAGACACAGAGCCTCGGACTTAACTCCATTTCTGAAGGGAAACACACAACACAGTTCTCATCCATGCATCACACTCTGCTTTAGAGCAAGAAGCACGCTCTTGCTTTCTAGAGTCTCTAATACAGCAGGAAACATGAGTGTGCTCAGAAGAAATGAACGGTGTTTCCTATACATACGGACCATATATAGTTCAACTCTGCTTGAAATTGATACAAAGCAAAGGTTCTCTAACATCCAATGCTTCTAGTTAAGAAGAGAAACGTGTGAGCTTCGTGAACGATGAAGTTCGTTTGAGCTGTAAAGTAACTGCCCTTACCTGAAACGAAGTCTTGCTTGTAGGAAGACTCAGAGCCTGGAATTTAACTCCATTTCTGAAGGGAAACACACAGCATAGTTTTCTTGCATGAATAACACTCTGCTTTAGAGCAAGAAGCATGCTCTTGCTTTCTAGAGTCTCTAAGAGAGCAGGAAACATGAGTGTGATGAGAACAAAAGAACGGTATTTCCTACACATACGGACCATATCTAGTCCAACTCTGCTTCTGAAACTGATACAAACCACAGGTCCTCTAACATCCAATGCTTGTCATTTAAGATGAGAAACGTGTGAGCTTCGTGAACGATGTAGGTCGTTTGAGCTGAAAAGTGACTGCCCTACTCTGAAACTATGTCTTCCTAGTAGGAAGACTCAGAGCCTGGGATTTAACTCCATTTCTGAAGGCAAACACACAGCAGAGATCTCATCCATGGATCACACTCTGCTTAGAGCAAGAAGCACGCTCTTTCTTTCCAGAGTGTCTAAGAGAGCAGAAAATGTAAGTTTGCTGAGAAAAAAAGAACGGTGTTTCCTACACACGGACCATATGTAGTCCAACGCTGCTTCTGAAACTGATACAAAGCACTGGTTCTCTAACATTCAATGCTTGTCAGTTAAGATGAGAACCGTGTGAACTTCCTGAACGATGTAGTTCGTTTGAGCTGAAAAGTGACTGCCCTTACCTGAAACGAAGTCTTGCTTGTAGGAAGACACAGAGCCTGGGATTTAACTCCATTTCTGAAGGGAAACACACAACACAGTTCTCATCCATGCATCACACTCTGCTTTAGAGCAAGGAGCACGCTCTTGCTTTCTAGAGTCTCTAATACAGCAGGAAACATGAGTGTGCTCAGAAGAAATGAACGGTGTTTCCTATACATACGGACCATATATAGTTCAACTCTGCTTGAAATTGATACAAAGCAAAGGTCCTCTAACATCCAATGCTTCTCAGTTAAGAAGAGAAACGTGTGAGCTTCGTGAACAATGTAAGTCGTTTGAGCTGTAAAGTAACTGCCCTTACCTGAAACGAAGTCTTGCTTGTAGGAAGACTCAGAGCCTGGAATTTAACTCCATTTCTGAAGGGAAACACACAGCATAGTTTTCTTGCATGAATAACACTCTGCTTTAGAGCAAGAAGCACGCTCTTGCTTTCTAGAGTCTCTAATACAGAAGGAAACTTGAGTGTGCTCAGAACAAAAGAACGGTGTTTCCTACACATACGGCCCATATCTAGTTCCATTCTGCTTCTGAAACTGAAACAAACCACAGGTCCTCTAACATCCAATGCTTGTCAGTTTAGATGAGAAACGTGTGAGCTTCGTGAACGATGTAGTTCATTTGAGCTGTAGAGTATCTGCCCTTACCTGAAACGAAGTATTGCTTGTAGGAAGACTCAGAGCCTGGGATTTAACTCCATTTCTGAAGTGAAACACACAACAGAGTTCTCATCCATTGATCACACTCTGCTTTAGAGCAAGAAGCACGCTCTTGCTTAGCAGAGTCTCTAAGAGAGCAGGAAACATGAGTGTGATGAGACCAAAAGAACGGTGTTTCCTACACATACGGACCATATCTAGTCCAACTCTGCTTCTGAAACTGATACAAACCACAGGTCCTCTAACATCCAATGCTTGTCATTTAAGATGAGAAACGTGTGAGCTTTGTGAACGATGTAGGTCGTTTGAGCTGAAAAGTGACTGCCCTAACCTGAAACTATGTCTTCCTAGTAGGAAGACTCAGAGCCTGTGATTTAACTCGATATCTGAAGTGAAACACACAGCAGAGTTCTTATTTATTGATCACACTCTGCTTTAGAGCAAGAAGCACGCTCTTGCTTTCTAGAGTCTCTAAGACAGCAGGAAATGTGAGTGTGCTCAGAACAAAAGAACGGTGTTTCCTACACATACGGACCATATCTAGTTCATCTCTGCTCTGAAACTGAAACAAACCAGTGGTCCTCTAACATCCAATGCTTGGAAGTTAAGATGGGAAACTTGTTAGCTTCGTGAACGATGTAGTTCGTTTGAGCTGAAAAGTGACTGCCCTTACCTGAAATGAAATCTTGCTTGTAGGAAGACACAGAGCCTGGGATTTAACTCCATTTCTGAAGGCAAACACACAGCAGAGATCTCATCCATGGATCACACTCTGCTTAGAGCAAGAAGCACGCTCTTTCTTTCCAGAGTGTCTAAGAGAGCAGAAAATGTAAGTTTGCTGAGAAAAAAAGAACGGTGTTTCCTACACACGGACCATATTAGTCCAATGCTGCTTCTGAAACTGATACCAAGCACTGGCCTTCTAACATTCGATGCTTGTCAGTTAAGATGAGAAACATGTGAGCTTTGTGAACGATGTAGTTCGTTTGAGCTGAAAAGTGACTGCCCTTAACTGAAACGAAGTCTTGCTTGTAGTAAGACTCAGAGCCTTGGATTTAACTCCATTTCTGAAGTGAAACACACAACAGAGTTTTCATCCATTGATCACACTCTGCTTTAGAGCAAGAAGCACGCTGTAGATTTCCACAGTCTCTAAGACAGCAGGAAACTTGAGTGTGCTGAGAACAAATGAACGGTGTTTCCTACACATACAGACCATATATAGTCCAACTATGCTTCTGAAACTGAAACAAACCACAGGTCCTCTAACATCCAATGCTTGTCAGTTTAGATGAGAAACGTGTGAGCTTCGTGAACGATGTAGTTCATTTGAGCTGTAAAGTGACTGCCCTTACCTGAAACCAAGTCTTGCTTGTAGGAAGACTCAGAGCCTGGGGTTTAACTCCATTTCTGAAGTGAAACACACAGCCGAGTTCTCATATATAAATCACACTCTGCTTTGGAGCAAAAAGCACGCTCTTGCTTCCTGGAATCTCTAATACAGCAGGAAACTTGAGTGTGCTCATAACAAAAGAACGGTGTTTCCTACACATATGGACCATATCTAGTTCAACTCTGTTTCTGAAACTGAAAGAATCCACAGGTCCTCTAACATCCAATGCTTGGCAATTTAGACGAGAAACGTGTGTGCTTCGTGAACGATGTAGTTCGTTTGAGCTGTCAAATAACTGCCCTTACCTGAAATTAAGTCTTGTTGTAGGAAGACACAGAGCCTGGGATTTAACTCCATTGTGAACTGAAACACACAGCAGAGTTCTCATCCATAAATCACACTGTGCTTTAGAGCAAGAATCACGCTCTTGCTTTCTAGATTCTCTAGGACAGCGGGAAACGTGAGTGTGCTGAGAACAAAAGAACGGTGTTTGCTACACATACGGACCACATCTAGTCCAACTCTGCTTCTGAAATTGATACAAAGCACAGGTTCTCTAACATGCAATGATTGTCATTTAAGATGAGAAACGTGTGTGCTTCGTGAACGAAGAAGTTCGTTTGATCTGTAATGTACTGCCCTTACCTGAAACGAAGTCTTGCTTGTAGGAAGACACAGAGCCTGGGATTTAACTCCATTTCAGAAGGGAAACACACTGCAGACTTCCCGTCCATGGTTCACACTCTGCTTTAGAGCAAGAAGCACGCTCTTGCATTCTAGAGTCTCTAATACAGCAGGAAATGTGAGTGTGCTCAGAAGAAAAGAACAGTGTTTCCTATATATACGGACCATATCTAGTTCAACTCTGCTTGAAATTGATACAAAGCAAAGGTCCTCTAACATCAAATGCTTGTCAGTTTAGATGAGAAACGTGTGAGCTTCGTGAACGATGTAGTTCGTTCGAGCTGTAAAGTAACTGCCCTTACCTGAAACGAAGTCTTGCTTGTAGGAAGACTCAGAGCCAGGGATTTAACTCCATTTCTGAAGGGAAACACACAGCAGAGTTCGCATCCATTGATCACACTCTGCTTTAGAGCAAGAAGCACGCTCTTGCTTTCTAGAGTCTCTAATACAGCAGGAAACGTGAGTGTGCTGAGAACAAAAGAACGGTGTTTCCTACACATACGGACCATATATAGTCCAACTCTGCTTCTGAAACTGATACAAAGCACTGGTCCTCTAACGTTCAAATCTTGTCAGATAAGATGGGAAATGTGAGAGCTTCATGAATGATGTATTTCGTTTGCGCTGAAAGTGACTGCCCTTCTTGAAATGAAGTCTTGCTTGTAGGAAGACACAGAAGCTGGGATTCAAATCCATTTCTGAAGTGAAACACAAAGCAGAGTTCTTATATGTAGATCACACTCTGCTTTAGAGCAAGAAGCACGCTCTTGCTTTCTAGAGTCTCTAATACAGCAGGAAACGTGAGTGTGCTCATAACCAAAGAACGGTTTTTCCAACACTTACAGACCATATCTAGTTCAACTCTGCTTCTGAAACTGAAAGAAACCACAGGTCCTCTAACATCCAATGCTTGTCAATTTAGATGAGAAACGTATGTGCTTCGTGAACGATGTAGTTCATTTGAGCTGTAAAGTAACTGCCCTTACCTGAAATGAAGTCTTGCTTGTAGGAAGACACAAAGCCTGGGATTTAACTCCATTTCTGAAGGGAAACACACAGCAGAGTTCTCATCCATAAATCACACTGTGCTTTAAAGCAAGAATCACGCTCAAGCTTTCTAGATTCTCTAAGACAGCAGGAAACGTGAGTGTGCTGAGAACAAAAGAATGGTGTTTGCTACACATATGGACCACATCTAGTCCAACTCTGCTTCTGAAATTGATACAAAGCACAGGTCCTCTAACATCCAATGCTTGTCATTTAAGATGAGAAACGTGTGAGCGTCGTGAACGAAGAAGTTCGTTTGAGCTGTAATGTGACTGCCCTTACCTGAAACGAAGTCTTGCTTGTAGGAAGACACAGAGCCTGGGATTTAACTCCATTGTTGAAGGGAAACACACAGCAGACTTCCCGTCCATGGTTCACACTCTGCTTTAGAGCAAGAAGCACGCTCTTGCATTCTAGAGTCTCTAATACAGCAGGAAATGTGAGTGTGCTCAGAAGAAAAGAACAGTGTTTCCTATATATACGGACCATATCTAGTTCAACTCTGCTTGAAATTGATACAAAGCAAAGGTCCTCTAACATCAAATGCTTGTCAGTTTAGATGAGAAACGTGTGAGCTTCGTGAACGATGTAGTTCGTTCGAGCTGTAAAGTAACTGCCCTTACCTGAAACGAAGTCTTGCTTGTAGGAAGACTCAGAGCCAGGGATTTAACTCCATTTCTGAAGGGAAACACACAGCAGAGTTCGCATCCATTGATCACACTCTGCTTTAGAGCAAGAAGCACGCTCTTGCTTTCTAGAGTCTCTAATACAGCAGGAAACATGAGTGTGCTGAGAACAAAGAACGGTGTTTCCTACACATACGGAGCATATATAGTCCAACTCTGCTTCTGAAACTGATACAAAGCACTGGTCCTCTAACGTTCAAATCTTGTCAGATAAGATGGGAAACGTGAGAGCTTCATGAATGATGTATTTCTTTTGGGCTGAAAAGTGACTGCCCTTCTTGAAACGAAGTCTTGCTTGTAGGAATACACAGAAGCTGGGATTCAAATCCATTTCTGAAGTGAAACACACAGCAGAGTTCTTATATGTAGATCACACTCTGCTTTAGAGCAAGAAGCACGCTCTTGCTTTCTAGAGTCTCTAATACAGCAGGAAACGTGAGTGTGCTCATAACCAAAGAACGGTGTTTCCAACACATACAGACCATATCTAGTTCAACTCTGCTTCTGAAACTGAAAGAAACCACAGGTCCTCTAACATCCAATGCTTGTCAATTTAGATGAGAAATGTATGTGCTTCGTGAACGATGTAGTTCGTTTGAGCTGTAAAGTAACTGCCCTTACCTGAAACGAAGTCTTGCTTGTAGGAAGACACAAAGCCTGGGATTTAACTCCATTTCTGAAGGGAAACACACAGCATAGTTTTATTGCATGAATAACACTCTGCTTTAGAGCAAGAAGCACGCTCTTGCTTTCTAGAGTCTCTAATATAGAAGTGAACTTGAGTGTGCTCAGAACAAAAGAACGGTGTTTCCTACACATACGGCCCATATCTAGTTCAAGTCTGCTTCTGAAACTGAAACAAACCAGAGGTCCTCTAACATCCAATGCTTGTCAGTTTAGATGAGAAACGTGTGAGCTTCGTGAACGATGTAGTTCGTTTGAGCTGTATAGTAACTGCCCTTACCTGAAAAGAAGTCTTGCTTGTAGGAAGACCCAGAGCCTGGGATTTAACTCCATTTCTGAAGTGAAACACACAGCAGAGTTCTCATCCATTGATCAAACTCTGCTTTAGAGCAAAAAGCACGCTCTTGCTTAGGAGAGTCTCTAAGAGAGCAGGAAAGGTGAGTGTGATGAGAACAAAGAACGGTGTTTCCTACACATACGGACCATATCTAGGCCAACTCTGCTTCTGAAACTGATACAAAGCACTGGTCCTCTAACATCCAAAGCTTGGAAGTTAAGATTGGAAACTTGTTAGCTTCGTGAACGATGTAGTTCTTTTGAGCTGAAAGTGACTGCCCTTACCTGAAACGAATTCTTGCTTGTAGGAAGACACAGATCCTGGGATTTAACTCCATTTCTGAAGGGAAACACACAGCAGAGTTCTCATCCATGGACCACACTCTGCCTAGAACAAGAAGCATGCTCTTGCTTTCCAGAGTCTCTAAGACAGCAGGAAATGTAAGTTTGCTGAGAAAAAAAGAACGGTGTTTCCTACACACGGACCGTATCTAGTCCAACTCTGCTTCTGAAACTGAGAGAAAGCACTGTTCCTCTAACATCCAATGCTTGTCATTTAAGATGAAAAACCTGTGAGCTTCGTGAACAAAGTAGGTTGTTTGAGCTGAAAAGTGACAGCCCTAACCTGAAACGATGTCTTCATAGTAGGAAAACACAGAGCCTGGAATTTATCTCCATTTCTGAAGGGAAACCCACAGCAGAGTTCTCATCCATTGATCACACTCTGCTTTAGAGCAAGAAGCACGCTCTTGCTTTCTAGAGTCTCTAATACAGCAGGAAACGTGAGTGTGCTCAGAACAAAAGAACGGTGTTTCCTACACATACAGACCATATCTAGTTCATCTCTGCTTCTGAAACTGAAACAAACCAGAGGTCCTCTAACATCCAATGCTTGTCAATTTAGACGAGAAAGGTATGTTCTTCGTGAACGATGTAGTTCCTTTGAGCTGTGTAGTAACTGCCCTTACCTGAAACGAAGTCTTGCTTGTAGGAAGACTCAGCGCCTTGGATTTAACTCCATTTCTGAAGTGAAACACACAACAGAGTTTTCATCTATTGATCACACTCTGCTTTAGAGCAAGAAGCACGCTGTAGCTTTCCACAGTCTCTAAGACAGCAGGAAACTTGAGTGTGCTGAGAACAAATGAACGGTGTTTCCTACACATACAGACCGTATATAGTGCAACTCTGCTTGAAATTGATACAAAGCAAAGGCCCTCTAACATCCAATGCTTCTCAGTTAAGATGAGAAACGTGTGAGCTTCGTGAATGATGTAGTTCGTTTGAGCTGTAAAGAAACTGCCCTTACCTGAAACGAAGTCTTGCTTGTAGGAAGACTCAGAGCCTGGAATTTAACTCCATTTCTGAAGGGAAACACACAGCAGAGTTCTCATCCATGCATCACACTCTGCTTTAGAGCAAGAAGCACGCTCTTTCTTTCTAGAGTCTCTAATAGAGAAGGAAAATTTTGTGTGCTCAGAACAAAAGAAATGTGTTTCCTACACATACGGCCCATATCTAGTTCAACTCTGCTTCTGAAACTGAAACAAACCACAGGTCCTGTAACATCCAATGCTTGTCAGTTTAGATGAGAAATGTGTGAGCTTCGTGAACGATGTAGATCATTTGAGTTGTAAAGTACCTGCCCTTACCTGAAACGAAGCATTGATGGTAGGAAGACTCAGAGACTGGGATTTAACTCCATTTCTGAAGAGAAACACACAGCAGAGTTCTCATCCATGCATCACACTCTGCTTTAGAGCAAGAAGCACGCTCTTGCTTTCCAGAGTCTCTAAGAGAGCAGGAAATGTAAGTTTGCTGAGAAAATAAGAACGATGTTTCCTACACACGGACCATATTAGTCCAACGCTGCTTCTGAAACTGATACAAAGCACTGGCCTTCTAACATTCGATGCTTGTCAGTTAAGATGAGAAAAGGTGAGCTTTGTGAACGATGTAGTTCGTTTGAGCTGAAAAGTGACTGCCCTTACCTGAAACGAAGTCTTGCTTTTAGGAAGACACAGAGCCTCGGACTTAACTCCATTTCTGAAGGGAAACACACAACACAGTTCTCATCCATGCATCACACTCTGCTTTAGAGCAAGAAGCACGCTCTTGCTTTCTAGAGTCTCTAATACAGCAGGAAACATGAGTGTGCTCAGAAGAAATGAACGGTGTTTCCTATACATACGGACCATATATAGTTCAACTCTGCTTGAAATTGATACAAAGCAAAGGTCCTCTAACATCCAATGCTTCTCAGTTAAGAAGAGAAACGTGTGAGCTTCGTGAACGATGAAGTTCTTTTGAGCTGTAAAGTAACTGCCCTTACCTGAAACGAAGTATTGCTTGTAGGAAGACTCAGAGCCTGGGATTTAACTCCATTTCTGAAGTGAAACACACAACAGAGTTCTCATCCATTGATCACACTCTGCTTTAGAGCAAGAAGCACGCTCTTGCTTAGCAGAGTCTCTAAGAGAGCAGGAAACATGAGTGTGATGAGACCAAAAGAACGGTGTTTCCTACACATACGGACCATATCTAGTCCAACTCTGCTTCTGAAACTGATACAAACCACAGGTCCTCTAACATCCAATGCTTGTCATTTAAGATGAGAAACGTGTGAGCTTTGTGAACGATGTAGGTCGTTTGAGCTGAAAAGTGACTGCCCTAACCTGAAACTATGTCTTCCTAGTAGGAAGACTCAGAGCCTGTGATTTAACTCGATATCTGAAGTGAAACACACAGCAGAGTTCTTATTTATTGATCACACTCTGCTTTAGAGCAAGAAGCACGCTCTTGCTTTCTAGAGTCTCTAAGACAGCAGGAAATGTGAGTGTGCTCAGAACAAAAGAACGGTGTTTCCTACACATACGGACCATATCTAGTTCATCTCTGCTCTGAAACTGAAACAAACCAGTGGTCCTCTAACATCCAATGCTTGGAAGTTAAGATGGGAAACTTGTTAGCTTCGTGAACGATGTAGTTCGTTTGAGCTGAAAAGTGACTGCTCTTACCTGAAATGAAATCTTGCTTGTAGGAAGACACAGAGCCTGGGATTTAACTCCATTTCTGAAGGCAAACACACAGCAGAGATCTCATCCATGGATCACACTCTGCTTAGAGCAAGAAGCACGCTCTTTCTTTCCAGAGTGTCTAAGAGAGCAGAAAATGTAAGTTTGCTGAGAAAAAAAGAACGGTGTTTCCTACACACGGACCATATTAGTCCAATGCTGCTTCTGAAACTGATACCAAGCACTGGCCTTCTAACATTCGATGCTTGTCAGTTAAGATGAGAAACATGTGAGCTTTGTGAACGATGTAGTACGTTTGAGCTGAAAAGTGACTGCCCTTAACTGAAACGAAGTCTTGCTTGTAGTAAGACTCAGAGCCTTGGATTTAACTCCATTTCTGAAGTGAAACACACAACAGAGTTTTCATCCATTGATCACACTCTGCTTTAGAGCAAGAAGCACGCTGTAGATTTCCACAGTCTCTAAGACAGCAGGAAACTTGAGTGTGCTGAGAACAAATGAACGGTGTTTCCTACACATACAGACCATATATAGTCCAACTATGCTTCTGAAACTGAAACAAACCACAGGTCCTCTAACATCCAATGCTTGTCAGTTTAGATGAGAAACGTGTGAGCTTCGTGAACGATGTAGTTCATTTGAGCTGTAAAGTGACTGCCCTTACCTGAAACCAAGTCTTGCTTGTAGGAAGACTCAGAGCCTGGGGTTTAACTCCATTTCTGAAGTGAAACACACAGCCGAGTTCTCATATATAAATCACACTCTGCTTTGGAGCAAAAAGCACGCTCTTGCTTCCTGGAATCTCTAATACAGCAGGAAACTTGAGTGTGCTCATAACAAAAGAACGGTGTTTCCTACACATATGGACCATATCTAGTTCAACTCTGTTTCTGAAACTGAAAGAATCCACAGGTCCTCTAACATCCAATGCTTGGCAATTTAGACGAGAAACGTGTGTGCTTCGTGAACGATGTAGTTCGTTTGAGCTGTCAAATAACTGCCCTTACCTGAAATTAAGTCTTGTTGTAGGAAGACACAGAGCCTGGGATTTAACTCCATTGTGAACTGAAACACACAGCAGAGTTCTCATCCATAAATCACACTGTGCTTTAGAGCAAGAATCACGCTCTTGCTTTCTAGATTCTCTAGGACAGCGGGAAACGTGAGTGTGCTGAGAACAAAAGAACGGTGTTTGCTACACATACGGACCACATCTAGTCCAACTCTGCTTCTGAAATTGATACAAAGCACAGGTTCTCTAACATGCAATGATTGTCATTTAAGATGAGAAACGTGTGTGCTTCGTGAACGAAGAAGTTCGTTTGATCTGTAATGTACTGCCCTTACCTGAAACGAAGTCTTGCTTGTAGGAAGACACAGAGCCTGGGATTTAACTCCATTTCAGAAGGGAAACACACTGCAGACTTCCCGTCCATGGTTCACACTCTGCTTTAGAGCAAGAAGCACGCTCTTGCATTCTAGAGTCTCTAATACAGCAGGAAATGTGAGTGTGCTCAGAAGAAAAGAACAGTGTTTCCTATATATACGGACCATATCTAGTTCAACTCTGCTTGAAATTGATACAAAGCAAAGGTCCTCTAACATCAAATGCTTGTCAGTTTAGATGAGAAACGTGTGAGCTTCGTGAACGATGTAGTTCGTTCGAGCTGTAAAGTAACTGCCCTTACCTGAAACGAAGTCTTGCTTGTAGGAAGACTCAGAGCCAGGGATTTAACTCCATTTCTGAAGGGAAACACACAGCAGAGTTCGCATCCATTGATCACACTCTGCTTTAGAGCAAGAAGCACGCTCTTGCTTTCTAGAGTCTCTAATACAGCAGGAAACGTGAGTGTGCTGAGAACAAAAGAACGGTGTTTCCTACACATACGGACCATATATAGTCCAACTCTGCTTCTGAAACTGATACAAAGCACTGGTCCTCTAACGTTCAAATCTTGTCAGATAAGATGGGAAATGTGAGAGCTTCATGAATGATGTATTTCGTTTGCGCTGAAAGTGACTGCCCTTCTTGAAATGAAGTCTTGCTTGTAGGAAGACACAGAAGCTGGGATTCAAATCCATTTCTGAAGTGAAACACAAAGCAGAGTTCTTATATGTAGATCACACTCTGCTTTAGAGCAAGAAGCACGCTCTTGCTTTCTAGAGTCTCTAATACAGCAGGAAACGTGAGTGTGCTCATAACCAAAGAACGGTTTTTCCAACACTTACAGACCATATCTAGTTCAACTCTGCTTCTGAAACTGAAAGAAACCACAGGTCCTCTAACATCCAATGCTTGTCAATTTAGATGAGAAACGTATGTGCTTCGTGAACGATGTAGTTCATTTGAGCTGTAAAGTAACTGCCCTTACCTGAAATGAAGTCTTGCTTGTAGGAAGACACAAAGCCTGGGATTTAACTCCATTTCTGAAGGGAAACACACAGCAGAGTTCTCATCCATAAATCACACTGTGCTTTAAAGCAAGAATCACGCTCAAGCTTTCTAGATTCTCTAAGACAGCAGGAAACGTGAGTGTGCTGAGAACAAAAGAATGGTGTTTGCTACACATATGGACCACATCTAGTCCAACTCTGCTTCTGAAATTGATACAAAGCACAGGTCCTCTAACATCCAATGCTTGTCATTTAAGATGAGAAACGTGTGAGCGTCGTGAACGAAGAAGTTCGTTTGAGCTGTAATGTGACTGCCCTTACCTGAAACGAAGTCTTGCTTGTAGGAAGACACAGAGCCTGGGATTTAACTCCATTGTTGAAGGGAAACACACAGCAGACTTCCCGTCCATGGTTCACACTCTGCTTTAGAGCAAGAAGCACGCTCTTGCATTCTAGAGTCTCTAATACAGCAGGAAATGTGAGTGTGCTCAGAAGAAAAGAACAGTGTTTCCTATATATACGGACCATATCTAGTTCAACTCTGCTTGAAATTGATACAAAGCAAAGGTCCTCTAACATCAAATGCTTGTCAGTTTAGATGAGAAACGTGTGAGCTTCGTGAACGATGTAGTTCGTTCGAGCTGTAAAGTAACTGCCCTTACCTGAAACGAAGTCTTGCTTGTAGGAAGACTCAGAGCCAGGGATTTAACTCCATTTCTGAAGGGAAACACACAGCAGAGTTCGCATCCATTGATCACACTCTGCTTTAGAGCAAGAAGCACGCTCTTGCTTTCTAGAGTCTCTAATACAGCAGGAAACATGAGTGTGCTGAGAACAAAGAACGGTGTTTCCTACACATACGGAGCATATATAGTCCAACTCTGCTTCTGAAACTGATACAAAGCACTGGTCCTCTAACGTTCAAATCTTGTCAGATAAGATGGGAAACGTGAGAGCTTCATGAATGATGTATTTCTTTTGGGCTGAAAAGTGACTGCCCTTCTTGAAACGAAGTCTTGCTTGTAGGAATACACAGAAGCTGGGATTCAAATCCATTTCTGAAGTGAAACACACAGCAGAGTTCTTATATGTAGATCACACTCTGCTTTAGAGCAAGAAGCACGCTCTTGCTTTCTAGAGTCTCTAATACAGCAGGAAACGTGAGTGTGCTCATAACCAAAGAACGGTGTTTCCAACACATACAGACCATATCTAGTTCAACTCTGCTTCTGAAACTGAAAGAAACCACAGGTCCTCTAACATCCAATGCTTGTCAATTTAGATGAGAAATGTATGTGCTTCGTGAACGATGTAGTTCGTTTGAGCTGTAAAGTAACTGCCCTTACCTGAAACGAAGTCTTGCTTGTAGGAAGACACAAAGCCTGGGATTTAACTCCATTTCTGAAGGGAAACACACAGCATAGTTTTATTGCATGAATAACACTCTGCTTTAGAGCAAGAAGCACGCTCTTGCTTTCTAGAGTCTCTAATATAGAAGTGAACTTGAGTGTGCTCAGAACAAAAGAACGGTGTTTCCTACACATACGGCCCATATCTAGTTCAAGTCTGCTTCTGAAACTGAAACAAACCAGAGGTCCTCTAACATCCAATGCTTGTCAGTTTAGATGAGAAACGTGTGAGCTTCGTGAACGATGTAGTTCGTTTGAGCTGTATAGTAACTGCCCTTACCTGAAAAGAAGTCTTGCTTGTAGGAAGACCCAGAGCCTGGGATTTAACTCCATTTCTGAAGTGAAACACACAGCAGAGTTCTCATCCATTGATCAAACTCTGCTTTAGAGCAAAAAGCACGCTCTTGCTTAGGAGAGTCTCTAAGAGAGCAGGAAAGGTGAGTGTGATGAGAACAAAGAACGGTGTTTCCTACACATACGGACCATATCTAGGCCAACTCTGCTTCTGAAACTGATACAAAGCACTGGTCCTCTAACATCCAAAGCTTGGAAGTTAAGATTGGAAACTTGTTAGCTTCGTGAACGATGTAGTTCTTTTGAGCTGAAAGTGACTGCCCTTACCTGAAACGAATTCTTGCTTGTAGGAAGACACAGATCCTGGGATTTAACTCCATTTCTGAAGGGAAACACACAGCAGAGTTCTCATCCATGGACCACACTCTGCCTAGAACAAGAAGCATGCTCTTGCTTTCCAGAGTCTCTAAGACAGCAGGAAATGTAAGTTTGCTGAGAAAAAAAGAACGGTGTTTCCTACACACGGACAGTATCTAGTCCAACTCTGCTTCTGAAACTGAGAGAAAGCACTGTTCCTCTAACATCCAATGCTTGTCATTTAAGATGAAAAACCTGTGAGCTTCGTGAACAAAGTAGGTTGTTTGAGCTGAAAAGTGACAGCCCTAACCTGAAACGATGTCTTCATAGTAGGAAAACACAGAGCCTGGAATTTATCTCCATTTCTGAAGGGAAACCCACAGCAGAGTTCTCATCCATTGATCACACTCTGCTTTAGAGCAAGAAGCACGCTCTTGCTTTCTAGAGTCTCTAATACAGCAGGAAACGTGAGTGTGCTCAGAACAAAAGAACGGTGTTTCCTACACATACAGACCATATCTAGTTCATCTCTGCTTCTGAAACTGAAACAAACCAGAGGTCCTCTAACATCCAATGCTTGTCAATTTAGACGAGAAAGGTATGTTCTTCGTGAACGATGTAGTTCCTTTGAGCTGTGTAGTAACTGCCCTTACCTGAAACGAAGTCTTGCTTGTAGGAAGACTCAGCGCCTTGGATTTAACTCCATTTCTGAAGTGAAACACACAACAGAGTTTTCATCTATTGATCACACTCTGCTTTAGAGCAAGAAGCACGCTGTAGCTTTCCACAGTCTCTAAGACAGCAGGAAACTTGAGTGTGCTGAGAACAAATGAACGGTGTTTCCTACACATACAGACCGTATATAGTGCAACTCTGCTTGAAATTGATACAAAGCAAAGGCCCTCTAACATCCAATGCTTCTCAGTTAAGATGAGAAACGTGTGAGCTTCGTGAATGATGTAGTTCGTTTGAGCTGTAAAGAAACTGCCCTTACCTGAAACGAAGTCTTGCTTGTAGGAAGACTCAGAGCCTGGAATTTAACTCCATTTCTGAAGGGAAACACACAGCAGAGTTCTCATCCATGCATCACACTCTGCTTTAGAGCAAGAAGCACGCTCTTTCTTTCTAGAGTCTCTAATAGAGAAGGAAAATTTTGTGTGCTCAGAACAAAAGAAATGTGTTTCCTACACATACGGCCCATATCTAGTTCAACTCTGCTTCTGAAACTGAAACAAACCACAGGTCCTGTAACATCCAATGCTTGTCAGTTTAGATGAGAAATGTGTGAGCTTCGTGAACGATGTAGATCATTTGAGTTGTAAAGTACCTGCCCTTACCTGAAACGAAGCATTGATGGTAGGAAGACTCAGAGACTGGGATTTAACTCCATTTCTGAAGAGAAACACACAGCAGAGTTCTCATCCATGCATCACACTCTGCTTTAGAGCAAGAAGCACGCTCTTGCTTTCCAGAGTCTCTAAGAGAGCAGGAAATGTAAGTTTGCTGAGAAAATAAGAACGATGTTTCCTACACACGGACCATATTAGTCCAACGCTGCTTCTGAAACTGATACAAAGCACTGGCCTTCTAACATTCGATGCTTGTCAGTTAAGATGAGAAAAGGTGAGCTTTGTGAACGATGTAGTTCGTTTGAGCTGAAAAGTGACTGCCCTTACCTGAAACGAAGTCTTGCTTTTAGGAAGACACAGAGCCTCGGACTTAACTCCATTTCTGAAGGGAAACACACAACACAGTTCTCATCCATGCATCACACTCTGCTTTAGAGCAAGAAGCACGCTCTTGCTTTCTAGAGTCTCTAATACAGCAGGAAACATGAGTGTGCTCAGAAGAAATGAACGGTGTTTCCTATACATACGGACCATATATAGTTCAACTCTGCTTGAAATTGATACAAAGCAAAGGTCCTCTAACATCCAATGCTTCTCAGTTAAGAAGAGAAACGTGTGAGCTTCGTGAACGATGAAGTTCTTTTGAGCTGTAAAGTAACTGCCCTTACCTGAAACGAAGTCTTGCTTGTAGGAAGACTCAGAGCCTGGAATTTAACTCCATTTCTGAAGGGAAACACACAGCATAGTTTTCTTGCATGAATAACACTCTGCTTTAGAGCAAGAAGCACGCTCTTGCTTTCTAGAGTCTCTAAGAGAGCAGGAAACATGAGTGTGATGAGAACAAAAGAACGGTATTTCCTACACATACGGACCATATCTAGTCCAACTCTGCTTCTGAAACTAATACAAACCACAGGTCCTCTAACATCCAATGCTTGTCATTTAAGATGAGAAACGTGTGAGCTTCGTGAACGATGTAGGTCGTTTGAGCTGAAAAGTGACTGCCCTACCCTGAAACTATGTCTTCCTAGTAGGAAGACTCAGAGCCTGTGATTTAACTCGATTTCTGAAGTGAAACACACAGCAGAGTTCTCATTTATTGATCACACTCTGCTTTAGAGCAAGAAGCACGCTCTTGCTTTCTAGAGTCTCTAAGACAGCAGGAAACGTGAGTGTGCTCAGAACAAAAGAACGGTGTTTCCTACACATACGGACCATATCTAGTTCATCTCTGCTTCTGAAACTGAAACAAACCAGTGGTCCCCTAACATCCAATGCTTGGAAGTTAAGATGGGAAACTTGTTAGCTTCGTGAACGATGTAGTTCGTTTGAGCTGAAAAGTGACTGCCCTTACCTGAAAAAAATCTTGCTTGTAGGAAGACACAGAACCTGGGATTTAACTCCATTTCTGAAGGCAAACACACAGCAGAGATCTCATCCATGGATCACACTCTGCTTAGAGCAAGAAGCACGCTCTTTCTTTCCAGAGTGTCTAAGAGAGCAGAAAATGTAAGTTTGCTGAGAAAAAAAGAACGATGTTTCCTACACACGGACCATATGTAGTCCAACGCTGCTTCTGAAACTGATACAAAGCACTGGTTCTCTAACATTCAATGCTTGTCAGTTAAGATGAGAACCGTGTGAACTTCCTGAACGATGTAGTTCGTTTGAGCTGAAAAGTGACTGCCCTTACCTGAAACGAAGTCTTGCTTGTAGGAAGACACAGAGCCTGGGATTTAACTCCATTTCTGAAGGGAAACACACAACACAGTTCTCATCCATGCATCACACTCTGCTTTAGAGCAAGGAGCACGCTCTTGCTTTCTAGAGTCTCTAATACAGCAGGAAACATGAGTGTGCTCAGAAGAAATGAACGGTGTTTCCTATACATACGGACCATATATAGTTCAACTCTGCTTGAAATTGATACAAAGCAAAGGTCCTCTAACATCCAATGCTTCTCAGTTAAGAAGAGAAACGTGTGAGCTTCGTGAACAATGTAAGTCGTTTGAGCTGTAAAGTAACTGCCCTTACCTGAAACGAAGTCTTGCTTGTAGGAAGACTCAGAGCCTGGAATTTAACTCCATTTCTGAAGGGAAACACACAGCATAGTTTTCTTGCATGAATAACACTCTGCTTTAGAGCAAGAAGCACGCTCTTGCTTTCTAGAGTCTCTAATACAGAAGGAAACTTGAGTGTGCTCAGAACAAAAGAACGGTGTTTCCTACACATACGGCCCATATCTAGTTCCATTCTGCTTCTGAAACTGAAACAAACCACAGGTCCTCTAACATCCAATGCTTGTCAGTTTAGATGAGAAACGTGTGAGCTTCGTGAACGATGTAGTTCATTTGAGCTGTAGAGTATCTGCCCTTACCTGAAACGAAGTATTGCTTGTAGGAAGACTCAGAGCCTGGGATTTAACTCCATTTCTGAAGTGAAACACACAACAGAGTTCTCATCCATTGATCACACTCTGCTTTAGAGCAAGAAGCACGCTCTTGCTTAGCAGAGTCTCTAAGAGAGCAGGAAACATGAGTGTGATGAGACCAAAAGAACGGTGTTTCCTACACATACGGACCATATCTAGTCCAACTCTGCTTCTGAAACTGATACAAACCACAGGTCCTCTAACATCCAATGCTTGTCATTTAAGATGAGAAACGTGTGAGCTTTGTGAACGATGTAGGTCGTTTGAGCTGAAAAATGACTGCCCTAACCTGAAACTATGTCTTCCTAGTAGGAAGACTCAGAGCCTGTGATTTAACTCGATATCTGAAGTGAAACACACAGCAGAGTTCTTATTTATTGATCACACTCTGCTTTAGAGCAAGAAGCACGCTCTTGCTTTCTAGAGTCTCTAAGACAGCAGGAAATGTGAGTGTGCTCAGAACAAAAGAACGGTGTTTCCTACACATACGGACCATATCTAGTTCATCTCTGCTCTGAAACTGAAACAAACCAGTGGTCCTCTAACATCCAATGCTTGGAAGTTAAGATGGGAAACTTGTTAGCTTCGTGAACGATGTAGTTCGTTTGAGCTGAAAAGTGACTGCCCTTACCTGAAATGAAATCTTGCTTGTAGGAAGACACAGAGCCTGGGATTTAACTCCATTTCTGAAGGCAAACACACAGCAGAGATCTCATCCATGGATCACACTCTGCTTAGAGCAAGAAGCACGCTCTTTCTTTCCAGAGTGTCTAAGAGAGCAGAAAATGTAAGTTTGCTGAGAAAAAAAGAACGGTGTTTCCTACACACGGACCATATTAGTCCAATGCTGCTTCTGAAACTGATACCAAGCACTGGCCTTCTAACATTCGATGCTTGTCAGTTAAGATGAGAAACATGTGAGCTTTGTGAACGATGTAGTTCGTTTGAGCTGAAAAGTGACTGCCCTTAACTGAAACGAAGTCTTGCTTGTAGTAAGACTCAGAGCCTTGGATTTAACTCCATTTCTGAAGTGAAACACACAACAGAGTTTTCATCCATTGATCACACTCTGCTTTAGAGCAAGAAGCACGCTGTAGATTTCCACAGTCTCTAAGACAGCAGGAAACTTGAGTGTGCTGAGAACAAATGAACGGTGTTTCCTACACATACAGACCATATATAGTCCAACTATGCTTCTGAAACTGAAACAAACCACAGGTCCTCTAACATCCAATGCTTGTCAGTTTAGATGAGAAACATGTGAGCTTCGTGAACGATGTAGTTCATTTGAGCTGTAAAGTGACTGCCCTTACCTGAAACCAAGTCTTGCTTGTAGGAAGACTCAGAGCCTGGGGTTTAACTCCATTTCTGAAGTGAAACACACAGCCGAGTTCTCATATATAAATCACACTCTGCTTTGGAGCAAAAAGCACGCTCTTGCTTCCTGGAATCTCTAATACAGCAGGAAACTTGAGTGTGCTCATAACAAAAGAACGGTGTTTCCTACACATATGGACCATATCTAGTTCAACTCTGTTTCTGAAACTGAAAGAATCCACAGGTCCTCTAACATCCAATGCTTGGCAATTTAGACGAGAAACGTGTGTGCTTCGTGAACGATGTAGTTCGTTTGAGCTGTCAAATAACTGCCCTTACCTGAAATTAAGTCTTGTTGTAGGAAGACACAGAGCCTGGGATTTAACTCCATTGTGAACTGAAACACACAGCAGAGTTCTCATCCATAAATCACACTGTGCTTTAGAGCAAGAATCACGCTCTTGCTTTCTAGATTCTCTAGGACAGCGGGAAACGTGAGTGTGCTGAGAACAAAAGAACGGTGTTTGCTACACATACGGACCACATCTAGTCCAACTCTGCTTCTGAAATTGATACAAAGCACAGGTTCTCTAACATGCAATGATTGTCATTTAAGATGAGAAACGTGTGTGCTTCGTGAACGAAGAAGTTCGTTTGATCTGTAATGTACTGCCCTTACCTGAAACGAAGTCTTGCTTGTAGGAAGACACAGAGCCTGGGATTTAACTCCATTTCAGAAGGGAAACACACTGCAGACTTCCCGTCCATGGTTCACACTCTGCTTTAGAGCAAGAAGCACGCTCTTGCATTCTAGAGTCTCTAATACAGCAGGAAATGTGAGTGTGCTCAGAAGAAAAGAACAGTGTTTCCTATATATACGGACCATATCTAGTTCAACTCTGCTTGAAATTGATACAAAGCAAAGGTCCTCTAACATCAAATGCTTGTCAGTTTAGATGAGAAACGTGTGAGCTTCGTGAACGATGTAGTTCGTTCGAGCTGTAAAGTAACTGCCCTTACCTGAAACGAAGTCTTGCTTGTAGGAAGACTCAGAGCCAGGGATTTAACTCCATTTCTGAAGGGAAACACACAGCAGAGTTCGCATCCATTGATCACACTCTGCTTTAGAGCAAGAAGCACGCTCTTGCTTTCTAGAGTCTCTAATACAGCAGGAAACATGAGTGTGCTGAGAACAAAGAACGGTGTTTCCTACACATACGGAGCATATATAGTCCAACTCTGCTTCTGAAACTGATACAAAGCACTGGTCCTCTAACGTTCAAATCTTGTCAGATAAGATGGGAAACGTGAGAGCTTCATGAATGATGTATTTCTTTTGGGCTGAAAAGTGACTGCCCTTCTTGAAACGAAGTCTTGCTTGTAGGAATACACAGAAGCTGGGATTCAAATCCATTTCTGAAGTGAAACACACAGCAGAGTTCTTATATGTAGATCACACTCTGCTTTAGAGCAAGAAGCACGCTCTTGCTTTCTAGAGTCTCTAATACAGCAGGAAACGTGAGTGTGCTCATAACCAAAGAACGGTGTTTCCAACACATACAGACCATATCTAGTTCAACTCTGCTTCTGAAACTGAAAGAAACCACAGGTCCTCTAACATCCAATGCTTGTCAATTTAGATGAGAAATGTATGTGCTTCGTGAACGATGTAGTTCGTTTGAGCTGTAAAGTAACTGCCCTTACCTGAAACGAAGTCTTGCTTGTAGGAAGACACAAAGCCTGGGATTTAACTCCATTTCTGAAGGGAAACACACAGCATAGTTTTATTGCATGAATAACACTCTGCTTTAGAGCAAGAAGCACGCTCTTGCTTTCTAGAGTCTCTAATATAGAAGTGAACTTGAGTGTGCTCAGAACAAAAGAACGGTGTTTCCTACACATCGGCCCATATCTAGTTCAAGTCTGCTTCTGAAACTGAAACAAACCAGAGGTCCTCTAACATCCAATGCTTGTCAGTTTAGATGAGAAACGTGTGAGCTTCGTGAACGATGTAGTTCGTTTGAGCTGTATAGTAACTGCCCTTACCTGAAAAGAAGTCTTGCTTGTAGGAAGACCCAGAGCCTGGGATTTAACTCCATTTCTGAAGTGAAACACACAGCAGAGTTCTCATCCATTGATCAAACTCTGCTTTAGGGCAAAAAGCACGCTCTTGCTTAGGAGAGTCTCTAAGAGAGCAGGAAAGGTGAGTGTGATGAGAACAAAGAACGGTGTTTCCTACACATACGGACCATATCTAGGCCAACTCTGCTTCTGAAACTGATACAAAGCACTGGTCCTCTAACATCCAAAGCTTGGAAGTTAAGATTGGAAACTTGTTAGCTTCGTGAACGATGTAGTTCTTTTGAGCTGAAAGTGACTGCCCTTACCTGAAACGAATTCTTGCTTGTAGGAAGACACAGATCCTGGGATTTAACTCCATTTCTGAAGGGAAACACACAGCAGAGTTCTCATCCATGGACCACACTCTGCCTAGAACAAGAAGCATGCTCTTGCTTTCCAGAGTCTCTAAGACAGCAGGAAATGTAAGTTTGCTGAGAAAAAAAGAACGGTGTTTCCTACACACGGACCGTATCTAGTCCAACTCTGCTTCTGAAACTGAGAGAAAGCACTGTTCCTCTAACATCCAATGCTTGTCATTTAAGATGAAAAACCTGTGAGCTTCGTGAACAAAGTAGGTTGTTTGAGCTGAAAAGTGACAGCCCTAACCTGAAACGATGTCTTCATAGTAGGAAAACACAGAGCCTGGAATTTATCTCCATTTCTGAAGGGAAACCCACAGCAGAGTTCTCATCCATTGATCACACTCTGCTTTAGAGCAAGAAGCACGCTCTTGCTTTCTAGAGTCTCTAATACAGCAGGAAACGTGAGTGTGCTCAGAACAAAAGAACGGTGTTTCCTACACATACAGACCATATCTAGTTCATCTCTGCTTCTGAAACTGAAACAAACCAGAGGTCCTCTAACATCCAATGCTTGTCAATTTAGACGAGAAAGGTATGTTCTTCGTGAACGATGTAGTTCCTTTGAGCTGTGTAGTAACTGCCCTTACCTGAAACGAAGTCTTGCTTGTAGGAAGACTCAGCGCCTTGGATTTAACTCCATTTCTGAAGTGAAACACACAACAGAGTTTTCATCTATTGATCACACTCTGCTTTAGAGCAAGAAGCACGCTGTAGCTTTCCACAGTCTCTAAGACAGCAGGAAACTTGAGTGTGCTGAGAACAAATGAACGGTGTTTCCTACACATACAGACCGTATATAGTGCAACTCTGCTTGAAATTGATACAAAGCAAAGGCCCTCTAACATCCAATGCTTCTCAGTTAAGATGAGAAACGTGTGAGCTTCGTGAATGATGTAGTTCGTTTGAGCTGTAAAGAAACTGCCCTTACCTGAAACGAAGTCTTGCTTGTAGGAAGACTCAGAGCCTGGAATTTAACTCCATTTCTGAAGGGAAACACACAGCAGAGTTCTCATCCATGCATCACACTCTGCTTTAGAGCAAGAAGCACGCTCTTTCTTTCTAGAGTCTCTAATAGAGAAGGAAAATTTTGTGTGCTCAGAACAAAAGAAATGTGTTTCCTACACATACGGCCCATATCTAGTTCAACTCTGCTTCTGAAACTGAAACAAACCACAGGTCCTGTAACATCCAATGCTTGTCAGTTTAGATGAGAAATGTGTGAGCTTCGTGAACGATGTAGATCATTTGAGTTGTAAAGTACCTGCCCTTACCTGAAACGAAGCATTGATGGTAGGAAGACTCAGAGACTGGGATTTAACTCCATTTCTGAAGAGAAACACACAGCAGAGTTCTCATCCATGCATCACACTCTGCTTTAGAGCAAGAAGCACGCTCTTGCTTTCCAGAGTCTCTAAGAGAGCAGGAAATGTAAGTTTGCTGAGAAAATAAGAACGATGTTTCCTACACACGGACCATATTAGTCCAACGCTGCTTCTGAAACTGATACAAAGCACTGGCCTTCTAACATTCGATGCTTGTCAGTTAAGATGAGAAAAGGTGAGCTTTGTGAACGATGTAGTTCGTTTGAGCTGAAAAGTGACTGCCCTTACCTGAAACGAAGTCTTGCTTTTAGGAAGACACAGAGCCTCGGACTTAACTCCATTTCTGAAGGGAAACACACAACACAGTTCTCATCCATGCATCACACTCTGCTTTAGAGCAAGAAGCACGCTCTTGCTTTCTAGAGTCTCTAATACAGCAGGAAACATGAGTGTGCTCAGAAGAAATGAACGGTGTTTCCTATACATACGGACCATATATAGTTCAACTCTGCTTGAAATTGATACAAAGCAAAGGTCCTCTAACATCCAATGCTTCTCAGTTAAGAAGAGAAACGTGTGAGCTTCGTGAACGATGAAGTTCTTTTGAGCTGTAAAGTAACTGCCCTTACCTGAAACGAAGTCTTGCTTGTAGGAAGACTCAGAGCCTGGAATTTAACTCCATTTCTGAAGGGAAACACACAGCATAGTTTTCTTGCATGAATAACACTCTGCTTTAGAGCAAGAAGCACGCTCTTGCTTTCTAGAGTCTCTAAGAGAGCAGGAAACATGAGTGTGATGAGAACAAAAGAACGGTATTTCCTACACATACGGACCATATCTAGTCCAACTCTGCTTCTGAAACTGATACAAACCACAGGTCCTCTAACATCCAATGCTTGTCATTTAAGATGAGAAACGTGTGAGCTTCGTGAACGATGTAGGTCGTTTGAGCTGAAAAGTGACTGCCCTACCCTGAAACTATGTCTTCCTAGTAGGAAGACTCAGAGCCTGTGATTTAACTCGATTTCTGAAGTGAAACACACAGCAGAGTTCTCATTTATTGATCACACTCTGCTTTAGAGCAAGAAGCACGCTCTTGCTTTCTAGAGTCTCTAAGACAGCAGGAAACGTGAGTGTGCTCAGAACAAAAGAACGGTGTTTCCTACACATACGGACCATATCTAGTTCATCTCTGCTTCTGAAACTGAAACAAACCAGTGGTCCCCTAACATCCAATGCTTGGAAGTTAAGATGGGAAACTTGTTAGCTTCGTGAACGATGTAGTTCGTTTGAGCAGAAAAGTGACTGCCCTTACCTGAAAAAAATCTTGCTTGTAGGAAGACACAGAACCTGGGATTTAACTCCATTTCTGAAGGCAAACACACAGCAGAGATCTCATCCATGGATCACACTCTGCTTAGAGCAAGAAGCACGCTCTTTCTTTCCAGAGTGTCTAAGAGAGCAGAAAATGTAAGTTTGCTGAGAAAAAAAGAACGGTGTTTCCTACACACGGACCATATGTAGTCCAACGCTGCTTCTGAAACTGATACAAAGCACTGGTTCTCTAACATTCAATGCTTGTCAGTTAAGATGAGAACCGTGTGAACTTCCTGAACGATGTAGTTCGTTTGAGCTGAAAAGTGACTGCCCTTACCTGAAACGAAGTCTTGCTTGTAGGAAGACACAGAGCCTGGGATTTAACTCCATTTCTGAAGGGAAACACACAACACAGTTCTCATCCATGCATCACACTCTGCTTTAGAGCAAGGAGCACGCTCTTGCTTTCTAGAGTCTCTAATACAGCAGGAAACATGAGTGTGCTCAGAAGAAATGAACGGTGTTTCCTATACATACGGACCATATATAGTTCAACTCTGCTTGAAATTGATACAAAGCAAAGGTCCTCTAACATCCAATGCTTCTCAGTTAAGAAGAGAAACGTGTGAGCTTCGTGAACAATGTAAGTCGTTTGAGCTGTAAAGTAACTGCCCTTACCTGAAACGAAGTCTTGCTTGTAGGAAGACTCAGAGCCTGGAATTTAACTCCATTTCTGAAGGGAAACACACAGCATAGTTTTCTTGCATGAATAACACTCTGCTTTAGAGCAAGAAGCACGCTCTTGCTTTCTAGAGTCTCTAATACAGAAGGAAACTTGAGTGTGCTCAGAACAAAAGAACGGTGTTTCCTACACATACGGCCCATATCTAGTTCCATTCTGCTTCTGAAACTGAAACAAACCACAGGTCCTCTAACATCCAATGCTTGTCAGTTTAGATGAGAAACGTGTGAGCTTCGTGAACGATGTAGTTCATTTGAGCTGTAGAGTATCTGCCCTTACCTGAAACGAAGTATTGCTTGTAGGAAGACTCAGAGCCTGGGATTTAACTCCATTTCTGAAGTGAAACACACAACAGAGTTCTCATCCATTGATCACACTCTGCTTTAGAGCAAGAAGCACGCTCTTGCTTAGCAGAGTCTCTAAGAGAGCAGGAAACATGAGTGTGATGAGACCAAAAGAACGGTGTTTCCTACACATACGGACCATATCTAGTCCAACTCTGCTTCTGAAACTGATACAAACCACAGGTCCTCTAACATCCAATGCTTGTCATTTAAGATGAGAAACGTGTGAGCTTTGTGAACGATGTAGGTCGTTTGAGCTGAAAAGTGACTGCCCTAACCTGAAACTATGTCTTCCTAGTAGGAAGACTCAGAGCCTGTGATTTAACTCGATATCTGAAGTGAAACACACAGCAGAGTTCTTATTTATTGATCACACTCTGCTTTAGAGCAAGAAGCACGCTCTTGCTTTCTAGAGTCTCTAAGACAGCAGGAAATGTGAGTGTGCTCAGAACAAAAGAACGGTGTTTCCTACACATACGGACCATATCTAGTTCATCTCTGCTCTGAAACTGAAACAAACCAGTGGTCCTCTAACATCCAATGCTTGGAAGTTAAGATGGGAAACTTGTTAGCTTCGTGAACGATGTAGTTCGTTTGAGCTGAAAAGTGACTGCCCTTACCTGAAATGAAATCTTGCTTGTAGGAAGACACAGAGCCTGGGATTTAACTCCATTTCTGAAGGCAAACACACAGCAGAGATCTCATCCATGGATCACACTCTGCTTAGAGCAAGAAGCACGCTCTTTCTTTCCAGAGTGTCTAAGAGAGCAGAAAATGTAAGTTTGCTGAGAAAAAAAGAACGGTGTTTCCTACACACGGACCATATTAGTCCAATGCTGCTTCTGAAACTGATACCAAGCACTGGCCTTCTAACATTCGATGCTTGTCAGTTAAGATGAGAAACATGTGAGCTTTGTGAACGATGTAGTTCGTTTGAGCTGAAAAGTGACTGCCCTTAACTGAAACGAAGTCTTGCTTGTAGTAAGACTCAGAGCCTTGGATTTAACTCCATTTCTGAAGTGAAACACACAACAGAGTTTTCATCCATTGATCACACTCTGCTTTAGAGCAAGAAGCACGCTGTAGATTTCCACAGTCTCTAAGACAGCAGGAAACTTGAGTGTGCTGAGAACAAATGAACGGTGTTTCCTACACATACAGACCATATATAGTCCAACTATGCTTCTGAAACTGAAACAAACCACAGGTCCTCTAACATCCAATGCTTGTCAGTTTAGATGAGAAACGTGTGAGCTTCGTGAACGATGTAGTTCATTTGAGCTGTAAAGTGACTGCCCTTACCTGAAACCAAGTCTTGCTTGTAGGAAGACTCAGAGCCTGGGGTTTAACTCCATTTCTGAAGTGAAACACACAGCCGAGTTCTCATATATAAATCACACTCTGCTTTGGAGCAAAAAGCACGCTCTTGCTTCCTGGAATCTCTAATACAGCAGGAAACTTGAGTGTGCTCATAACAAAAGAACGGTGTTTCCTACACATATGGACCATATCTAGTTCAACTCTGTTTCTGAAACTGAAAGAATCCACAGGTCCTCTAACATCCAATGCTTGGCAATTTAGACGAGAAACGTGTGTGCTTCGTGAACGATGTAGTTCGTTTGAGCTGTCAAATAACTGCCCTTACCTGAAATTAAGTCTTGTTGTAGGAAGACACAGAGCCTGGGATTTAACTCCATTGTGAACTGAAACACACAGCAGAGTTCTCATCCATAAATCACACTGTGCTTTAGAGCAAGAATCACGCTCTTGCTTTCTAGATTCTCTAGGACAGCGGGAAACGTGAGTGTGCTGAGAACAAAAGAACGGTGTTTGCTACACATACGGACCACATCTAGTCCAACTCTGCTTCTGAAATTGATACAAAGCACAGGTTCTCTAACATGCAATGATTGTCATTTAAGATGAGAAACGTGTGTGCTTCGTGAACGAAGAAGTTCGTTTGATCTGTAATGTACTGCCCTTACCTGAAACGAAGTCTTGCTTGTAGGAAGACACAGAGCCTGGGATTTAACTCCATTTCAGAAGGGAAACACACTGCAGACTTCCCGTCCATGGTTCACACTCTGCTTTAGAGCAAGAAGCACGCTCTTGCATTCTAGAGTCTCTAATACAGCAGGAAATGTGAGTGTGCTCAGAAGAAAAGAACAGTGTTTCCTATATATACGGACCATATCTAGTTCAACTCTGCTTGAAATTGATACAAAGCAAAGGTCCTCTAACATCAAATGCTTGTCAGTTTAGATGAGAAACGTGTGAGCTTCGTGAACGATGTAGTTCGTTCGAGCTGTAAAGTAACTGCCCTTACCTGAAACGAAGTCTTGCTTGTAGGAAGACTCAGAGCCAGGGATTTAACTCCATTTCTGAAGGGAAACACACAGCAGAGTTCGCATCCATTGATCACACTCTGCTTTAGAGCAAGAAGCACGCTCTTGCTTTCTAGAGTCTCTAATACAGCAGGAAACGTGAGTGTGCTGAGAACAAAAGAACGGTGTTTCCTACACATACGGACCATATATAGTCCAACTCTGCTTCTGAAACTGATACAAAGCACTGGTCCTCTAACGTTCAAATCTTGTCAGATAAGATGGGAAATGTGAGAGCTTCATGAATGATGTATTTCGTTTGCGCTGAAAGTGACTGCCCTTCTTGAAATGAAGTCTTGCTTGTAGGAAGACACAGAAGCTGGGATTCAAATCCATTTCTGAAGTGAAACACACAGCAGAGTTCTTATATGTAGATCACACTCTGCTTTAGAGCAAGAAGCACGCTCTTGCTTTCTAGAGTCTCTAATACAGCAGGAAACGTGAGTGTGCTCATAACCAAAGAACGGTTTTTCCAACACTTACAGACCATATCTAGTTCAACTCTGCTTCTGAAACTGAAAGAAAACACAGGTCCTCTAACATCCAATGCTTGTCAATTTAGATGAGAAACGTATGTGCTTCGTGAACGATGTAGTTCATTTGAGCTGTAAAGTAACTGCCCTTACCTGAAATGAAGTCTTGCTTGTAGGAAGACACAAAGCCTGGGATTTAACTCCATTTCTGAAGGGAAACACACAGCAGAGTTCTCATCCATAAATCACACTGTGCTTTAAAGCAAGAATCACGCTCAAGCTTTCTAGATTCTCTAAGACAGCAGGAAACGTGAGTGTGCTGAGAACAAAAGAATGGTGTTTGCTACACATATGGACCACATCTAGTCCAACTATGCTTCTGAAATTGATACAAAGCACAGGTCCTCTAACATCCAATGCTTGTCATTTAAGATGAGAAACGTGTGAGCGTCGTGAACGAAGAAGTTCGTTTGAGCTGTAATGTGACTGCCCTTACCTGAAACGAAGTCTTGCTTGTAGGAAGACACAGAGCCTGGGATTTAACTCCATTGTTGAAGGGAAACACACAGCAGACTTCCCGTCCATGGTTCACACTCTGCTTTACAGCAAGAAGCACGCTCTTGCTTTCTAGAGTCTCTAATACAGCAGGAAACATGAGTGTGCTAAGAAGAAAAGAACAGTGTTTCCTATATATACGGACCATATCTAGTTGAACTCTGCTTGAAATTGATACAAAGCAAAGGTCCTCTAACATGAAATGCTTGTCAGTTTAGATGAGAAACGTGTGAGCTTCGTGAACGATGTAGTTCGTTTGAGCTGTAAAGTAACTGCCCTTACCTGAAACGAAGTCTTGCTTGTAGGAAGACTCAGAGCCAGGGATTTAACTCCATTTCTGAAGGGAAACACACAGCAGAGTTCGCATCCATTGATCACACTCTGCTTTAGAGCAAGAAGCACGCTCTTGCTTTCTAGAGTCTCTAATACAGCAGGAAACATGAGTGTGCTGAGAACAAAGAACGGTGTTTCCTACACATACGGAGCATATATAGTCCAACTCTGCTTCTGAAACTGATACAAAGCACTGGTCCTCTAACGTTCAAATCTTGTCAGATAAGATGGGAAACGTGAGAGCTTCATGAATGATGTATTTCTTTTGCGCTGAAAAGTGACTGCCCTTCTTGAAACGAAGTCTTGCTTGTAGGAATACACAGAAGCTGGGATTCAAATCCATTTCTGAAGTGAAACACACAGCAGAGTTCTTATATGTAGATCACACTCTGCTTTAGAGCAAGAAGCACGCTCTTGCTTTCTAGAGTCTCTAATACAGCAGGAAACGTGAGTGTGCTCATAACCAAAGAACAGTGTTTCCAACACATACAGACCATATCTAGTTCAACTCTGCTTCTGAAACTGAAAGAAACCACAGGTCCTCTAACATCCAATGCTTGTCAATTTAGATGAGAAATGTATGTGCTTCGTGAACGATGTAGTTCGTTTGAGCTGTAAAGTAACTGCCCTTACCTGAAACGAAGTCTTGCTTGTAGGAAGACACAAAGCCTGGGATTTAACTCCATTTCTGAAGGGAAACACACAGCATAGTTTTATTGCATGAATAACACTCTGCTTTAGAGCAAGAAGCACGCTCTTGCTTTCTAGAGTCTCTAATATAGAAGTGAACTTGAGTGTGCTCAGAACAAAAGAACGGTGTTTCCTACACATACGGCCCATATCTAGTTCAAGTCTGCTTCTGAAACTGAAACAAACCAGAGGTCCTCTAACATCCAATGCTTGTCAGTTTAGATGAGAAACGTGTGAGCTTCGTGAACGATGTAGTTCGTTTGAGCTGTATAGTAACTGCCCTTACCTGAAAAGAAGTCTTGCTTGTAGGAAGACCCAGAGCCTGGGATTTAACTCCATTTCTGAAGTGAAACACACAGCAGAGTTCTCATCCATTGATCAAACTCTGCTTTAGGGCAAAAAGCACGCTCTTGCTTAGGAGAGTCTCTAAGAGAGCAGGAAAGGTGAGTGTGATGAGAACAAAGAACGGTGTTTCCTACACATACGGACCATATCTAGGCCAACTCTGCTTCTGAAACTGATACAAAGCACTGGTCCTCTAACATCCAAAGCTTGGAAGTTAAGATTGGAAACTTGTTAGCTTCGTGAACGATGTAGTTCTTTTGAGCTGAAAGTGACTGCCCTTACCTGAAACGAATTCTTGCTTGTAGGAAGACACAGATCCTGGGATTTAACTCCATTTCTGAAGGGAAACACACAGCAGAGTTCTCATCCATGGACCACACTCTGCCTAGAACAAGAAGCATGCTCTTGCTTTCCAGAGTCTCTAAGACAGCAGGAAATGTAAGTTTGCTGAGAAAAAAAGAACGGTGTTTCCTACACACGGACCGTATCTAGTCCAACTCTGCTTCTGAAACTGAGAGAAAGCACTGTTCCTCTAACATCCAATGCTTGTCATTTAAGATGAAAAACCTGTGAGCTTCGTGAACAAAGTAGGTTGTTTGAGCTGAAAAGTGACAGCCCTAACCTGAAACGATGTCTTCATAGTAGGAAAACACAGAGCCTGGAATTTATCTCCATTTCTGAAGGGAAACCCACAGCAGAGTTCTCATCCATTGATCACACTCTGCTTTAGAGCAAGAAGCACGCTCTTGCTTTCTAGAGTCTCTAATAGAGAAGGAAAATTTTGTGTGCTCAGAACAAAAGAAATGTGTTTCCTACACATACGGCCCATATCTAGTTCAACTCTGCTTCTGAAACTGAAACAAACCACAGGTTCTGTAACATCCAATGCTTGTCAGTTTAGATGAGAAATGTGTGAGCTTCGTGAACGATGTAGATCATTTGAGTTGTAAAGTACCTGCCCTTACCTGAAACGAAGTATTGATGGTAGGAAGACTCAGAGACTGGGATTTAACTCCATTTCTGAAGAGAAACACACAGCAGAGTTCTCATCCATGCATCACACTCTGCTTTAGAGCAAGAAGCACGCTCTTGCTTTCCAGAGTCTCTAAGAGAGCAGGAAATGTAAGTTTGCTGAGAAAATAAGAACGATGTTTCCTACACACGGACCATATTAGTCCAACGCTGCTTCTGAAACTGATACAAAGCACTGGCCTTCTAACATTCGATGCTTGTCAGTTAAGATGAGAAAAGGTGAGCTTTGTGAACGATGTAGTTCGTTTGAGCTGAAAAGTGACTGCCCTTACCTGAAACGAAGTCTTGCTTTTAGGAAGACACAGAGCCTCGGACTTAACTCCATTTCTGAAGGGAAACACACAACACAGTTCTCATCCATGCATCACACTCTGCTTTAGAGCAAGAAGCACGCTCTTGCTTTCTAGAGTCTCTAATACAGCAGGAAACATGAGTGTGCTCAGAAGAAATGAACGGTGTTTCCTATACATACGGACCATATATAGTTCAACTCTGCTTGAAATTGATACAAAGCAAAGGTCCTCTAACATCCAATGCTTCTCAGTTAAGAAGAGAAACGTGTGAGCTTCGTGAACGATGAAGTTCTTTTGAGCTGTAAAGTAACTGCCCTTACCTGAAACGAAGTCTTGCTTGTAGGAAGACTCAGAGCCTGGAATTTAACTCCATTTCTGAAGGGAAACACACAGCATAGTTTTCTTGCATGAATAACACTCTGCTTTAGAGCAAGAAGCATGCTCTTGCTTTCTAGAGTCTCTAAGAGAGCAGGAAACATGAGTGTGATGAGAACAAAAGAACGGTATTTCCTACACATACGGACCATATCTAGTCCAACTCTGCTTCTGAAACTGATACAAACCACAGGTCCTCTAACATCCAATGCTTGTCATTTAAGATGAGAAACGTGTGAGCTTCGTGAACGATGTAGGTCGTTTGAGCTGAAAAGTGACTGCCCTACCCTGAAACTATGTCTTCCTAGTAGGAAGACTCAGAGCCTGTGATTTAACTCGATTTCTGAAGTGAAACACACAGCAGAGTTCTCATTTATTGATCACACTCTGCTTTAGAGCAAGAAGCACGCTCTTGCTTTCTAGAGTCTCTAAGACAGCAGGAAACGTGAGTGTGCTCAGAACAAAAGAACGGTGTTTCCTACACATACGGACCATATCTAGTTCATCTCTGCTTCTGAAACTGAAACAAACCAGTGGTCCTCTAACATCCAATGCTTGGAAGTTAAGATGGGAAACTTTTTAGCTTCGTGAACGATGTAGTTCGTTTGAGCTGAAAAGTGACTGCCCTTACCTGAAAAAAATCTTGCTTGTAGGAAGACACAGAACCTGGGATTTAACTCCATTTCTGAAGGCAAACACACAGCAGAGATCTCATCCATGGATCACACTCTGCTTAGAGCAAGAAGCACGCTCTTTCTTTCCAGAGTGTCTAAGAGAGCAGAAAATGTAAGTTTGCTGAGAAAAAAAGAACGGTGTTTCCTACACACGGACCATATGTAGTCCAACGCTGCTTCTGAAACTGATACAAAGCACTGGTTCTCTAACATTCAATGCTTGTCAGTTAAGATGAGAACCGTGTGAACTTCCTGAACGATGTAGTTCGTTTGAGCTGAAAAGTGACTGCCCTTACCTGAAACGAAGTCTTGCTTGTAGGAAGACACAGAGCCTGGGATTTAACTCCATTTCTGAAGGGAAACACACAACACAGTTCTCATCCATGCATCACACTCTGCTTTAGAGCAAGGAGCACGCTCTTGCTTTCTAGAGTCTCTAATACAGCAGGAAACATGAGTGTGCTCAGAAGAAATGAACGGTGTTTCCTATACATACGGACCATATATAGTTCAACTCTGCTTGAAATTGATACAAAGCAAAGGTCCTCTAACATCCAATGCTTCTCAGTTAAGAAGAGAAACGTGTGAGCTTCGTGAACAATGTAAGTCGTTTGAGCTGTAAAGTAACTGCCCTTACCTGAAACGAAGTCTTGCTTGTAGGAAGACTCAGAGCCTGGAATTTAACTCCATTTCTGAAGGGAAACACACAGCATAGTTTTCTTGCATGAATAACACTCTGCTTTAGAGCAAGAAGCACGCTCTTGCTTTCTAGAGTCTCTAATACAGAAGGAAACTTGAGTGTGCTCAGAACAAAAGAACGGTGTTTCCTACACATACGGCCCATATCTAGTTCCACTCTGCTTCTGAAACTGAAACAAACCACAGGTCCTCTAACATCCAATGCTTGTCAGTTTAGATGAGAAACGTGTGAGCTTCGTGAACGATGTAGTTCATTTGAGCTGTAGAGTATCTGCCCTTACCTGAAACGAAGTATTGCTTGTAGGAAGACTCAGAGCCTGGGATTTAACTCCATTTCTGAAGTGAAACACACAACAGAGTTCTCATCCATTGATCACACTCTGCTTTAGAGCAAGAAGCACGCTCTTGCTTAGCAGAGTCTCTAAGAGAGCAGGAAACATGAGTGTGATGAGAACAAAAGAACGGTGTTTCCTACACATACGGACCATATCTAGTCAAACTCTGCTTCTGAAACTGATACAAACCACAGGTCCTCTAACATCCAATGCTTGTCATTTAAGATGAGAAACGTGTGAGCTTTGTGAACGATGTAGGTCGTTTGAGCTGAAAAGTGACTGCCCTAACCTGAAACTATGTCTTCCTAGTAGGAAGACTCAGAGCCTGTGATTTAACTCGATATCTGAAGTGAAACACACAGCAGAGTTCTTATTTATTGATCACACTCTGCTTTAGAGCAAGAAGCACGCTCTTGCTTTCTAGAGTCTCTAAGACAGCAGGAAATGTGAGTGTGCTCAGAACAAAAGAACGGTGTTTCCTAAACATACGGACCATATCTAGTTCATCTCTGCTCTGAAACTGAAACAAACCAGTGGTCCTCTAACATCCAATGCTTGGAAGTTAAGATGGGAAACTTGTTAGCTTCGTGAACGATGTAGTTCGTTTGAGCTGAAAAGTGACTGCCCTTACCTGAAATGAAATCTTGCTTGTAGGAAGACACAGAGCCTGGGATTTAACTCCATTTCTGAAGGCAAACACACAGCAGAGATCTCATCCATGGATCACACTCTGCTTAGAGCAAGAAGCACGCTCTTTCTTTCCAGAGTGTCTAAGAGAGCAGAAAATGTAAGTTTGCTGAGAAAAAAAGAACGGTGTTTCCTACACACGGACCATATTAGTCCAATGCTGCTTCTGAAACTGATACCAAGCACTGGCCTTCTAACATTCGATGCTTGTCAGTTAAGATGAGAAACATGTGAGCTTTGTGAACGATGAAGTTCGTTTGAGCTGAAAAGTGACTGCCCTTAACTGAAACGAAGTCTTGCTTGTAGTAAGACTCAGAGCCTTGGATTTAACTCCATTTCTGAAGTGAAACACACAACAGAGTTTTCATCCATTGATCACACTCTGCTTTAGAGCAAGAAGCACGCTGTAGATTTCCACAGTCTCTAAGACAGCAGGAAACTTGAGTGTGCTGAGAACAAATGAACGGTGTTTCCTACACATACAGACCATATATAGTCCAACTATGCTTCTGAAACTGAAACAAACCACAGGTCCTCTAACATCCAATGCTTGTCAGTTTAGATGAGAAACGTGTGAGCTTCGTGAACGATGTAGTTCATTTGAGCTGTAAAGTGACTGCCCTTACCTGAAACCAAGTCTTGCTTGTAGGAAGACTCAGAGCCTGGGGTTTAACTCCATTTCTGAAGTGAAACACACAGCCGAGTTCTCATATATAAATCACACTCTGCTTTGGAGCAAAAAGCACGCTCTTGCTTCCTGGAATCTCTAATACAGCAGGAAACTTGAGTGTGCTCATAACAAAAGAACGGTGTTTCCTACACATATGGACCATATCTAGTTCAACTCTGTTTCTGAAACTGAAAGAATCCACAGGTCCTCTAACATCCAATGCTTGGCAATTTAGACGAGAAACGTGTGTGCTTCGTGAACGATGTAGTTCGTTTGAGCTGTAAAGTAACTGCCCTTACCTGAAACGAAGTTTTGCTTGTAGGAAGACTCAGAGCCTGGTATTTACTCCATTTGTGAAGTGAAACACACAGCAGAGTTCTCATCCATTGATCACACTCTGCTTTAGAGCAAGAAGCACGCTCTTGCTTAGCAGAGTCTCTAAGAGAGCAGGAAACGTGAGTGTGATGAGAGCAAAGGAACGGTGTTTCCTACACATACGGACCATATCTATTCCAACTCTGCTTCTGAAACTGATACAAAGCACTGGTCCTCTAACATCCAATGCTTGTCATTTAAGATGAGAAACGTGTGAGCTTCGTGAATGATGTAGGTCGTTGGAGCTGAAAAGTGACTGCCCTAACCTGAAACGATGTCTTCCTAGTAGGAAAACACGGAGCCTGGGATTTAACTCCATTTCTGAAGATAAACACACATCATAGTTCTCATCCATGGATCACACTTTGCTTTAGAGCAAGAAGCACTCTCTTGCTTTCTAGAGTCTCTAATACAGCAGGAAAATTGAGTGTGCTAATAACAAATGAACGGTGTTTCTTACATATACGGACCATATCTAGTACATCTCTGATTCTTAAACTGAAACAAACCAGAGGTCCTCTAACATCCAACGCTTGTCAGTTTAGATGAGAAACGTGTGAGCTTCGTGAACGATGTAGTTCGTTTGAGCTGAAAAGTGACTGCCCTTACCTGAAACGAAGTCTTGCTTGTAGGAAGACACAGAGCCTGGGATTTAACTCCATTTCTGAAGGGAAACACACAACACAGTTCTCATCCATGCATCACACTCTGCTTTAGAGCAAGAAGCACGCTCTTGCTTTCTAGAGTCTCTAATACAGCAGGAAACATGAGTGTGCTCAGAAGAAATGAACGGTGTTTCCTATACATACGGACCATATATAGTTCAACTCTGCTTGAAATTGATACAAAGCAAAAGTCCTCTAACATTCAATGCTTCTCAGTTAAGAAGAGAAACGTGTGAGCTTCGTGAACAATGTAGTTCGTTTGAGCTGTAAAGTAACTGCCCTTACCTGAAACGAAGTCTTGCTTGTAGGAAGACTCAGAGCCTGGAATTTAACTCCATTGCTGAAGGGAAACACACAGCATAGTTTTCTTGCATGAATAACAGTCTGCTTTAGAGCAAGAAGCACGCTCTTGCTTTCTAGGGTCTCTAATACAGAAGGAAACGTGAGTGTGCTCAGAACAAAAGAACGGTGTTTCCTACACATACGGCCCATATCTAGTTCCACTCTGCTTCTGAAACTGAAACAAACCACAGGTCCTCTAACATCCAATGCTTGTCAGTTTAGATGAGAAATGTGTGAGCTTCGTGAACGATGTAGTTCATTTGAGCTGTAAAGTATCTGCCCTTACCTGAAACGAAGTCTTGCTTGTAGGAAGACTCAGAGCTTGGGATTTAACTCCATTTCTGAAGTGAAACACACAGCAGAGTTCTCATCCATTGATCACACTCTGCTTTAGAGCAAGAAGCATGCTCTTGCTTAGCAGATTCTCTAAGAGAGCAGGAAACATGAGTGTGATGAGACCAAAAGTATGGTGTTTCCTACACATACGGACCATATCTAGTCCAACTCTGCTTCTGAAACTGATACAAACCACAGGTCCTCTAATATCCAATGCTTGTCATTTAAGATGAGAAACGTGTGAGCTTTGTGAACGATGTAGGTCGTTTGAGCTGAAAAGTGACTGCCCTAACCTGAAACTATGTCTTCCTAGTAGGAAGACTCAGAGCCTGTGATTTAACTCGATTTCTGAAGTGAAACACACAGCAGAGTTCTTATTTATTGATCACACTCTGCTTTAGAGCAAGAAGCACGCTCTTGCTTTCTAGAGTCTCTAAGACAGCAGGAAACATGAGTGTGCTCAGAAGAAATGAACGGTGTTTCCTATACATACGGACCATATATAGTTCAACTCTGCTTGAAATTGATACAAAGCAAAGGTCCTCTAACATCCAATGCTTCTCAGTTAAGAAGAGAAACGTGTGAGCTTCGTGAACAATGTAGTTCGTTTGAGCTGTAAAGTAACTGCCCTTACCTGAAACGAAGTCTTGCTTGTAGGAAGACTCAGAGCCTGGAATTTAACTCCATTTCAGAAGGGAAACACACAGCATAGTTTTCTTGCATGAATAACACTCTGCTTTAGAGCAAGAAGCATGCTCTTGCTTTCTAGGGTCTCTAATACAGAAGGAAACTTGAGTGTGCTCAGAACAAAAGAACGGTGTTTACTACACATACGGCCCATATCTAGTTCCACTCTGCTTCTGAAACTGAAACAAACCACAGGTCATCTAACATCCAATGCTTGTCAGTTTAGATGAGAAACGTGTGAGCCTTGTGAACGATGTAGTACATTTGAGCTGGAAAGTATCTGCCCTTACCTGAAACGAAGTCTTGCTTGTAGGAAGACTCAGAGCTTGGGATTTAACTCCATTTCTGAAGTGAAACACACAGCAGAGTTCTCATCCATTGATCACACTCTGCTTTAGGGCAAGAAGCATGCTCTTGCTTAGCAGAGTCTCTAAGAGAGCAGGAAACATGAGTGTGATGAGACCAAAAGAACGGTGTTTCCTACACATACGGACCATATCTAGTCCAACTCTGCTTCTGAAACTGATACAAAGCACTGGTTCTCTAACATCCAATGCTTGTCATTTAAGATGAGAAACGTGTGAGCTTCGTGAATGATGTAGGTCGTTTAAGCTGAAAAGTGACTGCCCTAACCTGAAACGATGTCTTCCTAGTAGGAAGACTCAGAGCCTGGGATTTAACACCATTTCTGAAGTGAAACACACAGCAGAGTTCTCATTTATTGATCTCACTCTGCTTTAGAGCAAGAAGCACGCTCTTGCTTTCTAAATTCTCTAAGACAGCAGGAAATGTGAGTGTGCTCATAACAAAAGAACGGTGGTTCCTACACATACGGACCATATCTAGTTCATCTCTGCTTCTGAAACTGAAACAAACCACAGGTCCTCTAACATCCAATGCCTGTCAGTTTAGATGAGAAACTGTGAGCTTCGTGAACGATGTAGTTCATTTGAGCTGTAAAGTATCTGCCCTTACCTGAAACGAAGTATTGCTTGTAGGAAGACTCAGAGCCTGGGATTTAACTCCATTTCTGAAGTGAAACACACAACAGAGTTCTCATCCATTGATCACACTCTGCTTTAGAGCAAGAAGCACGCTCTTGCTTAGCAGAGTCTCTAAGAGAGCAGGAAACATGAGTGTGATGAGAACAAAAGAACGGTGTTTCCTACACATACGGAGCATATCTAGATCAACTCTGCTTCTGAAACTGAAAGAATCCACTGGTCCTCTAACATCCAGTGCTTGTCAATTTAGACGAGAAACGTGTGTGCTTCGTGAACGATGTAGTTCGTTTGAGCTGTAAAGTAACTGCCCTTACCTGAAATGAAGTTTTGCTTGTAGGAAGACTCAGAGCCTGGTATTTAACTCCATTTGTGAAGTGAAACACACAGCAGAGTTCTCATCCATTGATCACACTCTGCTTTAGAGCAAGAAGCACGCTCTTGCTTAGCAGAGTCTCTAAGAGAGCAGGAAACGTGAGTGTGATGAGAGCAAAGGAACGGTGTTTCCTACACATACGGACCATATCTAGTCCAACTCTGCTTCTGAAACTGATACAAAGCACTGGTCCTCTAAAATCCAATGCTTGTCATTTAAGATGAGAAACGTGTGAGCTTCGTGAATGATGTAGGTCGTTTGAGCTGAAAAGTGACTGCCCTAACCTGAAACGATGTCTTCCTAGTAGGAAAACACGGAGACTGGGATTTAACTCCATTGCTGAAGAGAAACACACATCATAGTTCTCATCCATGGATAACACTTTGCTTTAGAGCAAGAAGCACTTTCTTGCTTTCTAGAGTCTCTAATACAGCAGGAAAATTGAGTGTGCTAATGACAAATGAACGGTGTTTCCTACATATACGGACCATATCTAGTACATCTCTGATTCTTAAACTGAAACAAACCAGAGGTCCTCTAACATCCAACGCTTGTCAGTTTAGATGAGAAACGTGTGAGCTTCGTGAACGATGTAGTTCGTTTGAGCTGAAAAGTGACTGCCCTTACCTGAAACGAAGTCTTGCTTGTAGGAAGACACAGAGCCTGGGATTTAACTCCATTTCTGAAGGGAAACACACAACACAGTTCTCATCCATGCATCACACTCTGCTTTAGAGCAAGAAGCACGCTCTTGCTTTCTAGAGTCTCTAATACAGCAGGAAACATGAGTGTGCTCAGAAGAAATGAACGGTGTTTCCTATACATACGGACCATATATAGTTCAACTCTGCTTGAAATTGATACAAAGCAAAGGTCCTCTAACATCCAATGCTTCTCAGTTAAGAAGAGAAACGTGTGAGCTTCGTGAACAATGTAGTTCGTTTGAGCTGTAAAGTAACTGCCCTTACCTGAAACGAAGTCTTGCATGTAGGAAGACTCAGAGCCTGGAATTTAACTCCATTTCTGAAGGGAAACACACAGCATAGTTTTCTTGCATGAATAACACTCTGCTTTAGAGCAAGAAGCACGCTCTTGCTTTCTAGGGTCTCTAATACAGAATGAAACTTGAGTGTGCTCAGAACATAAGAATGGTGTTTACTACACATACGGCCCATATCTAGTTCCACTCTGCTTCTGAAACTGAAACAAACCACAGGTCCTCTAACATCCAATGCTTGTCAGTTTAGATGAGAAACGTGTGAGCCTTGTGAATGATGTAGTTCATTTGAGCTGTAAAGTATCTGCCCTTACCTGAAATGAAGTCTTGCTTGTAGGAAGACACAGAGCCTGGTATTTAACTCCATTTCTGAAGTGAAACACACAGCAGAGTTCTCATCCATGGATCACACTCTGCTTAGAGCAAGAAGCACGCTCTTGCTTTCCAGAGTCTCTAAGACAGCAGGAAATGTAAGTTTTCTGAGAAAAAAAGAACGGTGTTTGCTGCACATGGACCATATTAGTCCAACGCTGCTTCTGAAACTGATACAAAGCACTGGCCTTCTAATATTCGATGCTTGTCAGTTAAGATGAGAAACGTGTGAGCTTTGTGAACGATGTAGTTCGTTTGAGCTGAAAAGTGACTGCCCTTACCTGAAACGAAGTCTTGCTGGTAGGAAGACTCAGAGCCAGGGATTTAACTCCATTTCTGAAGTGAAACACACAGCAGAGTTCTCATCCATTGCTCAAACTCTGCTTTAGAGCAAGAAGCACGCTGTAGCTTTCCAGAGTCTCTAAGACAGCAGGAAACTTGAGTGTGCTGAGAACAAATGAACGGGTTTCCTACACATACAGACGATATATAGTCCAACTCTGCTTCTGAAACTGAAACAAACCACAGGTCCTCTAACATCCAATGCTTGTCAGTTTAGATGAGAAACGTGTGAGCTTCGTGAACGATGTAGGTCGTTTGAGCTGAAAAGTGACTGCCCTAACCTGAAACGATGTCTTCCTAGTAGAAAGACTCAGAGCCTGTGATTTAACTCCATTTCTGAAGTGAAGCACACAGCAGAGTTCTCATATATAAATCACACTCTGCTTTAGAGCAAGAAGCACGCTCTTGCTTTCTAAATTCTCTAAGACAGAAGAAAACGTGAGTGTGCTCAGAACAATAGAACGGTGTTTCCTACACATACGGACCGTATGTACTCCAACTCTGCTTCTGAAACTGATACAAAGCACTGGTTCTCTAACATTCAATGCTTGTCAGTTAAGATGAGAACCGTGTGAACTTCCTGAACGATTTAGTTCGTTTGAGCTGAAAAGTGACTGCCCTTACCTGAAACGAAGTCTTGCTTGTAGGAAGACACAGAACCTGGGATTTAACTCCATTTCTGAAGGGAAACACACAACACAGTTCTCATCCATGCATCACACTCTGCTTTAGAGCAAGAAGCACGCTCTTGCTTTCTAGAGTCTCTATTACAGCAAGAAACATGAGTGTGCTCAGAAGAAATGAACGGTGTTTCCTATACATACGGACCATATATAGTTCAACTCTGCTTGAAATTGATACAAAGCAAAGGTCCTCTAACATCCAATGCTTCTCAGTTAAGAAGAGAAACGTGTGAGCTTCGTGAACAATGTAGTTCGTTTGAGCTGTAAAGTAACTGCCCTTACCTGAAACGAAGTCTTGCTTGTAGGAAGACTCAGAGCCTGGAATTTAACTCCATTTCTGAAGGGAAACACACAGCATAGTTTTTTTGCATGAATAACACTCTGCTTTAGAGCAACAAGCACGCTCTTGCTTTCTAGAATCTCTAATACAGAAGGAAACTTGAGTGTGCTCAGAACAAAAGAACGGTGTTTCCTACACATACGGCCCATATCTAGTTCCACTCTGCTTCTGAAACTGAAACAAACCACAGGTCCTCTAACATCCAATGCTTGTCAGTTTAGATGAGAAACGTGTGAGCTTCGTGAACGATGTACTTCATTAGAGCTGTAAAGTATCTGCCCTTACCTGAAACGAAGTATTGCTTGTAGGAAGACTCAGAGCCTGGGATTTAACTCCATTTCTGAAGTGAAACACACAGCAGAGTTCTCATCCATTGATCACACTCTGCTTTCGAGCAAAAAGCATGCTCTTGCTTAGCAGAGTCTCTAAGAGAGCAGGAAACATGAGTGTGATGAGACCAAAAGAACGGTGTTTCCTACACATACGGACCATATCTAGTCCAACTCTGCTTCTGAAACTGATAGAAAGCACTGGTTCTCTAACATCCAATGCTTGTCATTTAAGATGAGAAACGTGTGAGCTTCGTGAATGATGTAGGTCGTTTGAGCTGAAAAGTGACTGCCCTAACCTGAAACGATGTCTTCCTAGTAGGAAGACTCAGAGCCTGGGATTTAACACCATTTCTGAAGTGAAACACACAGCAGAGTTCTCATTTATTGATCTCACTCTGCTTTAGAGCAAGAAGCACGCTCTTGCTTTCTAAATTCTCTAAGACAGCAGGAAACGTGAGTGTGCTCATAACAAAAGAACGGTGTTTCCTACACATACGGACCATATCTAGTTCATCTCTGCTTCTGAAACTGAAACAAACCAGAGGTCCTCTAACATCCAATGCTTGGAAGTTAAGATGGGAAACTTGTTAGCTTCGTGAACGAGGTAGTTCATTTGAGCTGAAAAGTGACTGCCCTTACCTGAAACGAAGTCTTGCTTGTAGGAAGACACAGAGCCTCGGATTTAACTCCATTTCTGAAGGCAAACACACAGCAGAGATCTCATCCATGGATCACACTCTGCTTAGAGCAAGAAGCACGCTCTTCCTTTCCAGAGTGTCTAAGAGAGCAGAAAATGTAAGTTTGCTGAGAAAAAAAGAACGGTGTTTCCTACACACGGACCATATTAGTCCAACGCTGCTTCTGAAACTGATACAAAGCACTGGCCTTCTAACATTCGATGCTTGTCAGTTAAGATGAGAAACGTGTGAGCTTTGTGAACGATGTAGTTCGTTTGAGCTGAAAAGTGACTGCCCTTACCTGAAACGAAGTCTTGCTTGTAGGAAGACACAGAACCTGGGATTTAACTCCATTTCTGAAGGGAAACACACAACACAGTTCTCATCCATGCATCACACTCTGCTTTAGAGCAAGAAGCACGCTCTTGCTTTCTAGAGTCTCTAATACAGCAGGAAACATGAGTGTGCTCAGAAGAAATGAACGGTGTTTCCTATACATACGGACCATATATAGTTCAACTCTGCTTGAAATTGATACAAAGCAAAGGTCCTCTAACATCCAATGCTTCTCAGTTAAGAAGAGAAACTTGTGAGCTTCGTGAACAATGTAGTTCGTTTGAGCTGTAAAGTAACTGCCCTTACCTGAAACGAAGTCTTGCTTGTAGGAAGACTCAGAGCCTGGAATTTAACTCCATTTCTGAAGGGAAACACACAGCATAGTTTTTTTGCATGAATAACACTCTGCTTTGGAGCAAGAAGCACGCTCTTGCTTTCTAGAGTCTCTAATACAGAAGGAAACTTGAGTGTGCTCAGAACAAAAGAATGGTGTTTCCTACACATACGGCCCATATCTAGTTCCACTCTGCTTCTGAAACAAACCACAGGTCCTCTAACATCCAATGCTTGTCAGTTTAGATGAGAAACGTGTGAGCTTCGTGAACGATGTAGTTCATTTGAGCTGTAAAGTATCTGGCCTTCTGAAACACAGTATTGCTTGTAGGAAGACTCAGAGCTTGGGATTTAACTCCATTTCTGAAGTGAAACACACAGCAGAGTTCTCATCCATTGATCACACTCTGCTTTAGAGCAAGAAGCATGCTCTTGCTTAGCAGAGTCTCTAAGAGAGCAGGAAACATGAGTGTGATGAGACCAAAAGAACGGTGTTTCCTACACATACGGACCATATCTAGTCCAACTCTGCTTCTGAAACTGATACAAAGCACTGGTTCTCTAACATCCAATGCTTGTCATTTAAGATGAGAAACGTGTGAGCTTCGTGAATGATGTAGGTTGTTGGAGCTGAAAAGTGACTACCCTAACCTGAAACGATGTCTTCCTAGTAGGAAGACTCAGAGTCTGGGATTTAACACCATTTCTGAAGTGAAACACACAGCAGAGTTCTCATTTATTGATCTCACTCTGCTTTAGAGCAAGAAGCACGCTCCTGCTTTCTAAATTCTCTAAGACAGCAGGAAACGTGAGTGTGCTCATAACAAAAGAACGGTGTTTCCTACACATACGGCCCATATCTAGTTCCACTCTGCTTCTGAAACTGAAACAAACCACAGGTCCTCTAACATCCAATGCTTGTCAGTTTAGATGAAAAACGTGTGAGCTTCGTGAACGATGTAGTTCATTTGAGCTGTAAAGTATCTGCCCTTACCTGAAACGAAGTATTGCTTGTAGGAAGACTCAGAGCCTGGGATTTAACTCCATTTCTGAAGTGAAACACACAACAGAGTTCTCATCCATTGATCACACTCTGCTTTAGAGCAAGAAGCACGCTCTTGCTTAGCAGAATCTCTAAGAGAGCAGGAAACATGAGTGTGATGAGACCAAATGAACGGTGTTTCCTACACATACAGACCTTATGTACTCCAACTCTGCTTCTGAAACTGATACAAAGCACTGGTTCTCTAACATTCAATGCTTGTCAGTTAAGATGAGAACCGTGTGAACTTCCTGAACGATTTAGTTCGTTTGAGCTGAAAAGTGACTGCCCTTACCTGAAACGAAGTCTTGCTTGTAGGAAGACACAGAGCCTGGGATTTAACTCCATTTCTGAAGGGAAACACACAACACAGTTCTCATCCATGCATCACACTCTGCTTTAGAGCATGAAGCACGCTCTTGCTTTCTAGAGTCTCCAATACAGCAGGAAACATGAGTGTGCTCAGAAGAAATGAAAGGTGATTCCTATACATACGGACCATATATAGTTCAACTCTGCTTGAAATTGATACAAGGCAAAGGTCCTCTAATATCCAATGCTTCTCAGTTAAGAAGAGAAACGTGTGAGCTTCGTGAACAATGTAGTTCGTTTGAGCTGTAAAGTAACTGCCCTTACCTGAAACGAAGTCTTGCTTGTAGGAAGACTCAGAGCCTGGAATTTAACTCCATTTCTGAAGGGAAACACACAGCATAGTTTTCTTGCATGAATAACACTCTGCTTTAGAGCAAGAAGCACGCTCTTGCTTAGCAGAATCTCTAAGAGAGCAGGAAACATGAGTGTGATGAGACCAAAAGAACGGTGTTTCGTACACATACGGACCATATCTAGTCCAGCTCTGCTTCTGAAACTGATACAAAGCACTGGTTCTCTAACATCCAATGCTTGTCATTTAAGATGAGAAACGTGTGAGCTTCGTGAATGATGTAGGTCGTTTGAGCTGAAAAGTGACTGCCCTAACCTGAAACGATGTCTTCCTAGTAGGAAGACTCAGAGCCTGGGTTTTAACACCATTTCTGAAGTGAAACACACAGCAGAGTTCTCATTTATTGATCTCACTCTGCTTTAGAGCAAGAAGCACGCTCTTGCTTTCTAAATTCTCTAAGACAGCAGGAAATGTGAGTGTGCTCATAAAAAAAGAACGGTGTTTCCTACACATACGGACCCTATCTAGTTCATCTCTGCTTCTGAAACTGAAACAAACCAGAGGTCCTCTAACATCCAATGCTTGGAAGTTAAGATGGGAAACTTGTTAGCCTCGTGAACGATGTAGTTCGTTTGAGCTGAAAAGTGACTGCCCTTACCTGAAACGAAGTCTTGCTTGTAGGAAGACACAGAGCCTGGGATTTAACTCCATTTCTGAAGGCAAACACACAGCAGAGATCTCATCCATGGATCACACTCTGCTTAGAGCAAGAAGCACGCTCTTTCTTTCCAGAGTGTCTAAGAGAGCAGAAAATGTAAGTTTGCTGAGAAAAAATGAACGGTGTTTCCTACACACGGACCATATTAGTCCAAAGCTGCTTCTGAAACTGATACAAAGCACTGGCCTTCTAACATTCGATGCTTGTCAGTTAAGATGAGAAACGTGTGAGCTTTGTGAACGATGTAGTTCGTTTGAGCTGAAAAGTGACTGCCCTTAACTGAAACAAAGTCTTGCTTGTAGGAAGACTCAGAGCCTTGGATTTAACTCCATTTCTGAAGTGAAACACACAACAGAGTTTTCATCCATTGATCACACTCTGCTTTAGAGCAAGAAGCACGCTGTAGATTTCCACAGTCTCTAAGACAGCAGGAAACTTGAGTGTGCTGAGAACAAATGAACGGTGTTTCCTACACATACAGACCATATGTAGTCCAACTCTGCTTCTGAAACTGATACAAAGCACTGGTTCTCTAACATTCAATGCTTGTCAGTTAAGATGAGAACCATGTGAACTTCCTGAACGATGTAGTTCGTTTGAGCTGAAAAGTGACTGCGCTTACCTGAAACGAAGTCTTGCTTGTAGGAAGACACAGAGCCTGGGATTTAACTCCATTTCTGAAGGGAAACACACAGCATAGTTTTCTTGCATGAATAACACTCTGCTTTAGAGCAAGAAGCACACTCTTGCTTTCTAGAGTCTCTAATACAGAAGGAAACTTGAGTGTCCTCAGAACAAAAGAACGGTGTTTCCTACACATACGGCCCATATCTAGTTCCACTCTGCTTCTGAAACTGAAACAAACCACAGGTCCTCTAACATCCAATGCTTGTCAGTTTAGATGAGAAACGTGTGAGCTTCGTGAACGATGTAGTTCATTTGAGCTGTAAATTATCTGCCCTTACCTGAAACGAAGTATTGCTTGTAGTAAGACTCAGAGCTTGGGATTTAACTCCATTTCTGAAGTGAAACACACAGCAGAGTTCTCATCCATTGATCACACTCTGCTTTCGAGCAAGAAGCATGCTCTTGCTTAGCAGAGTCTCTAAGAGAGCAGGAAACATGAGTGTGATGAGACCAAAAGAACGGTGTTTCCTACACATACGGACCATATCTAGTCCAACTCTGCTTCTGAAACTGATACAAAGCACTGGTTCTCTAACATCCAATGCTTGTCATTTAAGATGAGAAACGTGTGAGCTTCGTGAATGATGTAGGTCGTTTGAGCTGAAAAGTGACTGCCGTAACCTGAAACGATGTCTTCCTAGTAGGAAGACTCAGAGCCTGGGATTTAACACCATTTCTGAAGTGAAACACACAGCAGAGTTCTCATTTATTGATCTCACTCTGCTTTAGAGCAAGAAGCACGCTCCTGCTTTCTAAATTCTCTAAGACAGCAGGAAACGTGAGTGTGCTCATAACAAAAGAACGGTGTTTCCTACACATACGGCCCATATCTAGTTCCACTCTGCTTCTGAAACTGAAACAAACCACAGGTCCTCTAACATCCAATGCTTGTCAGTTTAGATGAAAAACGTGTGAGCTTCGTGAACGATGTAGTTCATTTGAGCTGTAAAGTATCTGCCCTTACCTGAAACGAAGTATTGCTTGTAGGAAGACTCAGAGCCTGGGATTTAACTCCATTTCTGAAGTGAAACACACAACAGAGTTCTCATCCATTGATCACACTCTGCTTTAGAGCAAGAAGCACGCTCTTGCTTAGCAGAATCTCTAAGAGAGCAGGAAACATGAGTGTGATGAGACCAAATGAACGGTGTTTCCTACACATACAGACCTTATGTACTCCAACTCTGCTTCTGAAACTGATACAAAGCACTGGTTCTCTAACATTCAATGCTTGTCAGTTAAGATGAGAACCGTGTGAACTTCCTGAACGATTTAGTTCGTTTGAGCTGAAAAGTGACTGCCCTTACCTGAAACGAAGTCTTGCTTGTAGGAAGACACAGAGCCTGGGATTTAACTCCATTTCTGAAGGGAAACACACAACACAGTTCTCATCCATGCATCACACTCTGCTTTAGAGCATGAAGCACGCTCTTGCTTTCTAGAGTCTCCAATACAGCAGGAAACATGAGTGTGCTCAGAAGAAATGAAAGGTGATTCCTATACATACGGACCATATATAGTTCAACTCTGCTTGAAATTGATACAAGGCAAAGGTCCTCTAACATCCAATGCTTCTCAGTTAAGAAGAGAAACGTGTGAGCTTCGTGAACAATGTAGTTCGTTTGAGCTGTAAAGTAACTGCCCTTACCTGAAACGAAGTCTTGCTTGTAGGAAGACTCAGAGCCTGGAATTTAACTCCATTTCTGAAGGGAAACACACAGCATAGTTTTCTTGCATGAATAACACTCTGCTTTAGAGCAAGAAGCACGCTCTTGCTTAGCAGAATCTCTAAGAGAGCAGGAAACATGAGTGTGATGAGACCAAAAGAACGGTGTTTCCTACACATACGGACCATATCTAGTCCAGCTCTGCTTCTGAAACTGATACAAAGCACTGGTTCTCTAACATCCAATGCTTGTCATTTAAGATGAGAAACGTGTGAGCTTCGTGAATGATGTAGGTCGTTTGAGCTGAAAAGTGACTGCCCTAACCTGAAACGATGTCTTCCTAGTAGGAAGACTCAGAGCCTGGGTTTTAACACCATTTCTGAAGTGAAACACACAGCAGAGTTCTCATTTATTGATCTCACTCTGCTTTAGAGCAAGAAGCACGCTCTTGCTTTCTAAATTCTCTAAGACAGCAGGAAATGTGAGTGTGCTCATAAAAAAAGAACGGTGTTTCCTACACATACGGACCCTATCTAGTTCATCTCTGCTTCTGAAACTGAAACAAACCAGAGGTCCTCTAACATCCAATGCTTGGAAGTTAAGATGGGAAACTTGTTAGCTTCGTGAACGATGTAGTTCGTTTGAGCTGAAAAGTGACTGCCCTTACCTGAAACGAAGTCTTGCTTGTAGGAAGACACAGAGCCTGGGATTTAACTCCATTTCTGAAGGCAAACACACAGCAGAGATCTCATCCATGGATCACACTCTGCTTAGAGCAAGAAGCACGCTCTTTCTTTCCAGAGTGTCTAAGAGAGCAGAAAATGTAAGTTTGCTGAGAAAAAAAGAACGGTGTTTCCTACACACGGACCATATTAGTCCAAAGCTGCTTCTGAAACTGATACAAAGCACTGGCCTTCTAACATTCGATGCTTGTCAGTTAAGATGAGAAACGTGTGAGCTTTGTGAACGATGTAGTTCGTTTGAGCTGAAAAGTGACTGCCCTTAACTGAAACAAAGTCTTGCTTGTAGGAAGACTCAGAGCCTTGGATTTAACTCCATTTCTGAAGTGAAACACACAACAGAGTTTTCATCCATTGATCACACTCTGCTTTAGAGCAAGAAGCACGCTGTAGATTTCCACAGTCTCTAAGACAGCAGGAAACTTGAGTGTGCTGAGAACAAATGAACGGTGTTTCCTACACATACAGACCATATGTAGTCCAACTCTGCTTCTGAAACTGATACAAAGCACTGGTTCTCTAACATTCAATGCTTGTCAGTTAAGATGAGAACCTTGTGAACTTCCTGAACGATGTAGTTCGTTTGAGCTGAAAAGTGACTGCGCTTACCTGAAACGAAGTCTTGCTTGTAGGAAGACACAGAGCCTGGGATTTAACTCCATTTCTGAAGGGAAACACACAGCATAGTTTTCTTGCATGAATAACACTCTGCTTTAGAGCAAGAAGCACACTCTTGCTTTCTAGAGTCTCTAATACAGAAGGAAACTTGAGTGTCCTCAGAACAAAAGAACGGTGTTTCCTACACATACGGCCCATATCTAGTTCCACTCTGCTTCTGAAACTGAAACAAACCACAGGTCCTCTAACATCCAATGCTTGTCAGTTTAGATGAGAAACGTGTGAGCTTCGTGAACGATGTAGTTCATTTGAGCTGTAAATTATCTGCCCTTACCTGAAACGAAGTATTGCTTGTAGTAAGACTCAGAGCTTGGGATTTAACTCCATTTCTGAAGTGAAACACACAGCAGAGTTCTCATCCATTGATCACACTCTGCTTTCGAGCAAGAAGCATGCTCTTGCTTAGCAGAGTCTCTAAGAGAGCAGGAAACATGAGTGTGATGAGACCAAAAGAACGGTGTTTCCTACACATACGGACCATATCTAGTCCAACTCTGCTTCTGAAACTGATACAAAGCACTGGTTCTCTAACATCCAATGCTTGTCATTTAAGATGAGAAACGTGTGAGCTTCGTGAATGATGTAGGTCGTTTGAGCTGAAAAGTGACTGCCGTAACCTGAAACGATGTCTTCCTAGTAGGAAGACTCAGAGCCTGGGATTTAACACCATTTCTGAAGTGAAACACACAGCAGAGTTCTCATTTATTGATCTCACTCTGCTTTAGAGCAAGAAGCACGCTCTTGCTTTCTAAATTCTCTAAGACAGCAGGAAATGTGAGTGTGCTCATAACAAAAGAACGGTGTTTCCTACACATACGGACCATATCTAGTTCATCTCTGCTTCTGAAACTGAAACAAACCAGAGGTCCTCTAACATCCAATGCTTGGAAGTTAAGATGGGAAACTTGTTAGCTTCGTGAACGATGTAGTTCGTTTGAGCTGAAAAGTGACTGCCCTTACCTGAAACGAAGTCTTGCTTGTAGGAAGACACAAAGCCTGGGATTTAACTCCATTTCTGAAGGCAAACACACAGCAGAGATCTCATCCATGGATCACACTCTGCTTAGAGCAAGAAGCACGCTCTTTCTTTCCAGAGTGTCTAAGAGAGCAGAAAATGTAAGTTTGCTGAGAAAAAAAGAACGGTGTTTCCTACACACGGACCATATTAGTCCAACGCTGCTTCTGAAACTGACACAAAGCACTGGCCTTCTAACATTCGATGCTTGTCAGTTAAGATGAGAAACGTGTGAGCTTTGTGAACGATGTAGTTCGTTTGAGCTGAAAAGTGACTGCCCTTAACTGAAACTAAGTCTTGCTTGTAGGAAGACACAGAGCCTGGGATTTAACTCCATTTCTGAAGGGAAACACACAACACAGTTCTCATCCATGCATCACACTCTGCTTTAGAGCAAGAAGCACGCTGTAGATTTCCACAGTCTCTAAGATAGCAGGAAACTTGAGTGTGCTGAGAAGAAATGAACGGTGTTTCCTACACATACAGACCTTATGTACTCCAACTCTGCTTCTGAAACTGATACAAAGCACTGGTTCTCTAACATTCAATGCTTGTCAGTTAAGATGAGAACCGTGTGAACTTCCTGAACGATTTAGTTCGTTTGAGCTGAAAAGTGACTGCCCTTACCTGAAACGAAGTCTTGCTTGTAGGAAGACACAGAGCCTGGGATTTAACTCCATTTCTGAAGGGAAACACACAACACAGTTCTCATCCATGCATCACACTCTGCTTTAGAGCATGAAGCACGCTCTTGCTTTCTAGAGTCTCCAATACAGCAGGAAACATGAGTGTGCTCAGAAGAAATGAAAGGTGATTCCTATACATACGGACCATATATAGTTCAACTCTGCTTGAAATTGATACAAGGCAAAGGTCCTCTAACATCCAATGCTTCTCAGTTAAGAAGAGAAACGTGTGAGCTTCGTGAACAATGTAGTTCGTTTGAGCTGTAAAGTAACTGCCCTTACCTGAAACGAAGTCTTGCTTGTAGGAAGACTCAGAGCCTGGAATTTAACTCCATTTCTGAAGGGAAACACACAGCATAGTTTTCTTGCATGAATAACACTCTGCTTTAGAGCAAGAAGCACGCTCTTGCTTAGCAGAATCTCTAAGAGAGCAGGAAACATGAGTGTGATGAGACCAAAAGAACGGTGTTTCCTACACATACGGACCATATCTAGTCCAGCTCTGCTTCTGAAACTGATACAAAGCACTGGTTCTCTAACATCCAATGCTTGTCATTTAAGATGAGAAACGTGTGAGCTTCGTGAATGATGTAGGTCGTTTGAGCTGAAAAGTGACTGCCCTAACCTGAAACGATGTCTTCCTAGTAGGAAGACTCAGAGCCTGGGTTTTAACACCATTTCTGAAGTGAAACACACAGCAGAGTTCTCATTTATTGATCTCACTCTGCTTTAGAGCAAGAAGCACGCTCTTGCTTTCTAAATTCTCTAAGACAGCAGGAAATGTGAGTGTGCTCATAAAAAAAGAACGGTGTTTCCTACACATACGGACCCTATCTAGTTCATCTCTGCTTCTGAAACTGAAACAAACCAGAGGTCCTCTAACATCCAATGCTTGGAAGTTAAGATGGGAAACTTGTTAGCTTCGTGAACGATGTAGTTCGTTTGAGCTGAAAAGTGACTGCCCTTACCTGAAACGAAGTCTTGCTTGTAGGAAGACACAGAGCCTGGGATTTAACTCCATTTCTGAAGGCAAACACACAGCAGAGATCTCATCCATGGATCACACTCTGCTTAGAGCAAGAAGCACGCTCTTTCTTTCCAGAGTGTCTAAGAGAGCAGAAAATGTAAGTTTGCTGAGAAAAAAAGAACGGTGTTTCCTACACACGGACCATATTAGTCCAAAGCTGCTTCTGAAACTGATACAAAGCACTGGCCTTCTAACATTCGATGCTTGTCAGTTAAGATGAGAAACGTGTGAGCTTTGTGAACGATGTAGTTCGTTTGAGCTGAAAAGTGACTGCCCTTAACTGAAACAAAGTCTTGCTTGTAGGAAGACTCAGAGCCTTGGATTTAACTCCATTTCTGAAGTGAAACACACAACAGAGTTTTCATCCATTGATCACACTCTGCTTTAGAGCAAGAAGCACGCTGTAGATTTCCACAGTCTCTAAGACAGCAGGAAACTTGAGTGTGCTGAGAACAAATGAACGGTGTTTCCTACACATACAGACCATATGTAGTCCAACTCTGCTTCTGAAACTGATACAAAGCACTGGTTCTCTAACATTCAATGCTTGTCAGTTAAGATGAGAACCTTGTGAACTTCCTGAACGATGTAGTTCGTTTGAGCTGAAAAGTGACTGCGCTTACCTGAAACGAAGTCTTGCTTGTAGGAAGACACAGAGCCTGGGATTTAACTCCATTTCTGAAGGGAAACACACAGCATAGTTTTCTTGCATGAATAACACTCTGCTTTAGAGCAAGAAGCACACTCTTGCTTTCTAGAGTCTCTAATACAGAAGGAAACTTGAGTGTCCTCAGAACAAAAGAACGGTGTTTCCTACACATACGGCCCATATCTAGTTCCACTCTGCTTCTGAAACTGAAACAAACCACAGGTCCTCTAACATCCAATGCTTGTCAGTTTAGATGAGAAACGTGTGAGCTTCGTGAACGATGTAGTTCATTTGAGCTGTAAATTATCTGCCCTTACCTGAAACGAAGTATTGCTTGTAGTAAGACTCAGAGCTTGGGATTTAACTCCATTTCTGAAGTGAAACACACAGCAGAGTTCTCATCCATTGATCACACTCTGCTTTCGAGCAAGAAGCATGCTCTTGCTTAGCAGAGTCTCTAAGAGAGCAGGAAACATGAGTGTGATGAGACCAAAAGAACGGTGTTTCCTACACATACGGACCATATCTAGTCCAACTCTGCTTCTGAAACTGATACAAAGCACTGGTTCTCTAACATCCAATGCTTGTCATTTAAGATGAGAAACGTGTGAGCTTCGTGAATGATGTAGGTCGTTTGAGCTGAAAAGTGACTGCCGTAACCTGAAACGATGTCTTCCTAGTAGGAAGACTCAGAGCCTGGGATTTAACACCATTTCTGAAGTGAAACACACAGCAGAGTTCTCATTTATTGATCTCACTCTGCTTTAGAGCAAGAAGCACGCTCTTGCTTTCTAAATTCTCTAAGACAGCAGGAAATGTGAGTGTGCTCATAACAAAAGAACGGTGTTTCCTACACATACGGACCATATCTAGTTCATCTCTGCTTCTGAAACTGAAACAAACCAGAGGTCCTCTAACATCCAATGCTTGGAAGTTAAGATGGGAAACTTGTTAGCTTCGTGAACGATGTAGTTCGTTTGAGCTGAAAAGTGACTGCCCTTACCTGAAACGAAGTCTTGCTTGTAGGAAGACACAAAGCCTGGGATTTAACTCCATTTCTGAAGGCAAACACACAGCAGAGATCTCATCCATGGATCACACTCTGCTTAGAGCAAGAAGCACGCTCTTTCTTTCCAGAGTGTCTAAGAGAGCAGAAAATGTAAGTTTGCTGAGAAAAAAAGAACGGTGTTTCCTACACACGGACCATATTAGTCCAACGCTGCTTCTGAAACTGACACAAAGCACTGGCCTTCTAACATTCGATGCTTGTCAGTTAAGATGAGAAACGTGTGAGCTTTGTGAACGATGTAGTTCGTTTGAGCTGAAAAGTGACTGCCCTTAACTGAAACTAAGTCTTGCTTGTAGGAAGACACAGAGCCTGGGATTTAACTCCATTTCTGAAGGGAAACACACAACACAGTTCTCATCCATGCATCACACTCTGCTTTAGAGCAAGAAGCACGCTGTAGATTTCCACAGTCTCTAAGATAGCAGGAAACTTGAGTGTGCTGAGAAGAAATGAACGGTGTTTCCTACACATACAGACCTTATGTACTCCAACTCTGCTTCTGAAACTGATACAAAGCACTGGTTCTCTAACATTCAATGCTTGTCAGTTAAGATGAGAACCGTGTGAACTTCCTGAACGATTTAGTTCGTTTGAGCTGAAAAGTGACTGCCCTTACCTGAAACGAAGTCTTGCTTGTAGGAAGACACAGAGCCTGGGATTTAACTCCATTTCTGAAGGGAAACACACAACACAGTTCTCATCCATGCATCACACTCTGCTTTAGAGCAAGAAGCACGCTCTTGCTTTCTAGAGTCTCTAATACAGCAGGAAACATGAGTGTGCTCAGAAGAAATGAACGGTGTTTCCTATACATACGGACCATATATAGTTCAACTATGCTTGAAATTGATACAAAGCAAAGGTCCTCTAACATCCAATGCTTCTCAGTTAAGAAGAGAAACATGTGAGCTTCGTGAACAATGTAGTTTGTTTGAGCTGTAAAGTAACTGCCCTTACCTGAAACGAAGTCTTGCTTGTTGGAAGACTCAGAGCCTGGAATTTAACTCCATTTCTGAAGGGAAACACACAGCATAGTTTTCTTGCATGAATAACACTCTGCGTTAGAGCAAGAAGCACGCTCTTGCTTTCTAGAGTCTCTAATACAGAAGGAAACTTGAGTGTGCTCAGAACAAAAGAACGGTGTTTCCTACACATACAGCCCATATCTAGTTCCACTCTGCTTCTGAAACTGAAACAAACCACAGGTCCTCTAACATCCAATGCTTGTCAGTTTAGATGAAAAACGTGTGAGCTTCGTGAACGATGTAGTTCATTTGAGCTGTAAAGTATCTGCCCTTACCTGAAACGAAGTATTGCTTGTAGGAAGACTCAGAGCCTGGGATTTAACTCCATTTCTGAAGTGAAACACACAACAGAGTTCTCATCCATTGATCACACTCTGCTTTAGAGCAAGAAGCACGCTCTTGCTTAGCAGAATCTCTAAGAGAGCAGGAAACATGAGTGTGATGAGACCAAATGAACGGTGTTTCCTACACATACAGACCTTATGTACTCCAACTCTGCTTCTGAAACTGATACAAAGCACTGGTTCTCTAACATTCAATGCTTGTCAGTTAAGATGAGAACCGTGTGAACTTCCTGAACGATTTAGTTCGTTTGAGCTGAAAAGTGACTGCCCTTACCTGAAACGAAATCTTGCTTGTAGGAAGACACAGAGCCTGGGATTTAACTCCATTTCTGAAGGGAAACACACAACACAGTTCTCATCCATGCATCACACTCTGCTTTAGAGCATGAAGCACGCTCTTGCTTTCTAGAGTCTCCAATACAGCAGGAAACATGAGTGTGCTCAGAAGAAATGAAAGGTGATTCCTATACATACGGACCATATATAGTTCAACTCTGCTTGAAATTGATACAAGGCAAAGGTCCTCTAACATCCAATGCTTCTCAGTTAAGAAGAGAAACGTGTGAGCTTCGTGAACAATGTAGTTCGTTTGAGCTGTAAAGTAACTGCCCTTACCTGAAACGAAGTCTTGCTTGTAGGAAGACTCAGAGCCTGGAATTTAACTCCATTTCTGAAGGGAAACACACAGCATAGTTTTCTTGCATGAATAACACTCTGCTTTAGAGCAAGAAGCACGCTCTTGCTTAGCAGAATCTCTAAGAGAGCAGGAAACATGAGTGTGATGAGACCAAAAGAACGGTGTTTCCTACACATACGGACCATATCTAGTCCAACTCTGCTTCTGAAACTGATACAAAGCACTGGTTCTCTAACATCCAATGCTTGTCATTTAAGATGAGAAACGTGTGAGCTTCGTGAATGATGTAGGTCGTTTGAGCTGAAAAGTGACTGCCCTAACCTGAAACGATGTCTTCCTAGTAGGAAGACTCAGAGCCTGGGTTTTAACACCATTTCTGAAGTGAAACACACAGCAGAGTTCTCATTTATTGATCTCACTCTGCTTTAGAGCAAGAAGCACGCTCTTGCTTTCTAAATTCTCTAAGACAGCAGGAAATGTGAGTGTGCTCATAAAAAAAGAACGGTGTTTCCTACACATACGGACCCTATCTAGTTCATCTCTGCTTCTGAAACTGAAACAAACCAGAGGTCCTCTAACATCCAATGCTTGGAAGTTAAGATGGGAAACTTGTTAGCTTCGTGAACGATGTAGTTCGTTTGAGCTGAAAAGTGACTGCCCTTACCTGAAACGAAGTCTTGCTTGTAGGAAGACACAGAGCCTGGGATTTAACTCCATTTCTGAAGGCAAACACACAGCAGAGATCTCATCCATGGATCACACTCTGCTTAGAGCAAGAAGCACGCTCTTTCTTTCCAGAGTGTCTAAGAGAGCAGAAAATGTAAGTTTGCTGAGAAAAAAAGAACGGTGTTTCCTACACACGGACCATATTAGTCCAAAGCTGCTTCTGAAACTGATACAAAGCACTGGCCTTCTAACATTCGATGCTTGTCAGTTAAGATGAGAAACGTGTGAGCTTTGTGAACGATGTAGTTCGTTTGAGCTGAAAAGTGACTGCCCTTAACTGAAACAAAGTCTTGCTTGTAGGAAGACTCAGAGCCTTGGATTTAACTCCATTTCTGAAGTGAAACACACAACAGAGTTTTCATCCATTGATCACACTCTGCTTTAGAGCAAGAAGCACGCTGTAGATTTCCACAGTCTCTAAGACAGCAGGAAACTTGAGTGTGCTGAGAACAAATGAACGGTGTTTCCTACACATACAGACCATATGTAGTCCAACTCTGCTTCTGAAACTGATACAAAGCACTGGTTCTCTAACATTCAATGCTTGTCAGTTAAGATGAGAACCGTGTGAACTTCCTGAACGATGTAGTTCGTTTGAGCTGTAAAGTGACTGCGCTTACCTGAAACGAAGTCTTGCTTGTAGGAAGACACAGAGCCTGGGATTTAACTCCATTTCTGAAGGGAAACACACAGCATAGTTTTCTTGCATGAATAACACTCTGCTTTAGAGCAAGAAGCACACTCTTGCTTTCTAGAGTCTCTAATACAGAAGGAAACTTGAGTGTCCTCAGAACAAAAGAACGGTGTTTCCTACACATACGGCCCATATCTAGTTCCACTCTGCTTCTGAAACTGAAACAAACCACAGGTCCTCTAACATCCAATGCTTGTCAGTTTAGATGAGAAACGTGTGAGCTTCGTGAACGATGTAGTTCATTTGAGCTGTAAATTATCTGCCCTTACCTGAAACGAAGTATTGCTTGTAGTAAGACTCAGAGCTTGGGATTTAACTCCATTTCTGAAGTGAAACACACAGCAGAGTTCTCATCCATTGATCACACTCTGCTTTAGAGCAAGAAGCATGCTCTTGCTTAGCAGAGTCTCTAAGAGAGCAGGAAACATGAGTGTGATGAGACCAAAAGAACGGTGTTTCCTACACATACGGACCATATCTAGTCCAACTCTGCTTCTGAAACTGATACAAAGCACTGGTTCTCTAACATCCAATGCTTGTCATTTAAGATGAGAAACGTGTGAGCTTCGTGAATGATGTAGGTCGTTTGAGCTGAAAAGTGACTGCCGTAACCTGAAACGATGTCTTCCTAGTAGGAAGACTCAGAGCCTGGGATTTAACACCATTTCTGAAGTGAAACACACAGCAGAGTTCTCATTTATTGATCTCACTCTGCTTTAGAGCAAGAAGCACGCTCTTGCTTTCTAAATTCTCTAAGACAGCAGGAAATGTGAGTGTGCTCATAACAAAAGAACGGTGTTTCCTACACATACGGACAATATCTAGTTCATCTCTGCTTCTGAAACTGAAACAAACCAGAGGTCCTCTAACATCCAATGCTTGGAAGTTAAGATGGGAAACTTGTTAGCTTCGTGAACGATGTAGTTCGTTTGAGCTGAAAAGTGACTGCCCTTACCTGAAACGAAGTCTTGCTTGTAGGAAGACACAAAGCCTGGGATTTAACTCCATTTCTGAAGGCAAACACACAGCAGAGATCTCATCCATGGATCACACTCTGCTTAGAGCAAGAAGCACGCTCTTTCTTTCCAGAGTGTCTAAGAGAGCAGAAAATGTAAGTTTGCTGAGAAAAAAAGAACGGTGTTTCCTACACACGGACCATATTAGTCCAACGCTGCTTCTGAAACTGACACAAAGCACTGGCCTTCTAACATTCGATGCTTGTCAGTTAAGATGAGAAACGTGTGAGCTTTGTGAGCGATGTAGTTCGTTTGAGCTGAAAAGTGACTGCCCTTAACTGAAACGAAGTCTTGCTTGTAGGAAGACACAGAGCCTGGGATTTAACTCCATTTCTGAAGGGAAACACACAACACAGTTCTCATCCATGCATCACACTCTGCTTTAGAGCAAGAAGCACGCTCTTGCTTTCTAGAGTCTCTAATACAGCAGGAAACATGAGTGTGCTCAGAAGAAATGAAATGTGTTTCCTATACATACGGACCATATATAGTTCAACTCTGCTTGAAATTGATACAAAGCAAAGGTCCTCTAACATCCAATGCTTCTCAGTTAAGAAGAGAAACGTGTGAGCTTCGTGAACAATGTAGTTCGTTTGAGCTGTAAAGTAACTGCCCTTACTTGAAACGAAGTCTTGCTGGTAGGAAGACTCAGAGCCTGGAATTTAACTCCATTTCTGAAGTGAAACACACAGCAGAGTTCTCATCCATTGCTCAAACTCTGCTTTAGAGCAAGAAGCACGCTGTAGCTTTCCAGAGTCTCTAAGACAGCAGGAAACTTGAGTGTGCTGAGAACAAATGAACGGGTTTCCTACACATACAGACCATATATAGTCCAACTCTGCTTCTGAAACTGAAACAAACCACAGGTCCTGTAACATCCAATGCTTGTCAGTTTAGATGAGAAACGTGTGATCTTCGTGAACGATGTAGTTCATTTGAGCTGTAAAGTAACTGCCCTTACCTGAAACCAAGTCTTGCTTGTAGGAAGACTCAGAGCCTAGGGTTTAACTCCATTTCTGAAGTGAAACACACAGCCGAGTTCTTATATGTAGATCACACTCTGCTTTAGAGCAAGAAGCACGCTCTTGCTTTCTAGAGTCTCTAATACAGCAGGAAACGTGAGTGTGCTCATAACCAAAGAACGGTTTTTCCAACACTTACAGACCATATCTAGTTCAACTCTGCTTCTGAAACTGAAAGAAAACACAGGTCCTCTAACATCCAATGCTTGTCAATTTAGATGAGAAACGTATGTGCTTCGTGAACGATGTAGTTCATTTGAGCTGTAAAGTAACTGCCCTTACCTGAAATGAAGTCTTGCTTGTAGGAAGACACAAAGCCTGGGATTTAACTCCATTTCTGAAGGGAAACACACAGCAGAGTTCTCATCCATAAATCACACTGTGCTTTAGAGCAAGAATCACGCTCTTGCTTTCTAGATTCTCTAGGACAGCGGGAAACGTGAGTGTGCTGAGAACAAAAGAACGGTGTTTGCTACACATACGGACCACATCTAGTCCAACTCTGCTTCTGAAATTGATACAAAGCACAGGTTCTCTAACATGCAATGATTGTCATTTAAGATGAGAAACGTGTGTGCTTCGTGAACGAAGAAGTTCGTTTGATCTGTAATGTACTGCCCTTACCTGAAACGAAGTCTTGCTTGTAGGAAGACACAGAGCCTGGGATTTAACTCCATTTCAGAAGGGAAACACACTGCAGACTTCCCGTCCATGGTTCACACTCTGCTTTAGAGCAAGAAGCACGCTCTTGCATTCTAGAGTCTCTAATACAGCAGGAAATGTGAGTGTGCTCAGAAGAAAAGAACAGTGTTTCCTATATATACGGACCATATCTAGTTCAACTCTGCTTGAAATTGATACAAAGCAAAGGTCCTCTAACATCAAATGCTTGTCAGTTTAGATGAGAAACGTGTGAGCTTCGTGAACGATGTAGTTCGTTCGAGCTGTAAAGTAACTGCCCTTACCTGAAACGAAGTCTTGCTTGTAGGAAGACTCAGAGCCAGGGATTTAACTCCATTTCTGAAGGGAAACACACAGCAGAGTTCGCATCCATTGATCACACTCTGCTTTAGAGCAAGAAGCACGCTCTTGCTTTCTAGAGTCTCTAATACAGCAGGAAACATGAGTGTGCTGAGAACAAAGAACGGTGTTTCCTACACATACGGAGCATATATAGTCCAACTCTGCTTCTGAAACTGATACAAAGCACTGGTCCTCTAACGTTCAAATCTTGTCAGATAAGATGGGAAACGTGAGAGCTTCATGAATGATGTATTTCTTTTGGGCTGAAAAGTGACTGCCCTTCTTGAAACGAAGTCTTGCTTGTAGGAATACACAGAAGCTGGGATTCAAATCCATTTCTGAAGTGAAACACACAGCAGAGTTCTTATATGTAGATCACACTCTGCTTTAGAGCAAGAAGCACGCTCTTGCTTTCTAGAGTCTCTAATACAGCAGGAAACGTGAGTGTGCTCATAACCAAAGAACGGTGTTTCCAACACATACAGACCATATCTAGTTCAACTCTGCTTCTGAAACTGAAAGAAACCACAGGTCCTCTAACATCCAATGCTTGTCAATTTAGATGAGAAATGTATGTGCTTCGTGAACGATGTAGTTCGTTTGAGCTGTAAAGTAACTGCCCTTACCTGAAACGAAGTCTTGCTTGTAGGAAGACACAAAGCCTGGGATTTAACTCCATTTCTGAAGGGAAACACACAGCATAGTTTTATTGCATGAATAACACTCTGCTTTAGAGCAAGAAGCACGCTCTTGCTTTCTAGAGTCTCTAATATAGAAGTGAACTTGAGTGTGCTCAGAACAAAAGAACGGTGTTTCCTACACATACGGCCCATATCTAGTTCAAATCTGCTTCTGAAACTGAAACAAACCAGAGGTCCTCTAACATCCAATGCTTGTCAGTTTAGATGAGAAACGTGTGAGCTTCGTGAACGATGTAGTTCGTTTGAGCTGTATAGTAACTGCCCTTACCTGAAAAGAAGTCTTGCTTGTAGGAAGACCCAGAGCCTGGGATTTAACTCCATTTCTGAAGTGAAACACACAGCAGAGTTCTCATCCATTGATCAAACTCTGCTTTAGGGCAAAAAGCACGCTCTTGCTTAGGAGAGTCTCTAAGAGAGCAGGAAAGGTGAGTGTGATGAGAACAAAGAACGGTGTTTCCTACACATACGGACCATATCTAGGCCAACTCTGCTTCTGAAACTGATACAAAGCACTGGTCCTCTAACATCCAAAGCTTGGAAGTTAAGATTGGAAACTTGTTAGCTTCGTGAACGATGTAGTTCTTTTGAGCTGAAAGTGACTGCCCTTACCTGAAACGAATTCTTGCTTGTAGGAAGACACAGATCCTGGGATTTAACTCCATTTCTGAAGGGAAACACACAGCAGAGTTCTCATCCATGGACCACACTCTGCCTAGAACAAGAAGCATGCTCTTGCTTTCCAGAGTCTCTAAGACAGCAGGAAATGTAAGTTTGCTGAGAAAAAAAGAACGGTGTTTCCTACACACGGACCGTATCTAGTCCAACTCTGCTTCTGAAACTGAGAGAAAGCACTGTTCCTCTAACATCCAATGCTTGTCATTTAAGATGAAAAACCTGTGAGCTTCGTGAACAAAGTAGGTTGTTTGAGCTGAAAAGTGACAGCCCTAACCTGAAACGATGTCTTCATAGTAGGAAAACACAGAGCCTGGAATTTATCTCCATTTCTGAAGGGAAACCCACAGCAGAGTTCTCATCCATTGATCACACTCTGCTTTAGAGCAAGAAGCACGCTCTTGCTTTCTAGAGTCTCTAATACAGCAGGAAACGTGAGTGTGCTCAGAACAAAAGAACGGTGTTTCCTACACATACAGACCATATCTAGTTCATCTCTGCTTCTGAAACTGAAACAAACCAGAGGTCCTCTAACATCCAATGCTTGTCAATTTAGACGAGAAAGGTATGTTCTTCGTGAACGATGTAGTTCCTTTGAGCTGTGTAGTAACTGCCCTTACCTGAAACGAAGTCTTGCTTGTAGGAAGACTCAGCGCCTTGGATTTAACTCCATTTCTGAAGTGAAACACACAACAGAGTTTTCATCTATTGATCACACTCTGCTTTAGAGCAAGAAGCACGCTGTAGCTTTCCACAGTCTCTAAGACAGCAGGAAACTTGAGTGTGCTGAGAACAAATGAACGGTGTTTCCTACACATACAGACCGTATATAGTGCAACTCTGCTTGAAATTGATACAAAGCAAAGGCCCTCTAACATCCAATGCTTCTCAGTTAAGATGAGAAACGTGTGAGCTTCGTGAATGATGTAGTTCGTTTGAGCTGTAAAGAAACTGCCCTTACCTGAAACGAAGTCTTGCTTGTAGGAAGACTCAGAGCCTGGAATTTAACTCCATTTCTGAAGGGAAACACACAGCAGAGTTCTCATCCATGCATCACACTCTGCTTTAGAGCAAGAAGCACGCTCTTTCTTTCTAGAGTCTCTAATAGAGAAGGAAAATTTTGTGTGCTCAGAACAAAAGAAATGTGTTTCCTACACATACGGCCCATATCTAGTTCAACTCTGCTTCTGAAACTGAAACAAACCACAGGTCCTGTAACATCCAATGCTTGTCAGTTTAGATGAGAAATGTGTGAGCTTCGTGAACGATGTAGATCATTTGAGTTGTAAAGTACCTGCCCTTACCTGAAACGAAGCATTGATGGTAGGAAGACTCAGAGACTGGGATTTAACTCCATTTCTGAAGAGAAACACACAGCAGAGTTCTCATCCATGCATCACACTCTGCTTTAGAGCAAGAAGCACGCTCTTGCTTTCCAGAGTCTCTAAGAGAGCAGGAAATGTAAGTTTGCTGAGAAAATAAGAACGATGTTTCCTACACACGGACCATATTAGTCCAACGCTGCTTCTGAAACTGATACAAAGCACTGGCCTTCTAACATTCGATGCTTGTCAGTTAAGATGAGAAAAGGTGAGCTTTGTGAACGATGTAGTTCGTTTGAGCTGAAAAGTGACTGCCCTTACCTGAAACGAAGTCTTGCTTTTAGGAAGACACAGAGCCTCGGACTTAACTCCATTTCTGAAGGGAAACACACAACACAGTTCTCATCCATGCATCACACTCTGCTTTAGAGCAAGAAGCACGCTCTTGCTTTCTAGAGTCTCTAATACAGCAGGAAACATGAGTGTGCTCAGAAGAAATGAACGGTGTTTCCTATACATACGGACCATATATAGTTCAACTCTGCTTGAAATTGATACAAAGCAAAGGTCCTCTAACATCCAATGCTTCTCAGTTAAGAAGAGAAACGTGTGAGCTTCGTGAACGATGAAGTTCTTTTGAGCTGTAAAGTAACTGCCCTTACCTGAAACGAAGTCTTGCTTGTAGGAAGACTCAGAGCCTGGAATTTAACTCCATTTCTGAAGGGAAACACACAGCATAGTTTTCTTGCATGAATAACACTCTGCTTTAGAGCAAGAAGCACGCTCTTGCTTTCTAGAGTCTCTAAGAGAGCAGGAAACATGAGTGTGATGAGAACAAAAGAACGGTATTTCCTACACATACGGACCATATCTAGTCCAACTCTGCTTCTGAAACTGATACAAACCACAGGTCCTCTAACATCCAATGCTTGTCATTTAAGATGAGAAACGTGTGAGCTTCGTGAACGATGTAGGTCGTTTGAGCTGAAAAGTGACTGCCCTACCCTGAAACTATGTCTTCCTAGTAGGAAGACTCAGAGCCTGTGATTTAACTCGATTTCTGAAGTGAAACACACAGCAGAGTTCTCATTTATTGATCACACTCTGCTTTAGAGCAAGAAGCACGCTCTTGCTTTCTAGAGTCTCTAAGACAACAGGAAACGTGAGTGTGCTCAGAACAAAAGAACGGTGTTTCCTACACATACGGACCATATCTAGTTCATCTCTGCTTCTGAAACTGAAACAAACCAGTGGTCCCCTAACATCCAATGCTTGGAAGTTAAGATGGGAAACTTGTTAGCTTCGTGAACGATGTAGTTCGTTTGAGCTGAAAAGTGACTGCCCTTACCTGAAAAAAATCTTGCTTGTAGGAAGACACAGAACCTGGGATTTAACTCCATTTCTGAAGGCAAACACACAGCAGAGATCTCATCCATGGATCACACTCTGCTTAGAGCAAGAAGCACGCTCTTTCTTTCCAGAGTGTCTAAGAGAGCAGAAAATGTAAGTTTGCTGAGAAAAAAAGAACGGTGTTTCCTACACACGGACCATATGTAGTCCAACGCTGCTTCTGAAACTGATACAAAGCACTGGTTCTCTAACATTCAATGCTTGTCAGTTAAGATGAGAACCGTGTGAACTTCCTGAACGATGTAGTTCGTTTGAGCTGAAAAGTGACTGCCCTTACCTGAAACGAAGTCTTGCTTGTAGGAAGACACAGAGCCTGGGATTTAACTCCATTTCTGAAGGGAAACACACAACACAGTTCTCATCCATGCATCACACTCTGCTTTAGAGCAAGGAGCACGCTCTTGCTTTCTAGAGTCTCTAATACAGCAGGAAACATGAGTGTGCTCAGAAGAAATGAACGGTGTTTCCTATACATACGGACCATATATAGTTCAACTCTGCTTGAAATTGATACAAAGCAAAGGTCCTCTAACATCCAATGCTTCTCAGTTAAGAAGAGAAACGTGTGAGCTTCGTGAACAATGTAAGTCGTTTGAGCTGTAAAGTAACTGCCCTTACCTGAAACGAAGTCTTGCTTGTAGGAAGACTCAGAGCCTGGAATTTAACTCCATTTCTGAAGGGAAACACACAGCATAGTTTTCTTGCATGAATAACACTCTGCTTTAGAGCAAGAAGCACGCTCTTGCTTTCTAGAGTCTCTAATACAGAAGGAAACTTGAGTGTGCTCAGAACAAAAGAACGGTGTTTCCTACACATACGGCCCATATCTAGTTCCATTCTGCTTCTGAAACTGAAACAAACCACAGGTCCTCTAACATCCAATGCTTGTCAGTTTAGATGAGAAACGTGTGAGCTTCGTGAACGATGTAGTTCATTTGAGCTGTAGAGTATCTGCCCTTACCTGAAACGAAGTATTGCTTGTAGGAAGACTCAGAGCCTGGGATTTAACTCCATTTCTGAAGTGAAACACACAACAGAGTTCTCATCCATTGATCACACTCTGCTTTAGAGCAAGAAGCACGCTCTTGCTTAGCAGAGTCTCTAAGAGAGCAGGAAACATGAGTGTGATGAGACCAAAAGAACGGTGTTTCCTACACATACGGACCATATCTAGTCCAACTCTGCTTCTGAAACTGATACAAACCACAGGTCCTCTAACATCCAATGCTTGTCATTTAAGATGAGAAACGTGTGAGCTTTGTGAACGATGTAGGTCGTTTGAGCTGAAAAGTGACTGCCCTAACCTGAAACTATGTCTTCCTAGTAGGAAGACTCAGAGCCTGTGATTTAACTCGATATCTGAAGTGAAACACACAGCAGAGTTCTTATTTATTGATCACACTCTGCTTTAGAGCAAGAAGCACGCTCTTGCTTTCTAGAGTCTCTAAGACAGCAGGAAATGTGAGTGTGCTCAGAACAAAAGAACGGTGTTTCCTACACATACGGACCATATCTAGTTCATCTCTGCTCTGAAACTGAAACAAACCAGTGGTCCTCTAACATCCAATGCTTGGAAGTTAAGATGGGAAACTTGTTAGCTTCGTGAACGATGTAGTTCGTTTGAGCTGAAAAGTGACTGCCCTTACCTGAAATGAAATCTTGCTTGTAGGAAGACACAGAGCCTGGGATTTAACTCCATTTCTGAAGGCAAACACACAGCAGAGATCTCATCCATGGATCACACTCTGCTTAGAGCAAGAAGCACGCTCTTTCTTTCCAGAGTGTCTAAGAGAGCAGAAAATGTAAGTTTGCTGAGAAAAAAAGAACGGTGTTTCCTACACACGGACCATATTAGTCCAATGCTGCTTCTGAAACTGATACCAAGCACTGGCCTTCTAACATTCGATGCTTGTCAGTTAAGATGAGAAACATGTGAGCTTTGTGAACGATGTAGTTCGTTTGAGCTGAAAAGTGACTGCCCTTAACTGAAACGAAGTCTTGCTTGTAGTAAGACTCAGAGCCTTGGATTTAACTCCATTTCTGAAGTGAAACACACAACAGAGTTTTCATCCATTGATCACACTCTGCTTTAGAGCAAGAAGCACGCTGTAGATTTCCACAGTCTCTAAGACAGCAGGAAACTTGAGTGTGCTGAGAACAAATGAACGGTGTTTCCTACACATACAGACCATATATAGTCCAACTATGCTTCTGAAACTGAAACAAACCACAGGTCCTCTAACATCCAATGCTTGTCAGTTTAGATGAGAAACGTGTGAGCTTCGTGAACGATGTAGTTCATTTGAGCTGTAAAGTGACTGCCCTTACCTGAAACCAAGTCTTGCTTGTAGGAAGACTCAGAGCCTGGGGTTTAACTCCATTTCTGAAGTGAAACACACAGCCGAGTTCTCATATATAAATCACACTCTGCTTTGGAGCAAAAAGCACGCTCTTGCTTCCTGGAATCTCTAATACAGCAGGAAACTTGAGTGTGCTCATAACAAAAGAACGGTGTTTCCTACACATATGGACCATATCTAGTTCAACTCTGTTTCTGAAACTGAAAGAATCCACAGGTCCTCTAACATCCAATGCTTGGCAATTTAGACGAGAAACGTGTGTGCTTCGTGAACGATGTAGTTCGTTTGAGCTGTCAAATAACTGCCCTTACCTGAAATTAAGTCTTGTTGTAGGAAGACACAGAGCCTGGGATTTAACTCCATTGTGAACTGAAACACACAGCAGAGTTCTCATCCATAAATCACACTGTGCTTTAGAGCAAGAATCACGCTCTTGCTTTCTAGATTCTCTAGGACAGCGGGAAACGTGAGTGTGCTGAGAACAAAAGAACGGTGTTTGCTACACATACGGACCACATCTAGTCCAACTCTGCTTCTGAAATTGATACAAAGCACAGGTTCTCTAACATGCAATGATTGTCATTTAAGATGAGAAACGTGTGTGCTTCGTGAACGAAGAAGTTCGTTTGATCTGTAATGTACTGCCCTTACCTGAAACGAAGTCTTGCTTGTAGGAAGACACAGAGCCTGGGATTTAACTCCATTTCAGAAGGGAAACACACTGCAGACTTCCCGTCCATGGTTCACACTCTGCTTTAGAGCAAGAAGCACGCTCTTGCATTCTAGAGTCTCTAATACAGCAGGAAATGTGAGTGTGCTCAGAAGAAAAGAACAGTGTTTCCTATATATACGGACCATATCTAGTTCAACTCTGCTTGAAATTGATACAAAGCAAAGGTCCTCTAACATCAAATGCTTGTCAGTTTAGATGAGAAACGTGTGAGCTTCGTGAACGATGTAGTTCGTTCGAGCTGTAAAGTAACTGCCCTTACCTGAAACGAAGTCTTGCTTGTAGGAAGACTCAGAGCCAGGGATTTAACTCCATTTCTGAAGGGAAACACACAGCAGAGTTCGCATCCATTGATCACACTCTGCTTTAGAGCAAGAAGCACGCTCTTGCTTTCTAGAGTCTCTAATACAGCAGGAAACATGAGTGTGCTGAGAACAAAAGAACGGTGTTTCCTACACATACGGACCATATATAGTCCAACTCTGCTTCTGAAACTGATACAAAGCACTGGTCCTCTAACGTTCAAATCTTGTCAGATAAGATGGGAAATGTGAGAGCTTCATGAATGATGTATTTCGTTTGCGCTGAAAGTGACTGCCCTTCTTGAAATGAAGTCTTGCTTGTAGGAAGACACAGAAGCTGGGATTCAAATCCATTTCTGAAGTGAAACACACAGCAGAGTTCTTATATGTAGATCACACTCTGCTTTAGAGCAAGAAGCACGCTCTTGCTTTCTAGAGTCTCTAATACAGCAGGAAACGTGAGTGTGCTCATAACCAAAGAACGGTTTTTCCAACACTTACAGACCATATCTAGTTCAACTCTGCTTCTGAAACTGAAAGAAAACACAGGTCCTCTAACATCCAATGCTTGTCAATTTAGATGAGAAACGTATGTGCTTCGTGAACGATGTAGTTCATTTGAGCTGTAAAGTAACTGCCCTTACCTGAAATGAAGTCTTGCTTGTAGGAAGACACAAAGCCTGGGATTTAACTCCATTTCTGAAGGGAAACACACAGCAGAGTTCTCATCCATAAATCACACTGTGCTTTAAAGCAAGAATCACGCTCAAGCTTTCTAGATTCTCTAAGACAGCAGGAAACGTGAGTGTGCTGAGAACAAAAGAATGGTGTTTGCTACACATATGGACCACATCTAGTCCAACTCTGCTTCTGAAATTGATACAAAGCACAGGTCCTCTAACATCCAATGCTTGTCATTTAAGATGAGAAACGTGTGAGCGTCGTGAACGAAGAAGTTCGTTTGAGCTGTAATGTGACTGCCCTTACCTGAAACGAAGTCTTGCTTGTAGGAAGACACAGAGCCTGGGATTTAACTCCATTGTTGAAGGGAAACACACAGCAGACTTCCCGTCCATGGTTCACACTCTGCTTTACAGCAAGAAGCACGCTCTTGCTTTCTAGAGTCTCTAATACAGCAGGAAACATGAGTGTGCTAAGAAGAAAAGAACAGTGTTTCCTATATATACGGACCATATCTAGTTGAACTCTGCTTGAAATTGATACAAAGCAAAGGTCCTCTAACATGAAATGCTTGTCAGTTTAGATGAGAAACGTGTGAGCTTCGTGAACGATGTAGTTCGTTTGAGCTGTAAAGTAACTGCCCTTACCTGAAACGAAGTCTTGCTTGTAGGAAGACTCAGAGCCAGGGATTTAACTCCATTTCTGAAGGGAAACACACAGCAGAGTTCGCATCCATTGATCACACTCTGCTTTAGAGCAAGAAGCACGCTCTTGCTTTCTAGAGTCTCTAATACAGCAGGAAACATGAGTGTGCTGAGAACAAAGAACGGTGTTTCCTACACATACGGAGCATATATAGTCCAACTCTGCTTCTGAAACTGATACAAAGCACTGGTCCTCTAACGTTCAAATCTTGTCAGATAAGATGGGAAACGTGAGAGCTTCATGAATGATGTATTTCTTTTGCGCTGAAAAGTGACTGCCCTTCTTGAAACGAAGTCTTGCTTGTAGGAATACACAGAAGCTGGGATTCAAATCCATTTCTGAAGTGAAACACACAGCAGAGTTCTTATATGTAGATCACACTCTGCTTTAGAGCAAGAAGCACGCTCTTGCTTTCTAGAGTCTCTAATACAGCAGGAAACGTGAGTGTGCTCATAACCAAAGAACAGTGTTTCCAACACATACAGACCATATCTAGTTCAACTCTGCTTCTGAAACTGAAAGAAACCACAGGTCCTCTAACATCCAATGCTTGTCAATTTAGATGAGAAATGTATGTGCTTCGTGAACGATGTAGTTCGTTTGAGCTGTAAAGTAACTGCCCTTACCTGAAACGAAGTCTTGCTTGTAGGAAGACACAAAGCCTGGGATTTAACTCCATTTCTGAAGGGAAACACACAGCATAGTTTTATTGCATGAATAACACTCTGCTTTAGAGCAAGAAGCACGCTCTTGCTTTCTAGAGTCTCTAATATAGAAGTGAACTTGAGTGTGCTCAGAACAAAAGAACGGTGTTTCCTACACATACGGCCCATATCTAGTTCAAGTCTGCTTCTGAAACTGAAACAAACCAGAGGTCCTCTAACATCCAATGCTTGTCAGTTTAGATGAGAAACGTGTGAGCTTCGTGAACGATGTAGTTCGTTTGAGCTGTATAGTAACTGCCCTTACCTGAAAAGAAGTCTTGCTTGTAGGAAGACCCAGAGCCTGGGATTTAACTCCATTTCTGAAGTGAAACACACAGCAGAGTTCTCATCCATTGATCAAACTCTGCTTTAGGGCAAAAAGCACGCTCTTGCTTAGGAGAGTCTCTAAGAGAGCAGGAAAGGTGAGTGTGATGAGAACAAAGAACGGTGTTTCCTACACATACGGACCATATCTAGGCCAACTCTGCTTCTGAAACTGATACAAAGCACTGGTCCTCTAACATCCAAAGCTTGGAAGTTAAGATTGGAAACTTGTTAGCTTCGTGAACGATGTAGTTCTTTTGAGCTGAAAGTGACTGCCCTTACCTGAAACGAATTCTTGCTTGTAGGAAGACACAGATCCTGGGATTTAACTCCATTTCTGAAGGGAAACACACAGCAGAGTTCTCATCCATGGACCACACTCTGCCTAGAACAAGAAGCATGCTCTTGCTTTCCAGAGTCTCTAAGACAGCAGGAAATGTAAGTTTGCTGAGAAAAAAAGAACGGTGTTTCCTACACACGGACCGTATCTAGTCCAACTCTGCTTCTGAAACTGAGAGAAAGCACTGTTCCTCTAACATCCAATGCTTGTCATTTAAGATGAAAAACCTGTGAGCTTCGTGAACAAAGTAGGTTGTTTGAGCTGAAAAGTGACAGCCCTAACCTGAAACGATGTCTTCATAGTAGGAAAACACAGAGCCTGGAATTTATCTCCATTTCTGAAGGGAAACCCACAGCAGAGTTCTCATCCATTGATCACACTCTGCTTTAGAGCAAGAAGCACGCTCTTGCTTTCTAGAGTCTCTAATAGAGAAGGAAAATTTTGTGTGCTCAGAACAAAAGAAATGTGTTTCCTACACATACGGCCCATATCTAGTTCAACTCTGCTTCTGAAACTGAAACAAACCACAGGTTCTGTAACATCCAATGCTTGTCAGTTTAGATGAGAAATGTGTGAGCTTCGTGAACGATGTAGATCATTTGAGTTGTAAAGTACCTGCCCTTACCTGAAACGAAGTATTGATGGTAGGAAGACTCAGAGACTGGGATTTAACTCCATTTCTGAAGAGAAACACACAGCAGAGTTCTCATCCATGCATCACACTCTGCTTTAGAGCAAGAAGCACGCTCTTGCTTTCCAGAGTCTCTAAGAGAGCAGGAAATGTAAGTTTGCTGAGAAAATAAGAACGATGTTTCCTACACACGGACCATATTAGTCCAACGCTGCTTCTGAAACTGATACAAAGCACTGGCCTTCTAACATTCGATGCTTGTCAGTTAAGATGAGAAAAGGTGAGCTTTGTGAACGATGTAGTTCGTTTGAGCTGAAAAGTGACTGCCCTTACCTGAAACGAAGTCTTGCTTTTAGGAAGACACAGAGCCTCGGACTTAACTCCATTTCTGAAGGGAAACACACAACACAGTTCTCATCCATGCATCACACTCTGCTTTAGAGCAAGAAGCACGCTCTTGCTTTCTAGAGTCTCTAATACAGCAGGAAACATGAGTGTGCTCAGAAGAAATGAACGGTGTTTCCTATACATACGGACCATATATAGTTCAACTCTGCTTGAAATTGATACAAAGCAAAGGTCCTCTAACATCCAATGCTTCTCAGTTAAGAAGAGAAACGTGTGAGCTTCGTGAACGATGAAGTTCTTTTGAGCTGTAAAGTAACTGCCCTTACCTGAAACGAAGTCTTGCTTGTAGGAAGACTCAGAGCCTGGAATTTAACTCCATTTCTGAAGGGAAACACACAGCATAGTTTTCTTGCATGAATAACACTCTGCTTTAGAGCAAGAAGCATGTTCTTGCTTTCTAGAGTCTCTAAGAGAGCAGGAAACATGAGTGTGATGAGAACAAAAGAACGGTATTTCCTACACATACGGACCATATCTAGTCCAACTCTGCTTCTGAAACTGATACAAACCACAGGTCCTCTAACATCCAATGCTTGTCATTTAAGATGAGAAACGTGTGAGCTTCGTGAACGATGTAGGTCGTTTGAGCTGAAAAGTGACTGCCCTACCCTGAAACTATGTCTTCCTAGTAGGAAGACTCAGAGCCTGTGATTTAACTCGATTTCTGAAGTGAAACACACAGCAGAGTTCTCATTTATTGATCACACTCTGCTTTAGAGCAAGAAGCACGCTCTTGCTTTCTAGAGTCTCTAAGACAGCAGGAAACGTGAGTGTGCTCAGAACAAAAGAACGGTGTTTCCTACACATACGGACCATATCTAGTTCATCTCTGCTTCTGAAACTGAAACAAACCAGTGGTCCTCTAACATCCAATGCTTGGAAGTTAAGATGGGAAACTTTTTAGCTTCGTGAACGATGTAGTTCGTTTGAGCTGAAAAGTGACTGCCCTTACCTGAAAAAAATCTTGCTTGTAGGAAGACACAGAACCTGGGATTTAACTCCATTTCTGAAGGCAAACACACAGCAGAGATCTCATCCATGGATCACACTCTGCTTAGAGCAAGAAGCACGCTCTTTCTTTCCAGAGTGTCTAAGAGAGCAGAAAATGTAAGTTTGCTGAGAAAAAAAGAACGGTGTTTCCTACACACGGACCATATGTAGTCCAACGCTGCTTCTGAAACTGATACAAAGCACTGGTTCTCTAACATTCAATGCTTGTCAGTTAAGATGAGAACCGTGTGAACTTCCTGAACGATGTAGTTCGTTTGAGCTGAAAAGTGACTGCCCTTACCTGAAACGAAGTCTTGCTTGTAGGAAGACACAGAGCCTGGGATTTAACTCCATTTCTGAAGGGAAACACACAACACAGTTCTCATCCATGCATCACACTCTGCTTTAGAGCAAGGAGCACGCTCTTGCTTTCTAGAGTCTCTAATACAGCAGGAAACATGAGTGTGCTCAGAAGAAATGAACGGTGTTTCCTATACATACGGACCATATATAGTTCAACTCTGCTTGAAATTGATACAAAGCAAAGGTCCTCTAACATCCAATGCTTCTCAGTTAAGAAGAGAAACGTGTGAGCTTCGTGAACAATGTAAGTCGTTTGAGCTGTAAAGTAACTGCCCTTACCTGAAACGAAGTCTTGCTTGTAGGAAGACTCAGAGCCTGGAATTTAACTCCATTTCTGAAGGGAAACACACAGCATAGTTTTCTTGCATGAATAACACTCTGCTTTAGAGCAAGAAGCACGCTCTTGCTTTCTAGAGTCTCTAATACAGAAGGAAACTTGAGTGTGCTCAGAACAAAAGAACGGTGTTTCCTACACATACGGCCCATATCTAGTTCCACTCTGCTTCTGAAACTGAAACAAACCACAGGTCCTCTAACATCCAATGCTTGTCAGTTTAGATGAGAAACGTGTGAGCTTCGTGAACGATGTAGTTCATTTGAGCTGTAGAGTATCTGCCCTTACCTGAAACGAAGTATTGCTTGTAGGAAGACTCAGAGCCTGGGATTTAACTCCATTTCTGAAGTGAAACACACAACAGAGTTCTCATCCATTGATCACACTCTGCTTTAGAGCAAGAAGCACGCTCTTGCTTAGCAGAGTCTCTAAGAGAGCAGGAAACATGAGTGTGATGAGAACAAAAGAACGGTGTTTCCTACACATACGGACCATATCTAGTCCAACTCTGCTTCTGAAACTGATACAAACCACAGGTCCTCTAACATCCAATGCTTGTCATTTAAGATGAGAAACGTGTGAGCTTTGTGAACGATGTAGGTCGTTTGAGCTGAAAAGTGACTGCCCTAACCTGAAACTATGTCTTCCTAGTAGGAAGACTCAGAGCCTGTGATTTAACTCGATATCTGAAGTGAAACACACAGCAGAGTTCTTATTTATTGATCACACTCTGCTTTAGAGCAAGAAGCACGCTCTTGCTTTCTAGAGTCTCTAAGACAGCAGGAAATGTGAGTGTGCTCAGAACAAAAGAACGGTGTTTCCTAAACATACGGACCATATCTAGTTCATCTCTGCTCTGAAACTGAAACAAACCAGTGGTCCTCTAACATCCAATGCTTGGAAGTTAAGATGGGAAACTTGTTAGCTTCGTGAACGATGTAGTTCGTTTGAGCTGAAAAGTGACTGCCCTTACCTGAAATGAAATCTTGCTTGTAGGAAGACACAGAGCCTGGGATTTAACTCCATTTCTGAAGGCAAACACACAGCAGAGATCTCATCCATGGATCACACTCTGCTTAGAGCAAGAAGCACGCTCTTTCTTTCCAGAGTGTCTAAGAGAGCAGAAAATGTAAGTTTGCTGAGAAAAAAAGAACGGTGTTTCCTACACACGGACCATATTAGTCCAATGCTGCTTCTGAAACTGATACCAAGCACTGGCCTTCTAACATTCGATGCTTGTCAGTTAAGATGAGAAACATGTGAGCTTTGTGAACGATGAAGTTCGTTTGAGCTGAAAAGTGACTGCCCTTAACTGAAACGAAGTCTTGCTTGTAGTAAGACTCAGAGCCTTGGATTTAACTCCATTTCTGAAGTGAAACACACAACAGAGTTTTCATCCATTGATCACACTCTGCTTTAGAGCAAGAAGCACGCTGTAGATTTCCACAGTCTCTAAGACAGCAGGAAACTTGAGTGTGCTGAGAACAAATGAACGGTGTTTCCTACACATACAGACCATATATAGTCCAACTATGCTTCTGAAACTGAAACAAACCACAGGTCCTCTAACATCCAATGCTTGTCAGTTTAGATGAGAAACGTGTGAGCTTCGTGAACGATGTAGTTCATTTGAGCTGTAAAGTGACTGCCCTTACCTGAAACCAAGTCTTGCTTGTAGGAAGACTCAGAGCCTGGGGTTTAACTCCATTTCTGAAGTGAAACACACAGCCGAGTTCTCATATATAAATCACACTCTGCTTTGGAGCAAAAAGCACGCTCTTGCTTCCTGGAATCTCTAATACAGCAGGAAACTTGAGTGTGCTCATAACAAAAGAACGGTGTTTCCTACACATATGGACCATATCTAGTTCAACTCTGTTTCTGAAACTGAAAGAATCCACAGGTCCTCTAACATCCAATGCTTGGCAATTTAGACGAGAAACGTGTGTGCTTCGTGAACGATGTAGTTCGTTTGAGCTGTAAAGTAACTGCCCTTACCTGAAACGAAGTTTTGCTTGTAGGAAGACTCAGAGCCTGGTATTTACTCCATTTGTGAAGTGAAACACACAGCAGAGTTCTCATCCATTGATCACACTCTGCTTTAGAGCAAGAAGCACGCTCTTGCTTAGCAGAGTCTCTAAGAGAGCAGGAAACGTGAGTGTGATGAGAGCAAAGGAACGGTGTTTCCTACACATACGGACCATATCTATTCCAACTCTGCTTCTGAAACTGATACAAAGCACTGGTCCTCTAACATCCAATGCTTGTCATTTAAGATGAGAAACGTGTGAGCTTCGTGAATGATGTAGGTCGTTGGAGCTGAAAAGTGACTGCCCTAACCTGAAACGATGTCTTCCTAGTAGGAAAACACGGAGCCTGGGATTTAACTCCATTTCTGAAGATAAACACACATCATAGTTCTCATCCATGGATCACACTTTGCTTTAGAGCAAGAAGCACTCTCTTGCTTTCTAGAGTCTCTAATACAGCAGGAAAATTGAGTGTGCTAATAACAAATGAACGGTGTTTCTTACATATACGGACCATATCTAGTACATCTCTGATTCTTAAACTGAAACAAACCAGAGGTCCTCTAACATCCAACGCTTGTCAGTTTAGATGAGAAACGTGTGAGCTTCGTGAACGATGTAGTTCGTTTGAGCTGAAAAGTGACTGCCCTTACCTGAAACGAAGTCTTGCTTGTAGGAAGACACAGAGCCTGGGATTTAACTCCATTTCTGAAGGGAAACACACAACACAGTTCTCATCCATGCATCACACTCTGCTTTAGAGCAAGAAGCACGCTCTTGCTTTCTAGAGTCTCTAATACAGCAGGAAACATGAGTGGGCTCAGAAGAAATGAACGGTGTTTCCTATACATACGGACCATATATAGTTCAACTCTGCTTGAAATTGATACAAAGCAAAAGTCCTCTAACATTCAATGCTTCTCAGTTAAGAAGAGAAACGTGTGAGCTTCGTGAACAATGTAGTTCGTTTGAGCTGTAAAGTAACTGCCCTTACCTGAAACGAAGTCTTGCTTGTAGGAAGACTCAGAGCCTGGAATTTAACTCCATTGCTGAAGGGAAACACACAGCATAGTTTTCTTGCATGAATAACAGTCTGCTTTAGAGCAAGAAGCACGCTCTTGCTTTCTAGGGTCTCTAATACAGAAGGAAACGTGAGTGTGCTCAGAACAAAAGAACGGTGTTTCCTACACATACGGCCCATATCTAGTTCCACTCTGCTTCTGAAACTGAAACAAACCACAGGTCCTCTAACATCCAATGCTTGTCAGTTTAGATGAGAAATGTGTGAGCTTCGTGAACGATGTAGTTCATTTGAGCTGTAAAGTATCTGCCCTTACCTGAAACGAAGTCTTGCTTGTAGGAAGACTCAGAGCTTGGGATTTAACTCCATTTCTGAAGTGAAACACACAGCAGAGTTCTCATCCATTGATCACACTCTGCTTTAGAGCAAGAAGCATGCTCTTGCTTAGCAGATTCTCTAAGAGAGCAGGAAACATGAGTGTGATGAGACCAAAAGTATGGTGTTTCCTACACATACGGACCATATCTAGTCCAACTCTGCTTCTGAAACTGATACAAACCACAGGTCCTCTAATATCCAATGCTTGTCATTTAAGATGAGAAACGTGTGAGCTTTGTGAACGATGTAGGTCGTTTGAGCTGAAAAGTGACTGCCCTAACCTGAAACTATGTCTTCCTAGTAGGAAGACTCAGAGCCTGTGATTTAACTCGATTTCTGAAGTGAAACACACAGCAGAGTTCTTATTTATTGATCACACTCTGCTTTAGAGCAAGAAGCACGCTCTTGCTTTCTAGAGTCTCTAAGACAGCAGGAAACATGAGTGTGCTCAGAAGAAATGAACGGTGTTTCCTATACATACGGACCATATATAGTTCAACTCTGCTTGAAATTGATACAAAGCAAAGGTCCTCTAACATCCAATGCTTCTCAGTTAAGAAGAGAAACGTGTGAGCTTCGTGAACAATGTAGTTCGTTTGAGCTGTAAAGTAACTGCCCTTACCTGAAACGAAGTCTTGCTTGTAGGAAGACTCAGAGCCTGGAATTTAACTCCATTTCAGAAGGGAAACACACAGCATAGTTTTCTTGCATGAATAACACTCTGCTTTAGAGCAAGAAGCATGCTCTTGCTTTCTAGGGTCTCTAATACAGAAGGAAACTTGAGTGTGCTCAGAACAAAAGAACGGTGTTTACTACACATACGGCCCATATCTAGTTCCACTCTGCTTCTGAAACTGAAACAAACCACAGGTCATCTAACATCCAATGCTTGTCAGTTTAGATGAGAAACGTGTGAGCCTTGTGAACGATGTAGTACATTTGAGCTGGAAAGTATCTGCCCTTACCTGAAACGAAGTCTTGCTTGTAGGAAGACTCAGAGCTTGGGATTTAACTCCATTTCTGAAGTGAAACACACAGCAGAGTTCTCATCCATTGATCACACTCTGCTTTAGGGCAAGAAGCATGCTCTTGCTTAGCAGAGTCTCTAAGAGAGCAGGAAACATGAGTGTGATGAGACCAAAAGAACGGTGTTTCCTACACATACGGACCATATCTAGTCCAACTCTGCTTCTGAAACTGATACAAAGCACTGGTTCTCTAACATCCAATGCTTGTCATTTAAGATGAGAAACGTGTGAGCTTCGTGAATGATGTAGGTCGTTTAAGCTGAAAAGTGACTGCCCTAACCTGAAACGATGTCTTCCTAGTAGGAAGACTCAGAGCCTGGGATTTAACACCATTTCTGAAGTGAAACACACAGCAGAGTTCTCATTTATTGATCTCACTCTGCTTTAGAGCAAGAAGCACGCTCTTGCTTTCTAAATTCTCTAAGACAGCAGGAAATGTGAGTGTGCTCATAACAAAAGAACGGTGGTTCCTACACATACGGACCATATCTAGTTCATCTCTGCTTCTGAAACTGAAACAAACCACAGGTCCTCTAACATCCAATGCCTGTCAGTTTAGATGAGAAACTGTGAGCTTCGTGAACGATGTAGTTCATTTGAGCTGTAAAGTATCTGCCCTTACCTGAAACGAAGTATTGCTTGTAGGAAGACTCAGAGCCTGGGATTTAACTCCATTTCTGAAGTGAAACACACAACAGAGTTCTCATCCATTGATCACACTCTGCTTTAGAGCAAGAAGCACGCTCTTGCTTAGCAGAGTCTCTAAGAGAGCAGGAAACATGAGTGTGATGAGAACAAAAGAACGGTGTTTCCTACACATACGGAGCATATCTAGTTCAACTCTGCTTCTGAAACTGAAAGAATCCACTGGTCCTCTAACATCCAGTGCTTGTCAATTTAGACGAGAAACGTGTGTGCTTCGTGAACGATGTAGTTCGTTTGAGCTGTAAAGTAACTGCCCTTACCTGAAATGAAGTTTTGCTTGTAGGAAGACTCAGAGCATGGGATTTAACTCCATTTCTGAAGGCAAACACACAGCAGAGATCTCATCCATGGATCACACTCTGCTTAGAGCAAGAAGCACGCTCTTTCTTTCCAGAGTGTCTAAGAGAGCAGAAAATGTAAGTTTGCTGAGAAAAAAAGAACGGTGTTTCCTACACATGGACCATATTAGTCCAACGCTGCTTCTGAAACTGATACAAAGCACTGGCCTTCTAACATTCGATGCTTGTCAGTTAAGATGAGAAACATGTCAGCTTTGTGAACGATGTAGTTCGTTTGAGCTGAAAATTGACTGCCCTTATCTGAAACGAAGTCTTGCTTGTAGTAAGACTCAGAGCCTTGGATTTAACTCCATTTCTGAAGTGAAACACACAACAGAGTTCTCATCCATTGATCACACTCTGCTTTAGAGCAAGAAGCACGCTGTAGATTTCCACAGTCTCTAAGACAGCAGGAAACTTGAGTGTGCTGAGAACAAATGAGCGGGTTTCCTACACATACAGACCATATATAGTCCAACTATGCTTCTGAAACTGAAACAAACCACAGGTCATCTAACATCCAATGCTTGTCAGTTTACATGAGAAACGTGTGAGCTTCGTGAACGATGTAGTTCATTTGAGCTGTAAAGTGACTGCCCTTACCTGAAACCAAGTCTTGCTTGTAGGAAGACTCAGAGCCTGGGGTTTAACTCCATTTCTGAAGTGAAACACACAGCAGAGTTCTCATCCATTGATCACACTCTGCTTTAGGGCAAGAAGCATGCTCTTGCTTAGCAGAGTCTCTAAGAGAGCAGGAAACATGAGTGTGATGAGACCAAAAGAACGGTGTTTCCTACACATACGGACCATATCTAGTCCAACTCTGCTTCTGAAACTGATACAAAGCACTGGTTCTCTAACATCCAATGCTTGTCATTTAAGATGAGAAACGTGTGAGCTTCGTGAATGATGTAGGTCGTTTGAGCTGAAAAGTGACTGCCCTAACCTGAAACGATGTCTTCCTAGTAGGAAGACTCAGAGCCTGGGTTTTAACACCATTTCTGAAGTGAAACACACAGCAGAGTTCTCATTTATTGATCTCACTCTGCTTTAGAGCAAGAAGCACGCTCTTGCTTTCTAAATTCTCTAAGACAGCAGGAAATGTGAGTGTGCTCATAACAAAAGAACGGTGTTTCCTACACATACGGACCATATCTAGTTCATCTCTGCTTCTGAAACTGAAACAAACCACAGGTCCTCTAACATCCAATGCCTGTCAGTTTAGATGAGAAACTGTGAGCTTCGTGAACGATGTAGTTCATTTGAGCTGTAAAGTATCTGCCCTTACCTGAAACGAAGTATTGCTTGTAGGAAGACTCAGAGCCTGGGATTTAACTCCATTTGTGAAGTTAAACACACAACAGAGTTCTCATCCATTGATCACACTCTGCTTTAGAGCAAGAAGCACGCTCTTGCTTAGCAGAGTCTCTAAGAGAGCAGGAAACATGAGTGTGATGAGAACAAAAGAACGGTGTTTCCTACACATACGGACCTTATCTAGTCCAACTCTGCTACTGAAACTGATACAAACCACAGGTCCTCTAACATCCAATGCTTGTCATTTAAGATGAGAAACGTGTGAGCTTCGTGAACGATGTAGGTCGTTTGAGCTGAAAAGTGACTGCCCTAACCTGAAACTATGTCTTCCTAGTAGGAAGACTCAGAGCCTGTGATTTAACTCGATTTCTGAAGTGAAACACACAGCAGAGTTCTTATTTATTGATCACACTCTGCTTTAGAGCAAGAAGCACGCTCTTGCTTTCTAGAGTCTCTAAGACAGCAGGAAATGTGAGTGTGCTCAGAACAAAAGAACAGTGTTTCCTACACATACGGACCATATCTAGTTCATCTCTGCTTCTGAAACTGAAACAAACCAGTGGTCCTCTAACATCCAATGCTTGGAAGTTAAGATGGGAAACTTGTTAGCTTCGTGAACGATGTAGTTCGTTTGAGCTGAAAAGTGACTGCCCTTACCTGAAACGAAGTCTTGCTTGTAGGAAGACACAGAGCCTGGGATTTAACTCCATTTCTGAAGGCAAACACACAGCAGAGATCTCATCCATGGATCACACTCTGCTTAGAGCAAGAAGCACGCTCTTTCTTTCCAGAGTGTCTAAGAGAGCAGAAAATGTAAGTTTGCTGAGAAAAAAAGAACGGTGTTTCCTACACACGGACCATATTAGTCCAACGCTGCTTCTGAAACTGATACAAAGCACTGGCCTTCTAACATTCGATGCTTGTCAGTTAAGATGAGAAACATGTCAGCTTTGTGAACGATGTAGTTAGTTTGAGCTGAAAAGTGACTGCCCTTATCTGAAACGAAGTCTTGCTTGTAGTAAGACTCAGAGCCTTGGATTTAACTCCATTTCTGAAGTGAAACACACAACAGAGTTCTCATCCATTGATCACACTCTGCTTTAGAGCAAGAAGCACGCTGTAGATTTCCACAGTCTCTAAGACAGCAGGAAACTTGAGTGTGCTGAGAACAAATGAACGGGTTTCCTACACATACAGACCATATATAGTCCAACTATGCTTCTGAAACTGAAAGAAACCACAGGTCCTCTAACATCCAATGCTTGTCAGTTTAGATGAGAAACGTGTGAGCTTCGTGAACGATGTAGTTCATTTGAGCTGTAAAGTGACTGCCCTTACCTGAAACCAAGTCTTGCTTGTAGGAAGACTCAGAGCCTGGGGTTTAACTCCATTTCTGAAGTGAAACACACAGCCGAGTTCTCATATATAAATCACACTCTGCTTTGGAGCAAAAAGCACGCTCTTGCTTCCTGGAATCTCTAATACAGCAGGAAACTTGAGTGTGCTCATAACAAAAGAACGGTGTTTCCTACACATATGGACCATATCTAGTTCAACTCTGCTTCTGAAACTGAAAGAATCCACAGGTCCTCTAACATCCAATGCTTGGCAATTTAGACGAGAAACGTGTGTGCTTCGTGAACGATGTAGTTCGTTTGAGCTGTAAAGTAACTGACCTTACCTGAAACGAAGTTTTGCTTGTAGGAAGACTCAGAGCCTGGTATTTAACTCCATTTGTGAAGTGAAACACACAGCAGAGTTCTCATCCATTGATCACACTCTGCTTTAGAGCAAGAAGCACGCTCTTGCTTAGCAGAGTCTCTAAGAGAGCAGGAAACGTGAGTGTGATGAGAGCAAAGGAACGGTGTTTCCTACACATACGGACCATATCTAGTCCAACTCTGCTTCTGAAACTGATACAAAGCACTGGTCCTCTAAAATCCAATGCTTGTCATTTAAGATGAGAAACGTGTGAGCTTCGTGAATGATGTAGGTCGTTTGAGCTGAAAAGTGACTGCCCTAACCTGAAACGATGTCTTCCTAGTAGGAAAACACGGAGACTGGGATTTAACTCCATTGCTGAAGAGAAACACACATCATAGTTCTCATCCATGGATAACACTTTGCTTTAGAGCAAGAAGCACTTTCTTGCTTTCTAGAGTCTCTAATACAGCAGGAAAATTGAGTGTGCTAATGACAAATGAACGGTGTTTCCTACATATACGGACCATATCTAGTACATCTCTGATTCTTAAACTGAAACAAACCAGAGGTCCTCTAACATCCAACGCTTGTCAGTTTAGATGAGAAACGTGTGAGCTTCGTGAACGATGTAGTTCGTTTGAGCTGAAAAGTGACTGCCCTTACCTGAAACGAAGTCTTGCTTGTAGGAAGACACAGAGCCTGGGATTTAACTCCATTTCTGAAGGGAAACACACAACACAGTTCTCATCCATGCATCACACTCTGCTTTAGAGCAAGAAGCACGCTCTTGCTTTCTAGAGTCTCTAATACAGCAGGAAACATGAGTGTGCTCAGAAGAAATGAACGGTGTTTCCTATACATACGGACCATATATAGTTCAACTCTGCTTGAAATTGATACAAAGCAAAGGTCCTCTAACATCCAATGCTTCTCAGTTAAGAAGAGAAACGTGTGAGCTTCGTGAACAATGTAGTTCGTTTGAGCTGTAAAGTAACTGCCCTTACCTGAAACGAAGTCTTGCATGTAGGAAGACTCAGAGCCTGGAATTTAACTCCATTTCTGAAGGGAAACACACAGCATAGTTTTCTTGCATGAATAACACTCTGCTTTAGAGCAAGAAGCACGCTCTTGCTTTCTAGGGTCTCTAATACAGAATGAAACTTGAGTGTGCTCAGAACATAAGAATGGTGTTTACTACACATACGGCCCATATCTAGTTCCACTCTGCTTCTGAAACTGAAACAAACCACAGGTCCTCTAACATCCAATGCTTGTCAGTTTAGATGAGAAACGTGTGAGCCTTGTGAATGATGTAGTTCATTTGAGCTGTAAAGTATCTGCCCTTACCTGAAATGAAGTCTTGCTTGTAGGAAGACACAGAGCCTGGTATTTAACTCCATTTCTGAAGTGAAACACACAGCAGAGTTCTCATCCATGGATCACACTCTGCTTAGAGCAAGAAGCACGCTCTTGCTTTCCAGAGTCTCTAAGACAGCAGGAAATGTAAGTTTTCTGAGAAAAAAAGAACGGTGTTTGCTGCACATGGACCATATTAGTCCAACGCTGCTTCTGAAACTGATACAAAGCACTGGCCTTCTAATATTCGATGCTTGTCAGTTAAGATGAGAAACGTGTGAGCTTTGTGAACGATGTAGTTCGTTTGAGCTGAAAAGTGACTGCCCTTACCTGAAACGAAGTCTTGCTGGTAGGAAGACTCAGAGCCAGGGATTTAACTCCATTTCTGAAGTGAAACACACAGCAGAGTTCTCATCCATTGCTCAAACTCTGCTTTAGAGCAAGAAGCACGCTGTAGCTTTCCAGAGTCTCTAAGACAGCAGGAAACTTGAGTGTGCTGAGAACAAATGAACGGGTTTCCTACACATACAGACGATATATAGTCCAACTCTGCTTCTGAAACTGAAACAAACCACAGGTCCTCTAACATCCAATGCTTGTCAGTTTAGATGAGAAACGTGTGAGCTTCGTGAACGATGTAGGTCGTTTGAGCTGAAAAGTGACTGCCCTAACCTGAAACGATGTCTTCCTAGTAGAAAGACTCAGAGCCTGTGATTTAACTCCATTTCTGAAGTGAAGCACACAGCAGAGTTCTCATATATAAATCACACTCTGCTTTAGAGCAAGAAGCACGCTCTTGCTTTCTAAATTCTCTAAGACAGAAGAAAACGTGAGTGTGCTCAGAACAATAGAACGGTGTTTCCTACACATACGGACCGTATGTACTCCAACTCTGCTTCTGAAACTGATACAAAGCACTGGTTCTCTAACATTCAATGCTTGTCAGTTAAGATGAGAACCGTGTGAACTTCCTGAACGATTTAGTTCGTTTGAGCTGAAAAGTGACTGCCCTTACCTGAAACGAAGTCTTGCTTGTAGGAAGACACAGAACCTGGGATTTAACTCCATTTCTGAAGGGAAAAACACAACACAGTTCTCATCCATGCATCACACTCTGCTTTAGAGCAAGAAGCACGCTCTTGCTTTCTAGAGTCTCTATTACAGCAAGAAACATGAGTGTGCTCAGAAGAAATGAACGGTGTTTCCTATACATACGGACCATATATAGTTCAACTCTGCTTGAAATTGATACAAAGCAAAGGTCCTCTAACATCCAATGCTTCTCAGTTAAGAAGAGAAACGTGTGAGCTTCGTGAACAATGTAGTTCGTTTGAGCTGTAAAGTAACTGCCCTTACCTGAAACGAAGTCTTGCTTGTAGGAAGACTCAGAGCCTGGAATTTAACTCCATTTCTGAAGGGAAACACACAGCATAGTTTTTTTGCATGAATAACACTCTGCTTTAGAGCAACAAGCACGCTCTTGCTTTCTAGAATCTCTAATACAGAAGGAAACTTGAGTGTGCTCAGAACAAAAGAACGGTGTTTCCTACACATACGGCCCATATCTAGTTCCACTCTGCTTCTGAAACTGAAACAAACCACAGGTCCTCTAACATCCAATGCTTGTCAGTTTAGATGAGAAACGTGTGAGCTTCGTGAACGATGTACTTCATTAGAGCTGTAAAGTATCTGCCCTTACCTGAAACGAAGTATTGCTTGTAGGAAGACTCAGAGCCTGGGATTTAACTCCATTTCTGAAGTGAAACACACAGCAGAGTTCTCATCCATTGATCACACTCTGCTTTCGAGCAAAAAGCATGCTCTTGCTTAGCAGAGTCTCTAAGAGAGCAGGAAACATGAGTGTGATGAGACCAAAAGAACGGTGTTTCCTACACATACGGACCATATCTAGTCCAACTCTGCTTCTGAAACTGATAGAAAGCACTGGTTCTCTAACATCCAATGCTTGTCATTTAAGAAGAGAAACGTGTGAGCTTCGTGAATGATGTAGGTCGTTTGAGCTGAAAAGTGACTGCCCTAACCTGAAACGATGTCTTCCTAGTAGGAAGACTCAGAGCCTGGGATTTAACACCATTTCTGAAGTGAAACACACAGCAGAGTTCTCATTTATTGATCTCACTCTGCTTTAGAGCAAGAAGCACGCTCTTGCTTTCTAAATTCTCTAAGACAGCAGGAAACGTGAGTGTGCTCATAACAAAAGAACGGTGTTTCCTACACATACGGACCATATCTAGTTCATCTCTGCTTCTGAAACTGAAACAAACCAGAGGTCCTCTAACATCCAATGCTTGGAAGTTAAGATGGGAAACTTGTTAGCTTCGTGAACGAGGTAGTTCATTTGAGCTGAAAAGTGACTGCCCTTACCTGAAACGAAGTCTTGCTTGTAGGAAGACACAGAGCCTCGGATTTAACTCCATTTCTGAAGGCAAACACACAGCAGAGATCTCATCCATGGATCACACTCTGCTTAGAGCAAGAAGCACGCTCTTCCTTTCCAGAGTGTCTAAGAGAGCAGAAAATGTAAGTTTGCTGAGAAAAAAAGAACGGTGTTTCCTACACACGGACCATATTAGTCCAACGCTGCTTCTGAAACTGATACAAAGCACTGGCCTTCTAACATTCGATGCTTGTCAGTTAAGATGAGAAACGTGTGAGCTTTGTGAACGATGTAGTTCGTTTGAGCTGAAAAGTGACTGCCCTTACCTGAAACGAAGTCTTGCTTGTAGGAAGACACAGAACCTGGGATTTAACTCCATTTCTGAAGGGAAACACACAACACAGTTCTCATCCATGCATCACACTCTGCTTTAGAGCAAGAAGCACGCTCTTGCTTTCTAGAGTCTCTAATACAGCAGGAAACATGAGTGTGCTCAGAAGAAATGAACGGTGTTTCCTATACATACGGACCATATATAGTTCAACTCTGCTTGAAATTGATACAAAGCAAAGGTCCTCTAACATCCAATGCTTCTCAGTTAAGAAGAGAAACTTGTGAGCTTCGTGAACAATGTAGTTCGTTTGAGCTGTAAAGTAACTGCCCTTACCTGAAACGAAGTCTTGCTTGTAGGAAGACTCAGAGCCTGGAATTTAACTCCATTTCTGAAGGGAAACACACAGCATAGTTTTTTTGCATGAATAACACTCTGCTTTGGAGCAAGAAGCACGCTCTTGCTTTCTAGAGTCTCTAATACAGAAGGAAACTTGAGTGTGCTCAGAACAAAAGAACGGTGTTTCCTACACATACGGCCCATATCTAGTTCCACTCTGCTTCTGAAACAAACCACAGGTCCTCTAACATCCAATGCTTGTCAGTTTAGATGAGAAACGTGTGAGCTTCGTGAACGATGTAGTTCATTTGAGCTGTAAAGTATCTGGCCTTCTGAAACACAGTATTGCTTGTAGGAAGACTCAGAGCTTGGGATTTAACTCCATTTCTGAAGTGAAACACACAGCAGAGTTCTCATCCATTGATCACACTCTGCTTTAGAGCAAGAAGCATGCTCTTGCTTAGCAGAGTCTCTAAGAGAGCAGGAAACATGAGTGTGATGAGACCAAAAGAACGGTGTTTCCTACACATACGGACCATATCTAGTCCAACTCTGCTTCTGAAACTGATACAAAGCACTGGTTCTCTAACATCCAATGCTTGTCATTTAAGATGAGAAACGTGTGAGCTTCGTGAATGATGTAGGTTGTTGGAGCTGAAAAGTGACTACCCTAACCTGAAACGATGTCTTCCTAGTAGGAAGACTCAGAGTCTGGGATTTAACACCATTTCTGAAGTGAAACACACAGCAGAGTTCTCATTTATTGATCTCACTCTGCTTTAGAGCAAGAAGCACGCTCCTGCTTTCTAAATTCTCTAAGACAGCAGGAAACGTGAGTGTGCTCATAACAAAAGAACGGTGTTTCCTACACATACGGCCCATATCTAGTTCCACTCTGCTTCTGAAACTGAAACAAACCACAGGTCCTCTAACATCCAATGCTTGTCAGTTTAGATGAAAAACGTGTGAGCTTCGTGAACGATGTAGTTCATTTGAGCTGTAAAGTATCTGCCCTTACCTGAAACGAAGTATTGCTTGTAGGAAGACTCAGAGCCTGGGATTTAACTCCATTTCTGAAGTGAAACACACAACAGAGTTCTCATCCATTGATCACACTCTGCTTTAGAGCAAGAAGCACGCTCTTGCTTAGCAGAATCTCTAAGAGAGCAGGAAACATGAGTGTGATGAGACCAAATGAACGGTGTTTCCTACACATACAGACCTTATGTACTCCAACTCTGCTTCTGAAACTGATACAAAGCACTGGTTCTCTAACATTCAATGCTTGTCAGTTAAGATGAGAACCGTGTGAACTTCCTGAACGATTTAGTTCGTTTGAGCTGAAAAGTGACTGCCCTTACCTGAAACGAAGTCTTGCTTGTAGGAAGACACAGAGCCTGGGATTTAACTCCATTTCTGAAGGGAAACACACAACACAGTTCTCATCCATGCATCACACTCTGCTTTAGAGCATGAAGCACGCTCTTGCTTTCTAGAGTCTCCAATACAGCAGGAAACATGAGTGTGCTCAGAAGAAATGAAAGGTGATTCCTATACATACGGACCATATATAGTTCAACTCTGCTTGAAATTGATACAAGGCAAAGGTCCTCTAATATCCAATGCTTCTCAGTTAAGAAGAGAAACGTGTGAGCTTCGTGAACAATGTAGTTCGTTTGAGCTGTAAAGTAACTGCCCTTACCTGAAACGAAGTCTTGCTTGTAGGAAGACTCAGAGCCTGGAATTTAACTCCATTTCTGAAGGGAAACACACAGCATAGTTTTCTTGCATGAATAACACTCTGCTTTAGAGCAAGAAGCACGCTCTTGCTTAGCAGAATCTCTAAGAGAGCAGGAAACATGAGTGTGATGAGACCAAAAGAACGGTGTTTCGTACACATACGGACCATATCTAGTCCAGCTCTGCTTCTGAAACTGATACAAAGCACTGGTTCTCTAACATCCAATGCTTGTCATTTAAGATGAGAAACGTGTGAGCTTCGTGAATGATGTAGGTCGTTTGAGCTGAAAAGTGACTGCCCTAACCTGAAACGATGTCTTCCTAGTAGGAAGACTCAGAGCCTGGGTTTTAACACCATTTCTGAAGTGAAACACACAGCAGAGTTCTCATTTATTGATCTCACTCTGCTTTAGAGCAAGAAGCACGCTCTTGCTTTCTAAATTCTCTAAGACAGCAGGAAATGTGAGTGTGCTCATAAAAAAAGAACGGTGTTTCCTACACATACGGACCCTATCTAGTTCATCTCTGCTTCTGAAACTGAAACAAACCAGAGGTCCTCTAACATCCAATGCTTGGAAGTTAAGATGGGAAACTTGTTAGCCTCGTGAACGATGTAGTTCGTTTGAGCTGAAAAGTGACTGCCCTTACCTGAAACGAAGTCTTGCTTGTAGGAAGACACAGAGCCTGGGATTTAACTCCATTTCTGAAGGCAAACACACAGCAGAGATCTCATCCATGGATCACACTCTGCTTAGAGCAAGAAGCACGCTCTTTCTTTCCAGAGTGTCTAAGAGAGCAGAAAATGTAAGTTTGCTGAGAAAAAAAGAACGGTGTTTCCTACACACGGACCATATTAGTCCAAAGCTGCTTCTGAAACTGATACAAAGCACTGGCCTTCTAACATTCGATGCTTGTCAGTTAAGATGAGAAACGTGTGAGCTTTGTGAACGATGTAGTTCGTTTGAGCTGAAAAGTGACTGCCCTTAACTGAAACAAAGTCTTGCTTGTAGGAAGACTCAGAGCCTTGGATTTAACTCCATTTCTGAAGTGAAACACACAACAGAGTTTTCATCCATTGATCACACTCTGCTTTAGAGCAAGAAGCACGCTGTAGATTTCCACAGTCTCTAAGACAGCAGGAAACTTGAGTGTGCTGAGAACAAATGAACGGTGTTTCCTACACATACAGACCATATGTAGTCCAACTCTGCTTCTGAAACTGATACAAAGCACTGGTTCTCTAACATTCAATGCTTGTCAGTTAAGATGAGAACCATGTGAACTTCCTGAACGATGTAGTTCGTTTGAGCTGAAAAGTGACTGCGCTTACCTGAAACGAAGTCTTGCTTGTAGGAAGACACAGAGCCTGGGATTTAACTCCATTTCTGAAGGGAAACACACAGCATAGTTTTCTTGCATGAATAACACTCTGCTTTAGAGCAAGAAGCACACTCTTGCTTTCTAGAGTCTCTAATACAGAAGGAAACTTGAGTGTCCTCAGAACAAAAGAACGGTGTTTCCTACACATACGGCCCATATCTAGTTCCACTCTGCTTCTGAAACTGAAACAAACCACAGGTCCTCTAACATCCAATGCTTGTCAGTTTAGATGAGAAACGTGTGAGCTTCGTGAACGATGTAGTTCATTTGAGCTGTAAATTATCTGCCCTTACCTGAAACGAAGTATTGCTTGTAGTAAGACTCAGAGCTTGGGATTTAACTCCATTTCTGAAGGGAAACACACAGCAGAGTTCTCATCCATTGATCACACTCTGCTTTCGAGCAAGAAGCATGCTCTTGCTTAGCAGAGTCTCTAAGAGAGCAGGAAACATGAGTGTGATGAGACCAAAAGAACGGTGTTTCCTACACATACGGACCATATCTAGTCCAACTCTGCTTCTGAAACTGATACAAAGCACTGGTTCTCTAACATCCAATGCTTGTCATTTAAGATGAGAAACGTGTGAGCTTCGTGAATGATGTAGGTCGTTTGAGCTGAAAAGTGACTGCCGTAACCTGAAACGATGTCTTCCTAGTAGGAAGACTCAGAGCCTGGGATTTAACACCATTTCTGAAGTGAAACACACAGCAGAGTTCTCATTTATTGATCTCACTCTGCTTTAGAGCAAGAAGCACGCTCCTGCTTTCTAAATTCTCTAAGACAGCAGGAAACGTGAGTGTGCTCATAACAAAAGAACGGTGTTTCCTACACATACGGCCCATATCTAGTTCCACTCTGCTTCTGAAACTGAAACAAACCACAGGTCCTCTAACATCCAATGCTTGTCAGTTTAGATGAAAAACGTGTGAGCTTCGTGAACGATGTAGTTCATTTGAGCTGTAAAGTATCTGCCCTTACCTGAAACGAAGTATTGCTTGTAGGAAGACTCAGAGCCTGGGATTTAACTCCATTTCTGAAGTGAAACACACAACAGAGTTCTCATCCATTGATCACACTCTGCTTTAGAGCAAGAAGCACGCTCTTGCTTAGCAGAATCTCTAAGAGAGCAGGAAACATGAGTGTGATGAGACCAAATGAACGGTGTTTCCTACACATACAGACCTTATGTACTCCAACTCTGCTTCTGAAACTGATACAAAGCACTGGTTCTCTAACATTCAATGCTTGTCAGTTAAGATGAGAACCGTGTGAACTTCCTGAACGATTTAGTTCGTTTGAGCTGAAAAGTGACTGCCCTTACCTGAAACGAAGTCTTGCTTGTAGGAAGACACAGAGCCTGGGATTTAACTCCATTTCTGAAGGCAAACACACAACACAGTTCTCATCCATGCATCACACTCTGCTTTAGAGCATGAAGCACGCTCTTGCTTTCTAGAGTCTCCAATACAGCAGGAAACATGAGAGTGCTCAGAAGAAATGAAAGGTGATTCCTATACATACGGACCATATATAGTTCAACTCTGCTTGAAATTGATACAAGGCAAAGGTCCTCTAACATCCAATGCTTCTCAGTTAAGAAGAGAAACGTGTGAGCTTCGTGAACAATGTAGTTCGTTTGAGCTGTAAAGTAACTGCCCTTACCTGAAACGAAGTCTTGCTTGTAGGAAGACTCAGAGCCTGGAATTTAACTCCATTTCTGAAGGGAAACACACAGCATAGTTTTCTTGCATGAATAACACTCTGCTTTAGAGCAAGAAGCAAGCTCTTGCTTAGCAGAATCTCTAAGAGAGCAGGAAACATGAGTGTGATGAGACCAAAAGAACGGTGTTTCCTACACATACGGACCATATCTAGTCCAGCTCTGCTTCTGAAACTGATACAAAGCACTGGTTCTCTAACATCCAATGCTTGTCATTTAAGATGAGAAACGTGTGAGCTTCGTGAATGATGTAGGTCGTTTGAGCTGAAAAGTGACTGCCCTAACCTGAAACGATGTCTTCCTAGTAGGAAGACTCAGAGCCTGGGTTTTAACACCATTTCTGAAGTGAAACACACAGCAGAGTTCTCATTTATTGATCTCACTCTGCTTTAGAGCAAGAAGCACGCTCTTGCTTTCTAAATTCTCTAAGACAGCAGGAAATGTGAGTGTGCTCATAAAAAAAGAACGGTGTTTCCTACACATACGGACCCTATCTAGTTCATCTCTGCTTCTGAAACTGAAACAAACCAGAGGTCCTCTAACATCCAATGCTTGGAAGTTAAGATGGGAAACTTGTTAGCTTCGTGAACGATGTAGTTCGTTTGAGCTGAAAAGTGACTGCCCTTACCTGAAACGAAGTCTTGCTTGTAGGAAGACACAGAGCCTGGGATTTAACTCCATTTCTGAAGGCAAACACACAGCAGAGATCTCATCCATGGATCACACTCTGCTTAGAGCAAGAAGCACGCTCTTTCTTTCCAGAGTGTCTAAGAGAGCAGAAAATGTAAGTTTGCTGAGAAAAAAAGAACGGTGTTTCCTACACACGGACCATATTAGTCCAAAGCTGCTTCTGAAACTGATACAAAGCACTGGCCTTCTAACATTCGATGCTTGTCAGTTAAGATGAGAAACGTGTGAGCTTTGTGAACGATGTAGTTCGTTTGAGCTGAAAAGTGACTGCCCTTAACTGAAACAAAGTCTTGCTTGTAGGAAGACTCAGAGCCTTGGATTTAACTCCATTTCTGAAGTGAAACACACAACAGAGTTTTCATCCATTGATCACACTCTGCTTTAGAGCAAGAAGCACGCTGTAGATTTCCACAGTCTCTAAGACAGCAGGAAACTTGAGTGTGCTGAGAACAAATGAACGGTGTTTCCTACACATACAGACCATATGTAGTCCAACTCTGCTTCTGAAACTGATACAAAGCACTGGTTCTCTAACATTCAATGCTTGTCAGTTAAGATGAGAACCTTGTGAACTTCCTGAACGATGTAGTTCGTTTGAGCTGAAAAGTGACTGCGCTTACCTGAAACGAAGTCTTGCTTGTAGGAAGACACAGAGCCTGGGATTTAACTCCATTTCTGAAGGGAAACACACAGCATAGTTTTCTTGCATGAATAACACTCTGCTTTAGAGCAAGAAGCACACTCTTGCTTTCTAGAGTCTCTAATACAGAAGGAAACTTGAGTGTCCTCAGAACAAAAGAACGGTGTTTCCTACACATACGGCCCATATCTAGTTCCACTCTGCTTCTGAAACTGAAACAAACCACAGGTCCTCTAACATCCAATGCTTGTCAGTTTAGATGAGAAACGTGTGAGCTTCGTGAACGATGTAGTTCATTTGAGCTGTAAATTATCTGCCCTTACCTGAAACGAAGTATTGCTTGTAGTAAGACTCAGAGCTTGGGATTTAACTCCATTTCTGAAGTGAAACACACAGCAGAGTTCTCATCCATTGATCACACTCTGCTTTCGAGCAAGAAGCATGCTCTTGCTTAGCAGAGTCTCTAAGAGAGCAGGAAACATGAGTGTGATGAGACCAAAAGAACGGTGTTTCCTACACATACGGACCATATCTAGTCCAACTCTGCTTCTGAAACTGATACAAAGCACTGGTTCTCTAACATCCAATGCTTGTCATTTAAGATGAGAAACGTGTGAGCTTCGTGAATGATGTAGGTCGTTTGAGCTGAAAAGTGACTGCCGTAACCTGAAACGATGTCTTCCTAGTAGGAAGACTCAGAGCCTGGGATTTAACACCATTTCTGAAGTGAAACACACAGCAGAGTTCTCATTTATTGATCTCACTCTGCTTTAGAGCAAGAAGCACGCTCTTGCTTTCTAAATTCTCTAAGACAGCAGGAAATGTGAGTGTGCTCATAACAAAAGAACGGTGTTTCCTACACATACGGACCATATCTAGTTCATCTCTGCTTCTGAAACTGAAACAAACCAGAGGTCCTCTAACATCCAATGCTTGGAAGTTAAGATGGGAAACTTGTTAGCTTCGTGAACGATGTAGTTCGTTTGAGCTGAAAAGTGACTGCCCTTACCTGAAACGAAGTCTTGCTTGTAGGAAGACACAAAGCCTGGGATTTAACTCCATTTCTGAAGGCAAACACACAGCAGAGATCTCATCCATGGATCACACTCTGCTTAGAGCAAGAAGCACGCTCTTTCTTTCCAGAGTGTCTAAGAGAGCAGAAAATGTAAGTTTGCTGAGAAAAAAAGAACGGTGTTTCCTACACACGGACCATATTAGTCCAACGCTGCTTCTGAAACTGACACAAAGCACTGGCCTTCTAACATTCGATGCTTGTCAGTTAAGATGAGAAACGTGTGAGCTTTGTGAACGATGTAGTTCGTTTGAGCTGAAAAGTGACTGCCCTTAACTGAAACTAAGTCTTGCTTGTAGGAAGACACAGAGCCTGGGATTTAACTCCATTTCTGAAGGGAAACACACAACACAGTTCTCATCCATGCATCACACTCTGCTTTAGAGCAAGAAGCACGCTGTAGATTTCCACAGTCTCTAAGATAGCAGGAAACTTGAGTGTGCTGAGAAGAAATGAACGGTGTTTCCTACACATACAGACCTTATGTACTCCAACTCTGCTTCTGAAACTGATACAAAGCACTGGTTCTCTAACATTCAATGCTTGTCAGTTAAGATGAGAACCGTGTGAACTTCCTGAACGATTTAGTTCGTTTGAGCTGAAAAGTGACTGCCCTTACCTGAAACGAAGTCTTGCTTGTAGGAAGACACAGAGCCTGGGATTTAACTCCATTTCTGAAGGGAAACACACAACACAGTTCTCATCCATGCATCACACTCTGCTTTAGAGCAAGAAGCACGCTCTTGCTTTCTAGAGTCTCTAATACAGCAGGAAACATGAGTGTGCTCAGAAGAAATGAACGGTGTTTCCTATACATACGGACCATATATAGTTCAACTATGCTTGAAATTGATACAAAGCAAAGGTCCTCTAACATCCAATGCTTCTCAGTTAAGAAGAGAAACATGTGAGCTTCGTGAACAATGTAGTTTGTTTGAGCTGTAAAGTAACTGCCCTTACCTGAAACGAAGTCTTGCTTGTTGGAAGACTCAGAGCCTGGAATTTAACTCCATTTCTGAAGGGAAACACACAGCATAGTTTTCTTGCATGAATAACACTCTGCGTTAGAGCAAGAAGCACGCTCTTGCTTTCTAGAGTCTCTAATACAGAAGGAAACTTGAGTGTGCTCAGAACAAAAGAACGGTGTTTCCTACACATACAGCCCATATCTAGTTCCACTCTGCTTCTGAAACTGAAACAAACCACAGGTCCTCTAACATCCAATGCTTGTCAGTTTAGATGAAAAACGTGTGAGCTTCGTGAACGATGTAGTTCATTTGAGCTGTAAAGTATCTGCCCTTACCTGAAACGAAGTATTGCTTGTAGGAAGACTCAGAGCCTGGGATTTAACTCCATTTCTGAAGTGAAACACACAACAGAGTTCTCATCCATTGATCACACTCTGCTTTAGAGCAAGAAGCACGCTCTTGCTTAGCAGAATCTCTAAGAGAGCAGGAAACATGAGTGTGATGAGACCAAATGAACGGTGTTTCCTACACATACAGACCTTATGTACTCCAACTCTGCTTCTGAAACTGATACAAAGCACTGGTTCTCTAACATTCAATGCTTGTCAGTTAAGATGAGAACCGTGTGAACTTCCTGAACGATTTAGTTCGTTTGAGCTGAAAAGTGACTGCCCTTACCTGAAACGAAGTCTTGCTTGTAGGAAGACACAGAGCCTGGGATTTAACTCCATTTCTGAAGGGAAACACACAACACAGTTCTCATCCATGCATCACACTCTGCTTTAGAGCATGAAGCACGCTCTTGCTTTCTAGAGTCTCCAATACAGCAGGAAACATGAGTGTGCTCAGAAGAAATGAAAGGTGATTCCTATACATACGGACCATATATAGTTCAACTCTGCTTGAAATTGATACAAGGCAAAGGTCCTCTAACATCCAATGCTTCTCAGTTAAGAAGAGAAACGTGTGAGCTTCGTGAACAATGTAGTTCGTTTGAGCTGTAAAGTAACTGCCCTTACCTGAAACGAAGTCTTGCTTGTAGGAAGACTCAGAGCCTGGAATTTAACTCCATTTCTGAAGGGAAACACACAGCATAGTTTTCTTGCATGAATAACACTCTGCTTTAGAGCAAGAAGCACGCTCTTGCTTAGCAGAATCTCTAAGAGAGCAGGAAACATGAGTGTGATGAGACCAAAAGAACGGTGTTTCCTACACATACGGACCATATCTAGTCCAACTCTGCTTCTGAAACTGATACAAAGCACTGGTTCTCTAACATCCAATGCTTGTCATTTAAGATGAGAAACGTGTGAGCTTCGTGAATGATGTAGGTCGTTTGAGCTGAAAAGTGACTGCCCTAACCTGAAACGATGTCTTCCTAGTAGGAAGACTCAGAGCCTGGGTTTTAACACCATTTCTGAAGTGAAACACACAGCAGAGTTCTCATTTATTGATCTCACTCTGCTTTAGAGCAAGAAGCACGCTCTTGCTTTCTAAATTCTCTAAGACAGCAGGAAATGTGAGTGTGCTCATAAAAAAAGAACGGTGTTTCCTACACATACGGACCCTATCTAGTTCATCTCTGCTTCTGAAACTGAAACAAACCAGAGGTCCTCTAACATCCAATGCTTGGAAGTTAAGATGGGAAACTTGTTAGCTTCGTGAACGATGTAGTTCGTTTGAGCTGAAAAGTGACTGCCCTTACCTGAAACGAAGTCTTGCTTGTAGGAAGACACAGAGCCTGGGATTTAACTCCATTTCTGAAGGCAAACACACAGCAGAGATCTCATCCATGGATCACACTCTGCTTAGAGCAAGAAGCACGCTCTTTCTTTCCAGAGTGTCTAAGAGAGCAGAAAATGTAAGTTTGCTGAGAAAAAAAGAACGGTGTTTCCTACACACGGACCATATTAGTCCAAAGCTGCTTCTGAAACTGATACAAAGCACTGGCCTTCTAACATTCGATGCTTGTCAGTTAAGATGAGAAACGTGTGAGCTTTGTGAACGATGTAGTTCGTTTGAGCTGAAAAGTGACTGCCCTTAACTGAAACAAAGTCTTGCTTGTAGGAAGACTCAGAGCCTTGGATTTAACTCCATTTCTGAAGTGAAACACACAACAGAGTTTTCATCCATTGATCACACTCTGCTTTAGAGCAAGAAGCACGCTGTAGATTTCCACAGTCTCTAAGACAGCAGGAAACTTGAGTGTGCTGAGAACAAATGAACGGTGTTTCCTACACATACAGACCATATGTAGTCCAACTCTGCTTCTGAAACTGATACAAAGCACTGGTTCTCTAACATTCAATGCTTGTCAGTTAAGATGAGAACCGTGTGAACTTCCTGAACGATGTAGTTCGTTTGAGCTGTAAAGTGACTGCGCTTACCTGAAACGAAGTCTTGCTTGTAGGAAGACACAGAGCCTGGGATTTAACTCCATTTCTGAAGGGAAACACACAGCATAGTTTTCTTGCATGAATAACACTCTGCTTTAGAGCAAGAAGCACACTCTTGCTTTCTAGAGTCTCTAATACAGAAGGAAACTTGAGTGTCCTCAGAACAAAAGAACGGTGTTTCCTACACATACGGCCCATATCTAGTTCCACTCTGCTTCTGAAACTGAAACAAACCACAGGTCCTCTAACATCCAATGCTTGTCAGTTTAGATGAGAAACGTGTGAGCTTCGTGAACGATGTAGTTCATTTGAGCTGTAAATTATCTGCCCTTACCTGAAACGAAGTATTGCTTGTAGTAAGACTCAGAGCTTGGGATTTAACTCCATTTCTGAAGTGAAACACACAGCAGAGTTCTCATCCATTGATCACACTCTGCTTTCGAGCAAGAAGCATGCTCTTGCTTAGCAGAGTCTCTAAGAGAGCAGGAAACATGAGTGTGATGAGACCAAAAGAACGGTGTTTCCTACACATACGGACCATATCTAGTCCAACTCTGCTTCTGAAACTGATACAAAGCACTGGTTCTCTAACATCCAATGCTTGTCATTTAAGATGAGAAACGTGTGAGCTTCGTGAATGATGTAGGTCGTTTGAGCTGAAAAGTGACTGCCGTAACCTGAAACGATGTCTTCCTAGTAGGAAGACTCAGAGCCTGGGATTTAACACCATTTCTGAAGTGAAACACACAGCAGAGTTCTCATTTATTGATCTCACTCTGCTTTAGAGCAAGAAGCACGCTCTTGCTTTCTAAATTCTCTAAGACAGCAGGAAATGTGAGTGTGCTCATAACAAAAGAACGGTGTTTCCTACACATACGGACCATATCTAGTTCATCTCTGCTTCTGAAACTGAAACAAACCAGAGGTCCTCTAACATCCAATGCTTGGAAGTTAAGATGGGAAACTTGTTAGCTTCGTGAACGATGTAGTTCGTTTGAGCTGAAAAGTGACTGCCCTTACCTGAAACGAAGTCTTGCTTGTAGGAAGACACAAAGCCTGGGATTTAACTCCATTTCTGAAGGCAAACACACAGCAGAGATCTCATCCATGGATCACACTCTGCTTAGAGCAAGAAGCACGCTCTTTCTTTCCAGAGTGTCTAAGAGAGCAGAAAATGTAAGTTTGCTGAGAAAAAAAGAACGGTGTTTCCTACACACGGACCATATTAGTCCAACGCTGCTTCTGAAACTGACACAAAGCACTGGCCTTCTAACATTCGATGCTTGTCAGTTAAGATGAGAAACGTGTGAGCTTTGTGAGCGATGTAGTTCGTTTGAGCTGAAAAGTGACTGCCCTTAACTGAAACGAAGTCTTGCTTGTAGGAAGACACAGAGCCTGGGATTTAACTCCATTTCTGAAGGGAAACACACAACACAGTTCTCATCCATGCATCACACTCTGCTTTAGAGCAAGAAGCACGCTCTTGCTTTCTAGAGTCTCTAATACAGCAGGAAACATGAGTGTGCTCAGAAGAAATGAAATGTGTTTCCTATACATACGGACCATATATAGTTCAACTCTGCTTGAAATTGATACAAAGCAAAGGTCCTCTAACATCCAATGCTTCTCAGTTAAGAAGAGAAACGTGTGAGCTTCGTGAACAATGTAGTTCGTTTGAGCTGTAAAGTAACTGCCCTTACTTGAAACGAAGTCTTGCTGGTAGGAAGACTCAGAGCCTGGAATTTAACTCCATTTCTGAAGTGAAACACACAGCAGAGTTCTCATCCATTGCTCAAACTCTGCTTTAGAGCAAGAAGCACGCTGTAGCTTTCCAGAGTCTCTAAGACAGCAGGAAACTTGAGTGTGCTGAGAACAAATGAACGGGTTTCCTACACATACAGACCATATATAGTCCAACTCTGCTTCTGAAACTGAAACAAACCACAGGTCCTGTAACATCCAATGCTTGTCAGTTTAGATGAGAAACGTGTGATCTTCGTGAACGATGTAGTTCATTTGAGCTGTAAAGTAACTGCCCTTACCTGAAACCAAGTCTTGCTTGTAGGAAGACTCAGAGCCTAGGGTTTAACTCCATTTCTGAAGTGAAACACACAGCCGAGTTCTCATATATAAATCACACTCTGCTTTGGAGCAAGAAGCACGCTCTTGCTTCCTGGAATCTCTAATGCAGCAGGAAACTTGAGTGTGCTCATAACAATAGAACGGTGTTTCCTACACATACGGAGCATATCTAGTTCAACTCTGCTTCTGAAACTGAAAGAATCCACTGGTCCTCTAACATCCAGTGCTTGTCAATTTAGACGAGAAACGTGTGTGCTTCGTGAACGATGTAGTTCGTTTGAGCTGTAAAGTAACTGCCCTTACCTGAAATGAAGTTTTGCTTGTAGGAAGACTCAGAGCATGGGATTTAACTCCATTTCTGAAGTGAAACACACAGCAGAGTTCTCATCCATTGATCACACTCTGCTTTAGAGCAAGAAGCACGCTCTTGCTTAGCAGAGTCTCTAAGAGAGCAGGAAAGGTGAGTGTGATGAGAGCAAAAGAACCGTGTTTCCTACACATACAGACCATATCTAGTCCAACTCTGCTTCTGAAACTGATACAAAGCACTGGTCAACTAACATCCAATGCTTGTCATTTAAGATGAGAAACGTGTGAGCTTCGTGAACGATGTAGTTCGTTTGAGCTGAAAAGTGACTGCCCTTACCTGAAACGAAGTCTTGCTTGTAGGAAGACACAGAGCCTGGGATTTAACTCCATTTCTGAAGTGAAACACACAGCAGAGTTCTCATCCATTGATCACACTCTGCTTTAGAGCAAGAAGCACGCTCTTGCTTAGCAGAGTCTCTAAGACAGCAGGAAACATGAGTGTGATGAGAACAAAAGAACGGTGTTTCCTACACATACGGACCATATCTAGTCCAACTCTGCTTCGGAAACTGAAACAAACCACAGGTCCTCTAACATCCAATGCTTGTCAGTTTAGATGAGAAACGTGTGAGCTTCGTGAACGATGTAGTTCATTTGAGCTGTAAAGTAACTGCCCTTACCTGAAACCAAGTCTTGCTTGTAGGAAGACTCAGAGCCTGGGGTTTAACTCCATTTCTGAAGTGAAACACACAGCCGAGTTCACATATAAAAATCACACTCTGCTTTGGAGCAAGAAGCACGCTCTTGCTTCCTGGAATCTCTAATACAGCAGGAAACTTGAGTGTTCTCATAACAAAAGAACGGTGTTTCCTACACATACGGACCATATCTAGTTCAACTCTGCTTCTGAAACTGAAAGAATCCACAGGTCCTCTAACATTCAATGCTTGGCAATTTAGACGAGAAACGTGTGTGCTTCGTGAACGATGTAGTTCGTTTGAGCTGTAAAGTAACTGCCCTTACCTGAAAGGAAGTCTTGCTTGTAGGAAGAATCAGAGCCTGGAATTTAACTCCATTTCTGAAGGGAAACACACAGCATAGTTTTCTTGCATGAATAACACTCTGCTTTAGAGCAAGAAGCACGCTCTTGCTTTCTAGAGTCTCTAATACAGAAGGAAACTTGAGTGTGCTCAGAACAAAAGAACGGTGTTTCCTACACATACGGCCCATATCTAGTTCCACTCTGCTTCTGAAACTGAAACAAACCACAGGTCCTCTAACATCCAATGCTTGTCAGTTTAGATGAGAAACGTGTGAGCTTCGTGAACGATGTAGTTCATTTGAGCTGTAAAGTATCTGCCCTTACCTGAAACGAAGTATTGCTTGTAGGAAGACTCAGAGCTTGGGATTTAACTCCATTTCTGAAGTGAAACACACAGCAGAGTTCTCATCCATTGATCACACTCTGCTTTAGAGCAAGAAGCATGCTCTTGCTTAGCAGAGTCTCTAAGAGAGCAGGAAACATGAGTGTGATGAGACCAAAAGAACGGTGTTTCCTACACATACGGACCATATCTAGTCCAACTCTGCTTCTGAAACTGATACAAAGCACTGGTTCTCTAACATCCAATGCTTGTCATTTAAGATGAGAAACGTGTGAGCTTCGTGAATGATGTAGGTCGTTTGAGCTGAAAAGTGACTGCCGTAACCTGAAACGATGTCTTCCTAGTAGGAAGACTCAGAGCCTGGGATTTAACACCATTTCTGAAGTGAAACACACAGCAGAGTTCTCATTTATTGATCTCACTCTGCTTTAGAGCAAGAAGCACGCTCTTGCTTTCTAAATTCTCTAAGACAGCAGGAAACGTGAGTGTGCTCATAACAAAAGAACGGTGTTTCCTACACATACGGACCATATCTAGTTCATCTCTGCTTCTGAAACTGAAATAAACCAGAGGTCCTCTAACATCCAATGCTTAGAAGTTAAGATGGGAAACTTGTTAGCTTCGTGAACGATGTAGTTCGTTTGAGCTGAAAAGTGACTGCCCTTAGCTGAAACGATGTCTTGCTTGTAGGAAGACACAGAGCCTGGGATTTAACTCCATTTCTGAAGGGTAACTCACAGCAGAGTTCTCATCCATGGATCACACTCTGCTTAGAGCAAGAAGCACGCTCTTGCTTTCCAGAGTCTCTAAGACAGGAGGAAATGTAAGTTTTCTGAGAAAAAAAGAACGGTGTTTGCTACACACGGACCATATCTAGTCCAACTCTGCTTCTGAAACTGATACAAACCACAGGTCCTCTAACATCCGATGCTTGTCATTTAAGATGAGAAACGTGTGAGCTTTGTGAACGATGTAGTTCGTTTGAGCTGAAAAGTGACTGCCCTTACCTGAAACGAAGTCTTCCTGGTAGGAAGACTCAGAGCCTGGGATTTAACTACATTTCTGAAGTGAAACACACAACAGAGTTTTCATCCATTGATGACACTCTGCTTTAGAGCAAGAAGCATGCTGTAGCTTTACAGAGTCTCTAAGAGAGCAGGAAACTTGAGTGTGCTGAGAACAAATGAACGGGTTTCCTACACATACAGACCATATATAGTCCAACTATGCTTCTGAAACTGAAACAAACCACAGGTCCTCTAACATCCAATGCTTGTCAGTTTAGATGAGAAACGTGTGAGCTTCGTGAACGATGTAGTTCATTTGAGCTTAAAGTAACTGCCCTTACCTGAAACAAAGTCTTGCTGGTAGGAAGACTCAGAGCCTGGGATTTAACTCCATTTCTAAAGTGAAACACACAACAGAGTTTTCATCCATTGATGACATTCTGCTTTAGAGCAAGAAGCACGCTGTAGCTTTCCAGAGTCTCTAAGAGAGCAGGAAACGTGAGTGTGATGAGAGCAAAAGAACGGTGTTTCCTACACATACGGACCATATCTAGTCCAACTCTGCTTCTGAAACTGATACAAAGCACTGGTCCTCTAACATCCAATGCTTGTCATTTAAGATGAGAAACGTGTGAGCTTCGTGAATGATGTAGGTCGTTTGAGCTGAAAAGTGACTGCCCTTACCTGAAACGAAGTCTTCCTAGTAGGAAAACACGGAGCGTGGGATTTAACTCCATATCTGAAGAGAAACACACATTTTAGTTCTCATCCATGGATCACACTTTGCTTTAGAGCAAGAAGCACTCTCTTGCTTTCTAGAGTCTCTAATACAGCAGGAAAATTGAGTGTGCTCATAACAAAAGAACGGTGTTTCCTACATATACGGACCATATCTAGTACATCTCTGCTTCTTAAACTGAAACAAACCAGAGGTCCTCTAACATCCAACGCTTGTCAGTTTAGATGAGAAACGTGTGAGCTTCGTGAATGATGTAGTTCGTTTGAGCTGTATAGTAACTGCCCTAACCTGCAAAGAAGTCTTGCTTGTAGGAAGCCTCAGAGCCTGGGATTTAACTCCATTTCTGAAGTGAAACACACAGCAGAGTTCTCATCCATTGCTCAAACTCTGCTTTAGAGCAAGAAGCACGCTCTTGCTTTCTATATGCTCTAAGACAGCAGGAAACGTGAGTGTGCTAAGAACAAAAGAAAGGTGTTTCCTACACAAACGGACCATATCTAGGCCTACTCTGCTTCTGAAAGTGATACAAACACTGGTCCTCTAACATCCAATGCTTGGAATTTAAGATGGGAAACTTGTTAGCTTCGTGAACGATGTAGTTCGTTTGAGCTGAAAAGTGACTGCCCTTACCTGAAACGAAGTCTTGCTTGTAGGAAGACACAGAGCCTGGGATTTAACTCCATTTCTGAAGTGAAACACACAGCAGAGTTCTCATCCATTGATCACACTCTGCTTTAGAGCAAGAAGCACGCTCTTGCTTAGCAGAGTCTCTAAGAGAGCAGGAAACATGAGTGTGATGAGAACAAAAGAACGGTGTTTCCTACACATACGGACCATATCTAGTCCAACTCTGCTTCTGAAACTGATACAAACCACAGGTCCTCTAACATCCAATGCTTGTCATTTAAGAAGAGAACCGTGTGACCTTTGTGAACGATGTAGGTCGTTTGAGCTGAAAAGTGACTGCCCTAACCTGAAACTATGTCTTCATAGTAGAAAGACTCAGAGCCTGTGATTTAACTCCATTTCTGAAGTGAAGCACACAGCAGAGTTCTCATTTATTGATCACACTCTGCTTTAGAGCAAGAAGCACGCTCTTGCTTTCTAGAGTCTCTAAGACAGCAGGAAATGTGATTGTGCTCAGAACAAAAGAACGGTGTTTCCTACACATACGGACCATATCTAGTTCATCTCTGCTTCTGAAACTGAAACAAACCAGAGGTCCTCTAACATCCAATGCTTGGAAGTTAAGATGGGAAACTTGTTAGCTTTGTGAACGATGTAGTTCGTTTGAGCTGAAAAGTGACTGCCCTTACCTGAAACGAAGTCTTGCTTGTAGGAAGACACAGAGCCTGGGATTTAACTCCATTTCTGAAGGGAAACACACAACACAGTTCTCATCCATGCATCACACTCTGCTTTAGAGCAAGAAGCACGCTCTTGCTTTCCAGAGTCTCTAAAGAGCAGGAAATGTAAGTTGCTGAGAAAAAAAGAACGGTGTTTCCTACACACGGACCATATTAGTCCAACGCTGCTTCTGAAACTGATACAAAGCACTGGCCTTCTAACATTCGATGCTTGTCATTTAAGATGAGAAACGTGTGAGCTTTGTGAACGATGTAGTTCGTTTGAGATGAAAAGTGACTGCCCTTACGTGAAACGAAGTCTTGCTTGTAGGAAGACTCAGAGCCTTGGATTTAACTCCATTTCTGAAGTGAAACACACAACAGAGTTTTCATCCATTGATCACACTCTGCTTTAGAGCAAGAAGCACGCTGTAGCTTTCCAGAGTCTCTAAGACAGCAGGAAACTTGAGTGTGCTGAGAACAAATGAACGGTGTTTCCTACACATACAGACCATATATAGTCCAACTCTGCTTCTGAAACTGATACAAAGCACTGGTTCTCTAACATTCAATGCTTGTCAGTAAAGATGAGAACCGTGTGAACTTCCTGAACGATGTAGTTCGTTTGAGCTGAAAAGTGACGGCCCTTACCTGAAACGAAGTCTTGCTTTTAGGAAGACACAGATCCTGGGATTTAACTCCATTTCTGAAGGGAAACACACAACACAGTTCTCATCCATGCATCACACTCTGCTTTAGAGCAAGAAGCACGCTCTTGCTTTCTAGAGTCTCTAATACAGCAGGAAACATGAGTGTGCTCAGAAGAAATGAAAGGTGTTTCCTATACATACGGACCATATATAGTTCAACTCTGCTTGAAATTGATACAAAGCAAAGGTCCTCTAACATCCAATGCTTCTCAGTTAAGAAGAGAAACGTGTGAGCTTTGTGAACGATGTAGTTCGTTTGAGCTGTAAAGTAACTGCCCTTACATGAAACGAAGTCTTGCTTGTAGGAAGACTCAGAGCCTGGAATTTAACTCCATTTCTGAATTGAAACACACAGCATAGTTTTCTTGCATGAATAACACTCTGCTTTAGAGCAAGAAGCACGCTCTTGCTTTCTAGAGTCTCTAATACAGAAGGAAACTTGAGTGTGCTCAGAACAAAAGAACGGTGTTTCCTGCACATGCGGACCATATCTAGTTCCACTCTGCTTCTGAAACTGAAACAAACCACAGGTCCTCTAACATCCAATGCTTGTCAGTTTAGATGAGAAACGTGTGAGCTTCGTGAACGATGTAGTTCATTTGAGCTGTAAAGTATCTGCCCTTACCTGAAACGAAGTATTGCTTGTAGGAAGACTCAGAGCATGGGATTTAACTCCATTTCTGAAGTGAAACACACAAAAGAGTTCTCATCCATTGATCACACTCTGCTTTAGAGCAAGGCGAACGCTCTTGCTTTCTAAATTCTCTAAGACAGAAGGAATCGTGAGTGTGCTCAGAACAAAAGAACGGTGTTGCCTACACATACAGACCATATCTAGTTCATCTCTGCTTCTGAAACTGAAACAAACCAGAGGTCCTCTAACATCCAATGCTTGGAAGTTAAGATGGGAAACTTGTTAGCTTCGTGAACGATGTAGTTCGTTTGAGCTGAAAAGTGACTGCCCTTACCTGAAACGAAGTCTTGCTTGTAGGAAGACACAGAGCCTGGGATTTAACTCCATTTCTGAAGGGAAACATACAGCAGAGATCTCATCCATGGATCACACTCTGCTTTAGAGCAAGAAGCACGCTCTTGCTTTCTAAATTCTCTAAGACAGAAGGAAACTTGAGTGTGCTCAGAACAAAAGAACGGTGTTTCCTACACATACGGCCCATATCTAGTTCAACTCTGCTTCTGAAACTGACACAAACCTCAGGTCCTCTAACATCCAATGCTTGTCAGTTTAGATGAGAAACGTGTGAGCTTCGTGAACGATGTAGTTCATTTGAGCTGTAAAGTATCTGCCCTTACCTGAAACGAAGTATTGCATGTAGGAAGACTCAGAGCCTGGGATTTAACTCCATTTCTGAAGTGAAACACACAACAGAGTTCTCATCCATTGATCACACTCTGCTTTAGAGCAAGAAGCACGCTCTTGCTTTCTAAATTCTCTAAGACAGAAGGAAACTTGAGTGTGCTCATAACAAAAGAACGGTGTTTCTTACACATGCGGACCATACCTAGTTCAACTCTGCATCTGAAACTGAAAGAATCCACAGGTCCTCTAACATCCAATGCTTGTCAATTTAGACGAGAAACGTGTGTGCTTCGTGAATGATGTAGTTCGTTTGAGCTGTAAAGTAACTGCCCTTACCTGAAATGAAGTATTGCATGTAGGTAGACTCAGAGCCTGGGATTTAACTCCATTTCTGAAGTGAAACACACAGCAGAGTTTACATCCATTGATCACACTGTGCTTTAGATCAAGAAGCACGCTGTAGCTTTCCAGAGTCTCTAAGACAGCAGGAAACTTGAGTGTGCTGAGAACAAATGAACGGTGTTTCCTACACATACAGACCATATATAGTCCAACTCTGCTTCTGAAACTGATACAAAGCACTGGTTCTCTAACATTCAATGCTTGTCAGTTAAGATGAGAACCGTGTGTACTTCCTGTACGATGTAGTTCGTTTGAGCTGAAAAGTGACTGCCCTTACCTAAAACGAAGTCTTGCTGGTAGGAAGACTCAGAGCCTGGGATTTAACTCCATTTCTGAAGGGAAACACACAACACAGTTCTCATCCATGCATCACACTCTGCTTTAGAGCAAGAAGCACGCTCTTGCTTTCTAGAGTCTCTAATACAGCAGGAAACATGAGTGTGCTCAGAAGAAATGAACAGTGTTTCCTATACATACTGACCATATATAGTTCAACTCTGCTGGAAATTGATACAAAGCAAAGGTCCTCTAACATCCAATGCTTGTCATTTAAGATTAGAAACATGTGAGCTTCATGAACGATGTAGTTCGTTTGAGCTGTAAAGAAACTGCCCTTACCTGAAACGAATTCTTGCTTGTAGGAAGACTCAGAGCCCGGAATTTAACTCCATTTCTGAAGGGAAACACACAGCATAGTTTTCTTGCAAGAATAACACTCTGCTTTAGAGCAAGAGGCACACTCTTGCTTTCTAGAGTCTCTAATACAGAAGGAAACTTGAGTGTGCTCAGAACAAAAGAACGGTGTTTCCTACACATACGGCCCATATCTAGTTCAACTCTGCTTCTGAAACTGATACAAACCACAGGTCCTCTAACATCCAATGCTTGTCATTTAAGATGAGAAACGTGTAAGGTTCGTGAACGATGTAGGTCGTTTGAGCTGAAAAGTGACTGCCCTAACCTGAAACTATTTCTTCCTAGTAGGAAGACTCAGAGCCTGTGATTTAACTCGATTTCTGAAGTGAAACACACAGCAGAGTTCTCATTTATTGATCACACTCTGCTTTAGAGCAAGAAGGACGCTCTTGCTTTCTAGAGTCTCTAAGACAGCAGGAAACGTGAGTGTGCTCAGAACAAAAGAACGGTGTTTCCTACACATACGGACCATATCTAGTTCATCTCTGCTTCTGAAACTGAAACAAACCAGTGGTCCTCTAACATCCAATGCTTGGAAGTTAAGATGGGAAACTTGTTAGCTTCGTGAATGATGTAGTTCGTTTGAGCTGAAAAGTGACTGCCCTTACCTGAAACGAAGTCTTGCTTTTAGGAAGACACAGAGCCTGGGATTTAACTCCATTTCTGAAGGCAAACACACAGCAGAGTTCTCATCCATGGATCACACTCTGCTTAGAGCAAGAAGCACGCTCTTGCTTTCCAGAGTCTCTAAGAGAGCAGAAAATGTAAGTTTGCTGAGAAAAAAAGAACGGTTTTTCCTACACACGGACCATATTAGTCCAACGCTGCTTCTGAAACTGATACAAAGCACTGGCCTTCTAACATTCGATGCTTGTCAGTTAAGATGAGAAACATGTGAGCTTTGTGAACGATGTAGTTCATTTGAGCTGAAAAGTGACTGCCCTTACCTGAAACGAAGTCTTGCTTGTAGGAAGACTCAGAACCTTGGATTTAATTCCATTTCTGAAGTGAAACACACAACAGAGTTTTCATCCATTTATCACACTCTGCTTTAGAGCAAGAAGCACCCTCTTGCTGTCTAGAGTCTCTAATACAGCAGGAAACCTGAGTGTGCTCAGAAGAATTGAACGGTGTTTCCTATACATAGGGACCATATATAGTTCAACTCTGCTTGAAATTGATACAAAGCAAAGGTCCTCTAACATCCAATGCTTGGCAGTTTAGATGATAAACGTGTGAGCTTCGTGAACGATGTAGTTCATTTGAGCTGTAAAGTAACTGCCCTTACCTGAAACCAAGTCTTGCTTGTAGGAAGACTCAGAGCCTGGAATTTAACTCCATTTCTGAAGGGAAACACACAGCATAGTTTTCTTGCATGAATAACACTCTGCTTTAGAGCAAGAAGCACGCTCTTGCTTTCTAGAGTCTCTAATACAGAAGGAAACTTGAGTGTGCTCAGAACAAAAGAACGGTGTATCCTACACATATGGCCCATACTTAGTTCCACTGTGCTTCTGAAACTGAAAAAAACCACAAGTCCTCTAACATCCAGTGCTTGTCAGTTTAGATGAGAAACGTGTGAGCTTCGTGAACGATGTAGTTCATTTGAGCTGTAAAGTAACTGCCTTACCTGAAACCAAGTCTTGCTTGTAGGAAGACTCAGAGCCTGGGGTTTACCTCCATTGCTGAAGTGAAACACACAGCCGAGTTCTCATATATAAATCACACTCTGCTTTGGAGCAAGAAGCACGCTCTTGCTTCCTGGAATCTCTAATAGAGCAGGAAACTTGAGTGTGCTCATAACAAAAGAACGGTGTTTCCTACACATACGGACCATATCTAGTTCAACTCTGCTTCTGAAACTGAAAGAATCCACAGGTCCTCTAACATCCAATGCTTGTCAATTTAGATGAGAATCGTGTGTGCTTCGTGAATGATGTAGTTCGTTTGAGCTGTAAAGTAACTGCCCTTTCCTGAAACGAAGTATTGCATGTAGGAAGACTCAGAGCCTGGGATTTAACTCCATTTCTGATGTGAAACACACAGCAGAGTTCTCATCCATTGATCACACTCTGCTTTAGAGCAAGAAGCACGCTCTTGCTTAGCAGAGTCTCTAAGAGAGCAGGAAACGTGAGTGTGATGAGAACAAAAGAACAGTGTTTCCTACACATACGGACCATATGTAGGCAAACTCTGCTTCTGAAACTGATACAAAGCACTGGTCCTCTAACATCCAATGATTGTCATTTAAGATGAGAAACGTGTGAACTTCGTGAATAATGTTGCTTCGTATGAGCTGAAAAGTGACTTTGTTTACCTGAAGCGAAGTCTTGCTGGTAGGAAGCCACAGAGCCTGGGATTTAACTCCGTTTCTGAAGGGAAACACACAGCACAGTTCTCATCCATGAAAGACACTCTGCTTAAGAGCAAGAAGCACACTCTTGCTATCTGGAGTCTCGAATACAACAGCAACCGTGAGTGTGCTCAAAACAAAAGAACTGTGTTTCCTACAAACACGGACCAAAACTAGTTCAACTCTGCTTCTGAAACTGATAAAACCACAGCTCCTCTAACATCCAATGGTTTTCAGTTAAGAGTGAGAAACGTGTGAGCTTCGTGTATGATGTACCTTCGTTTGACATGAAAAGTGACTGCGTTTACCTGAATCGAAGTCTTGCTTGTATGAAGACAGAGAACTTGGGATTTAACTCAGTTTCGGAAGTTAAAAACACAGCACAGTTCTCATCCATGAAACACACTCTTCTTTAGATCGGGAAGCAAGCTCTTGCTTTCTAGAGTCTATAATACAGCAGCAAACGTGAGTGTGCTCAAACCAAAGGAACTTTTTTTCCTTCACAGACGGATCATATCTAGTTCAACTCAGCTTCTGAAACTTATACAAACCACAGGTCCTATAATATCCAATGGTTTCCATTTAAGAGCACGAAACGTGTAAGCTTCGTGAACAACGATGCTACGATTGAGCTGAAAAGTGCCTGCGTTTACCTGAAGCGAAGTCTTGCTTGTAGGAAGATACAGAGCATGGGATTTAACTGTGTTTCTGAAGGGAAACACACAGCACAGTTCTCATCCATGAAACACACTCTGCTTAAGAGCAAGAAGCACACTGTTGCTTTCTGGAGTCTCTAATACAACAGCAAACGTGAGTGTGCTCAAAACAAAAGAACTGTGTTTCCTACATACACGGACCAAATCTAGTTCAACTCTGCTTCTGAATCTGATACAAACCACAGCTCCTCTAACATCCAATGGTTTTCAGTTAAGAGTGAGAAACGTGTGAGCTTCGTGTATGATGTACCTACGTTTGACATGAAAAGTGACTGCGTTTACCTGAATCGAAGTCTTGCTTGTAGGAAGACACAGAGCATGGGATTTTACTCCGTTTCTGAAGGTAATCACACAGCACAGTTCTCATCCATGAAACACACTCTGCTTTAGAGCAAGAAGCACACTCTTGCATTCTGGAGTCTCTAATACAACAGCAAACGTGAGTGTGCTCAAAACAAAAGAACTTTGTTTCCTACTCACACGGACCATATCTAGTTCAACTCTGCTTCTGAAACTGATACAAACCACAGCTCTTCTAACATCCAATGTTTTACACTTAAGAGCAAGAAACCTGTGAGCTTCGTTAACAATGTTGCTTCGTTTGACCTGAAAAGTGACTGCATTTTCCTGAAGCGAAGTGTTGCTTGTAGGAAGACACAGAGCTTGGGATTTAACTCCCTTTCTGAAGGGAAACACACAGCACAGTTCTCAGCCATAAAACACACTCTGCTTTAGAGCAAGAAGCACGCTCTTGCTTTCTAGAATCTCTAAGACAGCAGGAAACGTGAGTGTGCTCAGAACAAAAGAACTGTGTTTCCTACACACATGGACAATATCTCGTTCAACTCTGCTTCTGAATCTGATACAAACCACAGGTCTTCTAACATCCAATGCTTTTCATTTTAGAGCAAGAAACTTTTGTGCTTCGTGAACAATGTAACTTCCTTTGAGCTAAAAGTGACTGCGTTTGCCTGAAAAGAAATGTTGCATTTAGGAACACACAGAGCTTGGGAATTAACTCAATATCTGAAGGTAAAAACACACCCCAGTTCTCATCCATGAAACACACTCTGCTTTAGAGCAAGAAGAACGCATTTGCTTTCTAGAATCTCTAATACAGCAGGAAACGTGTGTGTGCTCAGAACAAAAGAACTGTGTTTCCTACACACACGGACCTTATCTAGTTCAAATTTGCTTCTGAATCTGATACAAACCACAGCTCTTCTAACATCCAATGGTTTTCAGTTATGAGCAAGAAACTTGGGAGCTTCGTGAATAATGTTGCTTCGTTTGAGCTGAAAAGTGACTTTGTTAACCTGAAGCGAAGTCTTGCTGGTAGGAAGACACAGAGCCTGGGATTTAACTCCGTTTCTGAAGGGAAACACATAGCACAGTTCTCATCCATGAAACACACTCTGCTTTAGAGCAAGAAGCATGCTGTTGCTTTCGAGAGTGTCTAATACAACAGCAAACGTGCGTGTGCTCAAAACAAAAGAATTTTCTTTCCTACACACACGGACCATATCGAGTTCAACTCTGCTTTGGAAACTGATACAAACCACGGCTCCTCTAACATCCAATGGTTTTCAGTTAAGAGTGAGAAACGTGTGAGCCTCGTGTATGATGTACCTTCGTTTGACATGAAAAGTGACTGCATTTACCTGAAGCGAAGTGTTGCTTGTAGGAAGACACAGAGCTTGGGATTTAACTCCCTTTCTGAAGGGAAACACACAGCACAGTTCTCAGCCATAAAACACACTCTGCTTTGGAGCAAGAAGAACGCACTTGCTTTCTAGAATCTCTAATACAGCAGGAAACGTGACTGTGCTCAGAAAAAAAGAACTGTGTTTCCTACACACACGGACCATATCTAGTTCAACTCTCCCTCTGAAACTGATACAAACCACAGGTCCTCTAACGTCCAATGATTTTCAGTTAAGAGAAAGAAACGTCTGAGCTTCGTGTACGATGTAGCTTCGTTTGAGCTCAAAAGTGATTGAGTAGACCTGAAACGAAGTCTTGCTTTTAGGAAGACATAGAGCCTGGGATTTAAATCCTTTTCTGAAGGGAAACACACAGCACAGTTCTCAGCCATAAAACACACTCTGCTTTAGAGTAAGAAGCACGCTCTTGTTTTCTAGAATCTCTAAGACAGCAGGAAACGTGAGTGTGCTCAGAACAAAAGAACTGTGTTTCCTACACACACGGACAATATCTCGTTCAACTCTGCTTCTGAATCTGATACAAACCACAGGTCTTCTAACATCCAATGCTTTTCATTTTAGAGCAAGAAACTTTTGTGCTTCGTGAACAATGTACCTTCCTTTGAGCTAAAAGTGACTACGTTTGCCTGAAAAGAAATGTTGCATTTAGGAACACACAGAGCTTGGGAATTAACTCAATATCTGAAGGTAAAAACACAGCACAGTTCTCATCCATGAAACACACTCTGCTTTAGAGCAAGAAGCATGCTCTTGCTTTCTAGGATCTCTAAGACAGCAGGAAACATGAGTGTGCTCCGAACAAAAGAACTGTGTTTCCTACACACACAGACCATATCTAGTTCAACTCTGCTTCAGAAACTGATACAAACCACAGGTCTTATACCATCCAGTGGTTTTCATTTAAGAGCGTGAAACGTGTAAGCTTCGTGAACAAGATGCTTCGATTTAGCTGAAAAGTGCCTGTGTTTACCTGAAGCGAAGTCTTGCTTGTAGGAAGATACAGAGCATGGGATTTAACTCTGTTTCTGAAGGGAAACACACGGCACAGTTCTCATCCATGAAACACACTCTGCTTTAGAGCAAGAAGCTTGCTCTTGCTTTCGAGAGTCTCTAATACAACAGCAAACGTGAGTGTGCTCAAGACAAAAGAACTTTCTGTCCTACACACGGACCATATCTAGTTCAACTCTGCTTCTGAAATCGATACAAACCACAGCTCCTCTAACATCCAATGTTTTTCACTTAAGAGCAGGAAACCTGTGAGCTTCGTGAACAATGTTGATTCGTTTTGGCTGAAAAGTGACTGCATTTACCTGATGCGAAGTCTTGCTTGTAGGAAGACACAGTGCCAGGGATTTAACTCCGTTTCTGCAGGGAAAAACACAGCACAGTTCTCATCCATGAAACACACTCTGCTTTAGAGCAAGAAGCACGCTCTTGCTTTCTAGAATCTCTAATACAGCAGGAAACGTGGGTGTGCTCAGAACAAAAGAACTGTGTTTCCTACACAAACGCACCATCTCCAGTTCAACTCTGCTTCTGAAACTCATACAAACGACAGCTCCTCTAACATCCAATGGTTTTCAGTTATGAGCAAGAAACGTGTGAGCTTCATGAAAAATGTTGCTTCGTTTGAGCTGAAAAGTGACTTTGTTTACCTGAAGCGAACTCTTGCTTGTAGGATGACACAGAGACTGGGAATTAATTCGGTTTCTGAACGGAAACACACAGCACAGTTCTCATCCATGAAACACACTCTGCTTTAGAGCAAGAAGCATGCTCTTGCTTTCTAGATTCTCGAAAACAGCAGGAAACGTGAGTTTGCTCAAAACAAAAGAACTGTGTTTCCTACACATGGTCCATATCTAGTTCACGCTGCTTCTGAACCTGATACAAACCACAGGTCTTCTAACATCCAATGCTTTTCATTTTAGAGCGAGAAACTTTTGTGCTTCGTGAACAATGTACCTTCCTGTGAGGTGAAAAGTGACTGCGTTTGAATGAAAAGAAATGTTGCATGTAGGAAGACACAGAGCTTGGGATTTAACTCAATATCTGAAGGGAAACACACAGCACAGTTCTCATCCATGAAACACACTCTGCTTTAGAGCAAGAAGAACGCAATTGCCTTCTAGAATCTCTAATACAGCAGGAAAGGTCAGTGTGCTCAGAACAAAAGAACTGTGTTTCCTACACATATGGACCATATCTAGTTCAAATCTGCTTCGGAAACTGATACAAACCACAGGTCCTATAACATCCAATGGTTTTCATTTAAGAGCACGAAACGTGTAAGCTTCGTGAACAACGTTGCTTCAATTGAGCTGAAAAGTGCCTGGGTTTACCTGAAGCGAAGTCTTGCTTGTAGGAAGATACAGAGCATGGGATTTATCTCTGTTTCTGAAGGGAAACACACAGCACAGTTCTCATCCATGAAACACACTCTGCATAAGAGCAAGAAGCACACTCTTGCTTTCTGGAGTCTCTAATACAACAGCAAACGTGAGTGTGCTCAAAACAAAAGAACTGTGATTCCTACACACACGGACCAAATCTAGTTCAACTCTGCTTCTGAATCTGATACAGACCACAGCTCCTCTAACATCCAATGGTTTTCAGTTAAGAGTGAGAAACGTGTGAGCTTTGTGTATGATGTACCTTCGTTTGACATGAAAAGTGACTGCCTTTACCTGAATCAAAGTCTTGCTTGTAGGAAGACACAGAGCTTGGGATTTAACCCCTTTCTGAAGCGAAACACACAGCACAGTTCTCAGCCATGAAACACACTCTGCTTTAGAGCAAGAAGCACGCTCTTGCTTTCTACAATCTCGAAAACAGCAGGAAACGTGAGTTTGCTCAAAACAAAAGAACTGTGTTTCCTACACATGGTCCATATCTAGTTCACGCTGTTTCTGAACCTGATACAATCCACAGGTCTTCTAACATCCAATGCTTTTCATTTTAGAGCGAGAAACTTTTGTGCTTCGTGAACAATGTACCTTCCTGTGAGCTGAAAAGTGACTGTGTTTGAATGAAAAGAAATGTTGCACTTAGGAAGACACAGAGCTTGGGATTTAACTCAATATCTGAAGGGAAACACACAGCACAGTTCTCATCCATGAAACACACTCTGCTTTAGAGCAAGAAGAACGCACTTGCCTTCTAGAATCTCTAATACAGCAGGAAAGGTGAGTGTGCTCAGAACAAAAGAACTGTGTTTCCTGCACACATGGACCATATCTAGTTCAAATCTGCTTCGGAAACTGATACAAACCAAAGGTCCTATAACATCCAATGGTCTTCATTTAAGAGCACGAAACATGTAAGCTTCGTGAACAACGATGCTTCAATTGAGCTGAAAAGTGCCTGGGTTTACCTGAAGCGAAGTCTTGCTTGTAGGAAGATACAGAGCATGGGATTTAACTCTGTTTCTGAAGGGAAACACACAGCACAGTTCTCATCCATGAAACACACTCTGCTTTAGAGCAAGAAGCTTGCTCTTGCTTTCGAGAGTCTCTAATACAACAGCAAACGTGAGTGTGCTCAAGACAAAAGAACTTTCTGTCCTACACACGGACCATATCTAGTTCAACTCTGCTTCTGAAATCGATACAAACCACAGCTCCTCTAACATCCATTGTTTTTCACTTAAGAGCAAGAAACCTGTGAGCTTCGTGAACAATGTTGATTCGTTTTGGCTGAAAAGTGACTGCATTTACCTGATGCGAAGTCTTGCTTGTAGGAAGACACAGTGCCTGGGATTTAACTCCGTTTCTGCAGGGAAACACACAGCACAGTTCTCATCCATGAAACACACTCTGCTTTAGAGCAAGAAGCACGCTCTTGCTTTCTAGAATCTCTAATACAGCAGGAAACATGGGTGTGCTCAGAACAAAAGAACTGTGTTTCCTACACAAACGCACCATCTCCAGTTCAACTCTGCTTCCGAAACTCATACAAACGACAGCTCCTCTAACATCCAATGGTTTTCAGTTATGAGCAAGAAACGTGTGAGCTTCATGAAAAATGTTGCTTCGTTTGAGCTGAAAAGTGACTTTGTTTACCTGAAGCGAACTCTTGCTTGTAGGCAGACACAGAGACTGAGAATTAATTCGGTTTCTGAACGGAAACACACAGCACAGTTCTCATCCATGAAACACACTCTGCTTTAGAGCAAGAAGCACGCTCTTGCTTTCTAGAATCTCGAAAACAGCAGGAAACATGAGTTTGCTCAAAACAAAAGAACTGTGTTTCCTACACATGGTCCATATCTAGTTCACGCTGCTTCTGAACCTGATACAAACCACAGGTCTTCTAACATCCAATGCTTTTCAATTTAGAGCGAGAAACTTTTGTGCTTTGTGAACAATGTACCTTCCTGTGAGCTGAAAAGTGACTGCGTTTGAATGAAAAGAAATGTTGCATGTAGGAAGACACAGAGCTTGGGATTTAACTCAATATCTGAAGGGAAACACACAGCACAGTTCTCATCCATGAAACACACTCTGCTTTAGAGCAAGAAGAACGCACTTGCCTTCTAGAATCTCTAATACAGCAGGAAAGGTGAGTGTGCTCAGAACAAAAGAACTGTGTTTCCTACACATATGGACCATATCTAGTTCAAATCTGCTTCGGAAACTGATACAAACCACAGGTCCTATAAGATCCAATGGTTTTCATTTAAGAGCATGAAACATGTAAGCTTCGTGAACAACGTTGCTTCAATTGAGCTGAAAAGTACCTGGGTTTACCTGAAGCAAAGTCTTGCTTGTAGGAAGAAACAGAGCTTGGGATTTAGCTCCATTTCTGAAGGGAAACACACAGCACAGTTCTCAGCCATGAAACACACTCTGCTTTAGAGCAAGAAGCATGCTGTTGCTTTCTAGAATCTCTAAGACAGCAGGAAACGTGAGTGTGCTCAGAACAAAAGAACTGTGTTTCCTACACACACAGACCATATCTCGTTCAACTCTGCTTCTGAATCTGATACAAACCACAGGTCTTCTAATATCTAATTCTTTTCATTTTAGAGCAAGAAACTTTTGTGATTTGTGAACAATGTACCTTCCCTTGAGCTAAAATTGACTGCGTTTGCCTGAAAAGAAATGTTGCATTTAGGAAAACACAGAGCTTGGGAATTAACTCAATATCTGAAGGTAAAAACACAGCACAGTTCTCTTCCATGAAACACACTCTGCTTTAGAGCAAGAAGAATGCACTTGCTTTCTAGAATCTCTAATACAGCAGGAAACGTGAGTGTGCTCAGAACAAAAGAACTGTGTTTCCTACACTCACGGACCATATCCAGTTCAACTCTGCCTCTGAAACTAATAAAAACGAAAGCTCCTCTAACATCCAATGGTTTTCAGTTATGAGCAAGAAACGTGTGAGCTTCATGAAAAATGTTGCTTCGTTTGAGCTGAAAAGTGACTTTGTTTACCTGAAGCGAAGTCTTGCTGGTAGGAAGACACAGAGCCTGCGATTTAACTCCGTTTCTGAAGGGAAACACACAGCACAGTTCTCATCCATGAAACACACTCTGCTTTAGAGCAAGAAGCATGCTCTTGCTTTCTAGAATCTCGAAAACAGCAGGAAACGTGAGTTTGCTCAAAACAAAAGAACTATGTTTCCTACACACGGTCCATATCTAGTTCAACGCTGCTTCTGAACCTGATACAAACCACAGGTCTTCTAACATCCAATGCTTTTCATTTTAGAGCGAGAAACTTTTGTGCTTCGTGAACAATGTACCTTCCCTGAGCTAAAAGTGACTGCGTTTGAATGGAAGGAAATGTTGCATTTAGGAAGACACAGAGCTTGGGATTTAACTCAATATCTGAAGGGAAACACACAGCACAGTTCTCATCCATGAAACACACTCTGCTTTAGAGCAAGAAGAACGCAATTGCCTTCTAGAATCTCTAATACAGCAGGAAACGTTAGTGTGCTCAGAACAAAAGAACTCTGTTTCCTACACACACAGACCATATCTAGTTCAACTTTGCTTCTGAATGTGATACAAACCACAGCTCTTCTAACATCCAATGGTTTTCAGTTATGAGCGAGAAACTTGTGAGCTTCGTGAATAATGTTGCTTTGTTTGAGCTGAAAAGTGACTTTGTTTACCTGAAGCGAAGTCTTGCTGGTAGGAAGACACAGAGCCTGGGATTTAACTCCGTTTCTGAAGGGAAACACACAGCACAGTTCTCATCCATGAAACACACTCTGCATAAGAGAAAGAAGCACACTCTTGCTTTCTGGAGTCTCTAATACAACAGCAAACGTGAGTGTGCTCAAAACAAAAGAACTGTGTTTCCTGAACACACGGCTCAAATGTAGTTCATCTCTGCTTCTGAAACTGATACAAACCACAGCTCTCTAACATGCAATGGTTTTCAATTAAGAGTGAGAAACGTGTGAGCTTCGTGTATGATGTACCTTCGTTTGACATGAAAAGTGACTGCGTTTACCTGAATCGAAGTCTTGCTTGTAGGAAGACACAGAGCATGGGATTTTACTCCGTTTCTGAAGGGAATCACACAGCACAGTTTTCATCCATGAAACACACTCTGATTTAGAGCAAGAAGCACACTCTTGCTTTCTGGAGTCTCTAATACAACAGCAAACGTGAGTGTGCTCAAAACAAAAGAACTTTGTTTCCTACTCACACGGACCATATCTAGTTCAACTCTGCTTCTGAAACTGATACAAACCACAGCTCTTCAAACATCCAATGTTTTTAACTTAATAGCAAGAAACCTGTGAGCTTTGTGAACAATGTTGCTTCGTTTGAGCTGAAAAGTGACTGCGTTTACCTGAAGCGAAGTCTTGCTTGTAGGAAGACACAGAGCTTGGGATTTAACTCCGTTTCTGAAGGGAAACACACAGCAAAGTTCTCATCCATGAAACACACTCTGCTTTAGAGCAAGAAGCATGCTCTTGCTTTCCCGAATCTCTAAGACAGCAGCACAGTTGAGTGTGCTCAGAAAAAAAGAACTGTGTTTCCCACACACACGGACCATATCTAGTTCAACTCTGCTTCTGAAACTGATTCAAACAACAGGTCTTCTAAAACCCAGTGCTTTTCATTTCAGAGCGAGAATCTTTTGTGCTTCGTGAACAATGAACATACCTGTGAGCTGAAAAGTGACTGCATTTACCTGAAAAGAAATCTTGTTGTAGGAAGACACAGAGCTTGGGATTTAACTCAATTTCTGAAGGTAAAAACACAGCACAGTTCTCATCCGTGAAACACACTCTGCTTTAGAGCAATAAGAACGCCCTTCTTTCTAGAATCTCTAATACAGCAGGAAACGTGAGTGTGCTCAGAAAAAAAGAACTGTGTTTCCTACACACACGGACCATATCTAGTTCAACTCTCCCTCTGAAACTGATACAAACCACAGGTCCTCTAACGTCCAATGATTTTCAGTAAGAGCAAGAAACGTGTGAGCTTCATGTACGATGTAGCTTCGTTTGACCTCAAAAGTGATTGAGTATACCTGAAACGAAGTCTTGCTTTTAAGAAGACATAGAGCCTGGGATTTAAATCCTTTTCTGAAGGGAAACACACAGCACAGTTCTCAGCCATAAAATACACTCTGCTTTAGAGCAAGAAGCACGCTCTTGCTTTCTAGAATCTCTATGACAGCAGGAAATGTGAGTGTGCTCAGAACAAAAGAACTGTGTTTCCTACACACACGGACAATATCTCGTTCAACTCTGCTTCTGAATCTCATACAAACCACAGGTCTTCTAACATCCAATGCTTTTCATTTTAGAGCAAGAAACTTTTATGCTTCGTGAACAATGTTCCTTCCTTTGAGCTAAAAGTGACTGTGTTTGCCTGAAAAGAAATGTTGCATTTAGGAACACACAGAGCTTGGGAATTAACTCAATATCTGAAGGTAAAACACAGCACAGTTCTCATCCATGAAACACACTCTGCTTTAGAGCAAGAAGCATGCTCCTGCTTTCTAGAATCTCTAAGACAGCAGGAAACATGAGTGTGCTCCGAACAAAAGAACTGTGTTTCCTACACACACAGACCATATCTAGTTCAACTCTGCTTCGGAAACTGATACAAACCACAGGTCCTATAACATCCAATGGTTTTCATTTAAGAGCGTGAAACGTGTAAGCTTCGTGAACAACGATGCTTCAATTGAGCTGAAAAGTGCCTGCGTTTACCTGAAGCGAAGTCTTGCTTGTAGGAAGATACTGAGCATGGGATTTAACTCCATTTCTGATGGGAAACATACAGCACAGTTCTCATCCATGAAACACACTCTGCTTAAGAGCAAGAAGCACACTCTTGCTTTCTGGCGTCTCTAATACAACAGCAAACGTGAGTGTGCTCAAAACAAAAGAACTGTGTTTCCTACACACACGGACCAAATATAGTTCAAATCTGCTTCTGAATCTGATACAAACCACAGCTCCTCTAACATCCAATGGTTTTCAGTTAAGAGTGAGAAATGTGTGAGCTTCGTGTATGATGTACCTTCGTTTGACATGAAAAGTGATTGCGTTTACCTGAATCGAAGTCTTGCTTGTAGGAAGACACAGAGCATGGGATTTTACTCCGTTTCTGAAGGGAATCACACAGCACAGTTCTCATCCATGAAACACACTCTTCTTTAGAGCAAGAAACACACTCTTGCTTTCTAAAGTCTCTAATACAACAGCAAACGTGAGTGTGCTCAAAACAAAAGAACTTTGTTTCCTACTCACACGGACCATATCTAGTTCAACTCTGCTTCTGAAACTCATACAAACGACAGCTCCTCTAACATCCAATGGTTTACAGTTATGAGCAAGAAACGTGTGAGCTTCATGAAAAATGTTGCTTCGTTTGAGCTGAAAAGTGACTTTGTTTACCTGAAGGGAACTCTTGCTTGTAGGAAGACACACAGCCTGGGAATTAATTCCGTTTCTGAAGGGAAACACACAGCACAGTTCTCATCCATGAAACACACTCTGCTTTAGAGCAAGAAGCACGCTCTTGCTTTCTAGAATCACGAAAACAGCAGGAAACGTGAGTTTGCTCAAAACAAAAGAACTGTGTTTCCTACACATGGTCCATATCTAGTTCACGCTGCTTCTGAACCTGATACAAACCACAGGTCTTCTAACATCCAATGCTTTTCATTTCAGAGCGAGAATCTTTTGTGCTTCGTGAACAATGTACCTTCCTGTGAGCTGAAAAGTGACTGCGTTTGAATGAAAAGAATTGTTGCATTTAGGAAGACACAGAGCTTGGGATTTAACTCAATATCTGAAGGGAAACACACAGCACAGTTCTCATCCATGAAACACACTCTGCTTTAGAGCAAGAAGAACGCAATTGCCTTCTAGAATCTCTAATACAGCAGGAAACGTGAGTGTGCTCAGAACAAAAGAACTGTGTTTCCTACACACATGGACCATATGTAGTTCAAATCTGCTTCGGAAACTGATACAAACCACAGGTCTTATAACATCCAATGGTTTTCATTTAAGAGCGCGAAACGTGTAAGCTTCGTGAACAACGATGCTTCAATTGAGCTGAAAAGTGCCTGGGTTTACCTGAAGCGAAGTCTTGCTTGTAGGAAGATACAGAGCATGGGATTTAACTCTGTTTCTGAAGGGAAACACACAGCACAGTTCTCATCCATGAAACACACTCTGCTTAAGAGCAAGAAGCACACTCTTGCATTCTGGAGTCTCTAGTACAACAGCAAATGTGAGTGTGCTCAGAACAATAGAACTGTATTTCCTACTCACACGGACTATATCTAGTTCAACTCTGCTTCTGAAACTGATACAAACCACAGCTCTTCTAACATCCAATGTTTTTCACTTAAGAGCAAGAAACCTGTGAGCTTCGTGAACAATGTTGCTTCGTTTGAGCTGAAAAGTGACTGAATTTACCTGAAGCAAAGTCTTGCTTGTAGGAAGAAACAGAGCTTGTGATTTAACTCCCTTTCTGAAGGGAAACACACAGCACAGTTCTCAGCCATGAAACACACTCTGCTTTAGAGCAAGAAGCACGCTGTTGCTTTCCAGAATCTCTAAGACAGCAGGAAACGTGAGTGTGCTCAGAACAAAAGAACTGTGTTTCCTACACAAACAGACCATATCTCGTTCAACTCTGCTTCTGAATCTGATACAAACCACAGGTCTTCTAACATCTAATGCTTTTCATTTAGGAGCAAGAAACTTTTGTGATTTGTGAACAATGTACTTCCCTTGAGCTAAAATTGACTGCGTTTGCCTGAAAAGAAATGTTGCATTTAGGAAAACACAGAGCTTGGGAATTAACTCAATATCTGAAGGTAAAAACACAGCACAGTTCTCATCCATGAAACACACTCTGCTTTAGAGCAAGAAGAACGCACTTGCTTTCTAGAATCTCTAATACAGCAGGAAACATGAGTGTGCTCAGAACAAAAGAACTGTGTTTCCTACACACACGGACCATATCCAGTTCAACTCTGCTTCTGAAACTAATACAAACGAAAGCTCCTCTAACATCCAATGGTTTTCAGTTATGAGCAAGAAACGTGTGAGCTTCATGAAAAATGTTGCTTCGTTTGAGCTGAAAAGTGACTTTGTTTACCTGAAGCGAAGTCTTGCTGGTAGGAAGACACAGAGCCTGGGATTTAACTCCGTTTCTGAAGGGAAACACACAGCACAGTTCTCATCCATGAAACACACTCTGCTTAAGAGCAAGAAGCACACTCTTGCCTTCTGGAGTCTCTAATAAAACAGCAAACGTGAGTGTGCTCAAAACAAAAGAACTGTGTTTCCTGAACAAACGGACCAAATATAGTTCAACTCTGCTTCTGAAACTGATACAAACCACAGCTCTCTAACATGCAATGGTTTTCAATTAAGAGTGAGAAACGTGTGAGCTTCGTGTATGATGTACCTTCGTTTGACATGAAAAGTGACTGCGTTTACCTGAATCGAAGTCTTGCTTGTAGGAAGACACAGAGCATGGGATTTTACTCCGTTTCTGAAGGGAATCACCCAGCACAGTTCTCATCCATGAAACACACTCTGCTTTAGAGCAAGAAGCATGCTCTTGCTTTCTAGAATCTCGAAAACAGCAGGAAACGTGAGTTTGCTCAAAACAAAAGAACTGTGTTTCCTACACATGGTCCATATCTAGTTCACGCTGCTTCTGAACCTGATACAAACCACAGGTCTTCTGACATCCAATGCTTTTCATTTTAGAGCAAGAAACTTTTGTGCTTCGTGAACAATGTACCTTCCTGTGAGCTGAAAAGTGACTGCGTTTGAATGAAAAGAATTGTTGCATTTAGGAAGACACAGAGCTTGGGATTTAACTCAATATCTGAAGGGAAACACACAGCACAGTTCTCATCCATGAAACACACTCTGCTTTAGAGCAAGAAGAACGCAATTGCCTTCTAGAATCTCTAATACAGCAGGAAACATGAGTGTGCTCCCGAACAAAAGAACTGTGTTTCCTACACACATGGACCATATCTAGTTCAAATCTGCTTTGGAAACTGATACAAACCACAGGTCCTATAACATCCAATGGTTTTCATTTAAGAGCGCGAAACGTGTAAGCTTCGTGAACAACGATGCTTCAATTGAGCTGAAAAGTGCCTAGGTTTACCTGAAGCGAAGTCTTGCTTGTAGGAAGATACAGAGCATGGGATTTAACTCTGTTTCTGAAGGGAAACACACAGCACAGTTCTCATCCATGAAACACACTCTGCTTAAGAGCAAGAAGCACACTCTTGCATTCTGGAGTCTCTAGTACAACAGCAAATGTGAGTGTGCTCAGAACAATATAACTGTGTTTCCTACTGACACGGACTATATCTAGTGCAACTCTGCTTCTGAAACTGATACAAACCACAGCTCTTATAACATCCAATGTTTTTCACTTAAGGGCAAGAAACCTGTGAGCTTCGTGAACAATGTTGCTTCGTTTGAGCTGAAAAGTGACTGAATTTACCTCAAGCAAAGTCTTGCTTGTAGGAAGAAACAGAGCTTTTGATTTAACTCCCTTTCTGAGGGAAACACACAGCACAGTTCTCAGCCATAAAATACACTCTGCTTTAGAGCAAGAAGCACGCTCTTGCTTTCTAGAATCTCTATGACAGCAGGAAATGTGAGTGTGCTCAGAACAAAAGAACTGTGTTTCCTACACACACGGACAATATCTCGTTCAACTCTGCTTCTGAATCTCATACAAACCACAGGTCTTCTAACATCCAATGCTTTTCATTTTAGAGCAAGAAACTTTTATGCTTCGTGAACAATGTTCCTTCCTTTGAGCTAAAAGTGACTGTGTTTGCCTGAAAAGAAATGTTGCATTTAGGAACACACAGAGCTTGGGAATTAACTCAATATCTGAAGGTAAAACACAGCACAGTTCTCATCCATGAAACACACTCTGCTTTAGAGCAAGAAGCATGCTCCTGCTTTCTAGAATCTCTAAGACAGCAGGAAACATGAGTGTGCTCCGAACAAAAGAACTGTGTTTCCTACACACACAGACCATATCTAGTTCAACTCTGCTTCGGAAACTGATACAAACCACAGGTCCTATAACATCCAATGGTTTTCATTTAAGAGCGTGAAACGTGTAAGCTTCGTGAACAACGATGCTTCAATTGAGCTGAAAAGTGCCTGCGTTTACCTGAAGCGAAGTCTTGCTTGTAGGAAGATACTGAGCATGGGATTTAACTCCATTTCTGATGGGAAACATACAGCACAGTTCTCATCCATGAAACACACTCTGCTTAAGAGCAAGAAGCACACTCTTGCATTCTGGAGTCTCTAGTACAACAGCAAATGTGAGTGTGCTCAGAACAATAGAACTGTATTTCCTACTCACACGGACTATATCTAGTTCAACTCTGCTTCTGAAACTGATACAAACCACAGCTCTTCTAACATCCAATGTTTTTCACTTAAGAGCAAGAAACCTGTGAGCTTCGTGAACAATGTTGCTTCGTTTGAGCTGAAAAGTGACTGAATTTACCTGAAGCAAAGTCTTGCTTGTAGGAAGAAACAGAGCTTGTGATTTAACTCCCTTTCTGAAGGGAAACACACAGCACAGTTCTCAGCCATGAAACACACTCTGCTTTAGAGCAAGAAGCACGCTGTTGCTTTCCAGAATCTCTAAGACAGCAGGAAACGTGAGTGTGCTCAGAACAAAAGAACTGTGTTTCCTACACAAACAGACCATATCTCGTTCAACTCTGCTTCTGAATCTGATACAAACCACAGGTCTTCTAACATCTAATGCTTTTCATTTAGGAGCAAGAAACTTTTGTGATTTGTGAACAATGTACTTCCCTTGAGCTAAAATTGACTGCGTTTGCCTGAAAAGAAATGTTGCATTTAGGAAAACACAGAGCTTGGGAATTAACTCAATATCTGAAGGTAAAAACACAGCACAGTTCTCATCCATGAAACACACTCTGCTTTAGAGCAAGAAGAACGCACTTGCTTTCTAGAATCTCTAATACAGCAGGAAACATGAGTGTGCTCAGAACAAAAGAACTGTGTTTCCTACACACACGGACCATATCCAGTTCAACTCTGCTTCTGAAACTAATACAAACGAAAGCTCCTCTAACATCCAATGGTTTTCAGTTATGAGCAAGAAACGTGTGAGCTTCATGAAAAATGTTGCTTCGTTTGAGCTGAAAAGTGACTTTGTTTACCTGAAGCGAAGTCTTGCTGGTAGGAAGACACAGAGCCTGGGATTTAACTCCGTTTCTGAAGGGAAACACACAGCACAGTTCTCATCCATGAAACACACTCTGCTTAAGAGCAAGAAGCACACTCTTGCCTTCTGGAGTCTCTAATAAAACAGCAAACGTGAGTGTGCTCAAAACAAAAGAACTGTGTTTCCTGAACAAACGGACCAAATATAGTTCAACTCTGCTTCTGAAACTGATACAAACCACAGCTCTCTAACATGCAATGGTTTTCAATTAAGAGTGAGAAACGTGTGAGCTTCGTGTATGATGTACCTTCGTTTGACATGAAAAGTGACTGCGTTTACCTGAATCGAAGTCTTGCTTGTAGGAAGACACAGAGCATGGGATTTTACTCCGTTTCTGAAGGGAATCACCCAGCACAGTTCTCATCCATGAAACACACTCTGCTTTAGAGCAAGAAGCATGCTCTTGCTTTCTAGAATCTCGAAAACAGCAGGAAACGTGAGTTTGCTCAAAACAAAAGAACTGTGTTTCCTACACATGGTCCATATCTAGTTCACGGTGCTTCTGAACCTGATACAAACCACAGGTCTTCTGACATCCAATGCTTTTCATTTTAGAGCAAGAAACTTTTGTGCTTCGTGAACAATGTACCTTCCTGTGAGCTGAAAAGTGACTGCGTTTGAATGAAAAGAATTGTTGCATTTAGGAAGACACAGAGCTTGGGATTTAACTCAATATCTGAAGGGAAACACACAGCACAGTTCTCATCCATGAAACACACTCTGCTTTAGAGCAAGAAGAACGCAATTGCCTTCTAGAATCTCTAATACAGCAGGAAACATGAGTGTGCTCCCGAACAAAAGAACTGTGTTTCCTACACACATGGACCATATCTAGTTCAAATCTGCTTTGGAAACTGATACAAACCACAGGTCCTATAACATCCAATGGTTTTCATTTAAGAGCGCGAAACGTGTAAGCTTCGTGAACAACGATGCTTCAATTGAGCTGAAAAGTGCCTAGGTTTACCTGAAGCGAAGTCTTGCTTGTAGGAAGATACAGAGCATGGGATTTAACTCTGTTTCTGAAGGGAAACACACAGCACAGTTCTCATCCATGAAACACACTCTGCTTAAGAGCAAGAAGCACACTCTTGCATTCTGGAGTCTCTAGTACAACAGCAAATGTGAGTGTGCTCAGAACAATATAACTGTGTTTCCTACTGACACGGACTATATCTAGTGCAACTCTGCTTCTGAAACTGATACAAACCACAGCTCTTATAACATCCAATGTTTTTCACTTAAGGGCAAGAAACCTGTGAGCTTCGTGAACAATGTTGCTTCGTTTGAGCTGAAAAGTGACTGAATTTACCTCAAGCAAAGTCTTGCTTGTAGGAAGAAACAGAGCTTTTGATTTAACTCCCTTTCTGAGGGAAACACACAGCACAGTTCTCAGCCATAAAATACACTCTGCTTTAGAGCAAGAAGCACGCTCTTGCTTTCTAGAATCTCTATGACAGCAGGAAATGTGAGTGTGCTCAGAACAAAAGAACTGTGTTTCCTACACACACGGACAATATCTCGTTCAACTCTGCTTCTGAATCTCATACAAACCACAGGTCTTCTAACATCCAATGCTTTTCATTTTAGAGCAAGAAACTTTTATGCTTCGTGAACAATGTTCCTTCCTTTGAGCTAAAAGTGACTGTGTTTGCCTGAAAAGAAATGTTGCATTTAGGAACACACAGAGCTTGGGAATTAACTCAATATCTGAAGGTAAAACACAGCACAGTTCTCATCCATGAAACACACTCTGCTTTAGAGCAAGAAGCATGCTCCTGCTTTCTAGAATCTCTAAGACAGCAGGAAACATGAGTGTGCTCCGAACAAAAGAACTGTGTTTCCTACACACACAGACCATATCTAGTTCAACTCTGCTTCGGAAACTGATACAAACCACAGGTCCTATAACATCCAATGGTTTTCATTTAAGAGCGTGAAACGTGTAAGCTTCGTGAACAACGATGCTTCAATTGAGCTGAAAAGTGCCTGCGTTTACCTGAAGCGAAGTCTTGCTTGTAGGAAGATACTGAGCATGGGATTTAACTCCATTTCTGATGGGAAACATACAGCACAGTTCTCATCCATGAAACACACTCTGCTTAAGAGCAAGAAGCACACTCTTGCTTTCTGGCGTCTCTAATACAACAGCAAACGTGAGTGTGCTCAAAACAAAAGAACTGTGTTTCCTACACACACGGACCAAATATAGTTCAAATCTGCTTCTGAATCTGATACAAACCACAGCTCCTCTAACATCCAATGGTTTTCAGTTAAGAGTGAGAAATGTGTGAGCTTCGTGTATGATGTACCTTCGTTTGACATGAAAAGTGATTGCGTTTACCTGAATCGAAGTCTTGCTTGTAGGAAGACACAGAGCATGGGATTTTACTCCGTTTCTGAAGGGAATCACACAGCACAGTTCTCATCCATGAAACACACTCTTCTTTAGAGCAAGAAACACACTCTTGCTTTCTAAAGTCTCTAATACAACAGCAAACGTGAGTGTGCTCAAAACAAAAGAACTTTGTTTCCTACTCACACGGACCATATCTAGTTCAACTCTGCTTCTGAAACTGATACAAACCACAGCTCTTCTAACATCCAATGTTTTTCACTTAAGAACAAGAAACCTGTGAGCTTCGTGAACAATGTTGCTTCGTTTGAGCTGAAAAGTGACTGAATTTACCTGAAGCGAAGTCTTGCTTGTAGGAAGACACAGAGCTTGGGATTTAACTCCCTTTCTGAAGCGAAACACACAACACAGTTCTCAGCCATGAAACACACTCTGCTTTAGAGCAAGAAGCACGCTCTTGCTTTCTAGAATCTCTAAGACAGCAGGAAATGTGAGTGTGCTCAGAACAAAAGAACTGTATTTCCTACACACACGGACCATATCTCGTTCAACTCTGCTTCTGAATCTGATACAAACATCAGGTCTTCTAACATCCAATGCTTTTCATTTTAGAGCAAGAAACTTTTGTGCTTCGTGAACAATGTACCTTCCTTTGTGCTAAAAGTGACTGCGTATGCCTGAAAAGAAATGTTGCATTTAGGAAGACACAGACCTTTGGAATTAACTCAATATCTGAAGGTAAAAACACAGCCCAGTTTCATCCATGAAACACACTCTGCTTTAGAGCAAGAAGAACGCACTTGCTTTCTAGAATCTCTAATACAGCAGGAAACGTGAGTGTGCTCAGAACAAAAGAACTGTGTTTCCTACACACACGGACCATATCTAGTTCAACTTTGCTTCTGAATCTGATACAGACCACAGCTCTTCTAACATCCAATGGTTTTCAGTTATGAGCGAGAAACCTGTGAGCTTCGTGAATAATGTTGCTTCGTTTGAGCTGAGAAGTGACTTTGTTAACCTGTAGCGAAGTCTTGCTGGTAGGAAGACAGAGCCTGGGATTTAACTCCGTTTCTGAAGGGAAACACATAGCACAGTTCTCATCCATGAAACACACTCTGCTTTAGAGCAAGAAGCATGCTCTTGCTTTCGAGAGTCTCTAATACAACAGCAAACGTGAGTGTGCTCAAAACAAAAGTACTTTCTATCCTACACACGGACCATATCTAGTTAAACTCTGCTTCTGAAATCGATACAAACCACAGCTCCTCTAACATCCAATGTTTTTCACTTAAGAGCAAGAAACCTGTGAGCTTCGTCAACAATGTTGATTCGTTTTGGCTGAAAAGTGACTGCATTTACCTGATGCGAAGTCTTGCTTGTAGGAAGACACAGTACCTGGGATTTAACTCCGTTTCTGAAGGGAAACACACAGCACAGTTCTCATCCATGAAACACACTCTGCTTTAGAGCAAGAAGCACGCTCTTGCTTTCTAGAATCTCTAATACTGCAGGAAACGCTGGTGTGCGCAGAACAAAAGAACTGTTTCCTACACAAACCAACCATCTCCAGTTCAACTCTGCTTCCGAAACTCATACAAACGACAGCTCCTCTAACATCCAATGGTTTACAGTTATGAGCAAGACACGTGTGAGCTTCATGAAAAATGTTGCTTCGTTTGAGCTGAAAAGTGACTTTGTTTACCTGAAGGGAATTCTTGCTTGTAGGAAGACACACAGCCTGGGAATTAATTCCGTTTCTGAAGGGAAACACACAGCACAGTTCTCATCCATGAAACACACTCTGCTTTAGAGCAAGAAGCACGCTCTTGCTTTCTAGAATCTCGAAAACAGCAGGAAACGTGAGTTTGCTCAAAACAAAAGAACTGTGTTTCCTACACATGGTCCATATCTAGTTCACGATGCTTCTGAACCTGATACAAACCACAGGTCTTCTGACATCCAATGCTTTTCATTTTAGAGCGAGAAACTTTTGTGCTTCGTGAACAATGTACCTTCCTGTGAGCTGAAAAGTGACTGCGTTTGAATGAAAAGAATTGTTGCATTTAGGAAGACACAGAGCTTGGGATTTAACTCAATATCTGAAGGGAAACACACAGCACAGTTCTCATCCATGAAACACACTCTGCTTTAGAGCAAGAAGAACGCAATTGCCTTCTAGAATCTCTAATACAGCAGGAAACATGAGTGTGCTCCCGAACAAAAGAACTGTGTTTTCTACACACATGGACCATATCTAGTTCAAATCTGCTTTGGAAACTGATACAAACCACAGGTCCTATAACATCCAATGGTTTTCATTTAAGAGCGCGAAACGTGTAAGCTTCGTGAACAACGATGCTTCAATTGAGCTGAAAAGTGCCTAGGTTTACCTGAAGCGAAGTCTTGCTTGTAGGAAGATACCGAGCATGGGATTTAACTCTGTTTCTGAAGGGAAACACACAGCACAGTTCTCATCCATGAAACACACTCTGCTTAAGAGCAAGAAGCACACTCTTGCATTCTGGAGTCTCTAGTACAACAGCAAATGTGAGTGTGCTCAGAACAATATAACTGTGTTTCCTACTCACACGGACTATATCTAGTGCAACTCTGCTTCTGAAACTGATACAAACCACAGCTCTTATAACATCCAATGTTTTTCACTTAAGAGCAAGAAACCTGTGAGCTTCGTGAACAATGTTGCTTCGTTTGAGCTGAAAAGTGACTGAATTTACCTCAAGCAAAGTCTTGCTTGTAGGAAGAAACAGAGCTTTTGATTTAACTCCCTTTCTGAGGGAAACACACAGCACAGTTCTCAGCCATGAAACACACTCTGCTTTAGAGCAAGAAGCACGCTGTTGCTTTCTAGAATCTCTAAGACAGCAGGAAACGTGAGTGTGCTCAGAACAAAAGAACTGTGTTTCCTACACAAACAGACCATATCTCGTTCAACTCTGCTTCTGAATCTGATACAAACCACAGGTCTTCTAACATCTAATGCTTTTCATTTTAGAGCAAGAAACTTTTGTGATTTGTGAACAATGTACCTTCCCTTGAGCTAAAATTGACTGCGTTTGCCTGAAATGTTGCATTTAGGAAAACACAAAGCTTGGGAGTTAACTCAATATCTGAAGGTAAAAACACAGCACAGTTCTCATCCATGAAACACACTCTGCTTTAGAGCAAGAAGAACGCACTTGCTTTCTAGAATCTCTAATACAGCAGGAAACGTGTGTGTGCTCAGAACAAAAGAACTGTGTTTCCTACACACATGGACCATATCCAGTTCAACTCTGCTTCTGAAACTAATACAAACGAAAGCTCCTCTAACATCCAATGGTTTTCAGTTATGAGCAAGAAACGTGTGAGCTTCATGAAAAATGTTGCTTCATTTGAGGTGAAAAGTGACTTTGTTTACCTGAAGCGAAGTCTTGCTGGTAGGAAGACACAGAGCCTGCGATTTAACTCCGTTTCTGAAGGGAAACACACAGCACAGTTCTCATCCATGAAACACACTCTGCTTTAGAGCAAGAAGCACGCTCTTGCTTTCTAGAATCTCGAAAACAGCAGGAAACGTGAGTTTGCTCAAAACAAAAGAACTGTGTTTCCTACACACGGTCCATATCTAGTTCAACGCTGCTTCTGAACCTGATACAAACCACAGGTCTTCTAACATCCAATGCTTTTCATTTTAGAGCGAGAAACTTTTGTGCTTCGTGAACAATGTACCTTCCCTGAGCTAAAAGTGACTGCGTTTGATTGAAAAGAAATGTTGCATTTAGGAAGACACACAGCCTGGGATTTAACTCCGTTTCTGAAGGGAAACACACAGCACAGTTCTCATCCATGAAACACACTCTGCTTAAGAGCAAGAAGCTCACTCTTGCTTTCTGGAGTCTCTAATACAACAGCAAACGTGAGTGTGCTCAAAACAAAAGAACTGTGTTTCCTGAACAAACGGACCAAATATAGTTCAACTCTGCTTCTGAAACTCATACAAACCACAGCTCTCTAACATGAAATGGTTTCCAATTAAGAGTGAGAAACGTGTGAGCTTCGTGTATGAGGTACCTTCGTTTGACATGAAAAGTGACTGCGTTTACCTGAATCGAAGTCTTGCTTGTAGGAAGACACAGAGCATGGGATTTTACTCCGTTTCTGAAGGGAATCACACAGCACAGTTCTCATCCATGAAACACACTCTGCTTTAGAGCAAGAAGCACACTCTTTCTTTCTGGAGTCTCTAATACAACAGCAAATGTGAGTGTGCTCAAAACAAAAGAAATTTGTTTCCTACTCACATGGACCATATCTAGTTCAACTCTGCCTCTGAAACTGATACAAACCACAGCTCTTCTAACATCCAATGTTTTTCACTTAAGAGCAAGAAACCTGTGAGCTTCGTGAATAATGTTGCTTCGTTTGAGCTGAAAAGTGACTTTGTTTACCTGAAGCGAAGTCTTGCTTGTAGGAAGACACAGAGCCTGGGATTTAACTCCGTTTCTGAAGGGAAACACACAGCACAGTTCTCATCCATGAAACACACTCTTCTTTAGTGCAGGATGAAAGCTCTTGCTTTCTAGATTCTATAATACAGCAGCAAACGTGAGTGTGGTCAAACCAAACAAACTTTGTTTCCTACACACACGGATCATATCTAGTTCAACTCTGCTTCTGAAACTGATACAAACCACAGCTCCTCTAACATCCAATGGTTTTCAGCTATGATCGAGAAACGTGTGATCTTCGTGAATAATGTTGCTTCGTTTGAGCTGAAAAGTGACTTTGTTTACCTGAAGCGAAGTCTTTCTTGTAGGAAGTCACAGAGCTTGCGATTTAACTCCGTTTCTGAAGGGAAACACAGAACACAGTTCTCATCCATGAAACACACTCTGCTTTAGAGCAAGAAGCCCGCACTTGCTTTCCAGAATCTGTAAGACAGCAGGAAACTTGAGTGTGCTCAGAACCAAAGAACTGTGTTTCTACACACAAGGACCTCATTTAGTTCAACTCTGCTTCTGAAACTCTTACTAACCACAGGTCTTCTAACATCCAATGCTTTTCATTTTTGAGCGAGAAAATTTTGTGCTTCGTGAACAATGTACCTTCCTTTGAGCTGAAGAGTGACTGCGTTAACCTGAAAAGAAAGGTTGCATTTAGGAAGACACAGAGCTTGGGATTTATCTCAATTTCTGAAGGTAAAAACACAGCACAGTTCTCTACCATGAAACACACTCTGCTTTAGAGCAGGAAGAACGCTATTGCTTTCTAGAATCTCTAAGACAGCAGGAAACGTGAGTGTGCTCAGAACAAAAGAACTGTGTTTCCTACACAAACCGACCATATCGAGTTCAACTCTGCTTCTGAAACTGATACAAACCACAGGTCCTCTAACATCAAATGATTTTCAGTTAAGCGTGAGAAACGTGTGAGCTTCGTGTAAGATGTAGCTTCGTTTGAGCTAAAAAGTGACTGGGTATACCTGAATCGAAGTCTTGCTTGTAGAAAGACACAGGGCCTGAGATTTAACTCCGTTTCTGAAGGGAAACACACAGCACAGTTCTCATCCATGAAACACACTCTGCTTTAGAGCAAGATGAACGCTCTTGCATTCTAGAATCTCTAAGGCAGCAGGAAACGGGAGTGTGCTCAAAACAAAAGAACTGTGTTTCCTACACACACGGACCATATCTAGTTCAACTCTGCCTCTGAAACTGATTCAAACCACAGGTCTTCTAAAATCCAGTGCTTTACATTTCAGAGCGAGAATCTTTTGTGCTTCGTGAACAATGTACCTTCCTGTGAGCTGAAAAGTGACTGCATTTTCCTGAAAAGAAATCTTGCTTGTGGGAAGACACAGAGCTTGGGATTTAACTCAGTTTCTGAAGGTAAAAACACAGCACAGTTCTCATCCATGAAACACACTCTTCTTTAGAGCCGGAAGCAAGCTCTTGCTTTCTAGAGTCTATAACACAGCAGCAAACGTGAGTGTGCTCAAACCAAACAAACTTTGTTTCCTACGCACACGGATCATATCTAGTTCAACTCTGGTTCTGAAACTGATACAAACCACAGGTCCTCTAACATCCAATGCTTTTCATTTTAGAGCGAGAAACTTTTGTTCTTCGTGAACAATGTACCTTCCTTTAGCTAAAAGTGACTGTGGTTGCCTGAAAAGAAATGTTGCATTTAGTTAGACACAGAGCTTGGGATTTAACTCAATATCTGAAGGTAAAAACACAGCACAGTTCTCATCCATGAAACACACTCTGCTTTAGAGCAAGAAGCATGCTCTTGCTTTCTAGAATATCTAAGACAGCAGGAAACATGAGTGTGCTCAGAACAAACGAACTGTGTTTCCTACACACGGACCATATCTAGTTCAACTCTGCTTCTGAAACTGATACAAACCACAGGTCCTCTAACATCCAATGCTTTTCATTTTAGAACGAGAAACTTTTGTGCTTGGTTAACAATGTACCTTCCTTTGATCTAAAAGTGACTGCGTTTACCTGAAAAGAAATGTTGCATTTAGGAAGACACAGAGCTTGGGATTTAACTCAATTTCTGAAGGTAAAAACACAGCACAGTTCTCATCCATGAAACACACCCTGCTCTAGAGCAAGAAGCACGCTCTAGATTTCTAATATCTCTAAGACAGCAGGAAACGTGAGTGTGCTCAGAACAGAAGAACTGTGTTTCCTACACACGGACCATATGTATTTCAACTCTGCTTCTGTAACTGATACATTCCACAGGTCCTGTAACATCCAATTGTTTTCAATTAAGAGCGAGAAACGTGTGAGTTTCATGAACAATGTTGCTTTGTTTGACCTGAAAAGTGACTGCGTTTACTTGAAGCGAAGTCTTGCTTGTAGGAAGACACAGAGCATGGGAATTAACTCCGTTTCTGAAGGGAAACACACAGCACAGTTCTCATCCATGAAACACACTCTGCTTTAGAGCAAGAAGCACACTCTTGCTTTCTGGAGTCTCTAATAAACAGGAAACGTGAGTGTGCTCTGAAGAAAACTACTTTGTTTCCTACACACACGGACCACATCTAGTTCAACTCTGCTTCTGAAATTGATACAAACCACAGCTCTTCTCACATCCAATGGTTTTCAGTTAAGAGCGAGAAACGTGTGAGCTTCGTGTAAGATGTAGCTTCGTTTGAGCTAAAAAGTTACTAGGTTTACCTGGAATGAATTCTTGCTTGCAGAAAGACACAGAGCATGGGCTTTAACTCCGTTTCTGAAGGGAAATACACAGCACAGGTCTCATCCAAGAAACACACTCTGCTTTGGAGCGAGAAGCACACTCTTGCTTTCAGGAGTCTCTAATACAACAGGAAACGTGAGTGTCCTCTGAACAAAAGAACTGTGTTTCCTACACACACGGACCATATCTAGTTCAACTCTGCTTCTGAAAATGATACAAACCACAGGTCTTCTAACATCCAATGCTTTTCATTTTAGAGCAAGAAACTTTTGTGCTTCGTGAACAACGTTCCTTCGTTTGAGCTGAAAAATGACTGTGTTTACCTGAAAAGAAATGTTGCATTTAGGAAGACACAGAGCTTGGAATTTAACTCAATTTCTGAAGGTAAAAACACAGCAAGTTCTCATCCATGAAACACACTCTGCTTTATACCAAGAAGCACGCTCTTGCTTTCTAGAGTCTCTAATACAGCAGAAAACATGAGTGTGCTCAAAACAAAAGAACTTTCTTTCCTACACACACAGATCATGTCTAGTTCAATTCTGCTCCTGAAACTGATACAAGCCACAGGTCCTCGAACATCCAATGATTTTCAGTTAAGAGTGAGAAACGAGTGAGCTTTGTATACAATATAGCTTAGTTTGAGCTAAAAAGTGACTGGGTTTACCTGAAACAAAGTCTTGCTTTTAGGAAGACAAGGAGCATGGGAGTTAACTCCGTTTCTGAAGGGAAAAACACAGCACAGTTCACATCCATGAAACACACTCTGCTTTAGAGCAAGAAGCACACTCTTGCTTTCTGGAGTCTCTAATAAACAGGAAACGTGAGTGTGCTCTGAAGAAAACTACTTTGTTTCCTACACACACGGACCACATCTAGTTCAACTCTGCTTCTGAAATTGATACAAACCACAGCTCTTCTCACATCCAATGGTTTTCAGTTAAGAGCGAGAAACGTGTGAGCTTCGTGTAAGATGTAGCTTCGTTTGAGCTAAAAAGTTACTAGGTTTACCTGGAATGAATTCTTGCTTGCAGAAAGACACAGAGCATGGGCTTTAACTCCGTTTCTGAAGGGAAATACACAGCACAGGTCTCATCCAAGAAACACACTCTGCTTTGGAGCGAGAAGCACACTCTTGCTTTCAGGAGTCTCTAATACAACAGGAAACGTGAGTGTCCTCTGAACAAAAGAACTGTGTTTCCTACACACACGGACCATATCTAGTTCAACTCTGCTTCTGAAAATGATACAAACCACAGGTCTTCTAACATCCAATGCTTTTCATTTTAGAGCAAGAAACTTTTGTGCTTCGTGAACAACATTCCTTCGTTTGAGCTGAAAAATGACTGTGTTTACCTGAAAAGAAATGTTGCATTTAGGAAGACACAGAGCTTGGAATTTAACTCAATTTCTGAAGGTAAAAACACAGCAAGTTCTCATCCATGAAACACACTCTGCTTTATACCAAGAAGCACGCTCTTGCTTTCTAGAGTCTCTAATACAGCAGAAAACATGAGTGTGCTCAAAACAAAAGAACTTTCTTTCCTACACACACAGATCATGTCTAGTTCAATTCTGCTCCTGAAACTGATACAAGCCACAGGTCCTCGAACATCCAATGATTTTCAGTTAAGAGTGAGAAACGAGTGAGCTTTGTATACAATATAGCTTAGTTTGAGCTAAAAAGTGACTGGGTTTACCTGAAACAAAGTCTTGCTTTTAGGAAGACAAGGAGCATGGGAGTTAACTCCGTTTCTGAAGGGAAAAACACAGCACAGTTCACATCCATGAAACACACTCTGCTTTAGAGCAAGAAGCATGCTCTTGCTTTCTAGAATCTCTAAGACAGCAGGAAACGTGAGTGTGCTCAGAACAAACGAACTGTGTTTCCTACACACGGACCATATCTAGTTCAACTCTGCTTCTGAAACTGATACAAACCACAGGTCCTGTAACATCCAATGCTTTTCATTTTAGAACGAGAAACTTTTGTGCTTTGTTAACAATGTACCTTCCTTTGATCTAAAAGTGACTGCGTTTACCTGAAAAGAAATGTTGCATTTAGGAAGACACAGAGCTTGTGATTTAACTCAATTTCTGAAGGTAAAAACACAGCACAGTTCTCATCCATGAAACACACCCTGCTCTAGAGCAAGAAGCACACTCTAGATTTCTAATATCTCTAAGACATCAGGAAACGTGAGTGTGCTCACAACAGAGGAACTGTGTTTCCTACACACGGACCATATGTATTTCAACTCTGCTTCTGTAACTGATACAATCCACAGGTCCTGTAACATCCAATTGTTTTCAATTAAGAGCGATAAACGTGTGAGTTTCATGAACAATGTTGCTTCGTTTGAGCTGAAAAGTGACTGCGATTACCTGAAGCGAAGTCTTGCTTGTAGGAAGACACAGAGCATGGGATTTAACTCCGTTTCTGAAGGGAAACACACAGCACAGTTCTCATCCATGAAACACACTCTGCTTTAGAGCAAGAAGCACACTCTTGCTTTCTGGAGTCTCTAATACAACAGGAAACGTGAGTGTGCTCTGAACAAAAGAACTGTGTTTTCTACACACACGGACCATAACTAGTTCAACTCTGCTTCTGAAACAGATACAAAGCACAGGTCCTCTATCATCAAATGATTTTCAGTTAAGAGCAAGAAACGTGTGAGCTTCGTGAACAATGTTGCTTCGTTTGAGCTGGAAACTGTCTGCGTTTACCTAAAGCGAAATCTTGCTTGTAGGAAGACACAGTGCCTGGGATTTAACTCCGTTTATAAAGGGAAATTCACAGCACAGTTCTCATCCATGAAAAACACTCTGCTCTAGAGCAAGAAGCACGCTCTAGCTTTTTAATATCTCTAAGACAGCAGGAAACGTGAGTGTGCTCAGAAGAACTTTTTTTCCTACACACACGGACCATATGTATTTCAACTCTGCTTCTGTAACTGATACAATCCACAGGTCCTGTAACATCCAATTGTTTTCAGTTAAGAGCGAGAAACGTGTGAGTTTCATGAACGATGTTGCTTCATTTGAGATGAAAAGTGACTGCGTTTACCTGAAGCGAAGTCTTGCTTGTAGGAAGACACAGAGGCTGGGATTTAACTCCGTTTCTGAAGGGAAACACACAGCACAGTTCTCATCCATGAAACACACTCTGCTTTAGAGCAATAAGAACGCTCTTGCTTACTATAATCTCTAATACAGCAGTAAATGTGAGTGTGCTCAGAACAAAAGAACTGTGTTTCCTACACACATGGACCATATCTAGTTCAACTCTGCTTTTGAAATTGATACAACCCACAGGTCCTATAACATCCAACGGTTTTCAGTTAAGAGCACAAAACCTGTGAGCTTCGTGAACAATGATGCTTTGTTTGAGATGAAAAGTGACTGCGTTTACCTGAAGCGAATTCTTGCTTGTAAGAAGACACAGAGCCTGGGATTTAACTCCGTTTCTGAAGGGAAACAAACAGCACAGTTCTCATCCATGAAACACACTCTGCTTTAGAGCAAGAATCACACTCTTGCTTCCTGTAGTCTCTAATACAACAGGAAACGTGAGTGTGCTCTGAAGAAAACTACTTTGTTTCCTACACACACGGACCACATCTAGTTCAACTCTGCTTCTGAAACTGATACAAACCACAGCTCTTCTAACATCCAATGGTTGTCAGTTATGAGCGAGAAACTTTAAGCTTCGTGTATAATGTTCCTTCGTTTGAGCTAAAAAGTGACATTGTTTACCTGAAGCGAAATCTTGCTGGTAGGAAGACCCAGAGCCTGGGATTTAACTCCTTTTCTGAAGGGAAACACACAGCACAGTTCTCATCCATGAAACACACTCTGCTTTAGAGCAAGAAGCATGCTCTTGCTTTCGAGTCTCTAATACAACAACAAACGTGAGTGTGCTCAAAACAAAATAACTTTCTTTCCTACACACACAGATCATATCTAGATCAATTCTGCTCCTGAAAATGATACAAACCACAGGTCCTCTAACATCAAATGATTTTCAGTTAAGAGCGAAACATGTGAGCATCGTGTACAATGTAGTTTCTTTTGAGCAATAAGTGACTGGGTTTAGCTGAAACGATGTCTTTCTTGCAGAAAGACACAGAGCCTGGGATTTAACTCTGTTTCTGAAGGGAAACACACAGCACGTTTTCATCCATGAAACACACTCTGCTTTATACCAAGAAGCACGCTCTTGCTTTCTAGAGTCTCTAATACAGCAACAAACATGAGTGTGCTCAAAACAAAAGAACTTTCTTTCCTACACACACAGATCATATCTAGATCAATTCTGCTCCTGAAAATGATACAAACCACAGGTCCTCGAATATCCAATGATTTTCAGTTAAGAGTGAGAAACGTGTGAGCTTCGTATACAATAAGGCTTAGTATGAGCTAAAAAGTGACTGGGTTTACCTGAAACAAAGTATTGCTTTTAGGAAGACACAGAGCATGGGATTTAACTCCGTTTCTGAAGGGAAAAACACAGCACAGTTCTCATCCATGAAACACACTCTGCTTTAGAGCAAGAAGCACGCTCTTGCTTTCTAGAGTCTCTAAGACAGCCGGAAACGTAAGTGTGCTCAGAAAAAACGAACTGTGTTTCCTACACACAGACCATATCTAGTTCAACTCTGCTTCTGAAACTGATACAAACCATAGGTCCTCTAACATCCAATGCTTTTCATTTTAGAACGAGAAACTTTTGTGCTTTGTTAACAATGTACCTTCCTTTGATCTAAAAGTGACTGCGTTTACCTGAAAAGAAATGTTGCATTTAGGAAGACACAGAGCTTGGGATTTAACTCAATTTCTGAAGGTAAAAACACAGCACAGTTCTCATCCATGAAACGCACGCTGCTTTAGTGCAAGAAGCACGCTCTAGATTTCTAATATCTCTAACACAGCAGGAAACGTGAGTGTGCTCAGAACAGTAGAACTGTGTTTCCTACACACGGACCATATGTATTTCAACTCTACTTCTTAAACTGATACAAACTATAGGTCCTGTAACATCCAATGATTTTCAATTAAGAGCGAGAAACGTGTGAGCTTCATGAACAATGTTGCTTCGTTTGAGCTGAAAACTGACTTCGTTTACTTAAGCGAAATCTTGCTTGTAGGAAGACACAGTGCCTGGGATTTAACTCCGTTTATAAAGGGAAATTCACAGCACAGTTCTCATCCATGAATAACACTCTGCTCTAGAGCAAGAAGCACGCTCTAGCTTTTTAAAATCTCTAAGACAGCAGGAAACGTGAGTGTGCTCAGAACAGAAGAACTGTTTTTCCTACACACACAGACCATATGTATTTCAACTCTGCTTCTGTAACTGATACAATCCACAGGTCCTGTAACATCCAATTGTTTTCAGTTAAGAGCGAGAAACGTGTGAGTTTCATGAACGATGTTGCTTCATTTGAGATGAAAAGTGACTGCGTTTACCTGAAGCGAAGTCTTGCTTGTAGGAAGACACAGAGGCTGGGATTTAACTCCGTTTCTGAAGGGAAACACACAGCACAGTTCTCATACATGAAACACACTCTGCTTTAGAGCAAGTAGCACACTCTTTCTTTCTGTAGTCTCTAATTCAACAGCAAACGAGAGTGTGCTCAAAACAAAACTACTATGTTTCCTACACACACGGACCACATCTAGTTCAACTCTGCTTCTGAAACTGATACAAACCACAGGTCCTCTAACATCCAATGATTTTCAGTGAAGTCAAGAAACGTGTGAGCTTCGTGTACAATGTAGCATAGTTTGAGCTAAAAAGTGACTGGGTTTACCTGAAACGAAGTCTTGCTTTTAGGAAGACACAGAGCATGTGATTTAACTCCCTTTCTGAAGGGAAACACACAGCACAGTTATCATCCATGAAACACACTCTGCTTTATAGCAAGAAGCACGCTCTTGCTTTCTAGAGTCTCTAATACAGCAGCAAATAGGAGTGTGCTCAAAACAAAAGAATTTTCTTTCCTACACACGGACTATATCTAGTTCAACTCTGCTTCTGAAACTGATACAAACCACAGGTCCTCTAACATCTAATGGTTTTCAGTTATGAGCGAGAAATGTGTGAGCTTCGTGAACAATGTTGCCTCATTTGAGCTGAAAAGTGACTGCGTTTACCTAAAGCGAAGTCTTGCTTGTAGGAAGACACAGTGCCTGGGATTTAACTCCGTTTATAAAGGGAAACACACTGCCCAGTTTTCATCCATGAAAAACACACTGCTCTAGAACAAGAAGCACGCTCTTGCTTTCTAGATTCTCTAAGACAGCAGGAATAGTGAGTGTGCTCAAAAAAAAAAAAACTGTGTTTACTACACACGCACAATATCTAGTTCAACTCTGTTTCTGAAACTGATACCAACCACAGGTCTTCTAACATCCAATGCTTTTCAGTTAAGAGAGAGAAACTTTTGTGCTTCATGTACAATGTACCTTCCTTTGAGCTAAAAGTGACTGCGTTTAGCTGAAAAGAAATGTTGCATTTAGGAAGACACAGAGCTTGGGATTTAACTCAATTTCTGAAGGTAAAAACACAGCACAGGTCTCATCCATGAAACACACTCTGCTTTAGAGGAAGAAGCACACTCATGCTTTCAGGAGTCTCTAATACAACAGGAAACATGAGTGTGCTCTGAACAAAGAACTGTGTTTCCTACACACACGGACCATATCTAGTTCAACTCTGCTTCTGAAACTGATACAAACCACAGGTCCTCTAAAATCAAATGATTTTCATTTAAGAGCGAGAAACGTGTGAGCTTCCTGTATGATGTAGCATCCTTTGAGCTAAAAAGTGACTGTGTTTACCTGAAACGATGTCTTGCTTGCAGGAAGAAACAGAGCCTGGGATTTAACTCCATTTCTAAAGGGAAACACAAAGCACAGTTCTCATCCATGAAGCACACTCTGCTTTAGAGCAAGAAGCACGCTCATGCTTTCTAGAATCTCTAAGACAGCAGGAAGCGTGATTGTGCTCAGAAAAAAAGAACTGTGTTTCCTACACACGGTCCATATCTAGTTCAACTCTGCTTCTGAAACTCATACAAACCAAGGTCCTATAATATCCAATGGTTTTCAGTTAAGAGCACGAAACGTGTGAGCTTCGTGAACAATGATGCTGCGTTTGAGCTGAAAAGTGACTGCGTTTAACTGAAGCGAATTCTTGCTTGTAAGAAGACACAGAGCCTGGGATTTAACTCCGTTTCTGAAGGGAAACATACAGCTTTTCTCATCCATGAAACACACTCTGCTTTAGAGCAAGAAGCACACTGTTGCTTACTGGAGTCTCCAATACAACAGGAAACATGAGTGTGCTCTGAACAAAACTACTTTGTTTCCTACACACATGGACCATATCTAGTTCAACTCTACTTCTGAAACTGATACAAACTATAGGTCCTATAACATCCAATGATTTTCAATTAAGAGCAAGAAACGTGTGAGCTTCAAGTACGATGTAGCCCAGTTTGAGCTAAAAAGTGACTGGGTTTACCTGAAATGAAGTCTTGCTTTTAGGAAGACACAGAGCATGGGATTAAACTCCGTTTCTGAAGGGAAACACACAGCACAGGTCTCATCCATGAAACACACTCTGCTTTAGAGCAAGAAGCACACTCTTGCTTTCTGGAGTCTCTAATACAACAGGAAACGTGAGTGTGCTCTGAACAAAAGAACTGTGTTTTCTACACACACGGACCATAACTAGTTCAACTCTGCTTCTGAAACAGATACAAAGCACAGGTCCTCTATCATCAAATGATTTTCAGTTAAGAGCAAGAAACGTGTGAGCTTCGTGAACAATGTTGCTTCGTTTGAGCTGGAAACTGTCTGCGTTTACCTAAAGCGAAATCTTGCTTGTAGGAAGACACAGTGCCTGGGATTTAACTCCGTTTATAAAGGGAAATTCACAGCACAGTTCTCATCCATGAAAAACACTCTGCTCTAGAGCAAGAAGCACGCTCTAGGTTTTTAATATCTCTAAGACAGCAGGAAACGTGAGTGTGCTCAGAAGAACTTTTTTTCCTACACACACGGACCATATGTATTTCAACTCTGCTTCTGTAACTGATACAATCCACAGGTCCTGTAACATCCAATTGTTTTCATTTAAGAGCGAGAAACGTGTGAGTTTCATGAACGATGTTGCTTCATTTGAGATGAAAAGTGACTGCGTTTACCTGAAGCGAAGTCTTGCTTGTAGGAAGACACAGAGGCTGGGATTTAACTCCGTTTCTGAAGGGAAACACACAGCACAATTCTCATACATGAAACACACTCTGCTTTAGAGCAAGAAGCACACTCTTGCTTTCTGTAGTCTCTAATTCAACAGCAAACGAGAGTGTGCTCAAAACAAAACTACTATGTTTCCTACACACACGGACCACATCTAGTTCAACTCTGCTTCTGAAAGTGATGCAAACCACAGGTCCTCTAACATCTAATGGTTTTCAGTTATGAGCGAGAAATGTGTGAGCTTCGTGAACAGTGTTGCCTCATTTGAGCTGAAAAGTGACTGCGTTTACCTAAAGCGAAGTCTTGCTTGTAGGAAGACACAGTGCCTGGGATTTAACTCCGTTTATAAAGGGAAACACACAGCCCAGTTATCATCCATGAAAAACACACTGCTCTAGAACAAGAAGCACACTCTTGCTTTCTAGAATCTCTAAGACAGCAGGAATAGTGAGTGTGCTCAAAAAAACAAAACTGTGTTTACTACACACGCACAATATCTAGTTCAAGTCTGTTTCTGAAACTGATACCAACCACAGGTCTTCTAACATCCAATGCTCCTCAGTTAAGAGCGAGAAACTTTTGTGCTTCATGTACAATGTACCTTCTTTTGAGCTAAAAGTGACTGCGTTTAGCTGAAAAGAAATGTTGCATTTAGGAAGACACAGAGCTTGGGATTTAACTCAATTTCTGAAGGTAAAAACACAGCACAGGTCTCATCCATGAAACACACTCTGCTTTTGAGGAAGAAGCACACTCATGCTTTCAGGAGTCTCTAATACAACAGGAAACATGAGTGTGCTCTGAACAAAAGAACTGTGTTTCCTACACACACGGACCATATCTAGTTCAACTCTGCTTTTGAAACTGATACAAACCACAGGTCCTCTAAAATCAAATGATTTTCATTTAAGAGCGAGAAACGTGTGAGCTTCCTGTATGATGTAGCATCCTTTGAGCTAAAAAGTGACTGTGTTTACCTGAAACGATGTCTTGCTTGCAGGAAGAAACAGAGCCTGGGATTTAACTCCATTTCTAAAGGGAAACACAAAGCACAGTTCTCATCCATGAAGCACACTCTGCTTTAGAGCAAGAAGCACGCTCATGCTTTCTAGAATCTCTAAGACAGCAGGAAGCGTGATTGTGCTCAGAAAAAAAGAACTGTGTTTCCTACACACGGTCCATATCTAGTTCAACTCTGCTTCTGAAACTTATACAAACCAAGGTCCTATAACATCCAATGGTTTTCAGTTAAGAGCACGAAACGTGTGAGCTTCGTGAACAATGATGCTGCGTTTGAGCTGAAAAGTGACTGCGTTTAACTGAAGCAAATTCTTGCTTGTAAGAAGACACAGAGCCTGGGATTTAACTCCGTTTCTGAAGGGAAACATACATCTTTTCTCATCCATGAAACACACTCTGCTTTAGAGCAAGAAGCACACTCTTGCTTACTGGAGTCTCCAATACAACAGGAAACATGAGTGTGCTCTGAACAAAACTACTTTGTTTCCTACACACATGGACCATATCTAGTTCAACTCTACTTCTGAAACTGATACAAACTATAGGTCCTATAACATCCAATGATTTTCAATTAAGAGCAAGAAACGTGTGAGCTTCAATTACGACGTAGCCCAGTTTGAGCTAAAAAGTGACTGGGTTTACCTGAAACGAAGTCTTGCTTTTAGCGAGACACAGAGCATGGGATTAAACTCCGTTTCTGAAGGGAAACACACAGCACAGGTCTCATCCATGAAACACACTCTGCTTTAGAGCAAGAAGCACACTCTTGCTTTCTGGAGTCTCTAATACAACAGGAAATGTGAGTGTGCTCTGAACAAAAGAACTGTGTTTTCTACACACACGGACCATAACTAGTTCAACTCTGCTTCTGAAACTGATACAAACCACAGGTCCTCTATCATCAAATGATTTTCAGTTAAGAGCGAGAAACCTGTGAGCTTCGTGTACAATGTAGCTCATTTGACCTAAAAAGTGACTGGGTTTACCTGAAACGATGTCTTTCTTGCAGGAAGACACAGAGGCTGGGATTTAACTCCTTTTCTGAAGGGAAACACACAGCACAGTTTTCATCCATGAAACACACTCTGCTTTATATCAACAAGCACGCTCTTGCTTTCTAGAGTCTCTAATACAGCAGCAAATATGAGTGATCTCCAAACAAAAGAACTTTCTTTCCTACACACTCGGATCATATCTAGTTCAACTCTGCTTCTGAAACTGATACAAACCACAGGTCATCAAACATCCAATGGTTTTCAGTTAGGAACGAGAAACGTGTGAGGTTCGTGAACAATGTTGCTTCGTTTGAGCTGAAATCTGACTGCGTTTAACTAAAGCGAAGTCTTGCTTGTAGGAAGAAACAGTGCCTGGGATTTAACTCCATTTATAAAGGGAAATTCACAGCACAGTTCTCATCCATGAAACACACTCTGCTCTAGAGCAAGAAGCACGCTCTAGCTTTCTAGAAATCTAAGACAGCAGGAAACGTGAGTGTGCTCAGAACAGAAGAAGTGTGTTTCCTACACACACGGACAAGATCTAGTTCAAGTCTGCTTCTGAAACTGACACAAACCACAGGTCTTCTAACATCCAATGCTCCTCAGTTAAGAGCGAGAAACTTTTGTGCTTCATGTACAATGTACCTTCTTTTGAGCTAAAAGTGACTGCGTTTAGCTGAAAAGAAATGTTGCATTTAGGAAGACACAGAGCTTGGGATTTAACTCAATTTCTGAAGGTAAAAACACAGCACAGGTCTCATCCATGAAACACACTCTGCTTTTGAGGAAGAAGCACACTCATGCTTTCAGGAGTCTCTAATACAACAGGAAACATGAGTGTGCTCTGAACAAAAGAACTGTGTTTCCTACACACACGGACCATATCTAGTTCAACTCTGCTTTTGAAACTGATACAAACCACAGGTCCTCTAAAATCAAATGATTTTCATTTAAGAGCGAGAAACGTGTGAGCTTCCTGTATGATGTAGCATCCTTTGAGCTAAAAAGTGACTGTGTTTACCTGAAACGATGTCTTGCTTGCAGGAAGAAACAGAGCCTGGGATTTAACTCCATTTCTAAAGGGAAACACAAAGCACAGTTCTCATCCATGAAGCACACTCTGCTTTAGAGCAAGAAGCACGCTCATGCTTTCTAGAATCTCTAAGACAGCAGGAAGCGTGATTGTGCTCAGAAAAAAAGAACTGTGTTTCCTACACACGGTCCATATCTAGTTCAACTCTGCTTCTGAAACTTATACAAACCAAGGTCCTATAACATCCAATGGTTTTCAGTTAAGAGCACGAAACGTGTGAGCTTCGTGAACAATGATGCTGCGTTTGAGCTGAAAAGTGACTGCGTTTAACTGAAGCAAATTCTTGCTTGTAAGAAGACACAGAGCCTGGGATTTAACTCCGTTTCTGAAGGGAAACATACATCTTTTCTCATCCATGAAACACACTCTGCTTTAGAGCAAGAAGCACACTCTTGCTTACTGGAGTCTCCAATACAACAGGAAACATGAGTGTGCTCTGAACAAAACTACTTTGTTTCCTACACACATGGACCATATCTAGTTCAACTCTACTTCTGAAACTGATACAAACTATAGGTCCTATAACATCCAATGATTTTCAATTAAGAGCAAGAAACGTGTGAGCTTCAATTACGACGTAGCCCAGTTTGAGCTAAAAAGTGACTGGGTTTACCTGAAACGAAGTCTTGCTTTTAGCGAGACACAGAGCATGGGATTAAACTCCGTTTCTGAAGGGAAACACACAGCACAGGTCTCATCCATGAAACACACTCTGCTTTAGAGCAAGAAGCACACTCTTGCTTTCTGGAGTCTCTAATACAACAGGAAATGTGAGTGTGCTCTGAACAAAAGAACTGTGTTTTCTACACACACGGACCATAACTAGTTCAACTCTGCTTCTGAAACTGATACAAACCACAGGTCCTCTATCATCAAATGATTTTCAGTTAAGAGCGAGAAACCTGTGAGCTTCGTGTACAACGTAGCTCATTTGACCTAAAAAGTGACTGGGTTTACCTGAAACGATGTCTTTCTTGCAGGAAGACACAGAGCCTGGGATTTAACTCCGTTTCTGAAGGGAAACACACAGCACCGTTCTCATCCATGAAACACACTCTGCTTTATAGCAAGAAGCACGCTCTTGCTTTCTAGAGTCTCTAATACAGCAGCAAATAGGAGTGTGCTCAAAACAAAAGAAGTTTCTTTCCTACACACGGACAATATCTAGTTCAACTCTGCTTCTGAAACTGAAACAAACCACAGGTCCTGTAACATGTAATGGTTTTCAGTGTTGAGCGAGATACGTGTGAGCTTCGTGAACAATGTTGCTTCATTTGAGCTGAAAAGTGACTGTGTTTTCCTAAACGAAGTCTTGCTTGTAGAAAGACACAGTGCCTGGGATTTAACTCCGTTTATAAAGGGAAACTCACAGCCCAATTCTCATCCATGAAAAACACTCTGCTCTAGAGCAAGAAGCTCGCTCTTGCTTTCTAGATTCTCTAAGAGAGCAGGAATAGAGAGTGTGCTCAAAAAAAAAAAAACTGTGTTTACTACACACGGACAATATCTAGTTCAACTCTGTTTCTGAAACTGATACCAACCACAGGTCTTCTAACATCCAATGCTTTTCAGTTAAGAGCAAGAAGCTTTTGTGCTTCGTGTACAATGTACCTTCCTTTGAGCTAAAAGTGACTGCGCTTAGCTGAAAAGAAATGTTGCATTTAGGAAGACACAGAGCTTGGATTTTAACTCAATTTCTGAAGGTAAAAACACAGCACAGTTCTCATCCATGAAACACACTCTGCTTTAGAGGAAGAAGCACACTCATGCTTTCTGGAGTCTCTAATACAACAGGAAACATGAGTGTGCTCTGAACAAAAGAACTGTGTTTCCTACACACGGTCCATATCTAGTTCAACTCTGCTTCTGAAACTGATACAAACCACAGGTCCTCTAACATCAAATGATTTTCAGTTAAGAGCGAGAAACGTGTGAGCTTCCTGTATGATGTAGCATCCTTTGAGCAAAAGTGACTGTGTTTACCTGAAACGATGTCTTGCTTGTAAGAAGACACAGAGCCTGGGATTTAACTCCGTTTCTGAAGGGAAACATACAGCTTTTCTCATCCATGAAACACACTCTGCTTTAGAGCAAGAAGCACACTCTTGCTTACTGGAGTCTCCAATACAACAGGAAACATGAGTGTGCTCTGAACAAAACTACTTTGTTTCCTACACACATGGACCATATCTAGTTCAACTCTACTTCTGAAACTGATACAAACTATAGGTCCTATAACATCCAATGATTTTCAATTAAGAGCAAGAAACGTGTGAGCTTCAAGTACGACGTAGCCCAGTTTGAGCTAAAAAGTGACTGGGTTTACCTGAAACGAAGTCTTGCTTTTAGGAAGACACAGAGCATGGGATTAAACTCCGTTTCTGAAGGGAAACACACAGCACAGGTCTCATCCATGAAACACACTCTGCTTTAGAGCAAGAAGCACACTCTTGCTTTCTGGAGTCTCTAATACAACAGGAAACGTGAGTGTGCTCTGAACAAAAGAACTGTGTTTTCTACACACACGGACCATAACTAGTTCAACTCTGCTTCTGAAACTGATACAAACCACAGGTCCTCTATCATCAAATGATTTTCAATTAAGAGCGATAAACCTGTGAGCTTTGTGTACAACGTAGCTCGTTTGACCTAAAAAGTGACTGTGTTTACCTGAAAAGATGTCTTTCTTGCAGGAAGACACAGAGGCTGGGATTTAACTCCTTTTCTGAAGGGAAACACACAGCACAGTTTTCATCCATGAAACACACTCTGCTTTATATCAAGAAGCACACTCTTGCTTTCTAGAGTCTCTAATACAGCAGCAAATATGAGTGATCTCCAAACAAAAGAACTTTCTTTCCTACACACACGGATCATATCTAGTTCAACTCTGCTTCGGAAACTGATACAAACCACAGGTCATCAAACATCCAATGGTTTTCAGTTAGGAACGAGAAACGTGTGAGGTTCGTGAACAATGTTGCTTCGTTTGAGCTGAAATGTGACTGCGTTTAACTAAAGCGAAGTCTTGATTGTAGGAAGAAACAGTGCCTGGGATTTAACTCCATTTATAAAGGGAAATTCACAGCACAGTTCTCATCCATGAAACACACTCTGCTCTAGAGCAAGAAGCACGCTCTAGCTTTCTAGAAATCTAAGACAGCAGGAAACGTGAGTGTGCTCAGAACAGAAGAAGTGTGTTTCCTATACACACGGACAAGATCTAGTTCAACTCTGCTTCTGAAACTGACACAAACCACAGGTCTTCTAACATCCAATACTTTTCATTTTAGAGTGAGAATCTTTTGTGCTTCGTGAACAATGTACCTTCCTTTGAGCTAAAAATGACTGTGTTTACCTGAAAAGAAATGTTGCATTTAGGAAGACACAGAGCATGGGATTTAACTCCGCTTCTGAAGGAAAACACACAGCACAGTTATCATCCATGAAACACACTCTGCTTTAGAGCAAGAAGCACACTCTTGCTTTCTGTAGTCTCTAATACAACAGCAAATGAGAGTGTGCTCAAAACAAAACTACTATGTTTCCTACACACACGGACCACATCTAGTTCAACTCTGCTTCTGAAACTGATACAAACCTCGTGTCCGCTAACATCCAATGATTTTCAGTCAAGAGCAAGAAACGTGGGAGCTTTGTGTACGATGTAGCTTAGTTTGAGCTAAAAAGTGACTGGGTTTACCTGAAACGAAGTCTTGCTTTTAGAGAGACACAGAGCATGGGATTTAACTCCGTTTCTGAAGGGAAACACACAGCACAGATATCATCCATGAAACACACTCTGCTTTAGAGCAAGAAGCAAACCCTTGCTTTCTGGAGTCTCTAATACAACAGGAAACGTGAGTGTGCTCTGAACAAATGAACTGTGTTTCCTACACACACGGACCATATCTAGTTCAACTCTGCTTTTGAAACTGATACAAACCACAGGTCCTCTAACATCAAATGATTTTCAGTTAAGAGCGAGAAACGTGTGAGCTTCGTGTATGATGTAGCTTTGTTTGACCTAAAAAGTGCCTGGGTTTACCTGAAACGATGTCTTTCTTGCAGGAAGACACAGAGCCTGGGATTTAACTCCGTTTCTGAAGGGAAACACACAGCACCGTTCTCATCCATGAAACACACTCTGCTTTATAGCAAGAAGCACGCTCTTGCTTTCTAGAGTCTCTAATACAGCAGCAAATAGGAGTGTGCTCAAAACAAAAGAAGTTTCTTTCCTACACACGGACAATATCTAGTTCAACTCTGCTTCTGAAACTGAAACAAACCACAGGTCCTCTAACATGTAATGGTTTTCAGTGTTGAGCGAGAAACGTGTGAGCTTCGTGAACAATGTTGCTTCATTTGAGCTGAAAAGTGACTGTGTTTTCCTAAACGAAGTCTTGCTTGTAGAAAGACACAGTGCCTGGGATTTAACTCCGTTTATAAAGGGAAACTCACAGCCCACTTCTCATCCATGAAAAACACTCTGCTCTAGAGCAAGAAGCTCGCTCTTGCTTTCTAGATTCTCTAAGAGAGCAGGAATAGAGAGTGTGCTCAAAAAAAATAAACTGTGTTTACTACACACTGACAATATCTAGTTCAACTCTGTTTCTGAAACTGATACCAAACACAGGTCTTCTAACATCCAATGCTTTTCAGTTAAGAGCAAGAAGCTTTTGTGCTTCGTGTACAATGTACCTTCCTTTGAGCTAAAACTGACTGCGCTTAGCTGAAAAGAAATGTTGCATTTAGGAAGACACAGAGCTTGGATTTTAACTCAATTTCTGAAGGTAAAAACACAGCACAGTTCTCATCCATGAAACACACTCTGCTTTAGAGGAAGAAGCACACTCATGCTTTCTGGAGTCTCTAATACAACAGGAAACATGAGTGTGCTCTGAACAAAAGAACTGTGTTTCCTACACACGGTCCATATCTAGTTCAACTCTGCTTCTGAAACTGATACAAACCACAGGTCCTCTAACATCAAATGATTTTCAGTTAAGAGCGAGAAACGTGTGAGCTTCCTGTATGATGTAGCATCCTTTGAGCAAAAGTGACTGTGTTTACCTGAAACGATGTCTTGCTTGTAAGAAGACACAGAGCCTGGGATTTAACTCCGTTTCTGAAGGGAAACATACAGCTTTTCTCATCCATGAAACACACTCTGCTTTAGAGCAAGAAGCACACTCTTGCTTACTGGAGTCTCCAATACAACAGGAAACATGAGTGTGCTCTGAACAAAACTACTTTGTTTCCTACACACATGGACCATATCTAGTTCAACTCTACTTCTGAAACTGATACAAACTATAGGTCCTATAACATCCAATGATTTCCAATTAAGAGCAAGAAACGTGTGAGCTTCAAGTACGACGTAGCCCAGTTTGAGCTAAAAAGTGACTGGGTTTACCTGAAACGAAGTCTTGCTTTTAGGAAGACACAGAGCATGGGATTAAACTCCGTTTCTGAAGGGAAACACACAGCACAGGTCTCATCCATGAAACACACTCTGCTTTAGAGCAAGAAGCACACTCTTGCTTTCTGGAGTCTCTAATACAACAGGAAACGTGAGTGTGCTCTGAACAAAAGAACTGTGTTTTCTACACACACGGACCATAGCTAGTTCAACTCTGCTTCTGAAACTGATACAAACCACAGGTCCTCTATCATCAAATGATTTTCAGTTAAGAGCGATAAACCTGTGAGCTTTGTGTACAACGTAGCTCGTTTGACCTAAAAAGTGACTGGGTTTACCTGAAACGATGTCTTTCTTGCAGGAAGACACAGAGGGTGGGATTTAACTCCTTTTCTGAAGGGAAACACACAGCACAGTTTTCATCCATGAAACACACTCTGCTTTATATCAAGAAGCACGCTCTTGCTTTCTAGAGTCTCTAATACAGCAGCAAATATGAGTGATCTCCAAACAAAAGAACTTTCTTTCCTACACACACGGATCATATCTAGTTCAACTCTGCTTCTGAAACTGATACAAACCACAGGTCATCAAACATCCAATGGTTTTCAGTTAGGAACGAGAAACGTGTGAGGTTCGTGAACAATGTTGCTTCGTTTGAGCTGAAATGTGACTGCGTTTAACTAAAGCGAAGTCTTGATTGTAGGAAGAAACAGTGCCTGGGATTTAACTCCATTTATAAAGGGAAATTCACAGCACAGTTCTCATCCATGAAACACACTCTGCTCTAGAGCAAGAAGCACGCTCTAGCTTTCTAGAAATCTAAGACAGCAGGAAACGTGAGTGTGCTCAGAACAGAAGAAGTGTGTTTCCTACACACACGGACAAGATCTAGTTCAACTCTGCTTCTGAAACTGACACAAACCACAGGTCTTCTAACATCCAATGCTTTTCATTTTAGAGTGAGAATCTTTTGTGCTTCGTGAACAATGTACCTTCCTTTGAGCTAAAAATGACTGTGTTTACCTGAAAAGAAATGTTGCATTTAGGAAGACACAGAGCATGGGATTTAACTCTGTTTCTGAAGGGAAACACACAGCACAGTTCTCATCCATGAAACACACTCTGCTTTAGAGCAAGAAGCAAACCCTTGCTTTCTGGAGTCTCTAATACAACAGGAAACGTGAGTGTGCTCTGAACAAATGAACTGTGTTTCGTACACACACGGACCATATCTAGTTCAACTCTGCTTTTGAAACTGATACAAACCACAGGTCCTCTAACATCAAATGATTTTCAGTTAAGAGCGAGAAACGTGTGAGCTTCGTGTATGATGTAGCTTTGTTTGACCTAAAAAGTGCCTGGGTTTACCTGAAACGATGTCTTTCTTGCAGGAAGACACAGAGCCTGGGATTTAACTCCGTTTCTGAAGGGAAACACACAGCACCGTTCTCATCCATGAAACACACTCTGCTTTATAGCAAGAAGCACGCTCTTGCTTTCTAGAGTCTCTAATACAGCAGCAAATAGGAGTGTGCTCAAAACAAAAGAAGTTTCTTTCCTACACACGGACAATATCTAGTTCAACTCTGCTTCTGAAACTGAAACAAACCACAGGTCCTCTAACATGTAATGGTTTTCAGTGTTGAGCGAGAAACGTGTGAGCTTCGTGAACAATGTTGCTTCATTTGAGCTGAAAAGTGACTGCGTTTATCTAAAGCGAAGTCTTGCTTGTAGAAAGACACAGTGCCTGGGATTTAACTCCGTTTATATAGGGAAACTCACAGCCCACTTCTCATCCATGAAAAACACTCTGCTCTAGAGCAAGAAGCACGCTCTTGCTTTCTAGATTCTCTAAGAGAGCAGGAATAGAGAGTGTGCTCAAAAAAAAAAAAAACTGTGTTTACTACACACGGACAATATCTAGTTCAACTCTGTTTCTGAAACTGATACCAACCACAGGTCTTCTAACATCCAATGCTTTTCAGTTAAGAGCAAGAAGCTTTTGTGCTTCGTGTACAATGTACCTTCCTTTGAGCTAAAACTGACTGCGCTTAGCTGAAAAGAAATGTTGCATTTAGGAAGACACAGAGCTTGGATTTTAACTCAATTTCTGAAGGTAAAAACACAGCACAGTTCTCATCCATGAAACACACTCTGCTTTAGAGGAAGAAGCACACTCATGCTTTCTGGAGTCTCTAATACAACAGGAAACATGAGTGTGCTCTGAACAAAAGAACTGTGTTTCCTACACACGGTCCATATCTAGTTCAACTCTGCTTCTGAAACTGATACAAACCACAGGTCCTCTAACATCAAATGATTTTCAGTTAAGAGCGAGAAACGTGTGAGCTTCCTGTATGATGTAGCATCCTTTGAGCTAAAAAGTGACTGTGTTTACCTGAAACGATGTCTTGCTTGTAAGAAGACACAGAGCCTGGGATTTAACTCCGTTTCTGAAGGGAAACATACATCTTTTCTCATCCATGAAACACACTCTGCTTTAGAGCAAGAAGCACACTCTTGCTTACTGGAGTCTCCAATACAACAGGAAACATGAGTGTGCTCTGAACAAAACTACTTTGTTTCCTACACACATGGACCATATCTAGTTCAACTCTACTTCTGAAACTGATACAAACTATAGGTCCTATAACATCCAATGATTTTCAATTAAGAGCAAGAAACGTGTGAGCTTCAAGTACGACGTAGCCCAGTTTGAGCTAAAAAGTGACTGGGTTTACCTGAAACGAAGTCTTGCTTTTAGGAAGACACAGAGCATGGGATTAAACTCCGTTTCTGAAGGGAAACACACAGCACAGGTCTCATCCATGAAACACACTCTGCTTTAGAGCAAGAAGCACACTCTTGCTTTCTGGAGTCTCTAATACAACAGGAAACGTGAGTGTGCTCTGAACAAAAGAACTGTGTTTTCTACACACACGGACCATAACTAGTTCAACTCTGCTTCTGAAACTGATACAAACCACAGGTCCTCTATCATCAAATGATTTTCAGTTAAGAGCGATAAACCTGTGAGCTTTGTGTACAACGTAGCTCGTTTGACCTAAAAAGTGACTGGGTTTACCTGAAATGATGTCTTTCTTGCAGGAAGACACAGAGGCTGGGATTTAACTCCTTTTCTGAAGGGAAACACACAGCACAGTTTTCATCCATGAAACACACTCTGCTTTATATCAAGAAGCACGCTCTTGCTTTCTAGAGTCTCTAATACAGCAGCAAATATGAGTGATCTCCAAACAAAAGAACTTTCTTTCCTACACACACGGATCATATCTAGTTCAACTCTGCTTCTGAAACTGATACAAACCACAGGTCATCAAACATCCAATGGTTTTCAGTTAGGAACGAGAAACGTGTGAGGTTCGTGAACAATGTTGCTTCGTTTGAGCTGAAATGTGACTGCGTTTAACTAAAGCGAAGTCTTGATTGTAGGAAGAAACAGTGCCTGGGATTTAACTCCATTTATAAAGGGAAACTCACAGCCCACTTCTCATCCATGAAAAACACTCTGCTCTAGAGCAAGAAGCACGCTCTTGCTTTCTAGATTCTCTAAGAGAGCAGGAATAGAGAGTGTGCTCAAAAAAAAAAAAACTGTGTTTACTATACACGGACAATATCTAGTTCAACTCTGTTTCTGAAACTGATACCAACCACAGGTCTTCTAACATCCAATGCTTTTCAGTTAAGAGCAAGAAGCTTTTGTGCTTCGTGTACAATGTACCTTCCTTTGAGCTAAAACTGACTGCGCTTAGCTGAAAAGAAATGTTGCATTTAGGAAGACACAGAGCTTGGATTTTAACTCAGTTTCTGAAGGTAAAAACACAGCACAGTTCTCATCCATGAAACACACTCTGCTTTAGAGGAAGAAGCACACTCATGCTTTCTGGAGTCTCTAATACAACAGGAAATATGAGTGTGCTCTGAACAAATGAACTGTGTTTCCTAAACACACGGACCATATCTAGTTCAACTCTGCTTCTGAAACTGATACAAACCACAGGTCCTCTAACATCAAATGATTTTCAGTTAAGAGCGAGAAACGTGTGAGCTTCGTGTATGATGTAGCTTTGTTTGACCTAAAAAGTGACTGGCTTTACCTGAAACGATGTCTTTCTTGCAGGAAGACACAGAGCCTGGGATTTAACTCCGTTTCTGAAGGGAAATACACAGCACAGGTCTCATCCAAGAAACACACTCTGCTTTGGAGCGAGAAGCACACTCTTGCTTTCTGGAGTCTGTAATACAACAGGAAACGTGTGTGTGCTCAGAACAAAAGAACTGTGTTTCCTACACACACGGACAACATCTAGTTCAACTCTGCTTCTGAAAATGATACAAACCACAGGTCTACTAACATCCAATGCTTTTCATTTTAGAGCAAGAAACTTTTGGCTTCGTGAACAATGCTCCTTCGTTTAGGCTGAAAAATGACTGCGTTTCCATGAAAAGAAATATTGCATTTAGGAAGACACAGAGCTTGGGATTTAACTCAATTTCTGAAGGTAAAAACACAGCACAGTTCTCATCCATGACAAACAATCTGCTTTATAGCAAGAAGCCCACTCTTCCTTTCTGGAGTGTCTAATACAACAGGAAACGTGAGTGTGCTCTGAACAAAAGAACTGTGTTTCCTACACACACGGACCATGTCTAGTTCAACTCTGCTTCTGAAACTGATACAAACCACAGGTCCTCTAACATCAAATGATTTTCAGTTAAGAGCGAGAAACGTGTGAGCTTCCTGTATGATGTAGCATCCTTTGAGCTAAAAAGTGACTGTGTTTACCTGAAATGATGTCTTGCTTGCAGGAAGACAAAGAGCCTGGGATTTAACTCCGTTTCTGAAGGGAAACACACAGCACCGTTCTCATCCATGAAACACACTCTGCTTTATATCAAGAAGCACGCTCTTGCTTTCTAGAGTCTCTAATACAGCAGCAAATATGAGTGTGCTCCAAACAAAAGAACTTTCTTTCCTACACACACGGACAATATCTAGTTCAACTCTGCTTCTGAAACTGATACAAACCACAGGTCATCAAACATCCAATGGTTTTCAGTTTTGAGCGAGAAACGTGTGAGGATCGTGAACAATGTTGTCTCTTTTGAGCTGAAAAGTGACTGCGTTTACCTAAAGCGAAGTCTTGCTTGTAGGAAGACACAGTGCCTGGGATTTAACTCCGTTTATAAAGGAAAACTCACAGCCCAGTTCTCATCCATGAAAAACACTGTGCTCTAGAGCAAGAAGCACGCTCTTGCTTTCTAGAATCTCTAAGACAGCAGGAATAGTGAGTGTGCTCAAAAAAAAAAAACAGTGTTTACTACACACGGACAATATCTAGTTCAACTCTGTTTCTGAAACTGATACCAACCACAGGTCTTCTAACATCCAATGCTTTTCAGTTAAGTGCGAGAAACTTTTCTGCTTCGTGTACAATGTACCTTCCTTTGAGCTAACAGTGACTGCGTTTAGCTGAAAAGAAATGTTGCATTTAGGAAGACAAAGAGGTTGGGATTTAACTCAATTTCTGAAGGTAAAAACACAGCACAGTCTCATCCATGAAACACACTCTGCTTTAGAGGAAGAAGCACACTCATGCTTTCTGGAGTCTCTAATACAACAGGAAACATGAGTGTGCTCCGAACAAAAGAACTGTGTTTCCTACACACACGGACCATATCTACTTCAACTCTACTTCTGAAACTGATACAAACCACAGGTCCTCTAACATCAAATGACTTTCATTTAAGAGCGAGAAACGTGTGAGTTTCGTGAACAATGATGCTTCCTTTGAGCTGAAAATTGACTGCGTTTACCTGAAGCGAATTCCTGCTTGTAAGAAGACACAGAGCCTGGGATTTAACTCTGTTTCTGAAGGGAAACACACAGCACATTTTTCATCCATGAAACACACTCTGCTTTAGAGCAAGAAGCACAATCTTGCTTACTGGAGTCTCCAATACAACAGGAAACGTGAGTGTGCTCTGAACAAAACTACTTTGTTTCCTACACACACGGACCACATCTAGTTCAACTCTGCTTCTGAAACTGATACAAACCACAGGTCCTCTAACATACAATGATTTTCAGTTAAGAGCCAGAAACGTGTGAGCTTCGTGTACGATGTAGCTTCGTTTGAGCTAAAAAGTGACTGGGTTAGCTGAAACGGTGTCTTTCTTGCAGGAAGACACAGAGCCTGGGATTTAACTCCGTCTCTGAAGGGAAACACACAGCACAGTTCTCATCCATGAAACACACTCTTCTTTGGAGCAAGAAGCACACTCTTGCTTTCTGGAGTCTCTAATACAGCAGGAAACATGAGTGTGCTCTGAACAAAAGAACTTTCTTTCCTACACACACGGATCATATCTAGTTCAACTCTGCTTCTGAAACTGATACAAACCACAGGTCTTCTAACATCCAATGCTTTTCAGTTAAGAGCGAGAAACGTATGAGCTTTCGTGAACAATGTTGCTTCGTTTGAGCTGAAAAGTGACTGTGTTTACCTAAAGCGAAGTCTTACTTGTAGGAAGACACAGTGCCTGGGATTTAACTCCGTTTATAATGCGAAACTCACAGCACAGTTCTCATCCATGAAAAACACTCTAATCTAGAGCAAGAAGCACGCACTTGCTTTCTAGAATCACTAAGACAGCAAGAAAAGTGAGTGTGCTCAGAACAAAAGAACTGTGTTTCCTACACACACGGACAATATCTAGTTCAACTCTGTTTCTGAAACTGATACAAACCACAGGTCTTCTAACATCCAATGCTTTTGATTTTAGAGCGAGAAACTTTTGTGCTTCATGAACAATGTACCTACCTTTGAGCTAAAAGTGACTGCGTTTGCCTGAAAATAATTGTTGCATTTAGGAAGACACAGAGCTTGGAATTTAACTCATTTTCTGAAGTTAAAAACACAGCACTGTTCTCATCCATGAAACACACTCTGCTTTAGAGCCAGAAGCACGCTCTTTCTTTCTAGAATCTCTAAGACAGCAGGAAATGTGAGTGTGCTCAGAACAAAAGAACTGTGTTTCCTACACACACGGACCATATCTATTACAACTCTGCTTCTGAAACTGATACAAACCACAGGTCCTGTAACATCCAATGGTTTTCAGTTAAGAGCGAGAAACGTGTGAGGTTCATGAACAATGTTGCTTCGTTTGAGCTGTAAAGTGTCTGCGTTTACCTGAAGCGAAGTCTTGCTTGTAGGAAGACACAGAGGCTGGGATTTAACTCCGTTTCTGAAGGGAAACACACAGCACAGTTCTCATCCATGAAACACACTCTGCTTTAGAGCAAGAAGCACACTCTTGCTTTCTAGAGTCTCTAATACAATAGTAAAGGAGAGTGTGCTCAAAACAAAACTACTATGTTTCCTACACACACGGACCACATCTAGTTCAACTCTGCTTCTGAAACTGATACAAACCACAGGTCCTCTGACATCCAATGATTTTCAGTAGTCAAGAGCAAGAAATGTGTGAGCTTCGTGTACGATGTAGCTTAGTTTGAGCTAAAAAGAGACTGCGTTTACCTGAAACGAAGTCTTGCTTTTAGGAAGACACAGAGCACGGGATTTAACTCCGTGTATAAAGCGAAACTGACAGCACAGTTCTCATCCATGAAAACCCAGTGCTCTAGAGCAAGAAGCACGCTCTTGCTTTCTAGAATCCCTAAGAAAGCAGGAAAAGTGAGTGTGCTCAGAACAAAAGAACTGTGTTTCCTACACACAGGGACCACATCTATTTCAACTCTGGTTCTGAAACTGATACAAACCTCAGGTCCTCTAACATACAATGATTTTCAGTTAAGAGCGAGAAACGTGTGAACTTCGATTATGATGTAGCTTCGTTTGAGCTAAAAAGTGACTGGGTTTAGCTGAAACAATGTCTTTCTTGCAGGAAGACACAGAGACTGGGATTTAACTCCGTTTCTGAAGGGAAACACACAGCACAGTTCTCATCCATGAAACACACTCTGCTTTGGAGCAAGAAGCACACTATTGCTTTCTGGAGTCTCTAATACAACAGGAAACGTGAGTGTGCTCTGAACAAAAGAACTTTCTTTCCTACACACACGGATCATATCTAGTTCAACTCTGCTTCTGAAACTGATACAAACCACAGGTCTTCTTTCATTCAATGCTTTTCATTTTAGAGCCAGAAACTTTTGTGATTCGTGAACAATGTACCTTCCTTTGAGCTAAAAGTGACTGTGTTTACCTGAAAAGAAATGTTGCATTTAGGAAGACACAGAGCTTGTGATTTAACTAAATTTCTGAAGGTAAAAAAACACCACAGTTCTCATCCATTAAACACACTCTCTTTAGAGTAAGAAGAACGCCTTTGCTTTATAGAATCTCTAAGACAGCAGGAAATGTCAGTGTACTCCGAACAAAAGAACTGTGTTTCCTACACACATGGACCATATCTAGTTCAACTCTTCTTCTGAAACTGATACAAACCACAGGTCCTATTACATCCAACGGTTTTCAGTTAAGAGCGCGAAACATGTGAGCTTCGTGTACAATGATGCTTCGTTTGAGCTGAAAAGTGACTGCGTTTACGTGAAGCAAATTCCTGCTTGTAAGAATAAACAGAGCCTGGGATTTAACTCCGTTTCTGAAGGGAAACACACAGCACAGTTCTCATCCATGAAACACACTCTGCTTTAGAGCAAGAAGCACACTCTTGCTTTCTGGAGTCTCTAAAACAACAGGAAACATGAGTGTGCTCAAAACAAAAGAACTTTGTTTCCTACACACACGGACCAAATCTAGTTGAACTCTGCTTCTGAAACTGATACAAGCCACAGGTCCTCTAACATCTAATGGTTTTCAGTTTTGAGCGAGAAACGTGTGAGCTTCGTGAACAATGTTGCTTCGTTTGAGCTGAAAAGTGACTGCGTTTACATAAAGCTAAGTCTTGCTTGTAGGAAGACACAGTGCCTGGGATGTAACTCCGTTTATAAAGGGAAACTCACAGCCCAGTTCTCATCCATGAAAAACACTCTGCTCTAGAGCAAGAAGCACGCTCTTGCTTTCTAGAATCTCTAAGACAACAGGAATAGAGAGTGTGCTCAAAAAAAAAAACTGTGTTTACTACACATGGACAATATCTAGTTCAACTCTGTTTCTGAAACTGATACCAACCACAGGTCTTCTAACATCCAATGCTTTTCAGTTAAGAGCGAGAAACTTTTGTGCTTCGTGTACAATGTACCTTACTTTGAGCTAATAGTGACTGCGTTTATCTGAAAAGAAATGTTGCATTTAGGAAGACAAAGAGCTTGGGATTTAACTCAATTTCTGAAGGTAAAAACACAGCACAGTTCTCATCCATGAAACACACTCTGCTTTAGAGGAAGAAGCACACTCATGCTTTCTGGAGTCTCTAATACAACAGGAAACATTAGTGTGCTCTGAACAAAAGAACTGTGTTTCCTACACACTGTCCATATCTAGTTCAACTCTGCTTCTGAAACTGATACAAACCATAGGTCCTCTAACGTCCAATGATTTTAAGTTAAGAGCATGAAACGTGTGAGCTTCGTGAACAATGATGCTTCGTTTGAGCTGAAAAGTGACTGCGTTTACCTGAAGCGAATTCTTGCTTGTAAGAAGACACAGAGCCTGCGATTAAACTCCGTTTCTGAAGGGAAACACACAGGACATTACTCATCCATGAAACACACTCTGCTTTAGAGCAAGAAGCACTATCTTGCTTACTGGAGTCTCTAATATAAGAAGAAACGTGAGTGTGCTCTGAACAAAACAACTGTGTTTCCTACACACACGGACCATATCTAGTTCAACTCTGCTTCTGAACTTGATACAAACCACAGGTCTTCTAACATACAATGCTTTTCATTTTAGAGCGAGAATCTTTTTTGCTTCGTGAACAATGTACCTTCCTTTGAGCTAAAAGTGTCTGTGTTTACCTGAAAAGAAATGTTGCATTTAGGAAGACACAGGGCTTGGGATGTATCTCCCTTTCTGAAGGGAAACACACAGCACAGTTCACATCCATGAAACACACTCTGCTTTAGAGCAAGATGCACACTCTTGCTTTCCAGAATCTCTAAGACAGCAGGAAACGTGAGTGTTCTCAGAACAAAAGAACTGTGTTTCCTACACACACGGATCATATCTAGTTCAACTCTGCTTCTGAAACTCATACAAACCACAGGTCCTATAACATCCAATGGTTTTCAGTTAAGAGCGAGAAACGTGTGAGCTTCGTGAACAATGATGCTTCGTTTGAGGTGAAAAGAGACTGCGTTTACCTGAAGCGAAGTCTTGCTTGTAGGAAGACACAGAGCCTGGGATTTAACTCCGTTTCTTAAGGGACACACACAGCACAGGTCTCATCCATGAAACACACTCTGCTTTAGAGCAAGAAGCACGCCCTTGCTTTCTGGAGTCTCTAAGACAGCAGGAAACATGAGTGTGCTCAGAACAAAAGAACTGTGTATCCTACACACACGGACCATATGTAGTTCAACTCTGCTTTTGAAAATGATACAAACCACTGGTCTTCTAACATCCAATGCTTTTCATTTTAGAGTGAGAAACTTTTGTGCTTCGTGAAAAATGTTCCTTCATTTAAGCTGAAAAGTGACTGCTTTTACCTGAAAAGAAATGTTGCATTCAGGATGACACAGAACTTAGGATTTAACTCAAGTTCTGAAGGTAAAAACACAGCACAGTTCTCATCCATGAAACACACTCTGCTTTAGAGGAAGAAGCACACTCTTGCTTTCCGGAGTCTCTAATATAAGAAGAAACGTGAGTGTGCTCTCTTCAAAAGAACTGTGTTTCCTACACACACGGACCATATCTAGTCCAACTCTGCTTCTGAAATTGATGCAAACCAAAGGTGTTGTAACATACAATGCTTTTCATTTTAGAGCGAGAAACTTTTTTGCTTCGTGAACAATGTACCTACCTTTGAGCTAAAAGTGACTGCGTTTACCTGAAAAGAAATGTTGCATTTAGGAAGACACAGAGCATGGGATTTATCTCAATTTCTGAAGGTAAAAACACAGCCCAGTTCTCATCCATGAAACACACTCTGCATTAGAGCAAGAAGCACACTCTTGCTTTCTAGAATCTCTAAGACAGCAGGAAATGTGAGTGCGCTCCGAACAAAAGAACTGTGTTTCCTACACACAAGGTCCATATCTAGTTCAACTCTGCTTCTGAAACTGATACAAACCACAGGACCTCTAATATCCAATGCTTTTCAGTTAAGAGCGAGAAACGTGTGAGCTTCGTGAACAATGTTGCTTCATTTAAGCTGAATAGTGACTGTGTTTACCTGAAATGAAGTCCTGCTTGTAAGAAGACACAGAGCCTGGGATGTAACTTCGTTTCTGAGGGGAAACACACAGCATAGTTCTCATCCATGAAACACACTCTGCTTTAGAGCAAGAAGGACGCTCTTGCTTTCTGGAGTCTCTAATGCAACAGGAAACGTGAGTGTGCTCTGAATAAAAGAACTGTGTTTCCTACACACACGGACCGTATCTAGTTTAACTCTGCTTCTGAAAGTGATAGAAACCACAGGTCCTCTAATATCCAATGATTTTCAGTTAAGAGCGAGAAACGTGTGAGCTTCGTGTACGATGTACCTTTGCTTGAGCTAAAATGTGACTGGGTTTACCTGAAACATTGTCTTGCTTTTAGGAAGACACAGAGCCTGTGATTTAACTCCGTTTTTGAAGTGAGACACACAACAAAGTTCTCATCCATGAAACACACTCGGCTTTAGAGCAAGACGCACACTCTTGCTTTCCAGAATCTCTAAGACAGCAGGAAACGTGAGTGTGCTCAGAACAAAAGAACTGTTTTTGCTACACACACGGACCATATCTAGTTCAACTCTGCTTCTGAAACTGATACAAACCACAGTTCTTCTACAATCCAGTGCTTTTCATTTCAAAGCGAGAATCTTTTGTGCTTCGTGAACAATGTACCTTCCTGTGAGCTGAAAAGTGACTTCATTTACCTGAAAAGAAATCTGGCTTGTAGGAAGACACAGAGCTTGGAATTTAACTCAATTTCTGAAGGGAAAAACACAGCACAGTTCTCATCCATGAAACACGTTCTGCTTTCGAGCAAGAAGCACGCTCTTGCTTTCTAGAATCTCTAAGACAGCAAGAAACGTTAGTGTGCTCAGAACAAAAGAACTGTGTACCCTACATACATGGACCATATCTAGTTCAACTCTGCTTCTGAAACTGATACAAACCACAGGTCCTATAACATCCGATGGTTTTCAGTTAAGAGGGAGAAACGTGTGAGATTCATGAACAATGATGCTTTGTTTGAGGTGAAAATGACTGCGTTTACCTGAAGCGAAGTCTTGCTTGTAGGAAGACACACAGCCTGGGATTTAACTCCATTTCTGAAGGGAAACACAAAGCACAGGTTGCATCCATGAAACACACTCTGCTTTAGAGCAAGAAGCACGCTCTTGCTTTCTGGAGTCTCTAAGACAGCAGGAAACGTGAGTTTGCTCAGAACAAAAGAACTGTGTTTCCTACACACATGGACCATATCTAGTTCAACTCTGCTTCTGAAAATGATACAAACCACAGGTCTTCTAACATCCAAGGCTTTTCATTTTAGAGCAAGAAACGTTTGTGCTTCGTGAACAAAGTTCTTTCCTTTGAGCTAAAAGTGACTGCGTTTACCTGAAAAGAAATGTTGCATTTAGTCAGACACAGAGATTGGATTTATCTCAATTTCTGAAGGGAAAAACACAGCACAGTTCTCATCCATGAAACACACTCTGCTTAAGAGCAAGAAGCACACTCTTGCTTTCTAGAATCTCTAAGACAGCAGGAAATGTGAGTGCGCTCCGAACAAAAGAACTGTGTTTCCTAACACAAGGTCCATATCGAGTTCACCTCTGCTTCTGAAACTGATACAAACCACAGGTCCTATAACATCCAATTCTTTTCAGTTAAGAGCGAGAAACGTGTGAGCTTCGCAAAAAATGTTGCTTCATTTAAGCTGAATAGTGACTGTGTTTACCTGAAATGAAGTCCTGCTTGTAAGAAGACACAGAGACTGGGATGTAACTTCGTTTCTGAGGGGAAACACACAGCATAGTTCTCATCCATGAAACACACTCTGCTTTAGAGCAAGAAGGACGCTCTTGCTTTCTGGAGTCTCTAATGCAACAGGAAACGTGAGTGTGCTCTGAATAAAAGAACTGTGTTTCCTACACACACAGACCGTATCTAGTTTAACTCTGCTTCTGAAAGTGATAGAAACCACAGGTCCTCTAATATCCAATGATTTTCAGTTAAGAGCGAGAAACGTGTGAGCTTCGTGTACGATGTACCTTTGCTTGAGCTAAAATGTGACTGGGTTTACCTGAAACATTGTCTTGCTTTTAGGAAGACACAGAGCCTGTGATTTAACTCCGTTTCTGAAGTGAGACACACAACAATGTTCTCATCCATGAAAAAAACTCCGCTTTACAGCAAGAAACACACTCTTTCTTTCTAGAATCTCTAAGAGAGCAGGAAACGTGAGTGTGCTCAGAACAAAAGAACTGTATTTCCTACACACAGGGATCATATCTACTTCAACTCTGCTTCTGTAACTGATACAAACCACAGGTCTTCTAACATCCAATGCTTTTCATTTTAGAGCGAGAAACTTTTGTGCTTTGTGAACAATGTACCTTCCTTTGAGCTGAAGTGACTGCGTTTACCTGAAAAGAAATGTTGCATTTAGGAAGACAAAGAACTTGGGATGTAACTCCGTTTCTGAAGGGAAACACACAGCACAGTTCACATCCATGAAACACACTCTGCTTTAGAGCAAGATGCACACTCTTGCTTTCCAGAATCTCTAAGACAGCAGGAAACGAGAGTGTTCTCAGAACAAAAGAACTGTGTTTCCCACACACACGGACCATATCTAGTTCAACTCTTCTTCTGAAACTGATACAAACCACAGGTCTTCTAAAATCCAGTGCTTTTCATTTCTGAGCGAGAATCTTTTGTGCTTGGTGAACAATGTACCTTCCTGTGAGCTGAAAAGTGACTTCATTTACCTGAAAAGAAATCTGGCTTGTAGGAAGACACAGGGCTTGGGATTTAACTCAATTTCTGAAGGTAAAAACACAGCACAGTTCTCATCCATGAAACACACTCTGCTTTAGAGGAAGAAGCACACTCTTGCTTTCCGGAGTCTCTAATATAAGAAGAAACGTGAGTGTGCTCTGAACAAAACAACTGTGTTTCCTACACACACGGACCATATCTAGTTCAACTCTGCTTCTGAACTTGATACAAACCACAGGTCTTCTAACATACAATGCTTTTCATTTTAGAGCGAGAATCTTTTTTGCTTCGTGAACAATGTACCTTCCTTTGAGCTAAAAGTGTCTGTGTTTACCTGAAAAGAAATGTTGCATTTAGGAAGACACAGGGCTTGGGATGTATCTCCCTTTCTGAAGGGAAACACACAGCACAGTTCACATCCATGAAACACACTCTGCTTTAGAGCAAGATGCACACTCTTGCTTTCCAGAATCTCTAAGACAGCAGGAAACGTGAGTGTTCTCAGAACAAAAGAACTGTGTTTCCTACACACACGGACCATATCTAGTTCAACTCTGCTTCTGAAACTCATACAAACCACAGGTCCTATAACATCCAATGGTTTTCAGTTAAGAGCGAGAAACGTGTGAGCTTCGTGAACAATGATGCTTCGTTTGAGGTGAAAAGAGACTGCGTTTACCTGAAGCGAAGTCTTGCTTGTAGGAAGACACAGAGCCTGGGATTTAACTCCGTTTCTTAAGGGACACACACAGCACAGGTCTCATCCATGAAACACACTCTGCTTTAGAGCAAGAAGCACGCCCTTGCTTTCTGGAGTCTCTAAGACAGCAGGAAACATGAGTGTGCTCAGAACAAAAGAACTGTGTATCCTACACACACGGACCATATGTAGTTCAACTCTGCTTTTGAAAATGATACAAACCACTGGTCTTCTAACATCCAATGCTTTTCATTTTAGAGTGAGAAACTTTTGTGCTTCGTGAAAAATGTTCCTTCATTTAAGCTGAAAAGTGACTGCTTTTACCTGAAAAGAAATGTTGCATTCAGGATGACACAGAACTTAGGATTTAACTCAAGTTCTGAAGGTAAAAACACAGCACAGTTCTCACCCATGAAACACACTCTGCTTTAGAGGAAGAAGCACACTCTTGCTTTCCGGAGTCTCTAATATAAGAAGAAACGTGAGTGTGCTCTCTTCAAAAGAACTGTGTTTCCTACACACACGGACCATATCTAGTCCAACTCTGCTTCTGAAATTGATGCAAACCAAAGGTGTTGTAACATACAATGCTTTTCATTTTAGAGCGAGAAACTTTTTTGCTTCGTGAACAATGTACCTACCTTTGAGCTAAAAGTGACTGCGTTTACCTGAAAAGAAATGTTGCATTTAGGAAGACACAGAGCATGGGATTTATCTCAATTTCTGAAGGTAAAAACACAGCCCAGTTCTCATCCATGAAACACACTCTGCATTAGAGCAAGAAGCACACTCTTGCTTTCTAGAATCTCTAAGACAGCAGGAAATGTGAGTGCGCTCCTAACAAAAGAACTGTGTTTCCTACACACAAGGTCCATATCTAGTTCAACTCTGCTTCTGAAACTGATACAAACCACAGGACCTCTAATATCCAATGCTTTTCAGTTAAGAGCGAGAAACGTGTGAGCTTCGTGAACAATGTTGCTTCATTTAAGCTGAATAGTGACTGTGTTTACCTGAAATGAAGTCCTGCTTGTAAGAAGACACAGAGCCTGGGATGTAACTTCGTTTCTGAGGGGAAACACACAGCATAGTTCTCATCCATGAAACACACTCTGCTTTAGAGCAAGAAGGACGCTCTTGCTTTCTGGAGTCTCTAATGCAACAGGAAACGTGAGTGTGCTCTGAATAAAAGAACTGTGTTTCCTACACACACGGACCGTATCTAGTTCAACTCTGCTTCTGAAACTGATACAAACCACAGTTCTTCTACAATCCAGTGCTTTTCATTTCAGAGCGAGAATCTTTTGTGCTTCGTGAACAATGTACCTTCCTGTGAGCTGAAAAGTGACTTCATTTACCTGAAAAGAAATCTGGCTTGTAGGAAGACACAGAGCTTGGGATTTAACTCAATTTCTGAAGGGAAAAACACAGCACAGTTCTCATCCATGAAACACGTTCTGCTTTCGAGCAAGAAGCACGCTCTTGCTTTCTAGAATCTCTAAGACAGCAAGAAACGTTAGTGTGCTCAGAACAAAAGAACTGTGTACCCTACATACATGGACCATATCTAGTTCAACTCTGCTTCTGAAACTGATACAAACCACAGGTCCTATAACATCCGATGGTTTTCAGTTAAGAGGGAGAAACGTGTGAGATTCATGAACAATGATGGTTTGTTTGAGGTGAAAATGACTGCGTTTACCTGAAGCGAAGTCTTGCTTGTAGGAAGACACACAGCCTGGGATTTAACTCCGATTCTTAAGGGAAACACAAAGCACAGGTTGCATCCATGAAACACACTCTGCTTTAGAGCAAGAAGCACGCTCTTGCTTTCTGGAGTCTCTAAGACAGCAGGAAACGTGAGTTTGCTCAGAACAAAAGAACTGTGTTTCCTACACACATGGACCATATCTAGTTCAACTCTGCTTCTGAAAATGATACAAACCACAGGTCTTCTATCATCCAAGGCTTTTCATTTTAGAGCAAGAAACGTTTGTGCTTCGTGAACAAAGTTCTTTCCTTTGAGCTAAAAGTGACTGCGTTTACCTGAAAAGAAATGTTGCATTTAGTCAGACACAGAGATTGGATTTATCTCAATTTCTGAAGGTAAAAACACAGCACAGTTCTCATCCATGAAACACACTCTGCTTAAGAGCAAGAAGCACACTCTTGCTTTCTAGAATCTCTAAGACAGCAGGAAATGTGAGTGCGCTCCGAACAAAAGAACTGTGTTTCCTAACACAAGGTCCATATCGAGTTCACCTCTGCTTCTGAAACTGATACAAACCACAGGTCCTATAACATCCAATTCTTTTCAGTTAAGAGCGAGAAACGTGTGAGCTTCGCGAAAAATGTTGCTTCATTTAAGCTGAATAGTGACTGTGTTTACCTGAAATGAAGTCCTGCTTGTAAGAAGACACAGAGACTGGGATGTAACTTCGTTTCTGAGGGGAAACACACAGCATAGTTCTCATCCATGAAACACACTCTGCTTTAGAGCAAGAAGGACGCTCTTGCTTTCTGGAGTCTCTAATGCAACAGGAAATGTGAGTGTGCTCTGAATAAAAGAACTGTGTTTCCTACACACACGGACCACATCTAGTTCAACTCTGCTTCTGAAACTGATACAAACCACAGGTCCTCTAATATCCAATGATTTTCAGTTAAGAGCGAGAAACGTGTGAGCTTCGTGTACGATGTACATTGGCATGAGCTAAAAAATGACTGGGTTTACCTGAAACGATGTCTTGCTTTTAGGAAGACACAGAGCCTGTGATTTAACTCCGTTTCTGAAGTGAGACACACAACAATGTTCTCATCCATGAAAAAAACTCCGCTTTACAGCAAGAAACACACTCTTTCTTTCTAGAATCTCTAAGAGAGCAGGAAACGTGAGTGTGCTCAGAACAAAAGAACTGTATTTCCTACACACAGGGATCATATCTACTTCAACTCTGCTTCTGTAACTGATACAAACCACAGGTCTTCTAACATCCAATGCTTTTCATTTTAGAGCGAGAAACTTTTGTGCTTTGTGAACAATGTACCTTCCTTTGAGCTGAAGTGACTGCGTTTACCTGAAAAGAAATGTTGCATTTAGGAAGACAAAGAACTTGGGATGTAACTCCGTTTCTGAAGGGAAACACACAGCACAGTTCACATCCATGAAACACACTCTGCTTTAGAGCAAGATGCACACTCTTGCTTTCCAGAATCTCTAAGACAGCAGGAAACGAGAGTGTTCTCAGAACAAAAGAACTGTGTTTCCCACACACACGGACCATATCTAGTTCAACTCTTCTTCTGAAACTGATACAAACCACAGGTCTTCTAAAATCCAGTGCTTTTCATTTCTGAGCGAGAATCTTTTGTGCTTGGTGAACAATGTACCTTCCTGTGAGCTGAAAAGTGACTTCATTTACCTGAAAAGAAATCTGGCTTGTAGGAAGACACAGGGCTTGGGATTTAACTCAATTTCTGAAGGTAAAAACACAGCACAGTTCTCATCCATGAAACACACTCTGCTTTAGAGGAAGAAGCACACTCTTGCTTTCCGGAGTCTCTAATATAAGAAGAAACGTGAGTGTGCTCTGAACAAAACAACTGTGTTTCCTACACACACGGACCATATCTAGTTCAACTCTGCTTCTGAACTTGATACAAACCACAGGTCTTCTAACATACAATGCTTTTCATTTTAGAGCGAGAATCTTTTTTGCTTCGTGAACAATGTACCTTCCTTTGAGCTAAAAGTGTCTGTGTTTACCTGAAAAGAAATGTTGCATTTAGGAAGACACAGGGCTTGGGATGTATCTCCCTTTCTGAAGGGAAACACACAGCACAGTTCACATCCATGAAACACACTCTGCTTTAGAGCAAGATGCACACTCTTGCTTTCCAGAATCTCTAAGACAGCAGGAAACGTGAGTGTTCTCAGAACAAAAGAACTGCGTTTCCTACACACACGGACCATATCTAGTTCAACTCTGCTTCTGAAACTCATACAAACCACAGGTCCTATAACATCCAATGGTTTTCAGTTAAGAGCGAGAAACGTGTGAGCTTCGTGAACAATGATGCTTCGTTTGAGGTGAAAAGAGACTGCGTTTACCTGAAGCGAAGTCTTGCTTGTAGGAAGACACAGAGCCTGGGATTTAACTCCGTTTCTTAAGGGACACACACAGCACAGGTCTCATCCATGAAACACACTCTGCTTTAGAGCAAGAAGCACGCCCTTGCTTTCTGGAGTCTCTAAGACAGCAGGAAACATGAGTGTGCTCAGAACAAAAGAACTGTGTATCCTACACACACGGACCATATGTAGTTCAACTCTGCTTTTGAAAATGATACAAACCACTGGTCTTCTAACATCCAATGCTTTTCATTTTAGAGTGAGAAACTTTTGTGCTTCGTGAAAAATGTTCCTTCATTTAAGCTGAAAAGTGACTGCTTTTACCTGAAAAGAAATGTTGCATTCAGGATGACACAGAACTTAGGATTTAACTCAAGTTCTGAAGGTAAAAACACAGCACAGTTCTCACCCATGAAACACACTCTGCTTTAGAGGAAGAAGCACACTCTTGCTTTCCGGAGTCTCTAATATAAGAAGAAACGTGAGTGTGCTCTCTTCAAAAGAACTGTGTTTCCTACACACGGACCATATCTAGTCCAACTCTGCTTCTGAAATTGATGCAAACCAAAGGTGTTGTAACATACAATGCTTTTCATTTTAGAGCGAGAAACTTTTTTGCTTCGTGAACAATGTACCTACCTTTGAGCTAAAAGTGACTGCGTTTACCTGAAAAGAAATGTTGCATTTAGGAAGACACAGAGCATGGGATTTATCTCAATTTCTGAAGGTAAAAACACAGCCCAGTTCTCATCCATGAAACACACTCTGCATTAGAGCAAGAAGCACACTCTTGCTTTCTAGAATCTCTAAGACAGCAGGAAATGTGAGTGCGCTCCTAACAAAAGAACTGTGTTTCCTACACACAAGGTCCATATCTAGTTCAACTCTGCTTCTGAAACTGATACAAACCACAGGACCTCTAATATCCAATGCTTTTCAGTTAAGAGCGAGAAACGTGTGAGCTTCGTGAACAATGTTGCTTCATTTAAGCTGAATAGTGACTGTGTTTACCTGAAATGAAGTCCTGCTTGTAAGAAGACACAGAGCCTGGGATGTAACTTCGTTTCTGAGGGGAAACACACAGCATAGTTCTCATCCATGAAACACACTCTGCTTTAGAGCAAGAAGGACGCTCTTGCTTTCTGGAGTCTCTAATGCAACAGGAAACGTGAGTGTGCTCTGAATAAAAGAACTGTGTTTCCTACACACACGGACCGTATCTAGTTCAACTCTGCTTCTGAAACTGATACAAACCACAGTTCTTCTACAATCCAGTGCTTTTCATTTCAGAGCGAGAATCTTTTGTGCTTCGTGAACAATGTACCTTCCTGTGAGCTGAAAAGTGACTTCATTTACCTGAAAAGAAATCTGGCTTGTAGGAAGACACAGAGCTTGGGATTTAACTCAATTTCTGAAGGGAAAAACACAGCACAGTTCTCATCCATGAAACACGTTCTGCTTTCGAGCAAGAAGCACGCTCTTGCTTTCTAGAATCTCTAAGACAGCAAGAAACGTTAGTGTGCTCAGAACAAAAGAACTGTGTACCCTACATACATGGACCATATCTAGTTCAACTCTGCTTCTGAAACTGATACAAACCACAGGTCCTATAACATCCGATGGTTTTCAGTTAAGAGGGAGAAACGTGTGAGATTCATGAACAATGATGCTTTGTTTGAGGTGAAAATGACTGCGTTTACCTGAAGCGAAGTCTTGCTTGTAGGAAGACACACAGCCTGGGATTTAACTCCGATTCTTAAGGGAAACACAAAGCACAGGTTGCATCCATGAAACACACTCTGCTTTAGAGCAAGAAGCACGCTCTTGCTTTCTGGAGTCTCTAAGACAGCAGGAAACGTGAGTTTGCTCAGAACAAAAGAACTGTGTTTCCTACACACATGGACCATATCTAGTTCAACTCTGCTTCTGAAAATGATACAAACCACAGGTCTTCTAACATCCAAGGCTTTTCATTTTAGAGCAAGAAACGTTTGTGCTTCGTGAACAAAGTTCTTTCCTTTGAGCTAAAAGTGACTGCGTTTACCTGAAAAGAAATGTTGCATTTAGTCAGACACAGAGATTGGATTTATCTCAATTTCTGAAGGTAAAAACACAGCACAGTTCTCATCCATGAAACACACTCTGCTTAAGAGCAAGAAGCACACTCTTGCTTTCTAGAATCTCTAAGACAGCAGGAAATGTGAGTGCGCTCCGAACAAAAGAACTGTGTTTCCTAACACAAGGTCCATATCGAGTTCACCTCTGCTTCTGAAACTGATACAAACCACAGGTCCTATAACATCCAATTCTTTTCAGTTAAGAGCGAGAAACGTGTGAGCTTCGCGAAAAATGTTGCTTCATTTAAGCTGAATAGTGACTGTGTTTACCTGAAATGAAGTCCTGCTTGTAAGAAGACACAGAGACTGGGATGTAACTTCGTTTCTGAGGGGAAACACACAGCATAGTTCTCATCCATGAAACACACTCTGCTTTAGAGCAAGAAGGACGCTCTTGCTTTCTGGAGTCTCTAATGCAACAGGAAATGTGAGTGTGCTCTGAATAAAAGAACTGTGTTTCCTACACACACGGACCACATCTAGTTCAACTCTGCTTCTGAAACTGATACAAACCACAGGTCCTCTAATATCCAATGATTTTCAGTTAAGAGCGAGAAACGTGTGAGCTTCGTGTACGATGTACATTGGCATGAGCTAAAAAATGACTGGGTTTACCTGAAACGATGTCTTGCTTTTAGGAAGACACAGAGCCTGTGATTTAACTCCGTTTCTGAAGTGAGACACACAACAATGTTCTCATCCATGAAAAAAACTCCGCTTTACAGCAAGAAACACACTCTTTCTTTCTAGAATCTCTAAGAGAGCAGGAAACGTGAGTGTGCTCAGAACAAAAGAACTGTATTTCCTACACACAGGGATCATATCTACTTCAACTCTGCTTCTGAAACTGATACAAACCACAGGTCTTCTAACATCCAATGCTTTTCATTTTAGAGCGAGAAACTTTTGTGCTTTGTGAACAATGTACCTTCCTTTGAGCTGAAGTGACTGCGTTTACCTGAAAAGAAATGTTGCATTTAGGAAGACAAAGAACTTGGGATGTAACTCCGTTTCTGAAGGGAAACACACAGCACAGTTCACATCCATGAAACACACTCTGCTTTAGAGCAAGAAGCACGCCCTTGCTTTCTGGAGTCTCTAAGACAGCAGGAAACATGAGTGTGCTCAGAACAAAAGAACTGTGTATCTTACACACACGGACCATATGTAGTTCAACTCTGCTTTTGAAAATGATACAAACCACTGGTCTTCTAACATCCAATGCTTTTCATTTTAGAGTGAGAAACTTTTGTGCTTCGTGAAAAATGTTCCTTCATTTAAGCTGAAAAGTGACTGCTTTTACCTGAAAAGAAATGTTGCATTCAGGATGACACAGAACTTAGGATTTAACTCAAGTTCTGAAGGTAAAAACACAGCACAGTTCTCACCCATGAAACACACTCTGCTTTAGAGGAAGAAGCACACTCTTGCTTTCCGGAGTCTCTAATATAAGAAGAAACGTGAGTGTGCTCTCTTCAAAAGAACTGTGTTTCCTACACACACGGACCATATCTAGTCCAACTCTGCTTCTGAAATTGATGCAAACCAAAGGTGTTGTAACATACAATGCTTTTCATTTTAGAGCGAGAAACTTTTTTGCTTCGTGAACAATGTACCTACCTTTGAGCTAAAAGTGACTGCGTTTACCTGAAAAGAAATGTTGCATTTAGGAAGACACAGAGCATGGGATTTATCTCAATTTCTGAAGGTAAAAACACAGCCCAGTTCTCATCCATGAAACACACTCTGCATTAGAGCAAGAAGCACACTCTTGCTTTCCAGAATCTCTAAGACAGCAGGAAACGAGAGTGTTCTCAGAACAAAAGAACTGTGTTTCCCACACACACGGACCATATCTAGTTCAACTCTTCTTCTGAAACTGATACAAACCACAGGTCTTCTAAAATCCAGTGCTTTTCATTTCTGAGCGAGAATCTTTTGTGCTTGGTGAACAATGTACCTTCCTGTGAGCTGAAAAGTGACTTCATTTACCTGAAAAGAAATCTGGCTTGTAGGAAGACACAGGGCTTGGGATTTAACTCAATTTCTGAAGGTAAAAACACAGCACAGTTCTCATCCATGAAACACACTCTGCTTTAGAGGAAGAAGCACACTCTTGCTTTCCGGAGTCTCTAATATAAGAAGAAACGTGAGTGTGCTCTGAACAAAACAACTGTGTTTCCTACACACACGGACCATATCTAGTTCAACTCTGCTTCTGAACTTGATACAAACCACAGGTCTTCTAACATACAATGCTTTTCATTTTAGAGCGAGAATCTTTTTTGCTTCGTGAACAATGTACCTTCCTTTGAGCTAAAAGTGTCTGTGTTTACCTGAAAAGAAATGTTGCATTTAGGAAGACACAGGGCTTGGGATGTATCTCCCTTTCTGAAGGGAAACACACAGCACAGTTCACATCCATGAAACACACTCTGCTTTAGAGCAAGATGCACACTCTTGCTTTCCAGAATCTCTAAGACAGCAGGAAACGTGAGTGTTCTCAGAACAAAAGAACTGTGTTTCCTACACACACGGACCATATCTAGTTCAACTCTGCTTCTGAAACTGATACAAACCACAGGTCCTATAACATCCAATGGTTTTCAGTTAAGAGCGAGAAACGTGTGAGCTTCGTGAACAATGATGCTTCGTTTGAGGTGAAAAGAGACTGCGTTTACCTGAAGCGAAGTCTTGCTTGTAGGAAGACACAGAGCCTGGGATTTAACTCCGTTTCTTAAGGGACACACACAGCACAGGTCTCATCCATGAAACACACTCTGCTTTAGAGCAAGAAGCACGCCCTTGCTTTCTGGAGTCTCTAAGACAGCAGGAAACATGAGTGTGCTCAGAACAAAAGAACTGTGTATCTTACACACACGGACCATATGTAGTTCAACTCTGCTTTTGAAAATGATACAAACCACTGGTCTTCTAACATCCAATGCTTTTCATTTTAGAGTGAGAAACTTTTGTGCTTCGTGAAAAATGTTCCTTCATTTAAGCTGAAAAGTGACTGCTTTTACCTGAAAAGAAATGTTGCATTCAGGATGACACAGAACTTAGGATTTAACTCAAGTTCTGAAGGTAAAAACACAGCACAGTTCTCATCCATGAAACACACTCTGCTTTAGAGGAAGAAGCACACTCTTGCTTTCCGGAGTCTCTAATATAAGAAGAAACGTGAGTGTGCTCTCTTCAAAAGAACTGTGTTTCCTACACACACGGACCATATCTAGTCCAACTCTGCTTCTGAAATTGATGCAAACCAAAGGTGTTGTAACATACAATGCTTTTCATTTTAGAGCGAGAAACTTTTTTGCTTCGTGAACAATGTACCTACCTTTGAGCTAAAAGTGACTGCGTTTACCTGAAAAGAAATGTTGCATTTAGGAAGACACAGAGCATGGGATTTATCTCAATTTCTGAAGGTAAAAACACAGCCCAGTTCTCATCCATGAAACACACTCTGCATTAGAGCAAGAAGCACACTCTTGCTTTCTAGAATCTCTAAGACAGCAGGAAATGTGAGTGCGCTCCTAACAAAAGAACTGTGTTTCCTACACACAAGGTCCATATCTAGTTCAACTCTGCTTCTGAAACTGATACAAACCACAGGACCTCTAATATCCAATGCTTTTCAGTTAAGAGCGAGAAACGTGTGAGCTTCGTGAACAATGTTGCTTCATTTAAGCTGAATAGTGACTGTGTTTACCTGAAATGAAGTCCTGCTTGTAAGAAGACACAGAGCCTGGGATGTAACTTCGTTTCTGAGGGGAAACACACAGCATAGTTCTCATCCATGAAACACACTCTGCTTTAGAGCAAGAAGGACGCTCTTGCTTTCTGGAGTCTCTAATGCAACAGGAAACGTGAGTGTGCTCTGAATAAAAGAACTGTGTTTCCTACACACACGGACCGTATCTAGTTTAACTCTGCTTCTGAAAGTGATACAAACCACAGGTCCTCTAATATCCAATGATTTTCAGTTAAGAGCGAGAAACGTGTGTGCTTCGTGTACAATGTACCTTTGCTTGAGCTAAAAAGTGACTGGGTTTACCTGAAACGATGTCTTGCTTTTAGGAAGACACAGAGCCTGTGATTTAACTCCGTTTCTGAAATGAGACACACACCAAAGTTCTCATCCATGAAAAACACTCTGCTTTACAGCAAGAAGCACACTCTTGCTTTCTAGAATCTCTAAGAGAGCAGGAAAAATGAGTGTGCTCAGAACAAAAGAACTGTATTTCCTACACACAGGGACCATATCTAGTTCAACTCTGCTTCTGAAACTGATACAAACCACAGGTCTTCTAACATCCAATGCTTTTCATTTTAGAGGGAGAAACCTTTGTGCTTTGTGAACAATGTTCCTTCCTTTGAGCTGAAAAGTGACTGCTTTTACCTGAAAAGAAATGTTGCATTTAGGAAGACACAGAGCTTGGGATGTAACTCCGTTTCTGAAGGGAAACACACAGCACAGTTCTCATCCATGAAACACACTCTGCTTTATAGCAACATGCACACTCTTGCGTTCCAGAATCTCTAAGTCTGCAGGAAACGTGAGTGTGCTCAGAACAAAAGAACTGTGTTTCCTACACACGGACCATATCTAGTTCAACTCTGTTTCTGAAACTGATACAAACCACAGGTTTTCTAAAATCCAGTGCTTTTCATTTCTGAGCGATAATCTTTTGTTTTTAGTAAACAATGTACCTTCCTGAGAGCTGAGAGTGACTTCATTTACCTGAATAGAAATCAGGCTTGTAGGAAGACACAGAGCTTGGGATTTAACTCAATTTCTGAAGGTAAAAACACAGCACAGTTCTCATCCATGAAACACACTCTGCTTTACAGCAGGAAGCACACTCTTGCTTTCTAGAATCTCTAAGAGAGCTGGAAACGTGAGTGTGCTCAGAACAAAAGAACTGTGTTTCCTACACACACGGAACATATGTAGTTCAAGTCTGCTTCTTAAACTGATACAAACCACAGCTCTTCTAAAATCCAGTGCTTTTCATTTCTGAGCGATAATCTTTTGTGCTTAGTGAACAATATACCTTCCTGAGAGCTGAAGAGTGACTTCATTTACCTGAATAAAAATCACGCTTGTAGGAAGACACAGAGCCTGGGATTTAAATCCATTTCTGAAGGGAAACACACAGCACAGGTCTCATCCATTAAACACACTCTGCTTTAGAGCAAGAAGCACGCTCTTCCTTTCTGGAGTCTCTAAGACAGCAGGAAACGTGAGTGTGCTCAGAACAAAAGAACTGTGTTTCCTACACACACGGAACATATGTAGTTCAACTCTGCTTCTGAAAATGATACAAACCACTGGTCTTCTAACATCCAATGCTTTTCATTTTAGAGCGAGAAACTTTTGTTCTTCGTGAACAATGTTCCTTCCTTTGAGCTGAAAAGTGACTGCTTTTACCTGAAAAGAAATGTTGCATTCAGGATGACACAGAACTTGGGATTTAACTCAATTTCTGAAGGTAAAAACACAGCACAGTTCTCATCCATGAAACACACTCTGCTTTAGAGCAAGAAGAACTCTCTTGCTTTCTAGAATCACTAAGACAGCAGGAAACGTGAATGTGCTCAGAAAAAAAGAACTGTGTTTCCTATACACACGGACTATATCTAGTTCAACTCTACTTCTGAAACTGATACAAACCACAGGTCCTATAACATCCAAAGCTTTTCAATTAAGTGCGAGAAACATGTGAGCTTCGTGAACAATGTTGCTTCATTTAAGCTGAATAGTGACTGTGTTTACCTGAAATGAAGTCCTGCTTGTAAGAAGACACAGAGCCTGGGATGTAAGTTCGTTTCTGAGGGGAAACACACAGCATAGTTCTCATCCATGAAACACACTCTGCTTTAGAGCAAGAAGCACGCTCATGCTTTCTGGATTCTCTAATGCAACAGGAAACGTGAGTGTGCTCTGAATAAAAGAACTGTGTTTCCTACACACACGGACCATATCTAGTTCAACTCTGCTTCTGAAACTGATACAAACCACAGGTCCTCTAATATCCAATGATTTTCAGTTAAGAGCGAGAAACGTTTGAGCTTCGTGTACAATGTACCTTCGCTTGAGCTAAAAACTGACTGGGTTTACCTGAAACGATGTCTTGCTTTTAGGAAGACACAGAGCCTGTGACTTAACTCCGTTTCTGAAATGAGACACACAACAAAGTTCTCATCCATGAAAAACACTCTGCTTTACAGCAAGAAGCACACTCTTGATTTCTAGAATCTCTAAGAGAGCAGGAAACGTGAGTGTGCTCAGAACAAAAGAACTGTATTTCCTACACACAGGGACCATATCTAGTTCAACTCTGCTTCTGAAACTGATACAAACCACAGGTCTTCTAACATCCAATGCTTTTCATTTTAGCTTGAGAAACTTTTGTGCTTTGTGAACAATGTACCTTCCTTTTAGCTGAAAAGTGACTGCGTTTACCTAAAAAGAAATGTTGCATTTAGGAAGACACAGAGCTTGGGATGTAACTCCGTTTCTGAAGGGAAACACACAGCACAGTTCTCATCCATGAAACACACTCTGCTTTACAGCACGAAGCACACTCTTGCTTTCTTGAATCTCTAAGAGAGCTGGAAACGTGAGTGTGCTCAGAACAAAAGAACTGTGTTTCCTACACACACGGAACATATGTAGTTCAACTCTGCTTCTTAAACTGATACAAACCACAGCTCTTCTAAAATCCAGTGCTTTTCATTTCTGAGCGAGAATCTTTTGTGCTTAGTGAACAATATACCTTCCTGTGAGCTGAAGAGTGACTTCATTTACCTGAATAAAAATCACGCTTGCAGGAAGACACAGAGCCTGGGATTTAACTCCATTTCTGAAGGGAAACACACAGCACAGGTCTCATCCATTAAACACACTCTGCTTTAGAGCAAGAAGCACGCTCTTGCTTTCTGGAGTCTCTAAGACAGCAGGAAACGTGAGTGTGCTCAGAACAAAAGAACTGTGTTTCCTACACACACGGAACATATGTAGTTCAACTCTGCTTCTGAAAATGATACAAACCACTGGTCTTCTAACATCCAATGCTTTTCATTTTAGAGCGAGAAACTTTTGTTCTTCGTGAACAATGTTCCTTCCTTTGAGCTGAAAAGTGACTGCTTTTACCTGAAAAGAAATGTTGCATTCAGGATGACACAGAACTTGGGATATAACTCAATTTCTGAAGGTAAAAACACAGCACAGTTCTCATCCATGAAACACAGTCTGCTTTAGAGCAAGAAGCACGCTCTTGCTTTCTAGAATCACTAAGACAGCAGGAAAAGTGAGTGTGCTCAGAAAAAAAGAACTGTGTTTCCTACACACACGTACTATATCTAGTTCAACTCTGCTTCTGAAACTGATACAAACCACAGGTCCTATAACATCCAATGGTATTCAGTTAAGAGCGAGAAAAGTGTGAGCTTCGTGAACAATGATGCTTCGTTTGAGGTGAAAAGTGACTGCGTTTACCTGAAGCGAAGTCTTGCTTGTAGGAAGACACAGAGCCTGGGATTTAACTCTGTTTCTGAAGGGAAACACACAGCACGGGTCTCATCCATGAAACACACTCTGCTTTAGAGCAAGAAGCACGCTCTTGCTTTATGTAGTCTATAAGACAGCAGGAAACATGAGTGTGCTCAGAAAAAAAGAACTGTGTTTCCTACATACACGGACCATATCTAGTTCAACTCTGCTTCTGAAAATGATACAAACCACAGGTCTTCTAACATCCAATGCTTTTCATTTTAGAGCGAGAAACTTTTGTGCTTTGTGAACAATGTTCCTTCCTTTGAGCTGAAAACTGACTGCTTTTACCTGAAAAGAAATTTTGCATTCAGGATATCACAGAACTTGGGATTTAACTCAAGTTCTGAAGGTAAAAACACAGCTCAGTGATCATCCATGAAACAGCACACTGCTTTAGAGCTAGAATCACACTCTTGCTTTCTAGAGTCTCTAATACAAGACGAAACGTGAGTGTGCTCTGAACAAAAGAACTGTGTTTCCTACACACACGGACCATATCTAGTTTAACTCTGCTTCTGAAACAGATACAAACCACAGGTCCTCTAACATCAAATGATTTTCAGTTAAGAGCCTGAAACATGTGAGCTTCGTGAATAATGTTGCTTCTTTGAGCTAAAAAGTGACTGTGATTACCTGAAATGATGTCTTGCTTGCAGGAAGACACAGAGCCTGGGATTTAACTCCGTTTCTGAAGAGAAATTCAGACCAGTGTTCTCATCCATGAAACGCACTCAGTTTTAATGTAAGAAGCAAGCTCTTCTTTCCATCATCTCAAATACAGCAAGAAACATGAGCATGCCCAGAAAAAAAGAACTGTGTTTCCTACTCATTTGGACCATATGCAGTTCAACTCTACTTATGAAACTGATGCAGACCACAGCTCCTCTTACCTAAATGCTCTTCAGTTGATAGTGAGAATCTCGTTGGGTTCATGAACTGTGTAAAACCGTTTGAGCCCAAAAATCTTTGTTTACTAGAAATGAACACTTGCTTGTAGTCAGTAACAGATCCTAGGGTTTAACTCCGTTTCTGTAGGGAAATTCAGACCAGTGTTCTCATCTATGAAACACACTCTCTTTCATTGCAGGAAGCAAGCTCTTCTTTCCAGCATCTCCAATACTGCAAGAAATATAAGCTTGCCCAGAAAAAAAGTCAATAGTGAGAATCAAGTTAGATTCTCGAACAGTGTAAAATCATTTGAGCCCAAAATTCTCTCGGTTTACCAGAATTGAAATCTTGCTTGTAGGAAGACACAGATCCTGGGATTTAACTATGATTCTATAGGAAATTCAGACCTGAGTTCTCTTCCATGAAACTCACTATGTTTTAACACAAAAAGCATGCTCTTCCTTCCAATGACTCCAAAACAGGAAGAACCATGAGCACGCCCAGAAAAGAAGAACTTTATTTCCTACTCATACAGACCATATTTAGTTCAACTCTGCTTATGAAACTGATACAAAGGAATGCTCCTCTTACATAAATGCTATTTATTAAAAAGTGAGAATCGTGTTGGGTTCGTGAACTGTGTAAAATCATTTCAGCCCAAAATTCACTTGATTTACCAGAAATGAACTCCTGCTTGTAGGAAGACACAGATCCTGGGGTTTAACTCCATTTCTGAAGGGATTTACAGAGCTGTGTTCTCATCCATAAAACACACTCTGTTTTAACGCAAGAATCAAGCTCTTCTTTCCAGCGTCTCCAATACAGCAAGAACCAGGAGCATGCCCACAAAAGAAGAACTGTATTTCCTACTCATACGGACCATATTAAGTTCAACTCTGCTTATGATACTGATACAAGCCACAGCTCCTCTTACATAAATGCTCTTTAGTTAATAGTGTGAAAGGAGTTGGGTTCGTGAACTGTGTAAAATCACTTGAGCCCAAAATACACTGAGTTTACCCCATATGAACTCTTGCTTGTAGGAAGACACAGATCCTGAGTTTTAACTCAGTTTCTGAAGGGAAATTCAGACCAGTGTTCTCATCCATGAAACACACTCTGATTTAACGCAGGAAGCAAGCTCTTCTTTCCAGAGTCTCCAAAACAGCAAGAACCATGAGCATGCCCAGAAAAAAAGAAGTGTGTTTCCTACTCATACGGACCATATGTAGTTCAACTCTGCTCATGAAACTGATACAAATCAAAGCTGCTCTTACATAGATGCTCTTTAGTTAATAGTGAGAATTGTGTTGGGTTCATGAACTGTGTAAAATCACTTGAGCCCAAAATTCACTGGGTTTACCAGAAATGAACTCTTGCTTGTAGGAAGACACCGATCCTTGGTTTAACTCCATTTCTGAAGGGAAATTTAGACCAGTGTTCTCATCCATGAAACGCATTCAGTTTTAATGGAAGAAGCAAGCTCTTCTTTCCAGCCTCTCCAATACAGCAAGAAACATGAGCATGCCCAGAAAAAAAGAACTGTGTTTCCTACTCATTCGGACCATATGCAGTTCAACTGTGCTTATGAAACTGATACAAACCACAGCTCCTCTTACATAAATGCTCTTTAGTTAATAGTGAGAATCGCGTTCGGTTCTCAAACTGTGTAAAATCATTTGAGCCCAAAATTAACTTGGTTTACAAGAAATGAACTCTTGCTAGTAGGAAGAAACAGATCCTGGGGTTTAACTCCGTTTATGAAGGGAAATTCAGACCAGTGTTCTCATCTATAAAACACACTCTGTTTTAACGCAATAAGCAAGCTCCTCTTTCCAGCATCTCCAATACAGCAAGGAGCATGCGCAGAAAAGAAGAACTGTATTTCCTACTCATACGGACCATATTTAGTTCAACTCTGCTTATGAAACTGATACAAACCTCAGCTCTTCTTACATAACTGCTCTTTAGTTAATAGTGTGACAAGAGTTGGGTTTGTTTCCTGTGTAAAATCACTTGAGCCCAGAATTCACTGGGTTTACCCGAAATGAACTCTTGCTTGTAGGAAGACACTGATGCTGTGGTTTAAATCAGTTTCTGAAGGGAAATTCAAACCAGTGTTCTCATCCATGAAACACTTGCTGTTTTAACCCAAAAAGCATGCTCTTCTTTCCAGCATCTCCAATACATCAAGAACCATGAGCATGCGCACTAAAAAAGAATTGTGTTTCCTAGTCATATGGACCAGACGCAGTTCTCTGCTTATGAAACTGATACAAATGAAAGCTCCTCTTACATAAATGCTATTTAGTTAATAGTGAGATTCGCGTTGGGTTCTTGAACTGCTTAAAATCTTTTGAGCACAAAATTCTCTTGGTTTACCAGAAATGAACTCTTGCTTGTAGGAAGACCCAGATCCTGGGATTTAACTATGATTCCATAGGAAATTCAGACCAGAGTTCTCATCTATGAAACTCACTATGTTTTAACGTAAAAAACATGCTCTTCCTTCCAGAGTCTCCAACACAGGAAGAACCATGAGCACGCCCAGAAAAACACAAGTATGTTTCGTACTCATACAGACCATATGTAGTTCAACTCTGCTTATTCTACTGATACAAACCATAGCTCCTCTTACATAAATGCTCCATAGTTGATAGTGAGAATCACGTTGGGTTTGTGAAATGTGTAAAATCATTTGAGCCCAAAATTCCCTTGGTTTACCAGAAATGAACTCCTGCTTGTACGAAGACACAGATCCTTGGGTTTAACTCTGTTACTGAAGGGAAATTCAGATCTGTGTTCTCATCCATGAAACACATGTTATTTTAACGCAAGATGCATCCTCTTCTTTCCAGAGTCTCCAATACAGCAAGAACCGTGAGAATGCCCAGAAAAAAAGAACTGTGTTTCCTACTCATACAGACCAAATGCAGTTCAACTCTGCTTATGAAACTGATATCAACCACAGCTCCTCTTACATAAATGCTCTTTAGTCAATAGTGAGAAACGCCTTGGGTTCATGAACTGTTTGAAATCATTTGAGCCAAAAATTCATTGGGTTTACCAGAAATGAACTCTTGGTTGTAGGAAGATACAGATCCTGCAGTTTAACTCTGTTTCTGAAGGGAAATTCAGACCAGAGTTCTCATCCCTGAAACACTCTAGGTTTTAAGGCACAAATCATCCTCTTATTTCTAGTGTCTCCAATACAGCAATAACCATGAGCATGCCCAGAAAAAACAACTATGTTTCATAGTCATACAGACCATATGTAGTTCAACTCTGTCTATGAAACTGACACAAACCACAACTCCTCTTACATAAATGCTCGTTAGTTAATAGTGAGAAACCCGTTGAGTTTGTGAACAGTGTAAAATCATTTGAGCCCAAAATTCACTTAGTTAACCAGAAATGAACTCTTGCTTGTAGGAAGACACAGATCTTGTGGTTTAACTCTGTTTTTGAAGGGAAATTCAGACCAGTATTCTCATCCATGAAGCACACTCTGTATTCTCGCAAGAAGCAAGCTCTTCTTTTCAGCGTCTCCAATACATCAAGAAACATGAGCATGCCCAGAAACAAAGATATGTGTTTCATACTCTTACGGTCCATATGTAGTTCAACTCTTCTTATGTAATTGATACAAACCACAGCTCCTCTTACATAAATGCTCTTTAGTTAATAGTGAGAATCGCGTTGGGTTCGTGAACTGTGTAAAATAAATTGAGCCCAAAATTCACTGGCTTTACCAGAAATGAACTCTTGCTTGTAGGAAGACACAGATCCTGGGGTTTAACTCTGTTTCTGAAGGGAAATTCGGACCAGTGTTCTCATCCATGAAACACGTGCTGTTTTAACGCAAGAAGTATAGTCTTCTTTCCTGGGTATCCAATACAGCAACAAATATGGGCATGCCCAGAAAGAAAGAACTGTGTTTCATACTCATACGGACCATATGTAGTTCAACTCTGCTTATGAAACGAATACAAACCAAAGCTCCTCTTACATAAATGCTCTTTAGTTAATAATGAGAATCGTGTTGGGTTCGTGAACTGTGTAAAATCATTTCAGCCCAAAATTCACTTGATTTACCAGAAATGAACTCCTGCTTGTAGGAAGACACAGATCCTGGGGTTTAACTCCATTTCTGAAGGGATTTACAGAGCTGTGTTCTCATCCATAAAACACACTCTGTTTTAACGCAAGAAGCAAGCTCTTCTTTCCAGCATCTCCAATACAGCAAGAACAATGAGCATGCCCTGAAAAAAAAAAGTGTGTTTCCTACTCATACGGACCACATGTAGTCCAACCATGCTTATGAAACTGATACAAACCACAGCTCCTTTTACATAAATGCTCTTTAGTTAATAGTGAGAATCGCGTTGGGTTCGAGAACTGTGTAAAATAATTTGACACCAAAATTCCCTGGGTTTGCCAGAAATGAACTCTTGCTTGTAGGAAGACACAGATCCTGGGGTTTAACTCTGTTTCTGAATGGATATTCAAACCAGTGTTCTCATCCATGAAACACATTCTGTTTTAACGCAAGAAGTATCCTCTTCTTTCCTCTGTCTCCAATACAGCAAGAACCATGGGAATGCCCAGAAAAAAAGAACGGTGTTTCCTATTCATACAGACCATATGCTGTTCAACTCTGCTTATGAAACTGATAGAAACCACAGCTCCTCTTATATATATGCTCTTTAGTTAATAGTAAGAATCGCGATGGGTTTGTGAACTGTGTAAAATCATTTGATGCCAAAATTCACTTGTTTACCAGAAATGACCTCTTGCTTGTAGGAAGACACAGATCCTGGGGTTTAATTCCATTTCTGAAGGGAAATTCAGACCTGTGTTCTCATCCATGAAATACATGTTGTTTTAACGCAAGATGCATCCTCTCTTTCTAGCGTTTCCAATTCAGCAAAAACCATAAGATTTCCAGGAAAAAAGAACTGTGTTTCTTACTCATTCGGACCATATGCAGTTCAACTCTGCTTATGAAACTGATACAAACCACAGCTACTCTTACATAAATGCTCTTTAGATAATAGTGAGAATCGCGTTGGGTTCGTGAACTGTGTAAAATCATTTGAGCCCAAAATTCAGTATGTTTATCAGAAATGAACTCTTGCTTGTAGGAAGACACAGATCCTGGTGTTTAACTCCGTTTCTGAAGGGAAATTCAGGCCAGTGTTCTCATCCATGAAACACACTCTGTTTTCACGCAAGAAGCAAGCTCTTCTTTCAAGCGTCTCCAATACAGCAAGAATATGAGCATATCCACAAAAAAAGATCTGTGTTTCCTACTCAAAGGGACCATATATAGTTCAACTCTGCTAATGAAACTGATACAAACCACAGCTCCTCTTACATAAATGCTCTTTAGTTAATAGTGAGAAACGCGTTGGGTTCGTGAACTGTGTAAAATCATTTGAGCCCAAAATTCACTGTGTTTACCAGAAACGAACTCTTGCTTGTAGGAACACACAGAACCTGGGGTTTAACTCTGTTTCTTTAGGGAAATTCAGACCAGTGTTCTCATCCATGAAACACATGCTGTTTTAACGCAAGATGCATCGTCTTCTTTCCAGCGTCTCCAATTCAGCAAAAACCATGAGCATTCCAAGAAAAAGAATTGTGTTTCCTACTCATTCGGACCATGTGCAGTTCAACTCTGCTTATGAAACTGATACAAACTACAGCTACTCTTACATAAATGCTCTTTAGTTAATAGTGAGAAACCCGTTGAGTTGGTGAACTGTGTAAAATCATTTGATCCCAAAATTCACTTGTTTACCAGAAATGAACTCTTGCTTGAAGGAGGACACAGATCCAGGGGTTTAATTCCGTTTCTGAAGAGAAATTCAGACCACTGTCCTCATCGATGAACCATACTCTTTTTTAACGCAAGAAGCAGGCTCTTCTTTCCAGTGTCTCCAATACAGCAGGAAACATGAGCATGTGCAGAAAAAAATAACTGTGTTTGCTACACATAGGGACCATATGTAGTTCAAAACTGCTAATGAAACTTATACAAACCACAGCACCTCTTAAATCAATGCTCTTTAGTTAATAGTGAGAAACTCCTTCGGTTCGTGAACTGTGTAATATCATTTGATCCCAAAATTCCCTTGGTTTACCGGAAATGAACTCCTGCTTGTAGGAAGACACAAATCCTTGGGTTTAACTCCATTACTGAAGGGAAATTCAGATCTGTGTTCTCATCCCTGAAACACATGTTATTTTAATGCAAGATGCATCCTCTTCTTTCCAGAGTCTCCAATACAGCAACAATCTTCGAATGCCCAGTAAAAAAGAACTGTGTTTCCTACTCATACAGACCAAATGCAGTTCAACTCTGCTTATAAAACTGATATAAACCACAGCTCCTCTTACATAAATGCTCTTTAGATAATAGTGAGAAACGCCTTGGGTCGTGAACTGTGTAAAATCATTTGAGTCTTAAATTCACTGGGTTTACTAGAAATGAACTCCTGCTTGTAGGAAGACACAGATCCTGGGGTTTAACTCGGTTTCTGAAGGGAATTTCAGACCCTTGTTCTCATCCATGAAACACACTCTGTTTCAACGCAAGAAGCAAGCTCTTCTTTCCAGCGTCACAAATACAGCAAGAACCATGAGCATGCCCAGAAAAAAGAACTGTGTTTCCTACTCATACAGACCATATGCAGTTCAACTCTGCTTATGAAACTGATACAAACAACAGCTCCTCTTACATAAATTCTCTTTAGGTGATAGTGAGAATCACGTTGGGTTCGTGAACTGTGTAAAATCATTTGAGCCCAAAATTCACTGGGTTTACCAGAAATGAACTCTTGCTTGGAGGAAGACACAGATGGTGGGGTTTAACACTGTTTCTAAAGGAAAATTCAGACCTGTGTTCTAATCGATGAAACCATGCTGTTTTAACGCAAGAAGCATCCTGTTCTTTCCAGCGTCTCCAATAGAGCAAGAACCATGAGCATGCCCAGAAAAAAAGAACTGTGTTTCCTTCTTATTCGGACCATATGCAATTCAACTCTGCTTATGAAACTGAAACAAACTGCCAGGCCCATGACAGTGTCGCCTGCATGACAAATGCCTTGGATAAGGTAGTTACGTGGGAAAGGGGGGCTCGCGGCCCTCGGGTCTATGCCCCCGGCGACCCCTCATCAATCTGCCCGAATCAAGGTGCCAGGCTACACGGAACCACACAGATCTGCTTGCAGAGACTGGCTGGCACTCTGCCTTCTTCTCTTTGCAGCTGTAATTATTGTTGTTTCCTTGTGTATTAATTCCAAGAAGTTAACTCTTAATGTTCCTGATGTGCCCCATAAAGAGAGTAATGATTCCTCAAAAGTGGCTTCAATACCCCCAACTATGATTCAAGCTTTTAGGCAAACAGTTCAAGAGAGTCCCTAAAGTTTGGAGGAATTCATGAATGATTTAGAGCAGAAAGAACTCATGATTCAGAAGGACAAAGACTCTAGCGAAGAGAGAATGAAAGTAAAGGTACAGGCACTCATAGGCAATTCACACGCACAGCCGACAGCAGCTGCGAGGAACCAGTTACAGGAATTAGCCATTCCTACAAGAATTATTCAGGGACAAATAGAGTTTCTCATCAAGGGTCGAAGGTGGCAACCCGCTAACTTTAATCTTAGATACAATAATTATTTAGAGCCATTACCTTTTACGGGAGATTATGATGTACGTGGGAACTGATGTGTGAATCATAATGGTATGAAAACAGAATAGCATAAGTTACAGTTCATGGAAAGATTAGCTAGGTACCGACCCCCCTGGTGCCTTCTCACCCACAGGCAAAGGTTAAAATATTTTCACACAAATGAAACCATGGTTAGAACAATGATGGAAAGGGTTTAATTTTGATACAGAACAAAGGTGTAGAAGGAAAACTACAGCTAGGGCCGTAATGTTCTCTGTCCGGATGAGGAACCACAAAAGAAAAAGTAAAGGCTATACTCATGAGATCTATTAATCATTCTGAGAAAAGTGTGTAACTACATTGTTGATTCTATGTTTGTCACCCTACTGGCCGATTGCCGTGTTTCCCCAAGTAACTGTATAAAATTCACTGCTTGGTCTGAGTAAAATTGCAGCAGCTTCACAACATACTCTCGTGTCTGTGGATGTCTGTCATTCGCCGAATCCCACTTATCCTGAGTACCTTCACCCTGTTTTCCCTCGGTCTGGTGGTCTAGCTGAGATCCAGTCCGCGGCAGGTGGCGCTCGAACAGGGGACTTGAAGGACAGGTAATTTCTCTCCCCCTTTTCTCTCTTTTATTCATAAGTAGGGATCGGCTCCTGTCAGGGTTCTGCAGACCCACCAGTAAAGGCTCACCGGTTAAGCACAGGTAATCCAGAAGGTAAGCATGGGGCAGCACCTCTCTAATGAGGACAAATTATTTGCATCTGTGATAAGGCATATGTTGGCAGAAAAGGGCTTAAAGGTAACACCGGAGGCTTTGGCAGAATTCCTTAAACTCGTGAAGGAATTGTGTCCCTGGCTCACAGAGGATGGCAGCCTGACACTGACGGAATGGAGGAAGATAGGGAAGGCTATGCATAGATATGCAAAAGAAAAGGGAGAAGAAAAATTGCCTGCATGTGCTTACTCCCTCTGGTTACAAATCAGAGAGATCTTATCAAGAGCTTATGACTTAGAGGGACTGGAGGAAGAAACAGCCTCCCTCAAGGGCAATAAGCCGCCTAAGCAGTATGGCACCACTAATAGCAAGAGAACTATCATTGGGGCTGGAATAGAGGATGATGAGGATGGAGATGATTGGGACTTAGCCGATGAAATGGCTAAGCAAGATCTGGAGGATGACTTTAGGGATCATCAGCAATACCCTCCTATGACAGCTTTTCCTGTTAAAACAGGGCCTAGGCCTGTACCTGCGCCTAGGAAAAGACCACCCATGCCTCCCTTTGGTTTTCGGGGAGCGATGGATGAGGCACGCAGGACGGGGGTACTACCTTCGCCCTGCCAGTTGCAGAGACTTTTGATGGAGAAGAGCCACAGTGGGAACCGCTACAACTGAAAACGTTGAAAGAATTACAGGCTGCGGTTAAGTCCGTGGGCCCTTCAGCTCCATATACCATACAAGTGGTGGATATGGTTGCTAGCTTGTGGCTAACACCCTATGATTGGCATCAAACCGCTAGGGTTGTATTGTCTCCTGGGGATTATATTCTCTGGAGGACTGATTATGAGGACAGATCAAAAGAAACAATAATAACTATGACTAAGAAGAAAGGCACCAAACCTACCATGGATATGTTACTAGGGACAGGTAAATATGCAACGCCTCAGTCTCAGTCTGCCTTGCCTCATGATGTCTTGGAGGCTATTACTAGCAATGCAGTCACTGCTTGGCGTCGCATTCCGCCTCCCGGGACAAAGAGCACGGTGTTATCAGGGATAATTCAAGGGAATGAAGAAACGTATCAAGCCTTTATATCTAGACTTGAGGATGCAATACATAGAATGCTTCCCCCTTCAGAGGGGACGGACATGCTTCTGAAACAGTTAGCCTGGGAAAATGCCAATACCCTTTGTAAAGACTTAATTAGGACCGTCAGGAAGACAGGCTCATTGCAGGATTATGTAAAAGCATGCATGGATGCCTCACCAGCCGTAGTGCAAGGAATGGCCTACGCTGCAGCAATGAAAGGACAACGGTTTAGCGCCTATGTTAAGAAAATAAGTAGCGGAGGGGCTGATAGCTCCCCGACCTGTTATAAGTGTGGAAAATCAGGGCATATGCAAAAGGAATGCCTGAATGCTGAGAATAGAGGAGGAAGAGCTCCTCCTGGTATTTGCTCACGATGTAGAAAAGGGAAGCACTGGAGAAATGAATGTAAGTCAAAGTTTACTAAAGGGAGAGTCCCCCTTAAGCCTGACAGTCAGACAAAAAACTAGCTTCGGGACTTCCCCTTAGCCCCGAGAAAGAAAAGGGGAATGTCCAAAAGGAAGTACATTTAACACCAGGGTTAAACCCTGCTGCACCAGAATTCACTGTCCATAACCTGCCTAGAGCTACTCCAGAGAGTGCTGGATTAGATATATCATGTCCTCAGGACTTGCTCCTGTCCCTATGGGATGGGGTAACAGTCATAGATACAAAAATTACCCTCCCACCACAAACAGTAGGACTGATTTTGCGGAGAAGCTCTAATACTGCTACCAACTTTGAAGTCCTCCCTGGAGTGCTAAATGCAGATACCTTAGGCACCATAAAAGTGATGGTCAGACCCTTAAAAAAAACATTCAATTACACAAGGGACAGAGAATCGCACAGGTTGTTCTACTCCCCTACGTAAAAATGCCTAACCCTATTATGAAAAGCCATAGGGGGTCAGGACAGTTTGGCTCCTCAGACTCCATAGAAGGAGTCAATTGGATGCAAGACTTAGGGCAACGACCCTTTAAGACAATCACCCTGGATGGCAAGAGCTTCCAAGGACTCTTGAACACAGGTGCTGACAGAACCTGCATAGCACGAAAGGACTGGCCTTCCTCTTGGCCAACACACAGAACAGGATCCTCCCTCATGGGATTAGGAATGGCTTCTGGAGTAATGCAGAGTTCAAAGCTCTTAAAATGGCAAACAGACAGTAAAGAAGGGTTTATACAACCTTATGTGCTACCCTCTCTACCATTTACCCTATGGGGAAGAGACTTAATGGAGTCACTTGATGTGCATTTAGTGACAGGAAGTTCTGAGCTGGAACAGCATTTTACATAGGGGCCACTGCAAAGGATCTCTATGCAGACTCTATACAGTGGAAGTCTGATCAGCCTGTATGGGTTAGTCAGTGGCCCCTGACACAAGAAAAAATACAGGCATTAGAACAGCTGGTATCAGAACAACTGGAAAAAGGGCATATAGAAGAATCTAATAGCCCATGGAATACTCCTGTGTTTGTCATAAAAAAGAAATCCGGAAAATGGAGACTACTACAAGTTTTAAGAGCAGTAAATGCTACAATGGAGGATATGGGGGCCCTACAACCAGGACTCCCATCCCCTGTGGCCATACCGAAGGACTGGCACATTATAGTCATTGATTTACAAGACTGCTTTTTTACAATAAGATTACAGCCTCAGGATTGCCCTAGATTTGCCTTTAGCATACCCTCAGTTAATTTTAAGAGACCCTATAGACGATTTCATTGGAAAGTATTACCCCAGGGAATGAAGAACAGTCCTTCATTATGTCAAAAATTTGTGGATATGGCCCTTTTACCAATAAGAAAAACTTTTCCCTCTGCATATATCATTCATTATATGGATGATATATTATTGGCTCATGAAAATAAAGATACAACAGAAAAAAATCTCAAAGAGACAATTAGTAGTTTAACAGCTTATGGCCTTGTCATAGCTCCAGAAAAAATTCAGAAAAATAGGCCACTTAGTTATCTGGGACAATGGATAGGGGATAATTATATAACAACCCAAAAGGCATCTATCAGAGTAGATAAATTGAAGACCCTCAATGATTTTCAAAAATTGTTAGGAAATATAAATTGGGTAAGAAAATATTTAGACATCACAACAGGACAATTAAGCCCCCTGTATCAAATATTACATGGAGAAGCTCACCCAAGGTCAATAAGACACTTAACTCCTGAAGCCTTACAGGCTTTAAAACATATAGAACAGGCTTTAGAAAAAGCTAAAGTACATCAAATAGACTATTTGGCTCCATGGTATTTAATTATTTTTGCCACAGATTATACTCCAACAGCTTGCCTATGGCAGGCAGGTGTATTGGAATGGCTACACCTACCACACACACATAAGAAGGTACTTACATCTTATCCCTCCCTTTGTGCACAACTTATATATAAGGGCAGAATTAGGTCTAGAGAATTGTTTGGCAAGGAACCGGCCTTTGTAATTATACCATATACTAAAGAACAATTGGAACTCTTATTACAAGAATCAGAAGATTGGTGTCTCTCCTTAATGGGATACCTAGGACGAATCACCTTTCATTACCCCAAAGACCCTCTTATTGAATTCATAAAAGAAGTTCCTCTTATATTTCAAAGATATGTGTTTCTCAACCCCTAGCAGAGGGTATTGTGGTTTTTACAGATGGGTCAGCAAATGGGAGGTCTGCGGTATACTCGGAAGGGAAATTTAATAGAAATTGTACCACAGACAATAGCTCAACAAGCGGAAATACGTGCAGTTCTGCTTGCACTTAGACATTTTCCCCAGACCCTTAACCTTTATACAGACTCAAAGTATGTGGTTAATTTATTTCCCGCCATAGAAACAGCGAGTTTAACAGGTTCTTCTACTATTAAGCCTCTGCTTAAGGAACTGCAAGCTCTGTTATGGCAAAGGACAGAGAAACTTTTCATAGGACATATTAGGGGCCATACAAGGTTACCAGGACCCCTGAGCCATGGTAATCGCATGGCTGACTTATTAACTAGAATTAATCTCCTTACAGTACAGGAGGCACAAGAAAGTCATGCTCTGCATCATCAGAATGCTAATGCATTAAAGCAAGCTTTTCAGATAACTAGAGAGCAAGCTAGACATATAGTTAAGGAGTGCACTCATTGCCCTCCACAAAATCAGAGTCTAAAAATGGGGGTTAATCCTAGGGGATTGAAGCCTCTTGCATTATGGCAGATGGATGTAACCCATATTCCTTCCTTTGGGAAGATGAAGTATGTTCATGTAACAGTGGATATGTTTTCTCATTTTGTCCACGCGTCTGCCATATCAGGAGAAGCAGTAAAAGATGTGATTCAGCATCTGGTACAATGTTTCATGATCATGGGGAAACCCATGCATGTCAAAACTGACAATGGACCTGCCTACACCTCAAAACCTTTTGAGGTATTTTTAGCGCAATGGGGAATTAGTCATACGACAGGGATTCCCTATAACCCACAGGGGCAGGCCATCATAGAAAGAACTCATCAGACGTTAAAATTACAAGTAGAAAGATTGAAGAATGCTAACTCATATATGTCCCTCTATCATGTTTTAAGTCATTCTCTATTTGTATTAAATCATTTGAACATGGACTCAAATAATAATTCCTCTGCTCTTAAGCATTGGGCAGTAAAAGAGATGGCATCACCATTGCAACGAGTTCTGTGGTGAGACTTGCTTTTGGGATCCTGGAAAGGACCCGACCCTCTGATAACGTTGGGACGAGGGTATGCTTGTATCTTTCCACAGGATGCGGAATCACCCATGTGGATTCCAGACAGGCTCATCAGGCCATCGCTGCAGAAAACTGCAAAAGCGAAAGGAGAAGTTAGTGACGGCCCAGCTGACTCAGGAAATGAAGAAGCTGACCCTGAAGCTGCAGAAGCTTCCAACATGGACCCAGCTGAAACATCTGGCAAATGAAGCAAAAGCACTTGCCTCACAACAATGTTCTAACCCTCCTTTAGAAATACTATTTGTAGCCATGTTGTCTTTGATTGCTATCGGGCCTACTATGGCCTCTACCAGCCCTTCTACTTATTGGGCTTATGTTCCTCGTCCTCCCCTTCTACATATAGCAGGGTGGTTGGATGATGAGACTTATAAGGTATTGAGCAATCAGACAGAAATCATTGGGGGGGTTCCAAGATTCAGATGAAAGGGCAAGCGCTTCCTCATTTATAAACTTTACAGGAAGCTCAGATTCGTTACCAATTTGCTTTGCCCTGCAAGGAGTAGCTCCTCCTGGGTGTCTCTCCACCAGCTACAGAACCTTTTTAACTGATGCCCCCAGCTCTACCAGTAAGAAAGGAGATCCTAGATGGATCTGGGAGACTCAATTGCTTACTCTGGGACATCCCGCTATGAATGAAACTTTTAAGTCTGTCAATTTTATGCCTCTTGATTCCTGTATCACTAAATATCGGGATAAGAATCAATTTTGGGATGATGGTATTAATGCTTTTCCTACTTGGTTGCATTGTGGGTTTCCTCACGCACCCTCCTCCTATAATCCTTTACTGTCTAAATTGCTTATTTGGGATTTTTCCGCCTCTTCTGGAGAGAAGAAGTATAAAGATTATCTCTCAAAGCATAAGGATAAGTTTCATAATTACACATTTGTGGGCCATGGTGAAAAAATCACTAGGTGGTTTTCACCAGGGTATGTTGAGCCGGTGTGGGTCGCTAGAACCCCCTCCGGAAACATGAAAATACATCCAGACTTGTTTCGGCTTGTTGCTGCTTCAGGCCCAGTGTCTCAGAAAAGACCCAAAGAAACTACCTCATCTCCCATTGCGGTTAGAGCATGTATTTCCTATCCTTTTGTTCTGCTGCTAGGCTCTGCTGCACATGTAAATATCTCTGCTCTTGGGTCTAACTCATATCATGTAACTTGCTTTGGATGCATTATCACTAATTGTATTTCACCAAGGGAAAGACAAAGAATGCAGATTATGATGATTGTGAAAAGACCACTTTTTATAATGATGCCCGTGCAATTACATAACATGACTTGGTATGATAATTCAGCTTAACAGGTACTTAGACAGCTTCATGAATTAATAAGGCCGAGAAGATTTGTTGCAGCATTGATATTAGGGATAGCAGCATTAATATCTATTATTACTACTTTTGCCATTGCTACCACCGCCCTGGTTCAAGACATTCATACAGCTCAATTTGTGAATGATTTGAATAAGAATATTTCCTTTGCATTATCTGAACAAGCAATTATAGACAAGAAATTAGAGGCAAAGATTAATATATTAGAGGAAGTAGTGTTAGCCTTAGGACAAGATGTTGCCAATATTAAGAAACTTATGGAAACTAGATGTCATCAAGAATACAAGGCTATATGTGTGACTCCACTTCCTTACAATTCCTCTGAGAATTGGGATAAAGTTAAGCATCATTTGTTGGGGGTATGGAAGGATTCTTCCATTACTCATGATTGAGAAGCCATTCAAAAGGACATATCGGCCATGAGCCAAGCTCATATACAAGCTGGCTCATTGAATGTCTTAGCACAAGGATTGCAATAAGACCTTAAGGCCATGAATCCCTTAGATTGGATTCAATATTTTATTTTCATAGGCATTCTTGCCTTAATTGTAGTTTGTGTTATCGTGATTTTCCCTTGTCTCTTCAGGACAATAACCAGCTCTCTAGGCAGTGTGCATGAGGACCTGTATGCCTTCCACCTTAAAAACAAAAAAGGGGGAACTGCCACACCCATGACAGTGTCGCCTGCGTGACAAATGCCTTGGATAAGGTAGTTACGTGGGAAAGGGGGGCTCGCGGCCCTCGGGTCTATGCCCCCGGCGACCCCTCATCAATCTGCCCGAATCAAGGTGCCAGGCTACACGGAACCACACAGATCTGCTTGCAGAGGCTGGCTGGCACTCTGCCTTCTTCTCTTTGCAGCTGTAATTATTGTTGTTTCCTTGTGTATTAATTCCAAGAAGTTAACTCTTAATGTTCATGATGTGCCCCATAAAGAGAGTAATGATTCCTCAAAAGTGGATTCAATACCCCCAACTATGATTCAAGCTTTTAGGAGAACAGATCAAGAGGGTCCCTAAAGTTTGGAGGAATTCATGAATGATTTAGAGCAGAAAGAACTCATGATTCAGAAGGACAAAGACTCTAGCGAAGAGAGAATGAAAGTAAAGGTACAGGCACTCATAGGCAATTCACACGCACAGCCGACAGCAGCTGCGAGGAACCAGTTACAGGAATTAGCCATTCCTACAAGAATTATTCAGGGACAAATAGAGTTTCTCATCAAGGGTCGATGGTGGCAACTCCCTAACTTTAATCTTAGATACAATAATTATTTAGAGCCATTAACTTTTACGGGAGCTTATGACGTACATGGGAACTGATGTGTGAATCATAATGGTATGAAAACAGAATGGCATAAGTTACAGTTCATGGAAAGATTAGCTAGGTACCGACCCCCCTGGTGCCTTCTCACCCACAGGCAAAGGTTAACATATTTTCACACAAATGAAACCATGGTTAGAACAATGATGGAAAGGGTTTAATTTTGATACAGAACAAAGGTGTAGAAGGAAAACTACAGCTAGGGCCGTAATGTTCTCTGTCCGGATGAGGAATCACAAAAGAAAAAGTAAAGGCTATACTCATGAGATCTGTTAATCATTCAGAGAAAAGTGTGTAACTACATTGTAGATTCTATGTTTGTCACCCTACTGGCCGATTGCCGTGTTTCCCCAAGTAACTGTATAAAATTCACTGCTTGATCTGAGTAAAATTGCAGCAGCTTCACAACATACTCTCCTGTCTGTGGCTGTCTGTCAATCGCCAAATCCTACTTATCCTGAGTACCTTCACCCTGTTTTCCCTCGGTCTGGTGGTCTAGCTGAGATCCAGTCCGTGGCAACAAACCACAGCTCCTCTTACAGAAATGCTCTTTAATTGATAGTGAGAATCACGTTGGGTTCGTGAACTGTGTAAAATCATTTGAGCCCCAAATTCACCTGTTTTACCAGAAATGAACTCTTGCTTGTAGGAAGACAAAGATCCTGGGGTTTAACTCTGTTTCTTAATGGAAATTCAGACCAGTGTTCTCATCCATGAAACACATGCTGTTTTTACACAAGAAGCATCCTCTTCTTTCCGGCGTATCCAATACAGCAAGAAATATGAGCATGCCAAGAAAAAAAGGACTGTGTTTCCTACTCATGGACAATATGCAGTTCAACTCTGCTTATGAAACTGATACAAACCACAACTCCTCTTACATAAATGCTCTTTAGTTAATAGTGAGAAACCCGTTGAGTTCGTGAACTGTGTAAAATCATTTGAGCCCCAAATTCACCTGTTTTAACAGAAATGAACTCTTGCTTGTAGGAAGACAAAGATCCTGGGGTTTAACTCTGTTTCTGAATGGAAATTCAGACCAGTGTTCTCATCCATGAAACACACTCTGGTTTCATGCAAGTAGCAAGCTCTTCTTTCCAGCATCTCAAATACAACAAGAAACATGAGCATGCCCAGAAAGAAAGATATGTGTTTCCTACTTTAACGGACCATAAGTTGTTAACTCTGGTCATGAAACTGATACTAACCACAGCTTCTCTTACATAAATGCTCCTTAGATAATGGTGAGAATTGCGTTCGGTTCATGAACTGTGTAAAATCATTTAAGCCCAAAATTCAATGGGTTTATCAGAAATGAACTCTTGCTTGTAGGAAGACACAGATCCCGTGGTTTAACTCCGTTTATGAAGTCAAATTCAGACCATTATTCTCATCCATGAAACCCATGCTGTTTTAACACAAGAACCATCCTCTTCTAATCAGAGTCTCCAATACAGCCAGAACCATGAGCATGCACAGAAAAAAAGAACTGTGTTTCCTACTCATTCGGACCACATGAAGTTCAACTCTGCTTATGAAACTGATACAAACCACAACTCCTCTTACATAAATGATCTTTAGTTAATTGTGAGAATCGTGTTGGATTTGTGAACTGAGTAAAATCATTTGAGCCCAAAATTCACTGGGTTTACCAGAAATGAACTCTTGCTTGTAAGAAGACACAGATCATGTGGTTTAATTCCGTTTATGAAGGGAAATTCAGACCAGTGTTCTCATCCATGAAACACATGTTGTTTTAGAGCAAGATGCATCCTCATCTTTCCAGCGTCTCCAATACATCAAGAACCTTGAGAATGCCCAGAAAAAAAGAACTGTATTTCCTACTCTTACAGACCATATGCAGTCAACACCGCTTATGATACAAATACAAATCACAGCTCCTCTTATATAAATGCTCTTTAGTTAATAGTGAGAATCACATTGAGTTCATGAACTGTGTAAAATCATTTGAGTCCAAAATTAACTGGGTTTACCTTAAATGAACTCTTGCTTGTAGGAAGATACAGATTCTGGGGATTAACTCCGCTTCTAAAGGGAAATTCAGACCTGTGTTCTAATCAATGAAACCAAGGCCGTTTTAACGCAAGAAGCAACCTCTGCTTTCCAGCATCTCCAATACAGCAAGATCCATGAGCATACCCAGAAAAAAAGATCTGTGTTTCCTACTCATTCGGACCATATGCAGTTCAACTCGGCTTATGAATCTGATACAAACCACAGCTCCTCTTACATAAATGCTCTTTAGTTGATAGTGAGAATCATGTTGGGTCCCAGAACTGTGTAAAATCATTTGAGAGCAAAATTCACTGGGTTTACCAGAAATGAACTCTTGTTTGTAGGAGGACACATATCCTGGAGTTTAACTCCATTTCTAAGGGGAAATTCGGACCTGTGTTCTAATAGATGAAACCCGTGCTGATTTAATGCAAGAAGCAACCTCTTCATTCCAGCGTCTCCAATACAGCAAGAAACATGAGCATGCCCAGAAAAAAAGATATGTATTTCCTACTCTTACGGACCATATGTAGTTCAACTGTGCTTATGAAAGTGATACAAACCACAGCTCCTCTTACATAAAAGCTCTGTAGCTAATAGTGAGAATCGCGTTGGGTTTGTGAACTGTGTAAAATCATTTCAGCCCAAAATTCACTGTGTTTACCAGGAATAAACTGCTGCTTGTAGGAAGACACAGATCCTGGGGTTTAACTCCGTTTCTGAAGGGAATTTCAGACCAGTATCCTCATCCATGAAACACAATCTGTTTCAACGCAAGAAGCAAGCTCTTCTTTCCAGCATCTCCAGTACAGCAAGAACCATGAGCATGCCCAGAAAAGAAGAACTGTGTTTCCTACTCATTCATACCATATGCGGTTCAAGTATGATTATGAAGCTGATAGAAACCACAGCACCTCTTTCATAAATGCCCTTTAGTTGATAGTGAGAATTGCGTTTGGTTCTTGAACTATGTAAAAGCATTTGAGCAAAAAAAATTCACTTTGTTTACCAGAAATCAACTCCTGCTTGTAGGAAGACACAGATCCTGGGGTTTAACTCCGTTTCAAAAGGGAAATTCAGGCCTGTGTTCTAATCGATGAAACCCATGATGTTTTAACGCGAGAAGCATCTTCTTCTTTCCTGTGTATCCAATACACCAAGAAACATGAGAATGCAAATAAAAAAGGAACTGTGTTTCGTACTCATACAGACCATGTGCAGTACAACTCTGTTTATGAAACTGATATAAACCACAGCTCCACTTACATAATGCTCTTTAGTTAATAGTGAGAATCGCGATATGTTCTTGAACTGTGTAAAATCATTTGAGCCCAAAATTCACTTGGTTTACCTGAAATGAACTCTTGCAGGTAGGAAGACAAAGATCCTGTGGTTTAACTCTGTTTCTGAAGGTTAATTCAGACCAGTGTTCTCATCCATGAAACACACTCTGTTTTCAAGCAAGAAGCAAGCTCTTCTTTCCAGTGTCTTCAATACAGCAAGAAACATGAGCATGCCCAGAAAAAAAGATATGTATTTCCTACTCTTATGGACCATATGTATTTCAGCTCTGCTCATGAAACTGATACAAACCACAGCTCCTCTTACATAAATGCTCTTTAGTTAATAGTGAGAATCGCGTTGGGTTCCTGAACTGTGTAAAATCATTTGAGCCCAAAATGCACTGGGTTACCAGAAATGAACTCTTGCTTGTAGGAAGACACAGATCCTGAGGTTTAACTCCGTTACTGAAGGGAAATTCAGACCGGTGTTTTCGTCCATGAAACAATGTTGTTTTAGCGCAAGATGCATCCTCTTCTTTCCAGCTTCTCCAATACAGCAAGAACCTTGAGCATACCCAGAAAAAAATAACTCTTTTTCCTACTCATACAGACCATATGCAGTTCAACTCCGCTTATGAAACTGATACAAACCACAGCTCCTCTTACATAAATGCTCTTTAGTAAATAGTGAGAATCGCGTTGGGTTCTTGAAACGTGTAAAATCATTTGAGCCCAAAATTCACTTTGTTTACCAGAAATGAACTCTTGCTTGTAGGAAGACACAGATATTGTGGTTTAACTCTGTTTCTGAAGGTTAATTCAGACCAGTGTTCTCATCCATGAAACACACTCTGTTTTCACGCAAGAAGCAAGCACTTCTTTCCAGCATCTCCAATACAGCAAGAAATATGACCATGCCCAGAAAAAAAAATGTGTTTCCTACTCTTATGGACCATATGTAGTTCAACTCTGCTCATGAAACTGATACAAACCACAGCTCCTTTTATATGAATGCTCTTTAGGTAATAGTGAGATTCGCGTTGGGTTCTTGAACTGTATAAAATCATTTGAGCCCCAAATTCACTGTGTTTACCAGAATTGAACTCTTGCTTGTAGGAAGACACAGATCCTGGGGTTTAACTCCGTTACTGAAGGGAAATTCAGACCTGTGTTCTCATCCAGGAAACACATGTTGTTTTAGCGCAAGATGCATCCTCTTCTTTACAGCGTCTCCAATACAGCAATAACCTTGAGATGCCCAGAACAAAAGAACTGTGTTTCCTAATCATATATACCATATGCAGTTCAACTCGGCTTATGAAACCGATACAAACCACAGTTCCTATTACATAAATGTTCATTAGCTAATAGTGAGAGTCGCGTTGGGTTCGTGAACTGTGTAAAATAATTTGAGTCCAAAATTCACTGGGTTTACCAGAAATGAACTCTTGGTTATAGGAAGATACCTATCCTATTGTTTAACTCTGTTTCTAAAGGTAAATTCAGACCTGTGTTCTAATCGATGAAAGCCATGGTGTTTTAACGCAAGAAGCATCAACTTCTTTCCAGCGTCTCCAATACATCAAGTACCATGATCATGCCCAGAAAAAAAGAACTGTGTTTCCTACTCATTCAGACCATATGCAGTTCAACTCTGCTTATGAAACTGATACAAACCTCAGCTCCTCTTACATAAAAGCTGTTTAGTTGATATTGAGAATCATGTAGGGTTCGTGAACTGTGTAAAATAATTTGAGGCCAAAATTCACTGGGTATACCAGAAATGAACTCCTGCTTGTAGGAAGAAACAGATCCTGGGATTTAACTGTTTCTGAAGGGAAATTCAGACCAGTGTTCTCATCCATGAAACACATGCTGTTTTAATGCAAGAAGCATCCTCTTCTTTCCTGCATATCCAATAAAGCAAGAAATATGAATGCCCAGAAAAAAAGAACTGTGTTTCCTACTCATTCGGACCAAATGCGGTTCAATTCGGCTTATGAACCGATACAAACAACAGCTCCTCTTACATAAATGCTTGTTAGTTGATAGTGAGAATTGCGTTGGGTTCTTGAACTGTGTGAAATCTTTTAAGCCCAAAATTCACATTGTTAACCAGAAATGAACTCTTGCTGGTAGGAATATACAGATCCTGTGGTTTAACTCTGTTTCTGAGGTGAAATTCAGACCAGTGTTCTCATCCATGAAACACACTCTGTTTTAACGCAAGAAGCAAGCTCTTCTTTCCAGCGTCTCCAATACAGCAAGATACATGAGCATGCCCAGAAAAAAAGATATGTGTTTCCTAATCTTACGGACCATATATAGTTCAACTCTGCTTATGAAATTATACAAACCACAGCTCCTCTTACATTAATGCTCTTCAGTTAATAGTGAGAATCGCATTGGGTTCGTGAACTGTGCAAAATCATTTGAGCCCAAAATTCACTTGGTTTACAAGAAATGAACAGTTGCTTGTAGGAAGACACAGATCCTGGGGTTTAATTCCAGTTCTGAAGGGAAATTCAGAACAGTGTTCTCATCTATGAATCACACTCTGTTTTCAATCAAGAAGAAGATCTTCTTTCCAGCATCTGCAATGCAGCAAGAAACATGAGCATGCCCAGAAAAAAAGAACTGTGTTTCCTACTCATAGCGACCATATGTAGTTCTACCCTGCTTATGAAAGTGATACAAACCACAGCTCCTATTATAAATGCTCTTTAGTTAATAGAATCGCATTGGGTTTGTGAACTGTGTAAAATCATTTGAGCCCAAAATTCACTGGGTTTACCAGAAATGAACTCTTCATTGTAGGAAGACACAGATCCTGGTGTTTAACACCGTAACTGAAGGGAAATTCAGACCTGTGTTCTCATCCATGAATCACATGTTGTTTTATCGCAAGATGCATCCTCTTCTTTCCAGGGTCTCCAATACAGTAAGAACCTTGAGAATGCCCAGAACCAAAGAACTGTGTTTCCTACTCATACAGACCTTATGAAGTACAACTCGGCTTATGAAACCGATACAAACCACAGCTCCTATTACATGAATACTCATTAGTTAATAGTGAGAATCGCGTTGTGTTCGTAATCTGTGCAAAATCATTTGAGCCCAAAATTCACTCGGTTTACCAAAAATGAACTCTTGCTTATAGGAAGACACATATCCTGGAGTTTACTCCGTTTCTAAAGGGAAATTCAGACCTGTGTTCTAATCGATGAAACCCATGCTGTTTTAATGCAAAAAGCGTCCTCTTCTTTCCAGCGTCTCCAATACAGCAGGAACCATGAGAATACCCTGAAAAAAAGAAATGTGTTTCCTACTCATTCGGACCATGTTAATTTCAACTCTGCTTATGAAACTGACACAAACCACAGCTCCTCTTATATAAATGGTCTTTAGTTGATAGTGAGAATCACGTTGGGTTCGTGAACTGTGTAAAATCATTTGAGCCCAAAATTCACTGGGTTTACCAGAAATGAACTCTTGCTTGTAGGAAGACACAGATCCTGGGGTTTAACTCCAATTCTAAAGGGAAATTCAGACCTGTGTTCTAATCGATGAAAGCCATGCTGATTTAATGCAAGAAGTATCCTCTTCTTTCCAGCGTCTCCAATACATCAAGAACAATGAGCAGGCCCAGAAAAAAAAGAACTGTATTTCCTGCTCATTCGGACCATATGCAGTTCAACTCTTCTTATGAAACTGGTACAAAACACAGCTCCTCTTACATAAATGCCCTTTAGTTGATATTGAGAATCATGTAGGGTTTGTGAACTGTGTAAAATAATTTGAGCCCAAAATTCACTTGTTTACCAGAAATGAACTCTTGCTTGCAGGGAGATACAGATCCTGGGGTTTCACTCTGTTTCTGAAGGGAAATTCAGACCAGTGTTTTCATCCATGAAACACATGATGTTCTAATGCAAGAAGCATCCTCTTCCTTCCTGTGTCTCCAATACATCAATTAATATGAGAATGCCGAGAAAAAAAGAACTGTGTTTCCTACTCGTACAGACCATGTGCAGTTAAACTCTGCTTATGAAACTGATACAAACTATAGCTCTTCTTACATAAATGCTATTTAGTTAATAGTGAGAAACGCGTTGGGTTCGTGAACTGTGTAAAATCCTTTGAGCCCAAATTTCACTTTGTTAACAAGAAATGACCTCTTGCTTGTAGGAAGACACAGATCCTGTGGTTCAACTATGTTTCTGAAGGGAAATTCAGACCAGTGTTCTCATCCATGAAACACACTCTGTTTTCACGCAAGAAGCAAGCTCTTCTTTCCGGCATCTCCAATACAGCAAGAAACATGAGCATGCCCAGAAAAAAATATATGTGTTTCCTAATCTTACGGACCATATGTAGTTCAACTCTGCTTATGAAACTGATACAAACCACAGATCCTCTTACATAAATGCTCTTTGGTTAATAGTGAGAATCGCGTTGGGTTCGTGAACTGTGTAAAATCATTTGAACCCAAAATTCACTGTGTTTACCACAAATGAACTCTTGCTTGTAGGAAGAGACAGATCCTGGGGTTTCACTCCGTTTCTAAGGGGAAATTCAGACCTGTGTTCTAATCGATGAAAGCCATGCTGATTTAACGCAAGAAGCATCCTCTTCTTTCCAGCGTCTCCAATACATCAAGAACCATGAGCATGCCCAGAAAAAAAGAACTGTGTTTCCTGCTCATTCGGACCATATGCAGTTCCATTCTGCTTATGAAACTGATACAAACCACAGCTCCTCCTACATAAGTGCTCTTTAGTTGATATTGAGAATCATGTAGGGTTCGTGAACTGTGAAAATAATTTGAGCCCAAAATTCCCTTGTTTACCAGAAATGAACTCTTGCTTGTAGGAAGACACAGATCCAGGGTTTAACTCCGATTCTATAGGAAATTCTGACCAGAGTTCTCATCCATGAAACCCATGCTGTTTTATCGCAAGAAGCATCATCTTGTTTCCAGCGTCTCCAATACAGCAAGAAACATGAGCATGCCCAGAAAAAAAGATATGTGTTTCCTACTCTTACGGACCATATGTAGTACAACTCTGCTTATGAAATTGATACAAACCAGAGCTCCTCTTACATAAATGCTCTTTAGTTAATAGTGAGAATCGCATTGTGTTCATGAAATGTATAAAATCATTTGAGCCCAAAATTCACTGGGTTTACCAGAAATTAACTCTTGCTTGTAGTAAGACACAGATCCTGGGGTTATCTCCGTTTCTGAAGGGAAATTCAGACCAGAGTTCTCATCCATGAAACACATGCTGTTTTAATTCAAGAAGCATCCTGTTCTCTACTGTGAATCCAATACAGCAAGAAACATGAGAACGCCCAAAAAAAAAAAAAACAGAACTGTTTTTCCAACTCATACAGACCATATGTAGTTCAACTCTGCTTCTGAAACTCATGTAAACAACAACTCCTCCTACATAAATGCTCTTTAGTTAATAGTGAGGATCGCGTTGGATTCGTGAACTGTGTAAAATCATTTCAGGCAAAAAAATCACTGGGTTTAACAGAAATGAACTCTTGCTTGTTGGAAGACACAGATCATGTGGGTTAACTCCGTTTCTGAAGGGAAATTGAGACCAGTGTTCTCAAATATGAAACACATGCTGTTTTAATGCAAGGTGCATCCTCTTCTTTCCAGCGTCTCCCATACAGCAAGGATTTAACTCCATTTCAGAAGGGATATTCAGACCAGAGTTCGCATCAATGAAACACACTCTGTTTTAACGCAAGAAGCAAGCTCTTCTTTCCAGAGTCTAAAATACAGCAAGAAACAAGAGCATGCCCAGAAAAAAAGAACTGTGTTTCCTCCTCATACATAACATATGAAGTTCAACTCTGCTTATGAAACTGACACAAACCACAGCTCCTCTTACATAAATGCTCTTTAGTGAATAGTGAGAATCGCGATGGTTTTCTGAACTGTGAAAAATCATTTGAGCCCAAAATTCACTTGGTTTACCAGAAATGACCTCTTGCTTGTAGGAAGACACAGATCCTGCGGTTTAACTCTGTTTCTGACGGTAAATTCAGACCAGTGTTCTCATTCATGAAACACACTCTGTTTTCACGCAAGAAGCAAGCTCTTCTTTCCAGCATTTCCAATACAGCAAGAACAATGAGCATGCCCAGAAAAAAAGAACTGTGTTTCCTACTCATACGGACCATATGTAGTTCACCTATGATTATGAAATTGATACAAACCACAGCACCACTAACATAACGGCTCTTTAGTTAATAGTGAGAATTGCCTTGGCTTCGTGATCTGCGAAAAATCATTTTAGTCCAAAATTCACTAAGTTTACCAGAAATGAACTCTTGCTTGTAGGAAGACACAGATCTTGGTGATTAACTCCGTTTCTGAAGGGAAATTGAGACCAGAGTTCTCATTCATGAAACACACTCCGTTTTAATGCAAGAAGCAAGCTCTTCTTTCCACTGTCTCCAATACAGCAAGAACCATTAGCATGCCCCGAAAAAAAGAACTGTGTTTCCTAGTCATAGGGACCATACGTAGTTCAACTATGCTTATGAAACTGATACAAACCACAGCTCCTCTTACATAAATGCTCTTTAGTTAATAGTGAGAATCGCGATGCGTTTCTGAACTGTGAAAAAACATTTGAGCCCAAAATTCACTTGGTTTACCAGAAATGAGCACTTGCTTGTAGGAAGAAACAGATCCTGTGGTTTAACTCTGTTTCTGAAGGTAAAATCAGACCACTGTTCTCATCCATGAAACACACTCTGTTTTCACGCAAGAAGCAAGCTCTTCTTTCCAGCGTCTCCAATACAGTAAGAACCATGAGCATGCCTAGAAAAAATGAATGGTGTTTCCTACTCATACAGACCATATGTAGTTCAACTCTGCTTATGAAACTGATACAAACCACAGCTCCTCTTACATAAATGTTCTTTAGTTAATAGTGATAATCGCCTTGGGTTGGTGAACTGGGAAAAATCATTTGAGCCCAAAATTCACTTGGTTTACCAGAAATGAACTCTTGCTTGTAGGAAGACACAGATCCTGGGGTTTAACTCCGTTTCTGAAGGGAAAATCAGACCCGAGTTCTCATCCCTGAAACACACTCTGTTTTCACACAAGAATCATCCTCTTCTTTCCAGCATCTCCAATACAGTAAAATCCATGATCATGCCCAGAATATAAAGAACTGTGTTTCTTACTCAAACGGACCATATGTAGTTCAACTCTGCTTATGAAACTGATACAGACCACAGTTCCTCTTATATAAATGCTCTTTAGTTAATAGTGATAATGGCGTTGTGTTCTAGAACTGTGTAAAATCATTTGAGCCGAAAATTCACTCAGTTTACCAGAAATGAACTCTTGCTTGTAGGAATATACAGATCCTGGGGATCAACTCCATTTCTGAAGGTAAATTCAGACCAGAGTTCTCATCCAACGAAACACACTCTGTTTTAATGCAAGAAGCAAGGTCTTCTTTCCTGAGTCTAAAATACAGCAAGAAACATGAGCATTCCCTGAAAAAAAGAACTATTTCCTACTCATACGGACCATATGTAGTTCAACTCTGATTATGAAACTGATTCAAACCACAGCTCCTCTTACATAATTCCTCTTTAGTTAATAGTGAGAATCGTGTTGGGTTCCTGAACTGCGAAAAATCATTTGAGCACAAAATTCACTGTGTTTACCTGAAATGAACTCTTGCTTGTAGGAAGACACAGATCCTGGGGTTTAACTCTGATTCTGAAGGAAATTCAGACCAGTGTTCTCATCCATGAAACACACTCTGTTTTCATGCAAGAAGCATGCTCTTCCTTCCAGCGTCTCCAATACAGCAAGAACCATGAGCATGCCCAGAAAAAAGAAATGTGTTTCCTGGTCATACAGACCATATGTAGTTCAACTCTGCTTATGAAACTGAAACAAACTGCAGCTCCTCTTACATAAATGCTCCTTAGTTAATACTGATAATCGCCTTGGGTGGTGAACTGCGAAAAATCATTTGAGCCCAAAATTCACTTGGTTTACAAGAAATGAACTCTTGCTTGTTGTAAGACACAGATCCGGGGGTTTAACTCGGATTCTGAAGGTAAATTGAGACCAGTGTTGTCATCCATGAAACACATGCTGTTTTAACGCAAGAATCATCCTCTTCTTTTCAGTGTCTCCAATACAGCAAGAACCATGAGAATGCCCAGAAAAAAAAAAAAAAACTGTGTTTCCTCCTCATACAGACCATATGAAGTTCAACTCTGCTTAGGAAACTGAAACAAAACACAGCTCCTCTTATATAAATGTTCTTTAGTTAATAGTGATAATCGCCTTGGGATGGTGAACTGGGAAAAATCATTTGAGCCCAAAATTCACTGTGTTTACCAGAAATGAACTCTTGCTTGTAGGAAGACACAGATCCTGTGGTTTACCTCTGTTTCTGACGGTAAATTCAGACCAGTGTTCTCATCCATGAAACACACTCTGTTTTCACACAAGAAGCAAGCTCTTCTTTCCACCGTCTCCAATACAGCAAGAACCATTAGCATGTCCAGAAAAAAAGAACTGTGTTTCCTACTCATACGTACCATAGGTAGTTCAACTCTGCTTATGAAACTGAAACAAACCACAGCTCCTCTTACGTAAATCCTCTTTAGTTAATAGTGAGAATCTCCTTGGGTGGTGAACTGCGAAAAATCATTTTAGTCCAAAATTCACTTGGTTTACCAGAAATGAAGTCTTGCTTGTAGGAAGACACAGATCCTGTGGTTTAACTCTGTTTCTGACGGTAAATTCAGACCAGTGTTCTCATCCATGAAACACACCCTGTTTTAATGCAAGAAGCAAGCTCTTCTTTCCAGCGTCTCTAATACAGCAAGAACCATGAGCATACCCAGATAAAAAGAAGTGTGTTTCCTACTCATACAGACCATATGTAGTTAAACTCTGCTTATGAAACTGATACAAACCACAGCTCCTCTTACATAAATGTTCTTTAGTTAATAGTGATATTCGCCTTGGGTTGGTGAACTGGGAAAAAACATTTGAGCCCAAAATTCACTGTGTTTACCAGAAATGAACTCTTGCTTGTAGGAAGACACAGATCCTGGGGTTTAACTCCGGTTCTGAAGGGAAAATCAGACCCGAGATCTCATCCCTGAAACACACTCTGTTTTCACACAAGAATCATCCTCTTCTTTCCAGCTTCTCCAATACAGTAAAATCCATGATCATGCCCAGAAAAAAAAGAACTGTGTTTCTTACTCAAACGGACCATATGTAGTTCAACTCTGCTTATGAAACTGATACAGACCACAGTTCCTCTTATATAAATGCTCTTTAGTTAATAGTGATAATGGCGTTGTGTTCTAGAACTGTGTAAAATCATTTGAGCCGAAAATTCACTCAGTTTACCAGAAATGAACTCATGCTTGTAGGAATATACAGATCCTGGGGATCAACTCCATTTCTGAAGGTAAATTCAGACCAGAGTTCTCATCCAACGAAACACACTCTGTTTTAATGCAAGAAGCAAGTTCTTCTTTCCTGAGTCTAAAATACAGCAAGAAACATGAGCATTCCCTGAAAAAAAGAACTATTTCCTACTCATACGGACCATATGTAGTTCAACTCTGATTATGAAACTGATTCAAACCACAGCTCCTCTTACATAATTCCTCTTTAGTTAATAGTGAGAATCGCGTTGGGTTCCTGAACTGCGAAAAATCATTTGAGCACAAAATTCACTGTGTTTACCTGAAATGAACTCTTGCTTGTAGGAAGACACAGATCCTGGGGTTTAACTCTGATTCTGAAGGAAATTCAGACCAGTGTTCTCATCCATGAAACACACTCTGTTTTCACGCAAGAAGCATGCTCTTCCATCCAGCGTCTACAATACAGCAAGAACCATGAGCATGCCCAGAAAAAAGAAATGTGTTTCCTGGTCATACAGACCATATGTAGTTCAACTCTGCTTATGAAACTGATACAGACCACAGCTCCTCTTATATAAATTCTCTTTAGTTAATAGTGATAATCACATTGTGTTCTAGAACTGTGTAAAATCATTTGAGCCGAAAATTCACTCGGTTTACCAGAAATGAACTCTTTCTTGTAGGAAGGCACAGATCCTTGGGTTTAACTCCGTTTCTGAAGGGAAATTCAGACCAGTGTTCTCATCCATGAAACATACTTTGTATTAACACAAGAAGCATGCTCTTCTTTCCAGCGTCTCCAATACAACAAGAACCAGGAGCATGCCCAGAAAAAAACAACTGTGTTTCCTACTGGTACATAACATTGGTAGTTCAACTCTGCTTATGAAACAGATACAAACCACAGCTCCTCTTACATAAATCCTCTTTAGTTTATAGTGAGAATCGCGTTTTGGTTCGTGAACTGCGAAAAATCATTCGAGTTCAAAATACCCTGGGTTTACCAGAAAAGAACTCTTGCTTGTCGAAAGACACACATCCTGGGGTTTTACTCCGTTTCAGAATGAAAATTCAGATTAGAGTTCTCATCCATGAAACACACCCTGTTTTAATGCAAGAAGCAAGCTCTTCTTTCCAGCGTCTCCAATACAGCAAGAACCATGAGCATACCCAGATAAAAAGAAGTGTGTTTCCTACTCATACAGACCATATGTAGTTACACTCTGCTTATGAAACTGATTCAAACCACAGCTCCTCTTATATCATTCCTCTTTAGTTAATAGTGAGAATCGCGTTGGGTTCCTGAACTGTGAAAAATCATTTGAGCCCAAAATTCACTTGGTTTACCAGAAATGAACTCTTTATTGTAGGAAGACACAGATCCTGGGGTTTATCTCCCATTCTGAAGGGAAAAATCAGACCAGAGTTCTCATCCCTGAAACACACTCTGTTTTCACGCAAGAATTATCCTCTTCTTTCCAGCGCCTCCAATATAGTAAAAACCATGAGCATGCCCAGAAAAAAAGAACTGTGTTTCCTACTCAAACGGACCATCTGTAGTTCAACTCTGCTTATGGAACTGATACAGACCACAGCTCCTCTTATATAAATGCTCTTTAATTAATAGTGAGAATAGCGTTGGGTTCCGGAACTGCGAAAAATCATTTGAGCACAAAATTCACTGGGTTTACCTGAAATGAACTCTTGCTTTTAGAAAGACACAGATCCTGGGGTTTAACTCTATTTCTTAAGGGAAATTCAGACCAGTGTTCTCATCCATGAAACATACGTGGTATTAACACAAGAAGCATGCTCTTCTTTCCAGCGTCTCCAATACAACAAGAACCATGAGCATGCCCAGAAAAAAAGAACTGTGTTTCCTGGTCATACAGACCATATGTAGTTCAACTCTGATTATGAAACTGATGCAGACCACAGCTCCTCTTATATAAATTCTCTTTAGTTAATAGTGATAATCGCATTGTGTTCTAGAACTGTGTAAAATCATTTGAGCCGAAAATTCACTCGGTTTACCAGAAATGAACTATTGCTTGTAGGAAGACACAGATCCTTGGGTTTAACTCCGTTTCTGAAGGGAAATTCAGACCAGTGTTCTCATCCATGAAACATACTTTGTATTAACACAAGAAGCATGCTCTTCTTTCCAGCGTCTCCAATACAACAAGAACCATGAGCATGCCCAGAAAAAAAGAATTGTGTTTCCTACTCATACATAACATAGGTAGTTCAACTCTGCTTATGAAACAGATACAAACCACAGCTCCTCTTACATAAATCCTCTTTAGTTTATAGTGAGAATCGCGTTTTGGTTCGTGAACTGCGAAAAATCATTCGAGTTCAAAATTACCCTGGGTTTACCAGAAAAGAACTCTTGCTTGTAGGAAGACACACATCCTGGGGTTTAACTCCGTTTCAGAAGGAAAATTCAGACGAGAATTCTCATCCATGATACACACCCTGTTTTAATGCAAGAAGCAAGCTCTTCTTTCCAGCGTCTCCAATACAGCAAGAACCATGAGCATACCCAGATAAAAAGAAGTGTGTTTCCTACTCATACAGACCATATGTAGTTCAACTCTGCTTATGAAACTGATACAAACCACAGCTCCTCTTACATAAATCCTCTTTAGTTAATAGTGAGAATAGCGTTGGGTTTGTGAACTACGAAAAATCATTTGAGCCGAAAAATAACTGGGTTTACCAGAAATGAACTCTTGCTTGTAGGAAGACACAGTTCATGGGGTTTAACTCCGTTTCTGAAGTGAAATTTAGACCAGAATTCTCATACCTGAAAAACACTCCGTTTTAAGGCATGAATCATCCTCTTCTTTCCAGGGTCTCCAATTCAGTAAGAACCATGAGCATGGCCAGAAAAAAAGAACAGTGTTTCCTACTCATACGGACCATATGTAGTTCAACTCTGCTTATGACTGATACAAACCACAGCTCCGCTTTCATAAATGCTCTTTAGTTAATAGTGATAATCGCGATGGGTTCTAGAACTGTGTAAAGTCATTTGAGCCGAAAATTCACTTGGTTTACCAGAAATGAACTCCTGCTGGTAGGAAGACACAGATCATGGGGTTTAACTCTGTTTGTGAAGGGAAATTCAGACCAGAGTTTCCTCCATGAAACACACCCTGTTTTAATGCAAGAAGCAAGCTCTTCTTTCCAGTGTCTTCAATAGAGAAAGAACCATGAGCATTCCCTGAAAAAAAGAACAGTGTTTCCTACTCATACGGACCATATGTAGTTCAACTCTGCTTATGAAACTGATACAAACCACAGCTCCGCTAACATAAATGCTCTTTAGTTAATATTGAGAATCGCGTTGGTTTCGTGAACTGCGAAAAATCATTTGAGCCCAAAATTCACTGGGGTAACCAGTAGTGAACTCTTGCTGGTAGGAAGACAAAGATCCTGGGGTTTAACTCCGTTTCTGAAGGGAAATTCAGACCAGAGTTCTCTTCCCTGAAACATACCCTGTTTTAAGACAAGAAGCATCCTTTTCTTTCCAGCGTCACCAATACAGCAAGGACCATGATTATGCTCTGAAAAAATGAACTGTGTTTCCTAGTCATACGGACCATATGTAATTCAACTCTGCTTATGAAACTGATACAAACCACAGCTCCTCTTACATAAATGCTCTTTAGTTAATAGTGATAATCGCGTTGTGTTCTACAACTGTGTAAAGTCATTTGAGCCGAAAATTCACTGGGTTTACCAGAAATGAACTCTTGCTGGTAGGAAGACACAGATCATGGGGTTTAACTCCGTTTCTGAAGGGAAATGCAGACCAGTGTTCTCATCCATGAAATACACTCTGTTGTAATGCAAGAAGTAAGGTCTTCTTTCCAGAGACACCAATACAACAAGAACCATGAGCATGCCCAGAAAAAAAGAACTGTGTTTCCTACTCATACGGACCATATGTAGTTCAACTCTGCTTATGAAACTGGTACAAACCACAGCTCCTCTTACATAAATCCTCTTTAGTTAATAGTGAGAATAGCGTTGGGTTTATGAACTGCGAAAAATCATTTGAGCCGAAAATTCACTGGGTTTACCATAAATAAACTCTTGCTTGTAGGTAGACACAGATCCTGGGGTTTAACTCCGTTTCTGAAGGGAAATTCAGACCAGAGTTCTCATACCTGAGACACACTCTGTTTTAACGAAGAAGCAAGCTCTTCTTTGCAGAGTCTAAATTACAGCAAGAACCATGAGCATGGCCTGAAAAAAAGAACGGTGTTTCCTACTCATACGCACCATATGTAGTTCAACTCTGCTTATGAAACTGATACAAACCACACCTCCTCTTACATAAATGCTCTTTAGTTAATAGTGATAATCGTGTTGTGTTCTAGAACTGTGATAAACCATTTGAGGCAAAAAATCAATTGGTATACCAGAAATGAACTCTTGCTTGTAGGAAGACACAGATCATGGGGTTTAACTCTGTTTCTGAAGGGTTAATGAGACCAGTGTTCTCATCCATGAAACATAGTCTGTTTTAAAGCAAGAAGCAAGCTCTTCATTCCTGAGTCTAGAATACAGCAAGAATCATGAGCATGCCCTGAAAAAAGAACTGTGTTTCCAACTCATATGGACCATATGTAGTTCAACTCTGCATATGAAACTAATACAAACCACAGCTCGTCTTACATAAATGCTCTTTAGTTAATACTGAGAATCGCGTTGAGGTCGTGGACTGTGAAAAATCATTTGAGCCGAAAATTGACTTGGTTTACTAGAAGTGAACTCTTGCTGGTAGGAAGACACAGATCCTGGGATTTAACTCCGTTTCTGAAGGGAAATTCAGACCAGAGTTCTCCTCCATGAAACACAACCTGTTTTAATGCAAGAAGCAAGCTCTTCTTTCCAGTGTCTTCAATACAGCAAGAACAATGAGCATTCCCTGAAAAAAAGAACAGTGTTTCCTACTCATACGGACCATATGTAGTTCAACTCTGCTTATGAAACTGATACAAACCACAGCTCCGCTAACATAAATGCTCTTTAGTTAATAGTGATAATCGCATTGTGTTCTAGAACTGTGTAAAATCATTTGAGCCGAAAATTCACTCGGTTTACCAGAAATGAACTATTGCTTGTAGGAAGACACAGATCCTTGGGTTTAACTCCGTTTCTGAAGGGAAATTCAGACCAGTGTTCTCATCCATGAAACATACTTTGTATTAACACAAGAAGCATGCTCTTCTTTCCAGCGTCTCCAATACAACAAGAACCATGAGCATGCCCAGAAAAAAAGAATTGTGTTTCCTACTCATACATAACATAGGTAGTTCAACTCTGCTTATGAAACAGATACAAACCACAGCTCCTCTTACATAAATCCTCTTTAGTTTATAGTGAGAATCGCGTTTTGGTTCGTGAACTGCGAAAAATCATTCGAGTTCAAAATTACCCTGGGTTTACCAGAAAAGAACTCTTGCTTGTAGGAAGACACACATCCTGGGGTTTAACTCCGTTTCAGAAGGAAAATTCAGACGAGAATTCTCATCCATGATACACACCCTGTTTTAATGCAAGAAGCAAGCTCTTCTTTCCAGCGTCTCCAATACAGCAAGAACCATGAGCATACCCAGATAAAAAGAAGTGTGTTTCCTACTCATACAGACCATATGTAGTTCAACTCTGCTTATGAAACTGATACAAACCACAGCTCCTCTTACATAAATCCTCTTTAGTTAATAGTGAGAATAGCGTTGGGTTTGTGAACTACGAAAAATCATTTGAGCCGAAAAATAACTGGGTTTACCAGAAATGAACTCTTGCTTGTAGGAAGACACAGTTCATGGGGTTTAACTCCGTTTCTGAAGTGAAATTTAGACCAGAATTCTCATACCTGAAAAACACTCCGTTTTAAGGCATGAATCATCCTCTTCTTTCCAGGGTCTCCAATTCAGTAAGAACCATGAGCATGGCCAGAAAAAAAGAACAGTGTTTCCTACTCATACGGACCATATGTAGTTCAACTCTGCTTATGACTGATACAAACCACAGCTCCGCTTTCATAAATGCTCTTTAGTTAATAGTGATAATCGCGATGGGTTCTAGAACTGTGTAAAGTCATTTGAGCCGAAAATTCACTTGGTTTACCAGAAATGAACTCCTGCTGGTAGGAAGACACAGATCATGGGGTTTAACTCTGTTTGTGAAGGGAAATTCAGACCAGAGTTTCCTCCATGAAACACACCCTGTTTTAATGCAAGAAGCAAGCTCTTCTTTCCAGTGTCTTCAATAGAGAAAGAACCATGAGCATTCCCTGAAAAAAAGAACAGTGTTTCCTACTCATACGGACCATATGTAGTTCAACTCTGCTTATGAAACTGATACAAACCACAGCTCCGCTAACATAAATGCTCTTTAGTTAATATTGAGAATCGCGTTGGTTTCGTGAACTGCGAAAAATCATTTGAGCCCAAAATTCACTGGGGTAACCAGTAGTGAACTCTTGCTGGTAGGAAGACAAAGATCCTGGGGTTTAACTCCGTTTCTGAAGGGAAATTCAGACCAGAGTTCTCTTCCCTGAAACATACCCTGTTTTAAGACAAGAAGCATCCTTTTCTTTCCAGCGTCACCAATACAGCAAGGACCATGATTATGCTCTGAAAAAATGAACTGTGTTTCCTAGTCATACGGACCATATGTAATTCAACTCTGCTTATGAAACTGATAAAAACCACAGCTCCTCTTACATAAATGCTCTTTAGTTAATAGTGATAATCGCGTTGTGTTCTACAACTGTGTAAAGTCATTTGAGCCGAAAATTCACTGGGTTTACCAGAAATGAACTCTTGCTGGTAGGAAGACACAGATCATGGGGTTTAACTCCGTTTCTGAAGGGAAATGCAGACCAGTGTTCTCATCCATGAAATACACTCTGTTGTAATGCAAGAAGTAAGGTCTTCTTTCCAGAGACACCAATACAACAAGAACCATGAGCATGCCCAGAAAAAAAGAACTGTGTTTCCTACTCATACGGACCATATGTAGTTCAACTCTGCTTATGAAACTGGTACAAACCACAGCTCCTCTTACATAAATCCTCTTTAGTTAATAGTGAGAATAGCGTTGGGTTTATGAACTGCGAAAAATCATTTGAGCCGAAAATTCACTGGGTTTACCATAAATAAACTCTTGCTTGTAGGTAGACACAGATCCTGGGGTTTAACTCCGTTTCTGAAGGGAAATTCAGACCAGAGTTCTCATACCTGAGACACACTCTGTTTTAACGAAGAAGCAAGCTCTTCTTTGCAGAGTCTAAATTACAGCAAGAACCATGAGCATGGCCTGAAAAAAAGAACGGTGTTTCCTACTCATACGCACCATATGTAGTTCAACTCTGCTTATGAAACTGATACAAACCACACCTCCTCTTACATAAATGCTCTTTAGTTAATAGTGATAATCGTGTTGTGTTCTAGAACTGTGATAAACCATTTGAGGCAAAAAATCAATTGGTATACCAGAAATGAACTCTTGCTTGTAGGAAGACACAGATCATGGGGTTTAACTCTGTTTCTGAAGGGTTAATGAGACCAGTGTTCTCATCCATGAAACATAGTCTGTTTTAAAGCAAGAAGCAAGCTCTTCATTCCTGAGTCTAGAATACAGCAAGAATCATGAGCATGCCCTGAAAAAAGAACTGTGTTTCCAACTCATATGGACCATATGTAGTTCAACTCTGCATATGAAACTAATACAAACCACAGCTCGTCTTACATAAATGCTCTTTAGTTAATACTGAGAATCGCGTTGAGGTCGTGGACTGTGAAAAATCATTTGAGCCGAAAATTGACTTGGTTTACTAGAAGTGAACTCTTGCTGGTAGGAAGACACAGATCCTGGGATTTAACTCCGTTTCTGAAGGGAAATTCAGACCAGAGTTCTCCTCCATGAAACACAACCTGTTTTAATGCAAGAAGCAAGCTCTTCTTTCCAGTGTCTTCAATACAGCAAGAACAATGAGCATTCCCTGAAAAAAAGAACAGTGTTTCCTACTCATACGGACCATATGTAGTTCAACTCTGCTTATGAAACTGATACAAACCACAGCTCCGCTAACATAAATGCTCTTTAGTTAATAGTGAGAATCGCGTTAGGTTCGTGAACTGTGAAAAATCATTTGAGCCCAAAATTCACTGGGTTTACCTGAAATGAAATCTTGCTTGTAGGAAGACATAGATCATGGGGTTTAACTCCATTTCGGAAGGCTAATTCAGAACAGAATTCTCAACCCTGGAAAACACTCTGTTTTAAGGCAAGAATCATCCTCTTCTTTCCAGCGTCTCCAATACAGCAAGAACCATGAGCATGCCCAGAAAAAAACAACTGTGTTTCCTACTGGTACATAACATTGGTAGTTCAACTCTGCTTATGAAACAGATACAAACCACAGCTCCTCTTACATAAATCCTCTTTAGTTTATAGTGAGAATCGCGTTTTGGTTCGTGAACTGCGAAAAATCATTCGAGTTCAAAATTACCCTGGGTTTACTAGAAAAGAACTCTTGCTTGTAGGAAGACACACATCCTGGGGTTTAACTCCGTTTCAGAAGGAAAATTCAGACGAGAATTCTCATCCATGATACACACCCTGTTTTAATGCAAGAAGCAAGCTCTTCTTTCCAGCGTCTCCAATACAGCAAGAACCATGAGCATACCCAGATAAAAAGAAGTGTGTTTCCTACTCATACAGACCATATGTAGTTCAACTCTGCTTATGAAACTGATACAAACCACAGCTCCTCTTACATAAATCCTCTTTAGTTAATAGTGAGAATAGCGTTGGGTTTGTGAACTACGAAAAATCATTTGAGCCGAAAAATAACTGGGTTTACCAGAAATGAACTCTTGCTTGTAGGAAGACACAGTTCATGGGGTTTAACTCCGTTTCTGAAGTGAAATTTAGACCAGAATTCTCATACCTGAAAAACACTCCGTTTTAAGGCATGAATCATCCTCTTCTTTCCAGGGTCTCCAATTCAGTAAGAAACATGAGCATGGCCAGAAAAAAAGAACAGTGTTTCCTACTCATACGGACCATATGTAGTTCAACTCTGCTTATGACTGATACAAACCACAGCTCCGCTTTCATAAATGCTCTTTAGTTAATAGTGATAATCGCGATGGGTTCTAGAACTGTGTAAAGTCATTTGAGCCGAAAATTCACTTGGTTTACCAGAAATGAACTCCTGCTGGTAGGAAGACACAGATCATGGGGTTTAACTCTGTTTGTGAAGGGAAATTCAGACTAGAGTTTCCTCCATGAAACACACCCTGTTTTAATGCAAGAAGCAAGCTCTTCTTTCCAGTGTCTTCAATAGAGAAAGAACCATGAGCATTCCCTGAAAAAAAGAACAGTGTTTCCTACTCATACGGACCATATGTAGTTCAACTCTGCTTATGAAACTGATACAAACCACAGCTCCGCTAACATAAATGCTCTTTAGTTAATATTGAGAATCGCGTTGGTTTCGTGAACTGCGAAAAATCATTTGAGCCCAAAATTCACTGGGGTAACCAGTAGTGAACTCTTGCTGGTAGGAAGACAAAGATCCTGGGGTTTAACTCCGTTTCTGAAGGGAAATTCAGACCAGAGTTCTCTTCCCTGAAACATACCCTGTTTTAAGACAAGAAGCATCCTTTTCTTTCCAGCGTCACCAATACAGCAAGGACCATGATTATGCTCTGAAAAAATGAACTGTGTTTCCTAGTCATACGGACCATATGTAATTCAACTCTGCTTATGAAACTGATACAAACCACAGCTCCTCTTACATAAATGCTCTTTAGTTAATAGTGATAATCGCGTTGTGTTCTACAACTGTGTAAAGTCATTTGAGCCGAAAATTCACTGGGTTTACCAGAAATGAACTCTTGCTGGTAGGAAGACACAGATCATGGGGTTTAACTCCGTTTCTGAAGGGAAATGCAGACCAGTGTTCTCATCCATGAAATACACTCTGTTGTAATGCAAGAAGTAAGGTCTTCTTTCCAGAGACACCAATACAACAAGAACCATGAGCATGCCCAGAAAAAAAGAACTGTGTTTCCTACTCATACGGACCATATGTAGTTCAACTCTGCTTATGAAACTGGTACAAACCACAGCTCCTCTTACATAAATCCTCTTTAGTTAATAGTGAGAATAGCGTTGGGTTTATGAACTGCAAAAAATCATTTGAGCCAAAAATTCACTGGGTTTACCATAAATAAACTCTTGCTTGTAGGTAGACACAGATCCTGGGGTTTAACTCCGTTTCTGAAGGGAAATTCAGACCAGAGTTCTCATACCTGAGACACACTCTGTTTTAACGAAGAAGCAAGCTCTTCTTTTCAGAGTCTAAATTACAGCAAGAACCATGAGCATGGCCTGAAAAAAAGAACTGTGTTTCCTACTCATACGCACCATATGTAGTTCAACTCTGCTTATGAAACTGATACAAACCACACCACCTCTTAATAAATGCTCTTTAGTTAATAGTGATAATCGTGTTGTGTTCTAGAACTGTGATAAACCATTTGAGGCAAAAAATCAATTGGTATACCAGAAATGAACTCTTGCTTGTAGGAAGACACAGATCATGGGGTTTAACTCTGTTTCTGAAGGGTTAATGAGACCAGTGTTCTCATCCGTGAAACATACTCTGTTTTAAAGCAAGAAGCAAGTTCTTCATTCCTTAGTCTAGAATACAGCAAGAACCATGAGCATGGCCTGAAAAAAAGAACTGTGTTTCCTACTCATACGCACCATATGTAGTTCAACTCTGCTTATGAAACTGATACAAACCACACCTCCTCTTAATAAATGCTCTTTAGTTAATAGTGATAATCGTGTTGTGTTCTAGAACTGTGATAAACCATTTGAGGCAAAAAATCAATTGGTATACCAGAAATGAACTCTTGCTTGTAGGAAGACACAGATCATGGGGTTTAACTCTGTTTCTCAAGGGTTAATGAGACCAGTGTTCTCATCCGTGAAACATACTCTGTTTTAAAGCAAGAAGCAAGTTCTTCATTCCTTAGTCTAGAATACAGCAAGAATCATGAGCATGCCCTGAAAAAAGAACTGTGTTTCCAACTCATATGGACCATATGTAGTTCAACTCTGCATATGAAACTAATACAAACCACAGCTCGTCTTACATAAATGCTCTTTAGTTAATAGTGAGAATCGCGTTGAGGTCGTGGACTGTGAAAAATCATTTGAGCCGAAAATTGACTTGGTTTACTAGAAGTGAACTCTTGCTGGTAGGAAGACACAGATCCTGGGATTTAACTCCGTTTCTGAAGGGAAATTCAGACCAGAGTTCTCCTCCATGAAACACAACCTGTTTTAATGCAAGAAGCAAGCTCTTCTTTCCAGTGTCTTCAATACAGCAAGAACAATGAGCATTCCCTGAAAAAAAGAACAGTGTTTCCTACTCATACGGACCATATGTAGTTCAACTCTGCTTATGAAACTGACACAAACCACAGCTCCGCTAACATAAATGCTCTTTAGTTAATAGTGAGAATCGCGTTAGGTTCGTGAACTGCGAAAAATCATTTGAGCCCAAAATTCACTGGGTTTACCTGAAATGAAATCTTGCTTGTAGGAAGACATAGATCATGGGGTTTAACTCCATTTCTGAAGGCAAATTCAGACCAGAATTCTCAACCCTGGAAAACACTCTGTTTTAAGGCAAGAATCATCCTCTTCTTTCCAGCGTCTCTAATACAGTAAGAACCAAGAGCATGCCGAGAAAAAAAGAACTGTGTTTCCTAATCATACGGACCATATGTAGTTCAACTCTGCTTATGAAATGATACAGACCACAGCTCCTCTTACATAAATGCTCTTTAGTTAATAGTGATAAACACGTTGGGTTCTACAATTGTGTAAAATCATTTGAGCCGAAAATTCAATGGGTTTACCAGAAATGAACTCTTCCTTGTAGGAAGACACAGATCATGGGGTTTAACTCCGTTTGTGAAGGGAAATTCAGACCACAGTTCTCATACATGAAACACACTCTGTTTTAATGCAAGAAGCAAGCTCTTCTTTCCAGCGTCTCCCATACAGCAAGAACCATGACCATGCCCTGAAAAAAAGAACTGTGTTTCCTACTCATACGGACCATATGTAGTTCAACTCTGCTTATGAAATGATACAGACCACAGCTCCTCTTACATAAATGCTCCTTAGTTAATAGTGATAAACACGTTGGGTTCTGCAACTGGGTAAAGTCATTTGAGCCAAAAATTCACTGGGTTTACCAGAAAAGAACTCTTGCTGGTAGGTACACAGATCATGGGGTTTAACTCCGTTTTTGAAGCGAAATTCAGACCAAAGTTCTCATCCATCAAACACACCCTGTTTTAATGCAAGAAGCAAGCTCTTCTTCCAGAGTCTAAAATACAGCAAGGAACATGAGCATGCCCTGAAAAAAAGAAATGTGTTTCATACTCATACGGACCATATGTAGTTCAACTCTGCTTATGAAACTGATACAAACCACAGCTCCGCTTTCATAAATGCTCTTTAGTTAATAGTGATAATCGCGATGGGTTCTAGAACTGTGTAAAGTCATTTGAGCCGAAAATTCACTTGGTTTACCAGAAATGAACTCCTGCTGGTAGGAAGACACAGATCATGGGATTTAACTCTGTTTGTGAAGGGAAATTCATACCAGAGTTCTCCTCCGTGAAACACACCCTGTTTTAATGCAAGAAGCAAGCTCTTCTTTCCAGTGTCTTCAATACAACAAGAACCATGAGCATGCCCAGAAAAAAACAACTGTGTTTCCTACTGGTACATAACATTGGTAGTTCAACTCTGCTTATGAAACAGATAAAAACCACAGCTCCTCTTACATAAATCCTCTTTAGTTTATAGTGAGAATCGCGTTTTGGTTCGTGAACTGCGAAAAATCATTCGAGTTCAAAATACCCTGGGTTTACCAGAAAAGAACTCTTGCTTGTAGGAAGACAAACATCCTGGGGTTTAACTACGTTTCAGAATGAAAATTCAGATGAGAGTTCTCATCCATGAAACACACCCTGTTTTAATGCAAGAAGCAAGCTCTTCTTTCCAGCGTCTCCAATACAGCAAGAACCATGAGCATACCCAGATAAAAAGAAGTGTGTTTCCTACTCATACAGACCATATGTAGTTAAACTCTGCTTATGAAACTGATACAAACCACAGCTCCTCTTACATAAATGTTCTTTAGTTAATAGTGATAATCGCCTTGGGTTGGTGAACTGGGAAAAAACATTTGAGCCCAAAATTCACTGTGTTTACCAGAAATGAACTCTTGCTTGTAGGAAGACACAGATCCTGGGGTTTAACTCCGGTTCTGAAGGGAAAATCAGACCCGAGTTCTCATCCCTAAAACACACTCTGTTTTCCCACAAGAATCATCCTCTTCTTTCCAGCATCTCCAATACAGTAAAATCCATGATCATGCCCAGAAAAAAAAGAACTGTGTTTCTTACTCAAACGGACCATATGTAGTTCAACTCTGCTTATGAAACTGATACAGACCACAGTTCCTCTTATATAAATGCTCTTTAGTTAATAGTGATAATGGCGTTGTGTTCTAGAACTGTGTAAAATCATTTGAGCCGAAAATTCACTCAGTTTACCAGAAATGAACTCTTGCTTGTAGGAAGATACAGATCCTGGGGATCAACTCCATTTCTGAAGGTAAATTCAGACCAGAGTTCTCATCCAACGAAACATACTCTGTTTTAATGCAAGAAGCAAGCTCTTCTTTCCTGAGTCTAAAATACAGCAAGAAACATGAGCATTCCCTGAAAAAAAGAACTATTTCCTACTCATACGGACCATATGTAGTTCAACTCTGATTATGAAACTGATTCAAACCACAGCTCCTCTTACATAATTCCTCTTTAGTTAATAGTAAGAATCGCGTTGGGTTCCTGAACTGCGAAAAATCATTTGAGCACAAAATTCACTGTGTTTACCTGAAATGAACTCTTGCTTGTAGGAAGACACAGATCCTGGGGTTTAACTCTGATTCTGAAGGAAATTCAGACCAGTGTTCTCATCCATGAAACACACTCTGTTTTCACGCAAGAAGCATGCTCTTCCATCCAGCGTCTACAATACAGCAAGAACCATGAGCATGCCCAGAAAAAAAGAACTGTGTTTCCTACTCAAACGGACCATCTGTAGTTCAACTCTGCTTATGGAACTGATACAGACCACAGCTCCTCTTATATAAATGCTCTTTAATTAATAGTGAGAATAGCGTTGGGTTCCGGAACTGCGAAAAATCATTTGAGCACAAAATTCACTGGGTTTACCTGAAATGAACTCTTGCTTTTAGAAAGACACAGATCCTGGGGTTTAACTCTATTTCTTAAGGGAAATTCAGACCATTGTTCTCATCCATGAAACATACGTTGTATTAACACAAGAAGCATGCTCTTCTTTCCAGCGTCTCCAATACAACAAGAACCATGAGCATGCCCAGAAAAAAAGAACTGTGTTTCCTGGTCATACAGACCATATGTAGTTCAACTCTGATTATGAAACTGATGCAGACCACAGCTCCTCTTATATAAATTCTCTTTAGTTAATAGTGATAATCGCATTGTGTTCTAGAACTGTGTAAAATCATTTGAGCCGAAAATTCACTCGGTTTACCAGAAATGAACTATTGCTTATAGGAAGACACAGATCCTTGGGTTTAACTCCGTTTCTGAAGGGAAATTCAGACCAGTGTTCTCATCCATGAAACATACTTTGTATTAACACAAGAAGCATGCTCTTCTTTCCAGCGTCTCCAATACAACAAGAACCATGAGCATGCCCAGAAAAAAAGAATTGTGTTTCCTACTCATACATAACATAGGTAGTTCAACTCTGCTTATGAAACAGATACAAACCACAGCTCCTCTTACATAAATCCTCTTTAGTTTATAGTGAGAATCGCGTTTTGGTTCGTGAACTGCGAAAAATCATTCGAGTTCAAAATTACCCTTGGTTTACCAGAAAAGAACTCTTGCTTGTAGGAAGACACACATCCTGGGGTTTAACTCCGTTTCAGAAGGAAAATTCAGACGAGAATTCTCATCCATGATACACACCCTGTTTTAATGCAAGAAGCAAGCTCTTCTTTCCAGCGTCTCCAATACAGCAAGAACCATGAGCATACCCAGATAAAAAGAAGTGTGTTTCTTACTCATACAGACCATATGTAGTTCAACTCTGCTTATGAAACTGATACAAACCACAGCTCCTCTTACATAAATCCTCTTTAGTTAATAGTGAGAATAGCGTTGGGTTTGTGAACTACGAAAAATCATTTGAGCCGAAAAATAACTGGGTTTACCAGAAATGAACTCTTGCTTGTAGGAAGACACAGTTCATGGGGTTTAACTCCGTTTCTGAAGTGAAATTTAGACCAGAATTCTCATACCTGAAAAACACTCCGTTTTAAGGCATGAATCATCCTCTTCTTTCCAGGGTCTCCAATTCAGTAAGAAACATGAGCATGGCCAGAAAAAAAGAACAGTGTTTCCTACTCATACGGACCATATGTAGTTCAACTCTGCTTATGACTGATACAAACCACAGCTCCGCTTTCATAAATGCTCTTTAGTTAATAGTGATAATCGCGATGGGTTCTAGAACTGTGTAAAGTCATTTGAGCCGAAAATTCACTTGGTTTACCAGAAATGAACTCCTGCTGGTAGGAAGACACAGATCATGGGGTTTAACTCTGTTTGTGAAGGGAAATTCAGACCAGAGTTTCCTCCATGAAACACACCCTGTTTTAATGCAAGAAGCAAGCTCTTCTTTCCAGTGTCTTCAATAGAGAAAGAACCATGAGCATTCCCTGAAAAAAAGAACAGTGTTTCCTACTCATACGGACCATATGTAGTTCAACTCTGCTTATGAAACTGATACAAACCACAGCTCCGCTAACATAAATGCTCTTTAGTTAATATTGAGAATCGCGTTGGTTTCGTGAACTGCGAAAAATCATTTGAGCCCAAAATTCACTGGGGTAACCAGTAGTGAACTCTTGCTGGTAGGAAGACAAAGATCCTGGGGTTTAACTCCGTTTCTGAAGGGAAATTCAGACCAGAGTTCTCTTCCCTGAAACATACCCTGTTTTAAGACAAGAAGCATCCTTTTCTTTCCAGCGTCACCAATACAGCAAGGACCATGATTATGCTCTGAAAAAATGAACTGTGTTTCCTAGTCATACGGACCATATGTAATTCAACTCTGCTTATGAAACTGATACAAACCACAGCTCCTCTTACATAAATGCTCTTTAGTTAATAGTGATAATCGCGTTGTGTTCTACAACTGTGTAAAGTCATTTGAGCCGAAAATTCACTGGGTTTACCAGAAATGAACTCTTGCTGGTAGGAAGACACAGATCATGGGGTTTAACTCCGTTTCTGAAGGGAAATGCAGACCAGTGTTCTCATCCATGAAATACACTCTGTTGTAATGCAAGAAGTAAGGTCTTCTTTCCAGAGACACCAATACTACAAGAACCATGAGCATGCCCAGAAAAAAAGAACTGTGTTTCCTACTCATACGGACCATATGTAGTTCAACTCTGCTTATGAAACTGGTACAAACCACAGCTCCTCTTACATAAATCCTCTTTAGTTAATAGTGAGAACAGCGTTGGGTTTATGAACTGCGAAAAATCATTTGAGCCGAAAATTCACTGGGTTTACCATAAATAAACTCTTGCTTGTAGGTAGACACGGATCCTGGGGTTTAACTCCGTTTCTGAAGGGAAATTCAGACCAGAGTTCTCATACCTGAGACACACTCTGTTTTAACGAAGAAGCAAGCTCTTCTTTTCAGAGTCTAAATTACAGCAAGAACCATGAGCATGGCCTGAAAAAAAGAACTGTGTTTCCTACTCATACGCACCATATGTAGTTCAACTCTGCTTATGAAACTGATACAAACCACACCTCCTCTTAATAAATGCTCTTTAGTTAATAGTGATAATCGTGTTGTGTTCTAGAACTGTGATAAACCATTTGAGGCAAAAAATCAATTGGTATACCAGAAATGAACTCTTGTTTGTAGGAAGACACAGATCATGGGGTTTAACTCTGTTTCTCAAGGGTTAATGAGACCAGTGTTCTCATCCATGAAACATACTCTGTTTTAAAGCAAGAAGCAAGTTCTTCATTCCTTAGTCTAGAATACAGCAAGAATCATGAGCATGCCCTGAAAAAAGAACTGTGTTTCCAACTCATATGGACCATATGTAGTTCAACTCTGCATATGAAACTAATACAAACTACAGCTCGTCTTACATAAATGCTCTTTAGTTAATAGTGAGAATCGCGTTGAGGTCGTGGACTGTGAAAAATCATTTGAGCCGAAAATTGACTTGGTTTACTAGAAGTGAACTCTTGCTGGTAGGAAGACACAGATCCTGGGATTTAACTCCGTTTCTAAAGGGAAATTCAGACCAGAGTTCCCCTCCATGAAACACAACCTGTTTTAATGCAAGAAGCAAGCTCTTCTTTCCAGTGTCTTCAATACAGCAAGAACAATGAGCATTCCCTGAAAAAAAGAACAGTGTTTCCTACTCATACGGACCATATGTAGTTCAACTCTGCTTATGAAACTGACACAAACCACAGCTCCGCTAACATAAATGCTCTTTAGTTAATAGTGAGAATCGCGTTAGGTTCGTGAACTGTGAAAAATCATTTGAGCCCAAAATTCACTGGGTTTACCTGAAATGAAATCTTGCTTGTAGGAAGACATAGATCATGGGGTTTAACTCCATTTCGGAAGGCTAATTCAGAACAGAATTCTCAACCCTGGAAAACACTCTGTTTTAAGGCAAGAATCATCCTCTTCTTTCCAGCGTCTCCAATACAGTAAGAACCATGAGCATGCCAAGAAAAAAAGAACTGTGTTTCCTACTCATACGGACCATATGTAGTTCAACTCTGCTTATGAAATGATACAGACCACAGCTCCTCTTACATAAATGCTCTTTAGTTAATAGTGATAAACACGTTGGGTTCTACAACTGTGTACAATCATTTGAGCCGAAAATTCTATGGGTTTACCAGAAATGAACTCTTCCTTGTAGGAAGACACAGATCATGGGGTTTAACTCCGTTTGTGAAGGGAAATTCAGACCACAGTTCTCATACATGAAACACACTCTGTTTTAATGCAAGAAGCAAGCTCTTCTTTCCAGCGTCTCCAATACAGCAAGAACCATGAGCATGCCCTGAAAAAAAGAAATGTGTTTTATACTCATACGGACAATATGTAGTTCAACTCTGCTTATGAAACTGATACAAACCACAGCTCCTCTTACATAAATGCTCTTTAGTTACTAGTGATAATCGTGTAGTATTCGTGAACTGCGAATAATCATTTGAGCCCAAAATTCAAAGGGTGAACCAGAAATGAACTCTTGCTTGTAGGAAGACACAGATCCTGGGGTTTAACTCCGTTTCTGAAGGGAAATTCAGAAGAGTTCTCATCCCTGAAACACACTCTGTTTTAACGTAAGAAGCAAGCTCTTCTTTCCAGCGTCTCCAATACATTAAGAACCATGGGCATGCCGAGATAAAAATAACTGTGTTTCCTACTCATACGGATCATATGTTGTTCAACTCTGCTTATGAAATGATACAGACCACAGCTCCTCTTACATAAATGCTCCTTAGTTAATAGTGATAAACACGTTGGGTTCTGCAACTGGGTAAAGTCATTTGAGCCAAAAATTCACTGGGTTTACCAGAAAAGAACTCTTGCAGGTAGGTACACAGATCATGGGGTTTAACTCCGTTTTTGAAGCAAAATTCAGACCAAAGTTCTCATCCATGAAACACACCCTGTTTTAATGCAAGAAGCAAGCTCTTCTTCCAGAGTCTAAAATACAGCAAGGAACATGAGCATGTCCTGAAAAAAAGAAATGTGTTTCATACTCATACGGACCATATGTAGTTCAACTCTGCTTATGAAACTGATACAAACCACAGCTCCGCTTACATAAATGCTCTTTAGTTAATAGTGAGAATCGCGTTAGGTTCGTGAACTGTGAAAAATCATTTGAGCCCAAAATTCACTGGGTTTACCTGAAATGAAATCTTGCTTGTAGGAAGACATAGATCATGGGGTTTAACTCCATTTCTGAAGGCTAATTCAGACCAGAATTCTCAACCCTGGAAAACACTCTGTTTTAAGGCAAGAATCATCCTCTTCTTTCCAGCGTCTCCAATACAGTAAGAACCATGAGCATGCCGAGAAAAAAAGAACTGTGTTTCCTACTCATACGGACCATATGTAGTTCAACTCTGCTTATGAAATGATACAGACCACAGCTCCTCTTACATAAATGCTCTTTAGTTAATAGTGATAAACACGTTGGGTTCTACAACTGTGTAAAATCATTTGAGCCGAAAATTCTATGGGTTTACCAGAAATGAACTCTTCCTTGTAGGAAGACACAGATCATGGGGTTTAACTCCGTTTGTGAAGGGAAATTCAGACCACAATTCTCATACATGAAACACACTCTGTTTTAATGCAAGAAGCAAGCTCTTCTTTCCAGCGTCTCCAATACAGCAAGAACCATGAGCATGCCCTGAAAAAAAGAAATGTGTTTTATACTCATACGGACAATATGTAGTTCAACTCTGCTTATGAAACTGATACAAACCACAGCTCCTCTTACATAAATGCTCTTTAGTTACTAGTGATAATCGTGTAGTATTCGTGAACTGCGAATAATCATTTGAGCCCAAAATTCAAAGGGTGAACCAGAAATGAACTCTTGCTTGTAGGAAGACACAGATCCTGGGGTTTAACTCCGTTTCTGAAGGGAAATTCAGACCAGAGTTCTCATCCCTGAAACACACTCTGTTTTAACGTAAGAAGCAAGCTCTTCTTTCCAGCGTCTCCAATACATTAAGAACCATGGGCATGCCGAGATAAAAATAACTGTGTTTCCTACTCATACGGATCATATGTTGTTCAACTCTGCTTATGAAATGATACAGACCACAGCTCCTCTTACATAAATGCTCCTTAGTTAATAGTGATAAACACGTTGGGTTCTGCAACTGGGTAAAGTCACTTGAGCCAAAAATTCACTGGGTTTACCAGAAAAGAACTCTTGCTGGTAGGTACACAGATCATGGGGTTTAACTCCGTTTTTGAAGCGAAATTCAGACCAAAGTTCTCATCCATGAAACACACCCTGTTTTAATGCAAGAAGCAAGCTCTTCTTCCAGAGTCTAAAATACAGCAAGGAACATGAGCAGCCCTGAAAAAAAGAAATGTGTTTCATACTCATACGGACCATATGTAGTTCAACTCTGCTTATGAAACTGATACAAACCACAGCTCCGCTTACATAAATGCTCTTTAGTTAATAGTGAGAATCGCGTTAGGTTCGTGAACTGTGAAAAATCATTTGAGCCCAAAATTCACTGGGTTTACCTGAAATGAAATCTTGCTTGTAGGAAGACATAGATCATGGGGTTTAACTCCATTTCTGAAGGCTAATTCAGACCAGAATTCTCAACCCTGGAAAACACTCTGTTTTAAGGCAAGAATCATCCTCTTCTTTCCAGCGTCTCCAATACAGTAAGAACCATGAGCATGCCGAGAAAAAAAGAACTGTGTTTCCTACTCATACGGACCATATGTAGTTCAACTCTGCTTATGAAATGATACAGACCACAGCTCCTCTTACATAAATGCTCTTTAGTTAATAGTGATAAACACGTTGGGTTCTACAACTGTGTAAAATCATTTGAGCCAAAAATTCTATGGGTTTACCAGAAATGAACTCTTCCTTGTAGGAAGACACAGATCATGGGGTTTAACTCCGTTTGTGAAGGGAAATTCAGACCACAGTTCTCATACATGAAACACACTCTGTTTTAATGCAAGAAGCAAGCTCTTCTTTCCAGCGTCTCCAATACAGCAAGAACCATGAGCATGCCCTGAAAAAAAGAAATGTGTTTTATACTCATACGGACAATATGTAGTTCAACTCTGCTTATGAAACTGATACAAACCACAGCTCCTCTTACATAAATGCTCTTTAGTTACTAGTGATAATCGTGTAGTATTCGTGAACTGCGAATAATCATTTGAGCCCAAAATTCAAAGGGTGAACCAGAAATGAACTCTTGCTTGTAGGAAGACACAGATCCTGGGGTTTAACTCCGTTTCTGAAGGGAAATTCAGACCAGAGTTCTCATCCCTGAAACACACTCTGTTTTAACGTAAGAAGCAAGCTCTTCTTTCCAGCGTCTCCAATACATTAAGAAACATGGGCATGCCGAGATAAAAATAACTGTGTTTCCTACTCATACGGATCATATGTTGTTCAACTCTGCTTATGAAATGATACAGACCACAGCTCCTCTTACATAAATGCTCCTTAGTTAATAGTGATAAACACGTTGGGTTCTGCAACTGGGTAAAGTCATTTGAGCCAAAAATTCACTGGGTTTACCAGAAAAGAACTCTTGCTGGTAGGTACACAGATCATGGGGTTTAACTCCGTTTTTGAAGCGAAATTCAGACCAAAGTTCTCATCCATGAAACACACCCTGTTTTAATGCAAGAAGCAAGCTCTTCTTCCAGAGTCTAAAATACAGCAAGGAACATGAGCATGCCCTGAAAAAAAGAAATGTGTTTCATACTCATACGGACCATATGTAGTTCAACTCTGCTTATGAAACTGATACAAACCACAGCTCCGCTTACATAAATGCTCTTTAGTTAATAGTGAGAATCGCGTTAGGTTCGTGAACTGTGAAAAATCATTTGAGCCCAAAATTCACTGGGTTTACCTGAAATGAAATCTTGCTTGTAGGAAGACATAGATCATGGGGTTTAACTCCATTTCTGAAGGCTAATTCAGACCAGAATTCTCAACCCTGGAAAACACTCTGTTTTAAGGCAAGAATCATCCTCTTCTTTCCAGCGTCTCCAATACAGTAAGAACCATGAGCATGCCGAGAAAAAAAGAACTGTGTTTCCTACTCATACGGACCATATGAAGTTCAACTCTGCTTATGAAACTGCTACAAACCACACCCACTCTTACATGAATGCTCTTTAGTTAATAGTGATAATCGCGTTGGGGTCTAGAACTGTGTAATGTCATTTGAGCCGAAAATTCACTTGGTTTACCAGAAATGAACTCCTGCTGGTAGGAAGACACAGATCATGGGATTTAACTCCGTTTGTGAAGGGAAATTCAGACCACAGTTCTCATACATGAAACACACTCTGTTTTAATGCAAGAAGCAAGCTCTTCTTTCCAGCGTCTCCCATACAGCAAGAACCATGACCATGCCCTGAAAAAAAGAACTGTGTTTCCTACTCATACGGACCATATGTAGTTCAACTCTGCTTATGAAATGATACAGACCACAGCTCCTCTTACATAAATGCTCCTTAGTTAATAGTGATAAACACGTTGGGTTCTGCAACTGGGTAAAGTCATTTGAGCCAAAAATTCACTGGGTTTACCAGAAAAGAACTCTTGCTGGTAGGTACACAGATCATGGGGTTTAACTCCGTTTTTGAAGCGAAATTCAGACCAAAGTTCTCATCCATCAAACACACCCAGTTTTAATGCAAGAAGCAAGCTCTTCTTCCAGATTCTAAAATACAGCAAGGAACATGAGCATGCCCTGAAAAAAAGAAATGTGTTTCATACTCATACGGACCATATGTAGTTCAACTCTGCTTATGAAACTGATACAAACCACAGCTCCGCTTTCATAAATGCTCTTTAGTTAATAGTGATAATCGCGATGGGTTCTAGAACTGTGTAAAGTCATTTGAGCCGAAAATTCAGTTGGTTTACCAGAAATGAATTCCTGCTGGTAGGAAGACACAGATCATGGGATTTAACTCTGTTTGTGAAGGGAAATTCAGACCAGAGTTCTCCTCCGTGAAACACACCCTGTTTTAATGCAAGAAGCAAGCTCTTCTTTCCAGTGTCTTCAATACAGCAAGAACCATGAGCATTCCCTGAAAAAAGGAACAGTGTTTCCTACTCATACAGACCATATGTAGTCCAACTCTGCTTATGAAACTGATACAAACTAGAGCTCCGCTAACATAAATGCTCTTTAGTTAATATTGAGAAACGCGTTGGTTTCGTGAACTGCAAAAAATCATTTGAGCCCAAAATTCACTGGGTTTACCTGAAATGAACTCTTGCTTGTAGGAAGACACAGATCCTGGGTTTAACTCCATTTCTGAAGGGAAATTCAGACCAGAGTTCTCTTCCCTGAAACACACTCTGTTTTAAGACAAGAAGCATCCTCTTCTTTCCAGCGTCACCAATACAGCAAGAACCATGATTATGCCCAGAAAAAATGAACTGTGTTTCCTACTCATACGGACCATATGTAATTCAACTCTGCTTATGAAACTGATACAAACCACAGCTCCGCTTACATAAATGCTCTTTAGTTAATAGTGAGAATCGCGTTGTGTTCTACAACTGTGTAAAGTCATTTGAGCCGAAAATTCACTGGGTTTACCAGAAAAGAACTCTTCCTGGTAGGAAGACACAGATCATGGGGTTTTATTCCATTTTTGAAGCGAAATTCAGACCAGAGTTCTCAACCATGAAACACACCCTGTTTTAATGCAAGAAGCAAGCTCTTCTTTCCATAGTCCAAAATATAGCAAAAACCATGAGCATGCCCTGAAAAAAAGAACTGTGTTTCCTACTACTACAGACCATATGTAGTTGAACTCTGCTTATGAAACTGATACAAACCACAGCTCCACTTACATAAATGCTCTTTAGTTAATAGTGAGAAACGGTTTGGGTTGGTGAACTGCGAAAAATCATTTGAGCCCAAAATTCACTTTTGTTTTTTAACAGAAATGAACTCTTGTTTGTAGGAAGTCACAGATCCTGGGGTTTAACACCGTTTCTGAAGTTCAATTCAGACCAGAGTTCTCATCCATGAAAAAAACTCTGTTTTAAGGCAAGAATCATCCACTTCTATCCAGCGTATCCAATACAGTAAGAAACATGATCATTCCCAGAAAAAAATGAACTGTGTTTCCTACTCATACAGAACATATGTAGTTCAACTCTGGTTATGAAACTTATTCAAACCACAGCTCCTATTAAATAAATCCTCTTTAGTTAATAGTGAGAATCGCGTTGGGTTCGTAAACAGCGAAAAATTATTTGAGCCCAAAATTCACTGGGTTTACCTGAAATGAACTCTTGCATGTAGGAAGACACAGATCCTGCAGTTTAACTCCATTTTTGAAGGCAAATTCAGACCAGAATTCTCAACCCTGAAAAACACTCTGTTTTAAGTCAAGAATCATCCTCTTCTTTCCAGCATCTCCAATACAGTAAGAACCATGAGCATGTCCAGAAAAAAAGAAGTGTGTTTCCTACTCATAGGGACCATATGTAGTTCATCTCTTCTTTTTAAATGATACAGACCACAGCTCCTTTTACATAATTGCTCTTTAGTTAATAGTCATAATCGCGTTGGGTTCTAGAACTGTGTAAAGTCTTTGAGCCGAAAATTCCCTTGGTTTACCAGAAATGAACTCTTGCTGGTAGGAAGACACAGATCATGGGGTTTAACTCCATTTGTGAAGGGAAATTCAGACCAGTGTTTTCATCCATGAAACACATCCTGTTTTAATGCAAGAAGCAAGCTCTTCTTTCCAGCGTCTCCAATACAGCCAGAACAATGAGCATTCCCTGAAAATGAACTGTGTTTCCTGCTCATACGGACCATATGTAGTTCAAATCTGCTTATGAAACTGATTCAAACCAAAGCTCCTCTTACATAAATCCACTTTATTTAATAGTGAGAATTGTGTTGGGTTCGTGAACTGCGAAAAATCATTTGAGGCCAAAATTCATGGGTTAACCAGAAATGAAATCTTGCTTGTAGGAATACACAGATCCTGGGGTTTAAATCCGTTTCAGAAGGGAAATTCAGACCAGAGTTCTCATCCCTGAAACACACTCTGCTTTATCGCAAGAAGCAAGCTCTTCTTTCCAGTGTCTCCAATACAGTAAGAACCATGAGCATGCCCAGAAAAAAAGAACTGTGTTACCTACTCATACGGACCATATGTAGTTCAACTCTGCTTTTGAAATGATACAGACCACAGCTCCTCTTACAAAAATGCTCTTTAGTTAATAGTGATAAACACATAGGGTTCTAGAACTATGTAAAGTCATTTGAGCCGAAAATTCACTCGGTTTAACAGAAATGGTCTCTTGCTGGTAGGAAGACACAGATACTGTGGTTTAACTCCGTTTGTGAAGGGAAATTCAGACCAGAATTCTCATCTCTGAGAAACCCTCTGTTTTAACGCAAGAAGCAAGCTCTTCTTTCCATAGTCTAAAATACAGCAAGAACCATGAGCATGCCCTGAAAAAAAATGTGTTTCCTACTCATACGGACCATATGTAGTTCAAATCTGCTTATGAAACTGATACAAACCACAGCTCCTCTTACATAAATGCTCTTTAGTTAATAGTGAGAATCGCGTTGGGTTCATGAACTGCGAAAAATCATTTCAGCCTAAAAATTCACTGGGTTTACCAGAAATGAACTATTGCTTGTAGGAAGACACATATCCTGGTGTTTAACTCCGTTTCTGAAGGGAAATTCAGACCAGAGTTCTCATCCCTGAAACACATTGTGTTTTAACGAAGAAGCAAGCTCTTCTTTCCAGAGTCTAAAATACAGCAAGAACAATGAGCAGGGTCTGAAAAAATGAACTGTGTTTCCTATTCATACGGACGATATGTAGTTCAACTTTTTTTATGAAACTGGTACTGACCACACCTTCTTTTACATAAATGCTCTTTAGTTAATAATGAGCATCATGTTGGGTTCGTGAACTACGAAAAAACATTTGAGCACAAAATTCACTGAGTTTTCCAGAACTGAACTCTTGCTTGTAGGAAGACACAGATCCTGGGGTTTAACTCCGTTTCTGAAGGGAAATTCAGACCAGAATTCTCATCCCTGGAAAACACTCTGTTTTAAGGCATGAATCATCCTCTTCTTTCCAGGTTCTCCAATACAGTAAGAACCATGAGCATGCCAAGAAAAAAAGAACTGTGTTTCCTACTCATACAGTCCATATGTAGTCCAACTCTGCTTATGAAACTGATACAAATCACACCTCCTCTTACATAAATGCTCTTTAGTTACTAGTGATAATCGCGTAGTATTCGTGAACTGCGAATAATCATTTGAGCCCAAAATTCAAAGGGTGAACCAGAAATGAACTCTTGCTTGTAGGAAGACACAGATCCTGGTTTTTAACTCCGTTTCTGAAGGGAAATTCAGACCAGAGTTCTCATCCCTGAAACACACTCTGTTTTAATGCAAGAAGCAAGCTCATCTTTCCATAGTCTAAAATACAGCAAGAACCATGAGCATGCCCTGAAAAAAAATGTGTTTCCTACTCATACGGATCATATGTAGTTCAACTCTGCTTATGAAACTGATACAAACCACAGCTCTGCTTATGTAAATGCTCTTTAGTTAATAGTGAGAATTGCGTTGGGTTCGTGAACTGCGAAAAAATATTTTAAGCCCAAAATTCACTGTGTTTACCTGAAATGAACTCTTGCTTGTAGGAAGACACAGATCCTGGGGTTTAACTCCGTTTCTGAAGTTCAATTCAGACCAGAGATCTCATCCCTGAAAAAAACTCTGTTTTAGGGCAAGAATCATCCTCTTCTATCCAGCATCTCAAATACAGTAAGAAACATAAGCATTCCCAGAAAAAAAGAACTGTTTTTCCTACGCAAACAGACCATATGTAGTTCAACTCTGCTTATGAAACTGATACAAACCACAGCTCCTCTTACATAAAAGCTCTTTAGTTAATAGTGAGAATCATGTGGGGTTCGTGAACTGCGAAAAATCATTTGAGCCCAAAATTCTGGTTTACCAGAAATGAACTCTTGCTTGTAGGAAGACACAGATCATGGGGTTTAACTCCGTTTTTGAAGCGAAATTCAGACCAGAGTTCTAATCCATGAAACACAACCTGATTTAATGCAAGAAGCAAGCTCTTCTTTTCAGTGTCTCCAATACGTCAAGAACAATGAGCATGCCCTGAAAAAAAGAACTGTGTTTCCTACTCATACGGACCATATGAAGTTCAACTCTGCTTATGAAACTGATACAAACCACACCTACTCTTACATAAATGCTCTTTAGTTAATAGTGATAATCGCGTTGGGGTCTAGAACTGTGTAAAGTCATTTGAGCCGAAAATTCACTTGGTTTACCAGAAATGAACTCCTGCTGGTAGGAAGACACAGATCATGGGATTTAACTCCGTTTGTGAAGGGAAATTCAGACCAGAGTTCTCCTCCATGAAACATACCCTGTTTTAATGCAAGAAGCAAGCTCTTCCATCCAGTGTCTTCAATACAGCAAGAACAATGAGCATTCCCTGAAAAAAAGAACAGTGTTTCCTACTCATACGGACCATATATAGTTCAACTCTGCTTATGAAACTGATACAAACCACAGCTCCGCTAACATAAATGCTCTTTAGTTAATATTGAGAATCGCGTTGGTTTTGGGAACTGCGAAAAATCATTTGAGCCCAAAATTCACTGGGGTAACCAGTAATGAAATCTTGCTTGTAGGAAGACACAGATCCTGGGGTTTAACTACGTTCTGAAAGGTAATTCAGACCAGAGTTCTCTTCCCTGAAACACACTCTGTTTTAAGTCAAGAAGCATCCTCTTCTTTCCAGCGTCACCAATACAGCAAGAACCATGATTATGCCCAGAAAAAATGAACTGTGTTTCCTACTCATACGGACCATATGTAGTTCAACTCTGCTTATGAAACTGATACAAACCACAGCTCCTCTTACATAAATGCTCTTTAGTTAATAGTGACAATCGCGTTGGGTTCCTGAACTGCGAAAATCATTTGAGCCAAAATTTCACTGGGTTTACCAGAACTGAACTCTTGCTTGTAGGAAGACATAGATCATGGGGTTTAACTCCATTTCTGAAGGCAAATTCAGACCAGAATTCTCAACCCTGGAAAACACTCTGTTTTAAGGCAAGAATCATCCTCTTCTTTCCAGTGTCTCCAATACAGTAAGAACCATGAACATGCCGACAAAAAAAGAACTGTGTTTCCTACTCATACGGACCATAAGTAGTTCAACTCTGCTGATGAAATGATACAGACCACAGCTCCTCTTACATAAATGCTCTTTAGTTAATAGTGATAAACACGTTGGGTTCTACAACTGTGTAAAGTCATTTGAGCCGAAAATTCACTTGGTTTACCTGAAATGAACTCTTCCTTGTAGGAAGACACAGATCATGGGGTTTAACTCCGTTTGTGAAGGGAAATTCAGACCACAGTTCTCATACATGAAACACAGTCTGTTTTAATGCAAGAAGCAAGCTCTTCTTTCCAGCGTCTCGAATACAGCAAGAACCATGAGCATTCCCTGAAAAAAGAACTGTGTTTCCTACTCATAAGGACCAAATGTAGTTCAACTCTGTTTATGAAACTGATACAAATCACACCTCCTCTTACATAAATGCTCTTTAGTTACTAGTGATAATCATGTAGTATTCGTGAACTGCGAATAATCATTTGAGCCCAAAATTCAAAGGGTGTACCAGAAATGAATTCTTGCTTGTAGGAAGACACAAATCCTGGGGTTAACTCCGTTTCTGAAGGGAAATTCAGACCAGAGTTCTCATCCCTGAAACACACTCTGTTTTAACGCAAGAAGCAAGCTCTTCTTTCCATAGTCTTAAATACAGCAAGAACCATGAGCATGCCCTGAAAAAAAATGTGTTTCCTACTCATACGGACCATATGTAGTTCAACTCTGCTTATGAAACTGATACAAACCACAGCTCCTCTTACATAAATGCTCTTTAGTTACTAGTGATAATCGTGTAGTATTCGTGAACTGCGAATAATCATTTGAGCCCAAAATTCACTGGGTGAACCAGAAATGAACTCTTGCTTGTAGGAAGACACAGATCCTGGGGTTTAACTCCGTTTCTGAAGGGAAATTCAGAAGAGTTCTCATCCCTGAAACACACTCTGTTTTAACGTAAGAAGCAAGCTCTTCTTTCCAGCGTCTCCAATACATTAAGAACCATGGGCATGCCGAGATAAAAATAACTGTGTTTCCTACTCATACGGATCATATGTTGTTCAACTCTGCTTATGAAATGATACAGACCACAGCTCCTCTTACATAAATGCTCCTTAGTTAATAGTGATAAACACGTTGGGTTCTGCAACTGGGTAAAGTCATTTGAGCCAAAAATTCACTGGGTTTACCAGAAAAGAACTCTTGCAGGTAGGTACACAGATCATGGGGTTTAACTCCGTTTTTGAAGCAAAATTCAGACCAAAGTTCTCATCCATGAAACACACCCTGTTTTAATGCAAGAAGCAAGCTCTTCTTCCAGAGTCTAAAATACAGCAAGGAACATGAGCATGTCCTGAAAAAAAGAAATGTGTTTCATACTCATACGGACCATATGTAGTTCAACTCTGCTTATGAAACTGATACAAACCACAGCTCCGCTTACATAAATGCTCTTTAGTTAATAGTGAGAATCGCGTTAGGTTCGTGAACTGTGAAAAATCATTTGAGCCCAAAATTCACTGGGTTTACCTGAAATGAAATCTTGCTTGTAGGAAGACATAGATCATGGGGTTTAACTCCATTTCTGAAGGCTAATTCAGACCAGAATTCTCAACCCTGGAAAACACTCTGTTTTAAGGCAAGAATCATCCTCTTCTTTCCAGCGTCTCCAATACAGTAAGAACCATGAGCATGCCGAGAAAAAAAGAACTGTGTTTCCTACTCATACGGACCATATGTAGTTCAACTCTGCTTATGAAATGATACAGACCACAGCTCCTCTTACATAAATGCTCTTTAGTTAATAGTGATAAACACGTTGGGTTCTACAACTGTGTAAAATCATTTGAGCCGAAAATTCTATGGGTTTACCAGAAATGAACTCTTCCTTGTAGGAAGACACAGATCATGGGGTTTAACTCCGTTTGTGAAGGGAAATTCAGACCACAGTTCTCATACATGAAACACACTCTGTTTTAATGCAAGAAGCAAGCTCTTCTTTCCAGCGTCTCCAATACAGCAAGAACCATGAGCATGCCCTGAAAAAAAGAAATGTGTTTTATACTCATACGGACAATATGTAGTTCAACTCTGCTTATGAAACTGATACAAACCACAGCTCCTCTTACATAAATGCTCTTTAGTTACTAGTGATAATCGTGTAGTATTCGTGAACTGCGAATAATCATTTGAGCCCAAAATTCAAAGGGTGAACCAGAAATGAACTCTTGCTTGTAGGAAGACACAGATCCTGGGGTTTAACTCCGTTTCTGAAGGGAAATTCAGACCAGAGTTCTCATCCCTGAAACACACTCTGTTTTAACGTAAGAAGCAAGCTCTTCTTTCCAGCGTCTCCAATACATTAAGAACCATGGGCATGCCGAGATAAAAATAACTGTGTTTCCTACTCATACGGATCATATGTTGTTCAACTCTGCTTATGAAATGATACAGACCACAGCTCCTCTTACATAAATGCTCCTTAGTTAATAGTGATAAACACGTTGGGTTCTGCAACTGGGTAAAGTCACTTGAGCCAAAAATTCACTGGGTTTACCAGAAAAGAACTCTTGCTGGTAGGTACACAGATCATGGGGTTTAACTCCGTTTTTGAAGCGAAATTCAGACCAAAGTTCTCATCCATGAAACACACCCTGTTTTAATGCAAGAAGCAAGCTCTTCTTCCAGAGTCTAAAATACAGCAAGGAACATGAGCAGCCCTGAAAAAAAGAAATGTGTTTCATACTCATACGGACCATATGTAGTTCAACTCTGCTTATGAAACTGATACAAACCACAGCTCCGCTTACATAAATGCTCTTTAGTTAATAGTGAGAATCGCGTTAGGTTCGTGAACTGTGAAAAATCATTTGAGCCCAAAATTCACTGGGTTTACCTGAAATGAAATCTTGCTTGTAGGAAGACATAGATCATGGGGTTTAACTCCATTTCTGAAGGCTAATTCAGACCAGAATTCTCAACCCTGGAAAACACTCTGTTTTAAGGCAAGAATCATCCTCTTCTTTCCAGCGTCTCCAATACAGTAAGAACCATGAGCATGCCGAGAAAAAAAGAACTGTGTTTCCTACTCATACGGACCATATGTAGTTCAACTCTGCTTATGAAATGATACAGACCACAGCTCCTCTTACATAAATGCTCTTTAGTTAATAGTGATAAACACGTTGGGTTCTACAACTGTGTAAAATCATTTGAGCCAAAAATTCTATGGGTTTACCAGAAATGAACTCTTCCTTGTAGGAAGACACAGATCATGGGGTTTAACTCCGTTTGTGAAGGGAAATTCAGACCACAGTTCTCATACATGAAACACACTCTGTTTTAATGCAAGAAGCAAGCTCTTCTTTCCAGCGTCTCCAATACAGCAAGAACCATGAGCATGCCCTGAAAAAAAGAAATGTGTTTTATACTCATACGGACAATATGTAGTTCAACTCTGCTTATGAAACTGATACAAACCACAGCTCCTCTTACATAAATGCTCTTTAGTTACTAGTGATAATCGTGTAGTATTCGTGAACTGCGAATAATCATTTGAGCCCAAAATTCAAAGGGTGAACCAGAAATGAACTCTTGCTTGTAGGAAGACACAGATCCTGGGGTTTAACTCCGTTTCTGAAGGGAAATTCAGACCAGAGTTCTCATCCCTGAAACACACTCTGTTTTAACGTAAGAAGCAAGCTCTTCTTTCCAGCGTCTCCAATACATTAAGAAACATGGGCATGCCGAGATAAAAATAACTGTGTTTCCTACTCATACGGATCATATGTTGTTCAACTCTGCTTATGAAATGATACAGACCACAGCTCCTCTTACATAAATGCTCCTTAGTTAATAGTGATAAACACGTTGGGTTCTGCAACTGGGTAAAGTCACTTGAGCCAAAAATTCACTGGGTTTACCAGAAAAGAACTCTTGCTGGTAGGTACACAGATCATGGGGTTTAACTCCGTTTTTGAAGCGAAATTCAGACCAAAGTTCTCATCCATGAAACACACCCTGTTTTAATGCAAGAAGCAAGCTCTTCTTCCAGAGTCTAAAATACAGCAAGGAACATGAGCATGCCCTGAAAAAAAGAAATGTGTTTCATACTCATACGGACCATATGTAGTTCAACTCTGCTTATGAAACTGATACAAACCACAGCTCCGCTTACATAAATGCTCTTTAGTTAATAGTGAGAATCGCGTTAGGTTCGTGAACTGTGAAAAATCATTTGAGCCCAAAATTCACTGGGTTTACCTGAAATGAAATCTTGCTTGTAGGAAGACATAGATCATGGGGTTTAACTCCATTTCTGAAGGCTAATTCAGACCAGAATTCTCAACCCTGGAAAACACTCTGTTTTAAGGCAAGAATCATCCTCTTCTTTCCAGCGTCTCCAATACAGTAAGAACCATGAGCATGCCGAGAAAAAAAGAACTGTGTTTCCTACTCATACGGACCATATGTAGTTCAACTCTGCTTATGAAATGATACAGACCACAGCTCCTCTTACATAAATGCTCTTTAGTTAATAGTGATAAACACGTTGGGTTCTACAACTGTGTAAAATCATTTGAGCCAAAAATTCTATGGGTTTACCAGAAATGAACTCTTCCTTGTAGGAAGACACAGATCATGGGGTTTAACTCCGTTTGTGAAGGGAAATTCAGACCACAGTTCTCATACATGAAACACACTCTGTTTTAATGCAAGAAGCAAGCTCTTCTTTCCAGCGTCTCCAATACAGCAAGAACCATGAGCATGCCCTGAAAAAAAGAAATGTGTTTTATACTCATACGGACAATATGTAGTTCAACTCTGCTTATGAAACTGATACAAACCACAGCTCCTCTTACATAAATGCTCTTTAGTTACTAGTGATAATCGTGTAGTATTCGTGAACTGCGAATAATCATTTGAGCCCAAAATTCAAAGGGTGAACCAGAAATGAACTCTTGCTTGTAGGAAGACACAGATCCTGGGGTTTAACTCCGTTTCTGAAGGGAAATTCAGACCAGAGTTCTCATCCCTGAAACACACTCTGTTTTAACGTAAGAAGCAAGCTCTTCTTTCCAGCGTCTCCAATACATTAAGAAACATGGGCATGCCGAGATAAAAATAACTGTGTTTCCTACTCATACGGATCATATGTTGTTCAACTCTGCTTATGAAATGATACAGACCACAGCTCCTCTTACATAAATGCTCCTTAGTTAATAGTGATAAACACGTTGGGTTCTGCAACTGGGTAAAGTCATTTGAGCCAAAAATTCACTGGGTTTACCAGAAAAGAACTCTTGCTGGTAGGTACACAGATCATGGGGTTTAACTCCGTTTTTGAAGCGAAATTCAGACCAAAGTTCTCATCCATGAAACACACCCTGTTTTAATGCAAGAAGCAAGCTCTTCTTCCAGAGTCTAAAATACAGCAAGGAACATGAGCATGCCCTGAAAAAAAGAAATGTGTTTCATACTCATACGGACCATATGTAGTTCAACTCTGCTTATGAAACTGATACAAACCACAGCTCCGCTTACATAAATGCTCTTTAGTTAATAGTGAGAATCGCGTTAGGTTCGTGAACTGTGAAAAATCATTTGAGCCCAAAATTCACTGGGTTTACCTGAAATGAAATCTTGCTTGTAGGAAGACATAGATCATGGGGTTTAACTCCATTTCTGAAGGCTAATTCAGACCAGAATTCTCAACCCTGGAAAACACTCTGTTTTAAGGCAAGAATCATCCTCTTCTTTCCAGCGTCTCCAATACAGTAAGAACCATGAGCATGCCGAGAAAAAAAGAACTGTGTTTCCTACTCATACGGACCATATGAAGTTCAACTCTGCTTATGAAACTGCTACAAACCACACCCACTCTTACATGAATGCTCTTTAGTTAATAGTGATAATCGCGTTGGGGTCTAGAACTGTGTAATGTCATTTGAGCCGAAAATTCACTTGGTTTACCAGAAATGAACTCCTGCTGGTAGGAAGACACAGATCATGGGATTTAACTCCGTTTGTGAAGGGAAATTCAGACCACAGTTCTCATACATGAAACACACTCTGTTTTAATGCAAGAAGCAAGCTCTTCTTTCCAGCGTCTCCCATACAGCAAGAACCATGACCATGCCCTGAAAAAAAGAACTGTGTTTCCTACTCATACGGACCATATGTAGTTCAACTCTGCTTATGAAATGATACAGACCACAGCTCCTCTTACATAAATGCTCCTTAGTTAATAGTGATAAACACGTTGGGTTCTGCAACTGGGTAAAGTCATTTGAGCCAAAAATTCACTGGGTTTACCAGAAAAGAACTCTTGCTGGTAGGTACACAGATCATGGGGTTTAACTCCGTTTTTGAAGCGAAATTCAGACCAAAGTTCTCATCCATCAAACACACCCAGTTTTAATGCAAGAAGCAAGCTCTTCTTCCAGATTCTAAAATACAGCAAGGAACATGAGCATGCCCTGAAAAAAAGAAATGTGTTTCATACTCATACGGACCATATGTAGTTCAACTCTGCTTATGAAACTGATACAAACCACAGCTCCGCTTTCATAAATGCTCTTTAGTTAATAGTGATAATCGCGATGGGTTCTAGAACTGTGTAAAGTCATTTGAGCCGAAAATTCACTTGGTTTACCAGAAATGAACTCCTGCTGGTAGGAAGACACAGATCATGGGATTTAACTCTGTTTGTGAAGGGAAATTCAGACCAGAGTTCTCCTCCGTGAAACACACCCTGTTTTAATGCAAGAAGCAAGCTCTTCTTTCCAGTGTCTTCAATACAGCAAGAACCATGAGCATTCCCTGAAAAAAGGAACAGTGTTTCCTACTCATACAGACCATATGTAGTCCAACTCTGCTTATGAAACTGATACAAACTAGAGCTCCGCTAACATAAATGCTCTTTAGTTAATATTGAGAAACGCGTTGGTTTCGTGAACTGCAAAAAATCATTTGAGCCCAAAATTCACTGGGTTTACCTGAAATGAACTCTTGCTTGTAGGAAGACACAGATCCTGGGTTTAACTCCATTTCTGAAGGGAAATTCAGACCAGAGTTCTCTTCCCTGAAACACACTCTGTTTTAAGACAAGAAGCATCCTCTTCTTTCCAGCGTCACCAATACAGCAAGAACCATGATTATGCCCAGAAAAAATGAACTGTGTTTCCTACTCATACGGACCATATGTAATTCAACTCTGCTTATGAAACTGATACAAACCACAGCTCCGCTTACATAAATGCTCTTTAGTTAATAGTGAGAATCGCGTTGTGTTCTACAACTGTGTAAAGTCATTTGAGCCGAAAATTCACTGGGTTTACCAGAAAAGAACTCTTGCTGGTAGGAAGACACAGATCATGGGGTTTTATTCCATTTTTGAAGCGAAATTCAGACCAGAGTTCTCAACCATGAAACACACCCTGTTTTAATGCAAGAAGCAAGCTCTTCTTTCCATAGTCCAAAATATAGCAAAAACCATGAGCATGCCCTGAAAAAAAGAACTGTGTTTCCTACTACTACAGACCATATGTAGTTGAACTCTGCTTATGAAACTGATACAAACCACAGCTCCACTTACATAAATGCTCTTTAGTTAATAGTGAGAAACGGTTTGGGTTGGTGAACTGCGAAAAATCATTTGAGCCCAAAATTCACTTTTGTTTTTTAACAGAAATGAACTCTTGTTTGTAGGAAGTCACAGATCCTGGGGTTTAACACCGTTTCTGAAGTTCAATTCAGACCAGAGTTCTCATCCATGAAAAAAACTCTGTTTTAAGGCAAGAATCATCCACTTCTATCCAGCGTATCCAATACAGTAAGAAACATGATCATTCCCAGAAAAAAATGAACTGTGTTTCCTACTCATACAGAACATATGTAGTTCAACTCTGGTTATGAAACTTATTCAAACCACAGCTCCTATTAAATAAATCCTCTTTAGTTAATAGTGAGAATCGCATTGGGTTCGTAAACAGCGAAAAATTATTTGAGCCCAAAATTCACTGGGTTTACCTGAAATGAACTCTTGCATGTAGGAAGACACAGATCCTGCAGTTTAACTCCATTTTTGAAGGCAAATTCAGACCAGAATTCTCAACCCTGAAAAACACTCTGTTTTAAGTCAAGAATCATCCTCTTCTTTCCAGCATCTCCAATACAGTAAGAACCATGAGCATGTCCAGAAAAAAAGAAGTGTGTTTCCTACTCATAGGGACCATATGTAGTTCATCTCTTCTTTTTAAATGATACAGACCACAGCTCCTTTTACATAATTGCTCTTTAGTTAATAGTCATAATCGCGTTGGGTTCTAGAACTGTGTAAAGTCTTTGAGCCGAAAATTCCCTTGGTTTACCAGAAATGAACTCTTGCTGGTAGGAAGACACAGATCATGGGGTTTAACTCCATTTGTGAAGGGAAATTCAGACCAGTGTTTTCATCCATGAAACACATCCTGTTTTAATGCAAGAAGCAAGCTCTTCTTTCCAGCATCTCCAATACAGCCAGAACAATGAGCATTCCCTGAAAATGAACTGTGTTTCCTGCTCATACGGACCATATGTAGTTCAAATCTGCTTATGAAACTGATTCAAACCAAAGCTCCTCTTACATAAATCCACTTTATTTAATAGTGAGAATTGTGTTGGGTTCGTGAACTGCGAAAAATCATTTGAGGCCAAAATTCATGGGTTAACCAGAAATGAAATCTTGCTTGTAGGAATACACAGATCCTGGGGTTTAAATCCGTTTCAGAAGGGAAATTCAGACCAGAGTTCTCATCCCTGAAACACACTCTGCTTTATCGCAAGAAGCAAGCTCTTCTTTCCAGTGTCTCCAATACAGTAAGAACCATGAGCATGCCCAGAAAAAAAGAACTGTGTTACCTACTCATACGGACCATATGTAGTTCAACTCTGCTTTTGAAATGATACAGACCACAGCTCCTCTTACAAAAATGCTCTTTAGTTAATAGTGATAAACACATAGGGTTCTAGAACTATGTAAAGTCATTTGAGCCGAAAATTCACTCGGTTTAACAGAAATGGTCTCTTGCTGGTAGGAAGACACAGATACTGTGGTTTAACTCCGTTTGTGAAGGGAAATTCAGACCAGAATTCTCATCTCTGAGAAACCCTCTGTTTTAACGCAAGAAGCAAGCTCTTCTTTCCATAGTCTAAAATACAGCAAGAACCATGAGCATGCCCTGAAAAAAAATGTGTTTCCTACTCATACGGACCATATGTAGTTCAAATCTGCTTATGAAACTGATACAAACCACAGCTCCTCTTACATAAATGCTCTTTAGTTAATAGTGAGAATCGCGTTGGGTTCATGAACTGCGAAAAATCATTTCAGCCTAAAAATTCACTGGGTTTACCAGAAATGAACTATTGCTTGTAGGAAGACACATATCCTGGTGTTTAACTCCGTTTCTGAAGGGAAATTCAGACCAGAGTTCTCATCCCTGAAACACATTGTGTTTTAACGAAGAAGCAAGCTCTTCTTTCCAGAGTCTAAAATACAGCAAGAACAATGAGCAGGGTCTGAAAAAATGAACTGTGTTTCCTATTCATACGGACGATATGTAGTTCAACTTTTTTTATGAAACTGGTACTGACCACACCTTCTTTTACATAAATGCTCTTTAGTTAATAATGAGCATCATGTTGGGTTCGTGAACTACGAAAAAACATTTGAGCACAAAATTCACTGAGTTTTCCAGAACTGAACTCTTGCTTGTAGGAAGACACAGATCCTGGGGTTTAACTCCGTTTCTGAAGGGAAATTCAGACCAGAATTCTCATCCCTGGAAAACACTCTGTTTTAAGGCATGAATCATCCTCTTCTTTCCAGGTTCTCCAATACAGTAAGAACCATGAGCATGCCAAGAAAAAAAGAACTGTGTTTCCTACTCATACAGTCCATATGTAGTCCAACTCTGCTTATGAAACTGATACAAATCACACCTCCTCTTACATAAATGCTCTTTAGTTACTAGTGATAATCGCGTAGTATTCGTGAACTGCGAATAATCATTTGAGCCCAAAATTCAAAGGGTGAACCAGAAATGAACTCTTGCTTGTAGGAAGACACAGATCCTGGTTTTTAACTCCGTTTCTGAAGGGAAATTCAGACCAGAGTTCTCATCCCTGAAACACACTCTGTTTTAATGCAAGAAGCAAGCTCATCTTTCCATAGTCTAAAATACAGCAAGAACCATGAGCATGCCCTGAAAAAAAATGTGTTTCCTACTCATACGGATCATATGTAGTTCAACTCTGCTTATGAAACTGATACAAACCACAGCTCTGCTTATGTAAATGCTCTTTAGTTAATAGTGAGAATTGCGTTGGGTTCGTGAACTGCGAAAAAATATTTTAAGCCCAAAATTCACTGTGTTTACCTGAAATGAACTCTTGCTTGTAGGAAGACACAGATCCTGGGGTTTAACTCCGTTTCTGAAGTTCAATTCAGACCAGAGATCTCATCCCTGAAAAAAACTCTGTTTTAGGGCAAGAATCATCCTCTTCTATCCAGCATCTCAAATACAGTAAGAAACATAAGCATTCCCAGAAAAAAAGAACTGTTTTTCCTACGCAAACAGACCATATGTAGTTCAACTCTGCTTATGAAACTGATACAAACCACAGCTCCTCTTACATAAAAGCTCTTTAGTTAATAGTGAGAATCATGTGGGGTTCGTGAACTGCGAAAAATCATTTGAGCCCAAAATTCTGGTTTACCAGAAATGAACTCTTGCTTGTAGGAAGACACAGATCATGGGGTTTAACTCCGTTTTTGAAGCGAAATTCAGACCAGAGTTCTAATCCATGAAACACAACCTGATTTAATGCAAGAAGCAAGCTCTTCTTTTCAGTGTCTCCAATACGTCAAGAACAATGAGCATGCCCTGAAAAAAAGAACTGTGTTTCCTACTCATACGGACCATATGAAGTTCAACTCTGCTTATGAAACTGATACAAACCACACCTACTCTTACATAAATGCTCTTTAGTTAATAGTGATAATCGCGTTGGGGTCTAGAACTGTGTAAAGTCATTTGAGCCGAAAATTCACTTGGTTTACCAGAAATGAACTCCTGCTGGTAGGAAGACACAGATCATGGGATTTAACTCCGTTTGTGAAGGGAAATTCAGACCAGAGTTCTCCTCCATGAAACATACCCTGTTTTAATGCAAGAAGCAAGCTCTTCCATCCAGTGTCTTCAATACAGCAAGAACAATGAGCATTCCCTGAAAAAAAGAACAGTGTTTCCTACTCATACGGACCATATATAGTTCAACTCTGCTTATGAAACTGATACAAACCACAGCTCCGCTAACATAAATGCTCTTTAGTTAATATTGAGAATCGCGTTGGTTTTGGGAACTGCGAAAAATCATTTGAGCCCAAAATTCACTGGGGTAACCAGTAATGAAATCTTGCTTGTAGGAAGACACAGATCCTGGGGTTTAACTACGTTCTGAAAGGTAATTCAGACCAGAGTTCTCTTCCCTGAAACACACTCTGTTTTAAGTCAAGAAGCATCCTCTTCTTTCCAGCGTCACCAATACAGCAAGAACCATGATTATGCCCAGAAAAAATGAACTGTGTTTCCTACTCATACGGACCATATGTAGTTCAACTCTGCTTATGAAACTGATACAAACCACAGCTCCTCTTACATAAATGCTCTTTAGTTAATAGTGACAATCGCGTTGGGTTCCTGAACTGCGAAAATCATTTGAGCCAAAATTTCACTGGGTTTACCAGAACTGAACTCTTGCTTGTAGGAAGACATAGATCATGGGGTTTAACTCCATTTCTGAAGGCAAATTCAGACCAGAATTCTCAACCCTGGAAAACACTCTGTTTTAAGGCAAGAATCATCCTCTTCTTTCCAGTGTCTCCAATACAGTAAGAACCATGAACATGCCGACAAAAAAAGAACTGTGTTTCCTACTCATACGGACCATAAGTAGTTCAACTCTGCTGATGAAATGATACAGACCACAGCTCCTCTTACATAAATGCTCTTTAGTTAATAGTGATAAACACGTTGGGTTCTACAACTGTGTAAAGTCATTTGAGCCGAAAATTCACTTGGTTTACCTGAAATGAACTCTTCCTTGTAGGAAGACACAGATCATGGGGTTTAACTCCGTTTGTGAAGGGAAATTCAGACCACAGTTCTCATACATGAAACACAGTCTGTTTTAATGCAAGAAGCAAGCTCTTCTTTCCAGCGTCTCGAATACAGCAAGAACCATGAGCATTCCCTGAAAAAAGAACTGTGTTTCCTACTCATAAGGACCAAATGTAGTTCAACTCTGTTTATGAAACTGATACAAATCACACCTCCTCTTACATAAATGCTCTTTAGTTACTAGTGATAATCATGTAGTATTCGTGAACTGCGAATAATCATTTGAGCCCAAAATTCAAAGGGTGTACCAGAAATGAATTCTTGCTTGTAGGAAGACACAAATCCTGGGGTTAACTCCGTTTCTGAAGGGAAATTCAGACCAGAGTTCTCATCCCTGAAACACACTCTGTTTTAACGCAAGAAGCAAGCTCTTCTTTCCATAGTCTTAAATACAGCAAGAACCATGAGCATGCCCTGAAAAAAAATGTGTTTCCTACTCATACGGACCATATGTAGTTCAACTCTGCTTATGAAACTGATACAAACCACAGCTCCTCTTACATAAATGCTCTTTAGTTACTAGTGATAATCGTGTAGTATTCGTGAACTGCGAATAATCATTTGAGCCCAAAATTCACTGGGTGAACCAGAAATGAACTCTTGCTTGTAGGAAGACACAGATCCTGGGGTTTAACTCCGTTTCTGAAGGGAAATTCAGAAGAGTTCTCATCCCTGAAACACACTCTGTTTTAACGTAAGAAGCAAGCTCTTCTTTCCAGCGTCTCCAATACATTAAGAACCATGGGCATGCCGAGATAAAAATAACTGTGTTTCCTACTCATACGGATCATATGTTGTTCAACTCTGCTTATGAAATGATACAGACCACAGCTCCTCTTACATAAATGCTCCTTAGTTAATAGTGATAAACACGTTGGGTTCTGCAACTGGGTAAAGTCATTTGAGCCAAAAATTCACTGGGTTTACCAGAAAAGAACTCTTGCAGGTAGGTACACAGATCATGGGGTTTAACTCCGTTTTTGAAGCAAAATTCAGACCAAAGTTCTCATCCATGAAACACACCCTGTTTTAATGCAAGAAGCAAGCTCTTCTTCCAGAGTCTAAAATACAGCAAGGAACATGAGCATGTCCTGAAAAAAAGAAATGTGTTTCATACTCATACGGACCATATGTAGTTCAACTCTGCTTATGAAACTGATACAAACCACAGCTCCGCTTACATAAATGCTCTTTAGTTAATAGTGAGAATCGCGTTAGGTTCGTGAACTGTGAAAAATCATTTGAGCCCAAAATTCACTGGGTTTACCTGAAATGAAATCTTGCTTGTAGGAAGACATAGATCATGGGGTTTAACTCCATTTCTGAAGGCTAATTCAGACCAGAATTCTCAACCCTGGAAAACACTCTGTTTTAAGGCAAGAATCATCCTCTTCTTTCCAGCGTCTCCAATACAGTAAGAACCATGAGCATGCCGAGAAAAAAAGAACTGTGTTTCCTACTCATACGGACCATATGTAGTTCAACTCTGCTTATGAAATGATACAGACCACAGCTCCTCTTACATAAATGCTCTTTAGTTAATAGTGATAAACACGTTGGGTTCTACAACTGTGTAAAATCATTTGAGCCGAAAATTCTATGGGTTTACCAGAAATGAACTCTTCCTTGTAGGAAGACACAGATCATGGGGTTTAACTCCGTTTGTGAAGGGAAATTCAGACCACAGTTCTCATACATGAAACACACTCTGTTTTAATGCAAGAAGCAAGCTCTTCTTTCCAGCGTCTCCAATACAGCAAGAACCATGAGCATGCCCTGAAAAAAAGAAATGTGTTTTATACTCATACGGACAATATGTAGTTCAACTCTGCTTATGAAACTGATACAAACCACAGCTCCTCTTACATAAATGCTCTTTAGTTACTAGTGATAATCGTGTAGTATTCGTGAACTGCGAATAATCATTTGAGCCCAAAATTCAAAGGGTGAACCAGAAATGAACTCTTGCTTGTAGGAAGACACAGATCCTGGGGTTTAACTCCGTTTCTGAAGGGAAATTCAGACCAGAGTTCTCATCCCTGAAACACACTCTGTTTTAACGTAAGAAGCAAGCTCTTCTTTCCAGCGTCTCCAATACATTAAGAACCATGGGCATGCCGAGATAAAAATAACTGTGTTTCCTACTCATACGGATCATATGTTGTTCAACTCTGCTTATGAAATGATACAGACCACAGCTCCTCTTACATAAATGCTCCTTAGTTAATAGTGATAAACACGTTGGGTTCTGCAACTGGGTAAAGTCACTTGAGCCAAAAATTCACTGGGTTTACCAGAAAAGAACTCTTGCTGGTAGGTACACAGATCATGGGGTTTAACTCCGTTTTTGAAGCGAAATTCAGACCAAAGTTCTCATCCATGAAACACACCCTGTTTTAATGCAAGAAGCAAGCTCTTCTTCCAGAGTCTAAAATACAGCAAGGAACATGAGCAGCCCTGAAAAAAAGAAATGTGTTTCATACTCATACGGACCATATGTAGTTCAACTCTGCTTATGAAACTGATACAAACCACAGCTCCGCTTACATAAATGCTCTTTAGTTAATAGTGAGAATCGCGTTAGGTTCGTGAACTGTGAAAAATCATTTGAGCCCAAAATTCACTGGGTTTACCTGAAATGAAATCTTGCTTGTAGGAAGACATAGATCATGGGGTTTAACTCCATTTCTGAAGGCTAATTCAGACCAGAATTCTCAACCCTGGAAAACACTCTGTTTTAAGGCAAGAATCATCCTCTTCTTTCCAGCGTCTCCAATACAGTAAGAACCATGAGCATGCCGAGAAAAAAAGAACTGTGTTTCCTACTCATACGGACCATATGTAGTTCAACTCTGCTTATGAAATGATACAGACCACAGCTCCTCTTACATAAATGCTCTTTAGTTAATAGTGATAAACACGTTGGGTTCTACAACTGTGTAAAATCATTTGAGCCGAAAATTCTATGGGTTTACCAGAAATGAACTCTTCCTTGTAGGAAGACACAGATCATGGGGTTTAACTCCGTTTGTGAAGGGAAATTCAGACCACAGTTCTCATACATGAAACACACTCTGTTTTAATGCAAGAAGCAAGCTCTTCTTTCCAGCGTCTCCAATACAGCAAGAACCATGAGCATGCCCTGAAAAAAAGAAATGTGTTTTATACTCATACGGACAATATGTAGTTCAACTCTGCTTATGAAACTGATACAAACCACAGCTCCTCTTACATAAATGCTCTTTAGTTACTAGTGATAATCGTGTAGTATTCGTGAACTGCGAATAATCATTTGAGCCCAAAATTCAAAGGGTGAACCAGAAATGAACTCTTGCTTGTAGGAAGACACAGATCCTGGGGTTTAACTCCGTTTCTGAAGGGAAATTCAGACCAGAGTTCTCATCCCTGAAACACACTCTGTTTTAACGTAAGAAGCAAGCTCTTCTTTCCAGCGTCTCCAATACATTAAGAAACATGGGCATGCCGAGATAAAAATAACTGTGTTTCCTACTCATACGGATCATATGTTGTTCAACTCTGCTTATGAAATGATACAGACCACAGCTCCTCTTACATAAATGCTCCTTAGTTAATAGTGATAAACACGTTGGGTTCTGCAACTGGGTAAAGTCACTTGAGCCAAAAATTCACTGGGTTTACCAGAAAAGAACTCTTGCTGGTAGGTACACAGATCATGGGGTTTAACTCCGTTTTTGAAGCGAAATTCAGACCAAAGTTCTCATCCATGAAACACACCCTGTTTTAATGCAAGAAGCAAGCTCTTCTTCCAGAGTCTAAAATACAGCAAGGAACATGAGCATGCCTGAAAAAAAGAAATGTGTTTCATACTCATACGGACCCATATGTAGTTCAACTCTGCTTATGAAACTGATACAAACCACAGCTCCGCTTACATAAATGCTCTTTAGTTAATAGTGAGAATCGCGTTAGGTTCGTGAACTGTGAAAAATCATTTGAGCCCAAAATTCACTGGGTTTACCTGAAATGAAATCTTGCTTGTAGGAAGACATAGATCATGGGGTTTAACTCCATTTCTGAAGGCTAATTCAGACCAGAATTCTCAACCCTGGAAAACACTCTGTTTTAAGGCAAGAATCATCCTCTTCTTTCCAGCGTCTCCAATACAGTAAGAACCATGAGCATGCCGAGAAAAAAAGAACTGTGTTTCCTACTCATACGGACCATATGTAGTTCAACTCTGCTTATGAAATGATACAGACCACAGCTCCTCTTACATAAATGCTCTTTAGTTAATAGTGATAAACACGTTGGGTTCTACAACTGTGTAAAATCATTTGAGCCAAAAATTCTATGGGTTTACCAGAAATGAACTCTTCCTTGTAGGAAGACACAGATCATGGGGTTTAACTCCGTTTGTGAAGGGAAATTCAGACCACAGTTCTCATACATGAAACACACTCTGTTTTAATGCAAGAAGCAAGCTCTTCTTTCCAGCGTCTCCAATACAGCAAGAACCATGAGCATGCCCTGAAAAAAAGAAATGTGTTTTATACTCATACGGACAATATGTAGTTCAACTCTGCTTATGAAACTGATACAAACCACAGCTCCTCTTACATAAATGCTCTTTAGTTACTAGTGATAATCGTGTAGTATTCGTGAACTGCGAATAATCATTTGAGCCCAAAATTCAAAGGGTGAACCAGAAATGAACTCTTGCTTGTAGGAAGACACAGATCCTGGGGTTTAACTCCGTTTCTGAAGGGAAATTCAGACCAGAGTTCTCATCCCTGAAACACACTCTGTTTTAACGTAAGAAGCAAGCTCTTCTTTCCAGCGTCTCCAATACATTAAGAAACATGGGCATGCCGAGATAAAAATAACTGTGTTTCCTACTCATACGGATCATATGTTGTTCAACTCTGCTTATGAAATGATACAGACCACAGCTCCTCTTACATAAATGCTCCTTAGTTAATAGTGATAAACACGTTGGGTTCTGCAACTGGGTAAAGTCATTTGAGCCAAAAATTCACTGGGTTTACCAGAAAAGAACTCTTGCTGGTAGGTACACAGATCATGGGGTTTAACTCCGTTTTTGAAGCGAAATTCAGACCAAAGTTCTCATCCATGAAACACACCCTGTTTTAATGCAAGAAGCAAGCTCTTCTTCCAGAGTCTAAAATACAGCAAGGAACATGAGCATGCCCTGAAAAAAAGAAATGTGTTTCATACTCATACGGACCATATGTAGTTCAACTCTGCTTATGAAACTGATACAAACCACAGCTCCGCTTACATAAATGCTCTTTAGTTAATAGTGAGAATCGCGTTAGGTTCGTGAACTGTGAAAAATCATTTGAGCCCAAAATTCACTGGGTTTACCTGAAATGAAATCTTGCTTGTAGGAAGACATAGATCATGGGGTTTAACTCCATTTCTGAAGGCTAATTCAGACCAGAATTCTCAACCCTGGAAAACACTCTGTTTTAAGGCAAGAATCATCCTCTTCTTTCCAGCGTCTCCAATACAGTAAGAACCATGAGCATGCCGAGAAAAAAAGAACTGTGTTTCCTACTCATACGGACCATATGAAGTTCAACTCTGCTTATGAAACTGCTACAAACCACACCCACTCTTACATGAATGCTCTTTAGTTAATAGTGATAATCGCGTTGGGGTCTAGAACTGTGTAATGTCATTTGAGCCGAAAATTCACTTGGTTTACCAGAAATGAACTCCTGCTGGTAGGAAGACACAGATCATGGGATTTAACTCCGTTTGTGAAGGGAAATTCAGACCACAGTTCTCATACATGAAACACACTCTGTTTTAATGCAAGAAGCAAGCTCTTCTTTCCAGCGTCTCCCATACAGCAAGAACCATGACCATGCCCTGAAAAAAAGAACTGTGTTTCCTACTCATACGGACCATATGTAGTTCAACTCTGCTTATGAAATGATACAGACCACAGCTCCTCTTACATAAATGCTCCTTAGTTAATAGTGATAAACACGTTGGGTTCTGCAACTGGGTAAAGTCATTTGAGCCAAAAATTCACTGGGTTTACCAGAAAAGAACTCTTGCTGGTAGGTACACAGATCATGGGGTTTAACTCCGTTTTTGAAGCGAAATTCAGACCAAAGTTCTCATCCATCAAACACACCCAGTTTTAATGCAAGAAGCAAGCTCTTCTTCCAGATTCTAAAATACAGCAAGGAACATGAGCATGCCCTGAAAAAAAGAAATGTGTTTCATACTCATACGGACCATATGTAGTTCAACTCTGCTTATGAAACTGATACAAACCACAGCTCCGCTTTCATAAATGCTCTTTAGTTAATAGTGATAATCGCGATGGGTTCTAGAACTGTGTAAAGTCATTTGAGCCGAAAATTCACTTGGTTTACCAGAAATGAACTCCTGCTGGTAGGAAGACACAGATCATGGGATTTAACTCTGTTTGTGAAGGGAAATTCAGACCAGAGTTCTCCTCCGTGAAACACACCCTGTTTTAATGCAAGAAGCAAGCTCTTCTTTCCAGTGTCTTCAATACAGCAAGAACCATGAGCATTCCCTGAAAAAAGGAACAGTGTTTCCTACTCATACAGACCATATGTAGTCCAACTCTGCTTATGAAACTGATACAAACTAGAGCTCCGCTAACATAAATGCTCTTTAGTTAATATTGAGAAACGCGTTGGTTTCGTGAACTGCAAAAAATCATTTGAGCCCAAAATTCACTGGGTTTACCTGAAATGAACTCTTGCTTGTAGGAAGACACAGATCCTGGGTTTAACTCCATTTCTGAAGGGAAATTCAGACCAGAGTTCTCTTCCCTGAAACACACTCTGTTTTAAGACAAGAAGCATCCTCTTCTTTCCAGCGTCACCAATACAGCAAGAACCATGATTATGCCCAGAAAAAATGAACTGTGTTTCCTACTCATACGGACCATATGTAATTCAACTCTGCTTATGAAACTGATACAAACCACAGCTCCGCTTACATAAATGCTCTTTAGTTAATAGTGAGAATCGCGTTGTGTTCTACAACTGTGTAAAGTCATTTGAGCCGAAAATTCACTGGGTTTACCAGAAAAGAACTCTTGCTGGTAGGAAGACACAGATCATGGGGTTTTATTCCATTTTTGAAGCGAAATTCAGACCAGAGTTCTCAACCATGAAACACACCCTGTTTTAATGCAAGAAGCAAGCTCTTCTTTCCATAGTCCAAAATATAGCAAAAACCATGAGCATGCCCTGAAAAAAAGAACTGTGTTTCCTACTACTACAGACCATATGTAGTTGAACTCTGCTTATGAAACTGATACAAACCACAGCTCCACTTACATAAATGCTCTTTAGTTAATAGTGAGAAACGGTTTGGGTTGGTGAACTGCGAAAAATCATTTGAGCCCAAAATTCACTTTTGTTTTTTAACAGAAATGAACTCTTGTTTGTAGGAAGTCACAGATCCTGGGGTTTAACACCGTTTCTGAAGTTCAATTCAGACCAGAGTTCTCATCCATGAAAAAAACTCTGTTTTAAGGCAAGAATCATCCACTTCTATCCAGCGTATCCAATACAGTAAGAAACATGATCATTCCCAGAAAAAAATGAACTGTGTTTCCTACTCATACAGAACATATGTAGTTCAACTCTGGTTATGAAACTTATTCAAACCACAGCTCCTATTAAATAAATCCTCTTTAGTTAATAGTGAGAATCGCATTGGGTTCGTAAACAGCGAAAAATTATTTGAGCCCAAAATTCACTGGGTTTACCTGAAATGAACTCTTGCATGTAGGAAGACACAGATCCTGCAGTTTAACTCCATTTTTGAAGGCAAATTCAGACCAGAATTCTCAACCCTGAAAAACACTCTGTTTTAAGTCAAGAATCATCCTCTTCTTTCCAGCATCTCCAATACAGTAAGAACCATGAGCATGTCCAGAAAAAAAGAAGTGTGTTTCCTACTCATAGGGACCATATGTAGTTCATCTCTTCTTTTTAAATGATACAGACCACAGCTCCTTTTACATAATTGCTCTTTAGTTAATAGTCATAATCGCGTTGGGTTCTAGAACTGTGTAAAGTCTTTGAGCCGAAAATTCCCTTGGTTTACCAGAAATGAACTCTTGCTGGTAGGAAGACACAGATCATGGGGTTTAACTCCATTTGTGAAGGGAAATTCAGACCAGTGTTTTCATCCATGAAACACATCCTGTTTTAATGCAAGAAGCAAGCTCTTCTTTCCAGCATCTCCAATACAGCCAGAACAATGAGCATTCCCTGAAAATGAACTGTGTTTCCTGCTCATACGGACCATATGTAGTTCAAATCTGCTTATGAAACTGATTCAAACCAAAGCTCCTCTTACATAAATCCACTTTATTTAATAGTGAGAATTGTGTTGGGTTCGTGAACTGCGAAAAATCATTTGAGGCCAAAATTCATGGGTTAACCAGAAATGAAATCTTGCTTGTAGGAATACACAGATCCTGGGGTTTAAATCCGTTTCAGAAGGGAAATTCAGACCAGAGTTCTCATCCCTGAAACACACTCTGCTTTATCGCAAGAAGCAAGCTCTTCTTTCCAGTGTCTCCAATACAGTAAGAACCATGAGCATGCCCAGAAAAAAAGAACTGTGTTACCTACTCATACGGACCATATGTAGTTCAACTCTGCTTTTGAAATGATACAGACCACAGCTCCTCTTACAAAAATGCTCTTTAGTTAATAGTGATAAACACATAGGGTTCTAGAACTATGTAAAGTCATTTGAGCCGAAAATTCACTCGGTTTAACAGAAATGGTCTCTTGCTGGTAGGAAGACACAGATACTGTGGTTTAACTCCGTTTGTGAAGGGAAATTCAGACCAGAATTCTCATCTCTGAGAAACCCTCTGTTTTAACGCAAGAAGCAAGCTCTTCTTTCCATAGTCTAAAATACAGCAAGAACCATGAGCATGCCCTGAAAAAAAATGTGTTTCCTACTCATACGGACCATATGTAGTTCAAATCTGCTTATGAAACTGATACAAACCACAGCTCCTCTTACATAAATGCTCTTTAGTTAATAGTGAGAATCGCGTTGGGTTCATGAACTGCGAAAAATCATTTCAGCCTAAAAATTCACTGGGTTTACCAGAAATGAACTATTGCTTGTAGGAAGACACATATCCTGGTGTTTAACTCCGTTTCTGAAGGGAAATTCAGACCAGAGTTCTCATCCCTGAAACACATTGTGTTTTAACGAAGAAGCAAGCTCTTCTTTCCAGAGTCTAAAATACAGCAAGAACAATGAGCAGGGTCTGAAAAAATGAACTGTGTTTCCTATTCATACGGACGATATGTAGTTCAACTTTTTTTATGAAACTGGTACTGACCACACCTTCTTTTACATAAATGCTCTTTAGTTAATAATGAGCATCATGTTGGGTTCGTGAACTACGAAAAAACATTTGAGCACAAAATTCACTGAGTTTTCCAGAACTGAACTCTTGCTTGTAGGAAGACACAGATCCTGGGGTTTAACTCCGTTTCTGAAGGGAAATTCAGACCAGAATTCTCATCCCTGGAAAACACTCTGTTTTAAGGCATGAATCATCCTCTTCTTTCCAGGTTCTCCAATACAGTAAGAACCATGAGCATGCCAAGAAAAAAAGAACTGTGTTTCCTACTCATACAGTCCATATGTAGTCCAACTCTGCTTATGAAACTGATACAAATCACACCTCCTCTTACATAAATGCTCTTTAGTTACTAGTGATAATCGCGTAGTATTCGTGAACTGCGAATAATCATTTGAGCCCAAAATTCAAAGGGTGAACCAGAAATGAACTCTTGCTTGTAGGAAGACACAGATCCTGGTTTTTAACTCCGTTTCTGAAGGGAAATTCAGACCAGAGTTCTCATCCCTGAAACACACTCTGTTTTAATGCAAGAAGCAAGCTCATCTTTCCATAGTCTAAAATACAGCAAGAACCATGAGCATGCCCTGAAAAAAAATGTGTTTCCTACTCATACGGATCATATGTAGTTCAACTCTGCTTATGAAACTGATACAAACCACAGCTCTGCTTATGTAAATGCTCTTTAGTTAATAGTGAGAATTGCGTTGGGTTCGTGAACTGCGAAAAAATATTTTAAGCCCAAAATTCACTGTGTTTACCTGAAATGAACTCTTGCTTGTAGGAAGACACAGATCCTGGGGTTTAACTCCGTTTCTGAAGTTCAATTCAGACCAGAGATCTCATCCCTGAAAAAAACTCTGTTTTAGGGCAAGAATCATCCTCTTCTATCCAGCATCTCAAATACAGTAAGAAACATAAGCATTCCCAGAAAAAAAGAACTGTTTTTCCTACGCAAACAGACCATATGTAGTTCAACTCTGCTTATGAAACTGATACAAACCACAGCTCCTCTTACATAAAAGCTCTTTAGTTAATAGTGAGAATCATGTGGGGTTCGTGAACTGCGAAAAATCATTTGAGCCCAAAATTCTGGTTTACCAGAAATGAACTCTTGCTTGTAGGAAGACACAGATCATGGGGTTTAACTCCGTTTTTGAAGCGAAATTCAGACCAGAGTTCTAATCCATGAAACACAACCTGATTTAATGCAAGAAGCAAGCTCTTCTTTTCAGTGTCTCCAATACGTCAAGAACAATGAGCATGCCCTGAAAAAAAGAACTGTGTTTCCTACTCATACGGACCATATGAAGTTCAACTCTGCTTATGAAACTGATACAAACCACACCTACTCTTACATAAATGCTCTTTAGTTAATAGTGATAATCGCGTTGGGGTCTAGAACTGTGTAAAGTCATTTGAGCCGAAAATTCACTTGGTTTACCAGAAATGAACTCCTGCTGGTAGGAAGACACAGATCATGGGATTTAACTCCGTTTGTGAAGGGAAATTCAGACCAGAGTTCTCCTCCATGAAACATACCCTGTTTTAATGCAAGAAGCAAGCTCTTCCATCCAGTGTCTTCAATACAGCAAGAACAATGAGCATTCCCTGAAAAAAAGAACAGTGTTTCCTACTCATACGGACCATATATAGTTCAACTCTGCTTATGAAACTGATACAAACCACAGCTCCGCTAACATAAATGCTCTTTAGTTAATATTGAGAATCGCGTTGGTTTTGGGAACTGCGAAAAATCATTTGAGCCCAAAATTCACTGGGGTAACCAGTAATGAAATCTTGCTTGTAGGAAGACACAGATCCTGGGGTTTAACTACGTTCTGAAAGGTAATTCAGACCAGAGTTCTCTTCCCTGAAACACACTCTGTTTTAAGTCAAGAAGCATCCTCTTCTTTCCAGCGTCACCAATACAGCAAGAACCATGATTATGCCCAGAAAAAATGAACTGTGTTTCCTACTCATACGGACCATATGTAGTTCAACTCTGCTTATGAAACTGATACAAACCACAGCTCCTCTTACATAAATGCTCTTTAGTTAATAGTGACAATCGCGTTGGGTTCCTGAACTGCGAAAATCATTTGAGCCAAAATTTCACTGGGTTTACCAGAACTGAACTCTTGCTTGTAGGAAGACATAGATCATGGGGTTTAACTCCATTTCTGAAGGCAAATTCAGACCAGAATTCTCAACCCTGGAAAACACTCTGTTTTAAGGCAAGAATCATCCTCTTCTTTCCAGTGTCTCCAATACAGTAAGAACCATGAACATGCCGACAAAAAAAGAACTGTGTTTCCTACTCATACGGACCATAAGTAGTTCAACTCTGCTGATGAAATGATACAGACCACAGCTCCTCTTACATAAATGCTCTTTAGTTAATAGTGATAAACACGTTGGGTTCTACAACTGTGTAAAGTCATTTGAGCCGAAAATTCACTTGGTTTACCTGAAATGAACTCTTCCTTGTAGGAAGACACAGATCATGGGGTTTAACTCCGTTTGTGAAGGGAAATTCAGACCACAGTTCTCATACATGAAACACAGTCTGTTTTAATGCAAGAAGCAAGCTCTTCTTTCCAGCATCTCGAATACAGCAAGAACCATGAGCATTCCCTGAAAAAAGAACTGTGTTTCCTACTCATAAGGACCAAATGTAGTTCAACTCTGTTTATGAAACTGATACAAATCACACCTCCTCTTACATAAATGCTCTTTAGTTACTAGTGATAATCATGTAGTATTCGTGAACTGCGAATAATCATTTGAGCCCAAAATTCAAAGGGTGTACCAGAAATGAATTCTTGCTTGTAGGAAGACACAAATCCTGGGGTTAACTCCGTTTCTGAAGGGAAATTCAGACCAGAGTTCTCATCCCTGAAACACACTCTGTTTTAACGCAAGAAGCAAGCTCTTCTTTCCATAGTCTTAAATACAGCAAGAACCATGAGCATGCCCTGAAAAAAAATGTGTTTCCTACTCATACGGACCATATGTAGTTCAACTCTGCTTATGAAACTGATACAAACCACAGCTCCTCTTACATAAATGCTCTTTAGTTACTAGTGATAATCGTGTAGTATTCGTGAACTGCGAATAATCATTTGAGCCCAAAATTCACTGGGTGAACCAGAAATGAACTCTTGCTTGTAGGAAGACACAGATCCTGGGGTTTAACTCCGTTTCTGAAGGGAAATTCAGAAGAGTTCTCATCCCTGAAACACACTCTGTTTTAACGTAAGAAGCAAGCTCTTCTTTCCAGCGTCTCCAATACATTAAGAACCATGGGCATGCCGAGATAAAAATAACTGTGTTTCCTACTCATACGGATCATATGTTGTTCAACTCTGCTTATGAAATGATACAGACCACAGCTCCTCTTACATAAATGCTCCTTAGTTAATAGTGATAAACACGTTGGGTTCTGCAACTGGGTAAAGTCATTTGAGCCAAAAATTCACTGGGTTTACCAGAAAAGAACTCTTGCAGGTAGGTACACAGATCATGGGGTTTAACTCCGTTTTTGAAGCAAAATTCAGACCAAAGTTCTCATCCATGAAACACACCCTGTTTTAATGCAAGAAGCAAGCTCTTCTTCCAGAGTCTAAAATACAGCAAGGAACATGAGCATGTCCTGAAAAAAAGAAATGTGTTTCATACTCATACGGACCATATGTAGTTCAACTCTGCTTATGAAACTGATACAAACCACAGCTCCGCTTACATAAATGCTCTTTAGTTAATAGTGAGAATCGCGTTAGGTTCGTGAACTGTGAAAAATCATTTGAGCCCAAAATTCACTGGGTTTACCTGAAATGAAATCTTGCTTGTAGGAAGACATAGATCATGGGGTTTAACTCCATTTCTGAAGGCTAATTCAGACCAGAATTCTCAACCCTGGAAAACACTCTGTTTTAAGGCAAGAATCATCCTCTTCTTTCCAGCGTCTCCAATACAGTAAGAACCATGAGCATGCCGAGAAAAAAAGAACTGTGTTTCCTACTCATACGGACCATATGTAGTTCAACTCTGCTTATGAAATGATACAGACCACAGCTCCTCTTACATAAATGCTCTTTAGTTAATAGTGATAAACACGTTGGGTTCTACAACTGTGTAAAATCATTTGAGCCGAAAATTCTATGGGTTTACCAGAAATGAACTCTTCCTTGTAGGAAGACACAGATCATGGGGTTTAACTCCGTTTGTGAAGGGAAATTCAGACCACAGTTCTCATACATGAAACACACTCTGTTTTAATGCAAGAAGCAAGCTCTTCTTTCCAGCGTCTCCAATACAGCAAGAACCATGAGCATGCCCTGAAAAAAAGAAATGTGTTTTATACTCATACGGACAATATGTAGTTCAACTCTGCTTATGAAACTGATACAAACCACAGCTCCTCTTACATAAATGCTCTTTAGTTACTAGTGATAATCGTGTAGTATTCGTGAACTGCGAATAATCATTTGAGCCCAAAATTCAAAGGGTGAACCAGAAATGAACTCTTGCTTGTAGGAAGACACAGATCCTGGGGTTTAACTCCGTTTCTGAAGGGAAATTCAGACCAGAGTTCTCATCCCTGAAACACACTCTGTTTTAACGTAAGAAGCAAGCTCTTCTTTCCAGCGTCTCCAATACATTAAGAACCATGGGCATGCCGAGATAAAAATAACTGTGTTTCCTACTCATACGGATCATATGTTGTTCAACTCTGCTTATGAAATGATACAGACCACAGCTCCTCTTACATAAATGCTCCTTAGTTAATAGTGATAAACACGTTGGGTTCTGCAACTGGGTAAAGTCACTTGAGCCAAAAATTCACTGGGTTTACCAGAAAAGAACTCTTGCTGGTAGGTACACAGATCATGGGGTTTAACTCCGTTTTTGAAGCGAAATTCAGACCAAAGTTCTCATCCATGAAACACACCCTGTTTTAATGCAAGAAGCAAGCTCTTCTTCCAGAGTCTAAAATACAGCAAGGAACATGAGCAGCCCTGAAAAAAAGAAATGTGTTTCATACTCATACGGACCATATGTAGTTCAACTCTGCTTATGAAACTGATACAAACCACAGCTCCGCTTACATAAATGCTCTTTAGTTAATAGTGAGAATCGCGTTAGGTTCGTGAACTGTGAAAAATCATTTGAGCCCAAAATTCACTGGGTTTACCTGAAATGAAATCTTGCTTGTAGGAAGACATAGATCATGGGGTTTAACTCCATTTCTGAAGGCTAATTCAGACCAGAATTCTCAACCCTGGAAAACACTCTGTTTTAAGGCAAGAATCATCCTCTTCTTTCCAGCGTCTCCAATACAGTAAGAACCATGAGCATGCCGAGAAAAAAAGAACTGTGTTTCCTACTCATACGGACCATATGTAGTTCAACTCTGCTTATGAAATGATACAGACCACAGCTCCTCTTACATAAATGCTCTTTAGTTAATAGTGATAAACACGTTGGGTTCTACAACTGTGTAAAATCATTTGAGCCGAAAATTCTATGGGTTTACCAGAAATGAACTCTTCCTTGTAGGAAGACACAGATCATGGGGTTTAACTCCGTTTGTGAAGGGAAATTCAGACCACAGTTCTCATACATGAAACACACTCTGTTTTAATGCAAGAAGCAAGCTCTTCTTTCCAGCGTCTCCAATACAGCAAGAACCATGAGCATGCCCTGAAAAAAAGAAATGTGTTTTATACTCATACGGACAATATGTAGTTCAACTCTGCTTATGAAACTGATACAAACCACAGCTCCTCTTACATAAATGCTCTTTAGTTACTAGTGATAATCGTGTAGTATTCGTGAACTGCGAATAATCATTTGAGCCCAAAATTCAAAGGGTGAACCAGAAATGAACTCTTGCTTGTAGGAAGACACAGATCCTGGGGTTTAACTCCGTTTCTGAAGGGAAATTCAGACCAGAGTTCTCATCCCTGAAACACACTCTGTTTTAACGTAAGAAGCAAGCTCTTCTTTCCAGCGTCTCCAATACATTAAGAAACATGGGCATGCCGAGATAAAAATAACTGTGTTTCCTACTCATACGGATCATATGTTGTTCAACTCTGCTTATGAAATGATACAGACCACAGCTCCTCTTACATAAATGCTCCTTAGTTAATAGTGATAAACACGTTGGGTTCTGCAACTGGGTAAAGTCATTTGAGCCAAAAATTCACTGGGTTTACCAGAAAAGAACTCTTGCTGGTAGGTACACAGATCATGGGGTTTAACTCCGTTTTTGAAGCGAAATTCAGACCAAAGTTCTCATCCATGAAACACACCCTGTTTTAATGCAAGAAGCAAGCTCTTCTTCCAGAGTCTAAAATACAGCAAGGAACATGAGCATGCCCTGAAAAAAAGAAATGTGTTTCATACTCATACGGACCATATGTAGTTCAACTCTGCTTATGAAACTGATACAAACCACAGCTCTGCTTACATAAATGCTCTTTAGTTAATAGTGAGAATCGCGTTAGGTTCGTGAACTGTGAAAAATCATTTGAGCCCAAAATTCACTGGGTTTACCTGAAATGAAATCTTGCTTGTAGGAAGACATAGATCATGGGGTTTAACTCCATTTCTGAAGGCTAATTCAGACCAGAATTCTCAACCCTGGAAAACACTCTGTTTTAAGGCAAGAATCATCCTCTTCTTTCCAGCGTCTCCAATACAGTAAGAACCATGAGCATGCCGAGAAAAAAAGAACTGTGTTTCCTACTCATACGGACCATATGAAGTTCAACTCTGCTTATGAAACTGCTACAAACCACACCCACTCTTACATGAATGCTCTTTAGTTAATAGTGATAATCGCGTTGGGGTCTAGAACTGTGTAATGTCATTTGAGCCGAAAATTCACTTGGTTTACCAGAAATGAACTCCTGCTGGTAGGAAGACACAGATCATGGGATTTAACTCCGTTTGTGAAGGGAAATTCAGACCACAGTTCTCATACATGAAACACACTCTGTTTTAATGCAAGAAGCAAGCTCTTCTTTCCAGCGTCTCCCATACAGCAAGAACCATGACCATGCCCTGAAAAAAAGAACTGTGTTTCCTACTCATACGGACCATATGTAGTTCAACTCTGCTTATGAAATGATACAGACCACAGCTCCTCTTACATAAATGCTCCTTAGTTAATAGTGATAAACACGTTGGGTTCTGCAACTGGGTAAAGTCATTTGAGCCAAAAATTCACTGGGTTTACCAGAAAAGAACTCTTGCTGGTAGGTACACAGATCATGGGGTTTAACTCCGTTTTTGAAGCGAAATTCAGACCAAAGTTCTCATCCATCAAACACACCCAGTTTTAATGCAAGAAGCAAGCTCTTCTTCCAGATTCTAAAATACAGCAAGGAACATGAGCATGCCCTGAAAAAAAGAAATGTGTTTCATACTCATACGGACCATATGTAGTTCAACTCTGCTTATGAAACTGATACAAACCACAGCTCCGCTTTCATAAATGCTCTTTAGTTAATAGTGATAATCGCGATGGGTTCTAGAACTGTGTAAAGTCATTTGAGCCGAAAATTCACTTGGTTTACCAGAAATGAACTCCTGCTGGTAGGAAGACACAGATCATGGGATTTAACTCTGTTTGTGAAGGGAAATTCAGACCAGAGTTCTCCTCCGTGAAACACACCCTGTTTTAATGCAAGAAGCAAGCTCTTCTTTCCAGTGTCTTCAATACAGCAAGAACCATGAGCATTCCCTGAAAAAAGGAACAGTGTTTCCTACTCATACAGACCATATGTAGTCCAACTCTGCTTATGAAACTGATACAAACTAGAGCTCCGCTAACATAAATGCTCTTTAGTTAATATTGAGAAACGCGTTGGTTTCGTGAACTGCAAAAAATCATTTGAGCCCAAAATTCACTGGGTTTACCTGAAATGAACTCTTGCTTGTAGGAAGACACAGATCCTGGGTTTAACTCCATTTCTGAAGGGAAATTCAGACCAGAGTTCTCTTCCCTGAAACACACTCTGTTTTAAGACAAGAAGCATCCTCTTCTTTCCAGCGTCACCAATACAGCAAGAACCATGATTATGCCCAGAAAAAATGAACTGTGTTTCCTACTCATACGGACCATATGTAATTCAACTCTGCTTATGAAACTGATACAAACCACAGCTCCGCTTACATAAATGCTCTTTAGTTAATAGTGAGAATCGCGTTGTGTTCTACAACTGTGTAAAGTCATTTGAGCCGAAAATTCACTGGGTTTACCAGAAAAGAACTCTTGCTGGTAGGAAGACACAGATCATGGGGTTTTATTCCGTTTTTGAAGCGAAATTCAGACCAGAGTTCTCAACCATGAAACACACCCTGTTTTAATGCAAGAAGCAAGCTCTTCTTTCCATAGTCCAAAATATAGCAAAAACCATGAGCATGCCCTGAAAAAAAGAACTGTGTTTCCTACTACTACAGACCATATGTAGTTGAACTCTGCTTATGAAACTGATACAAACCACAGCTCCACTTACATAAATGCTCTTTAGTTAATAGTGAGAAACGGTTTGGGTTGGTGAACTGCGAAAAATCATTTGAGCCCAAAATTCACTTTTGTTTTTTAACAGAAATGAACTCTTGTTTGTAGGAAGTCACAGATCCTGGGGTTTAACACCGTTTCTGAAGTTCAATTCAGACCAGAGTTCTCATCCATGAAAAAAACTCTGTTTTAAGGCAAGAATCATCCACTTCTATCCAGCGTATCCAATACAGTAAGAAACATGATCATTCCCAGAAAAAAATGAACTGTGTTTCCTACTCATACAGAACATATGTAGTTCAACTCTGGTTATGAAACTTATTCAAACCACAGCTCCTATTAAATAAATCCTCTTTAGTTAATAGTGAGAATCGCGTTGGGTTCGTAAACAGCGAAAAATTATTTGAGCCCAAAATTCACTGGGTTTACCTGAAATGAACTCTTGCATGTAGGAAGACACAGATCCTGCAGTTTAACTCCATTTTTGAAGGCAAATTCAGACCAGAATTCTCAACCCTGAAAAACACTCTGTTTTAAGTCAAGAATCATCCTCTTCTTTCCAGCATCTCCAATACAGTAAGAACCATGAGCATGTCCAGAAAAAAAGAAGTGTGTTTCCTACTCATAGGGACCATATGTAGTTCATCTCTTCTTTTTAAATGATACAGACCACAGCTCCTTTTACATAATTGCTCTTTAGTTAATAGTCATAATCGCGTTGGGTTCTAGAACTGTGTAAAGTCTTTGAGCCGAAAATTCCCTTGGTTTACCAGAAATGAACTCTTGCTGGTAGGAAGACACAGATCATGGGGTTTAACTCCATTTGTGAAGGGAAATTCAGACCAGTGTTTTCATCCATGAAACACATCCTGTTTTAATGCAAGAAGCAAGCTCTTCTTTCCAGCGTCTCCAATACAGCCAGAACAATGAGCATTCCCTGAAAATGAACTGTGTTTCCTGCTCATACGGACCATATGTAGTTCAAATCTGCTTATGAAACTGATTCAAACCAAAGCTCCTCTTACATAAATCCACTTTATTTAATAGTGAGAATTGTGTTGGGTTCGTGAACTGCGAAAAATCATTTGAGGCCAAAATTCATGGGTTAACCAGAAATGAAATCTTGCTTGTAGGAATACACAGATCCTGGGGTTTAAATCCGTTTCAGAAGGGAAATTCAGACCAGAGTTCTCATCCCTGAAACACACTCTGCTTTATCGCAAGAAGCAAGCTCTTCTTTCCAGTGTCTCCAATACAGTAAGAACCATGAGCATGCCCAGAAAAAAAGAACTGTGTTACCTACTCATACGGACCATATGTAGTTCAACTCTGCTTTTGAAATGATACAGACCACAGCTCCTCTTACAAAAATGCTCTTTAGTTAATAGTGATAAACACATAGGGTTCTAGAACTATGTAAAGTCATTTGAGCCGAAAATTCACTCGGTTTAACAGAAATGGTCTCTTGCTGGTAGGAAGACACAGATACTGTGGTTTAACTCCGTTTGTGAAGGGAAATTCAGACCAGAATTCTCATCTCTGAGAAACCCTCTGTTTTAACGCAAGAAGCAAGCTCTTCTTTCCATAGTCTAAAATACAGCAAGAACCATGAGCATGCCCTGAAAAAAAATGTGTTTCCTACTCATACGGACCATATGTAGTTCAAATCTGCTTATGAAACTGATACAAACCACAGCTCCTCTTACATAAATGCTCTTTAGTTAATAGTGAGAATTGCGTTGGGTTCATGAACTGCGAAAAATCATTTCAGCCTAAAAATTCACTGGGTTTACCAGAAATGAACTATTGCTTGTAGGAAGACACATATCCTGGTGTTTAACTCCGTTTCTGAAGGGAAATTCAGACCAGAGTTCTCATCCCTGAAACACATTGTGTTTTAACGAAGAAGCAAGCTCTTCTTTCCAGAGTCTAAAATACAGCAAGAACAATGAGCAGGGTCTGAAAAAATGAACTGTGTTTCCTATTCATACGGACGATATGTAGTTCAACTTTTTTTATGAAACTGGTACTGACCACACCTTCTTTTACATAAATGCTCTTTAGTTAATAATGAGCATCATGTTGGGTTCGTGAACTACGAAAAAACATTTGAGCACAAAATTCACTGAGTTTTCCAGAACTGAACTCTTGCTTGTAGGAAGACACAGATCCTGGGGTTTAACTCCGTTTCTGAAGGGAAATTCAGACCAGAATTCTCATCCCTGGAAAACACTCTGTTTTAAGGCATGAATCATCCTCTTCTTTCCAGGTTCTCCAATACAGTAAGAACCATGAGCATGCCAAGAAAAAAAGAACTGTGTTTCCTACTCATACAGTCCATATGTAGTCCAACTCTGCTTATGAAACTGATACAAATCACACCTCCTCTTACATAAATGCTCTTTAGTTACTAGTGATAATCGCGTAGTATTCGTGAACTGCGAATAATCATTTGAGCCCAAAATTCAAAGGGTGAACCAGAAATGAACTCTTGCTTGTAGGAAGACACAGATCCTGGTTTTTAACTCCGTTTCTGAAGGGAAATTCAGACCAGAGTTCTCATCCCTGAAACACACTCTGTTTTAATGCAAGAAGCAAGCTCATCTTTCCATAGTCTAAAATACAGCAAGAACCATGAGCATGCCCTGAAAAAAAATGTGTTTCCTACTCATACGGATCATATGTAGTTCAACTCTGCTTATGAAACTGATACAAACCACAGCTCTGCTTATGTAAATGCTCTTTAGTTAATAGTGAGAATTGCGTTGGGTTCGTGAACTGCGAAAAAATATTTTAAGCCCAAAATTCACTGTGTTTACCTGAAATGAACTCTTGCTTGTAGGAAGACACAGATCCTGGGGTTTAACTCCGTTTCTGAAGTTCAATTCAGACCAGAGATCTCATCCCTGAAAAAAACTCTGTTTTAGGGCAAGAATCATCCTCTTCTATCCAGCATCTCAAATACAGTAAGAAACATAAGCATTCCCAGAAAAAAAGAACTGTTTTTCCTACGCAAACAGACCATATGTAGTTCAACTCTGCTTATGAAACTGATACAAACCACAGCTCCTCTTACATAAAAGCTCTTTAGTTAATAGTGAGAATCATGTGGGGTTCGTGAACTGCGAAAAATCATTTGAGCCCAAAATTCTGGTTTACCAGAAATGAACTCTTGCTTGTAGGAAGACACAGATCATGGGGTTTAACTCCGTTTTTGAAGCGAAATTCAGACCAGAGTTCTAATCCATGAAACACAACCTGATTTAATGCAAGAAGCAAGCTCTTCTTTTCAGTGTCTCCAATACGTCAAGAACAATGAGCATGCCCTGAAAAAAAGAACTGTGTTTCCTACTCATACGGACCATATGAAGTTCAACTCTGCTTATGAAACTGATACAAACCACACCTACTCTTACATAAATGCTCTTTAGTTAATAGTGATAATCGCGTTGGGGTCTAGAACTGTGTAAAGTCATTTGAGCCGAAAATTCACTTGGTTTACCAGAAATGAACTCCTGCTGGTAGGAAGACACAGATCATGGGATTTAACTCCGTTTGTGAAGGGAAATTCAGACCAGAGTTCTCCTCCATGAAACATACCCTGTTTTAATGCAAGAAGCAAGCTCTTCCATCCAGTGTCTTCAATACAGCAAGAACAATGAGCATTCCCTGAAAAAAAGAACAGTGTTTCCTACTCATACGGACCATATATAGTTCAACTCTGCTTATGAAACTGATACAAACCACAGCTCCGCTAACATAAATGCTCTTTAGTTAATATTGAGAATCGCGTTGGTTTTGGGAACTGCGAAAAATCATTTGAGCCCAAAATTCACTGGGGTAACCAGTAATGAAATCTTGCTTGTAGGAAGACACAGATCCTGGGGTTTAACTACGTTCTGAAAGGTAATTCAGACCAGAGTTCTCTTCCCTGAAACACACTCTGTTTTAAGTCAAGAAGCATCCTCTTCTTTCCAGCGTCACCAATACAGCAAGAACCATGATTATGCCCAGAAAAAATGAACTGTGTTTCCTACTCATACGGACCATATGTAGTTCAACTCTGCTTATGAAACTGATACAAACCACAGCTCCTCTTACATAAATGCTCTTTAGTTAATAGTGACAATCGCGTTGGGTTCCTGAACTGCGAAAATCATTTGAGCCAAAATTTCACTGGGTTTACCAGAACTGAACTCTTGCTTGTAGGAAGACATAGATCATGGGGTTTAACTCCATTTCTGAAGGCAAATTCAGACCAGAATTCTCAACCCTGGAAAACACTCTGTTTTAAGGCAAGAATCATCCTCTTCTTTCCAGTGTCTCCAATACAGTAAGAACCATGAACATGCCGACAAAAAAAGAACTGTGTTTCCTACTCATACGGACCATAAGTAGTTCAACTCTGCTGATGAAATGATACAGACCACAGCTCCTCTTACATAAATGCTCTTTAGTTAATAGTGATAAACACGTTGGGTTCTACAACTGTGTAAAGTCATTTGAGCCGAAAATTCACTTGGTTTACCTGAAATGAACTCTTCCTTGTAGGAAGACACAGATCATGGGGTTTAACTCCGTTTGAGAAGGGAAAATCAGACCACAGTTCTCATACATGAAACACAGTCTGTTTTAATGCAAGAAGCAAGCTCTTCTTTCCAGCGTCTCGAATACAGCAAGAACCATGAGCATTCCCTGAAAAAAGAACTGTGTTTCCTACTCATAAGGACCAAATGTAGTTCAACTCTGTTTATGAAACTGATACAAATCACACCTCCTCTTACATAAATGCTCTTTAGTTACTAGTGATAATCATGTAGTATTCGTGAACTGCGAATAATCATTTGAGCCCAAAATTCAAAGGGTGTACCAGAAATGAATTCTTGCTTGTAGGAAGACACAAATCCTGGGGTTAACTCCGTTTCTGAAGGGAAATTCAGACCAGAGTTCTCATCCCTGAAACACACTCTGTTTTAACGCAAGAAGCAAGCTCTTCTTTCCATAGTCTTAAATACAGCAAGAACCATGAGCATGCCCTGAAAAAAAATGTGTTTCCTACTCATACGGACCATATGTAGTTCAACTCTGCTTATGAAACTGATACAAACCACAGCTCCTCTTACATAAATGCTCTTTAGTTATAGTGAGAATCGCGTTAGGTTCGTGAACTGCGAAAAAATATTTTAAGCCCAAAATTCACTGGGTTTACCTGAAATGAACTCTTGCTTGTAGGAAGACACAGATCCTGGGGTTTAATTCCGTTTCTGAAGTTCAATTCAGACCAGAGTTCTCATCCCTGAAAAAAAACTCTGTTTTAGGGCAAGAATCATCCTCTTCTATCCAGCATCTCCAATACAGTAAGAGACATAAGCATTCCCAGAAAAAAAGAACTGTTTTTCCTACTCAACCAGTCCATATGTAGTTCAACTCTGCTTATGAAACTGATACAAACCACAGCTCCTCTTACATAAAAGCTCTTTAGTTAATAGTGAGAATCATGTGGGGTTCGTGAACTGCGAAAAATCATTTGAGCCCAAACTTCACTTGGTTTACCAGAAATGAACACTTGCTTGTAGGAAGACACAGATCATGGGGTTTAACGCCGTTTCTGAAGGGAAATTCAGACCACAGTTCTCATCCATGGAACACACTCTGTTTTAATGCAAGAAGCAAGCTCTTCCTTTTAGCAACTCCAAAACAGCAAGAACCATGAGCATGCCCAAAAAAAGAACTGTGTTTCCTACTCATACGGAATATATGTTGTTCAACTCTGCTTATGAAATGATACAGACCAGAGCTCCGCTAACATAAATGCTCTTTAGTTAATATTGAGAAACGCGTTGGTTTCGTGAACTGCGAAAAATCATTTGAGCCCAAAATTCATTGGGTTAACCAGTAATGAATTCTTGCTTGTAGGAAGACACAGATCCTGGGGTTTAACTCCGTTTCTGAAGGGAAATTCAGACCAGAGTTCTCTTCCCTGAAACACACTCTGTTTTAAGTAGAGAAGCATCCTCTTCTTTCCAGCGTCACCAATACAGCAAGAACCATGATTATGCCCAGAAAAAATGAACTGTGTTTCCTACTCATACGGACTATATGTAGTTCAACTCTGCTTATGAAACTGATACAAACCACAGCTCCTCTTACATAAATGCTTTTAGTTAATAGTGATAAATACGTTGGGTTCTACAACTGCATAAAGTCATTTGAGCCGAAAATTCACTTGGTTTACCTGAAATGAACTCTTCCTTGTAGGAAGACACAGATCATGGGGTATAACTCCGTTTGTGAAGGGAAATTCAGACCACAGTTCTCATACATGAAACACAGTCTGTTTTAATGCAAGAAGCAAGCTCTTCTTTCCAGCGTCTCCAATACAGCAAGAACCATGAGCATTCCCTGAAAAAAGAACAGTGTTTCCTACACATAAGGACCAAATGTAGTTCAACTCTGTTTATGAAACTGATACAAATCACACCTCCTCTTACATAAATGCTCTTTAGTTACTAGTGATAATCGCGTAGTATTCGTGAACTGCGAATAATCATTTGAGCCCAAATTCACTGGGGTAACCAGTAATGAACTCTTGCTTGTAGGAAGACACAAATCTTGGGGTTTAACTCCGTTTCTGAAGGGAAATTCAGACCAGAGTTCTCATCCCTGAAACACACTCTGTTTTAACGCAAGAAGCAAGCTCCTCTTTCCATAGTCTAAAATACAGCAAGAACCATGAGCATGCCCTGAAAAAAAAAATGTGTTTCCTACTCATACGGACCATATGTAGTTCAAATCTGCTTATGAAACTGATACAAACCACAGCTCCGCTTACATAAATGCTCTTTAGTTAATAGTGAGAATCATGTAGGGTTCGTGAACTGCGAAAAAATATTTTAAGCCCAAAATTCACTGGGTTTACCTGAAATGAACTCTTGCTTGTAGGAAGACACAGATCCTGGGGTTTAATTCCGTTTCTGAAGTTCAATTCAGACCAGAGTTCTCATCCCTGAAAAAAACTCTGTTTTAGGGCAAGATTCATCCTCTTCTATCCAGCATCTCCAATACAGTAAGAAACATAAGCATTCCCAGAAAAAAAGAACTGTTTTTCCTACTCAACCAGACCATATGTAGTTCAACTCTGCTTATGCAACTGATACAAACCACAGCTCCTCTTACATAAAAGCTCTTTAGTTAATAGTGGAATCATGTAGGGTTCGTGAACTGCGAAAAATCATTTGAGCCCAAAATTCACTTGGTTTACCAGAAATGAACTCTTGCTTGTAGGAAGACACAGATCATGGGGTTTAACTCCGTTTCTGAAGGGAAATTCAGACCACAGTTCTCATCCATGGAACACACTCTGTTTTAATGCAAGAAGCAAGCTCTTCTTTCTAGCAACTCCAAAACAGCAAGAACCATGAGCATGCCCAGAAAAAAGAACTGTGTTTCCTACTCATACAGAATATATGTTGTTCAACTCTGCTTATGAAATGATACAGACCAGAGCTCCTCTTACATAAATGCTCTTTAGTTAATCGTGATAATCGTGTTGGGTTCTAGAACTGTGTAATGTCATTTGAGCCAAAAATTCACTTGGTTTACCAGAAATGAACTCTTGCTGGTAGGAAAACAAAGATCATGGGGTTTAACTGCGTTTTTGAAGCGAAATTAAGACCAGAGTTCTAATCCATGAAACACACCCTGATTTAATGCAAGAAGCAAGCTCTTTTTTTCAGTGTCTCCAATACAGCAAGAACCATGAGTTTGCCCTGAAAAAAATAACTGTGTTTCCTACTCATACGGACCATATGAAGTTCAACTCTGCTTATGAAACTGATACAAACCACACCTACTCTTACATAAATGCTCTTTAGTTAATAGTGATGATAATTGCGTTGGTGTCTAGAACTGTGTAAAGGCATTTGAGCCGAAAACTCACTTGGTTTACCAGAAATGAACTCCTGCTGGTAGGAAGACACAGATCATGGGATTTAACTCCGTTTGTGAAGGGAAATTCAGACCAGAGTTCTCCTCCGTGAAACACACCCTGTTTTAATGCAAGAAGCAAGCTCTTCTTCCAGAGTCTAAAATAGAGCAACGAACATGAGCATGCCCTGAAAAAAAGAAATGTGATTTATACTCATACGGACCATATGTAGTTCAACTCTGCTTATGAAACTGATACAAACCACAGCTCCGCTTATACAAATGCTCTTTAGTTAATAGTGAGAATCGCGTTAGGTTCGTGAACTGCGAAAAATCATTTGAGCCCAAAATTCACTGGGTTTACATGAAATGAAATCTTGCTTGTAGGAAGACATAGATCATGGGGTTTAACTCCATTTCTGAAGGCAAATTCAGACCAGAATTCTCAACCCTGGAAAACACTCTGTTTTAAGGCAAGAATCATCCTCTTCTTTCCAGCGTCTCCAATACACTAAGAACCATGAGCATGCCGAGAAAAAAAGAACTGTGTTTCCTACTCATACGGACCATATGAAGTTCAACTCTGCTTTTGAAACTGATACAAACCACACCTACTCTTACATAAATGCTCTTTAGTTAATAGTGATAATCCCGTTGGGTTCTAGAACTGGGTAAAGTCATTTGAGCCGAAAATTCACTTGGTTTACCGGAAATGAACTCCTGCTGGTAGGAAGACACAGATCATGGGATTTAACTCCGTTTGTGAAGGGAAATGCAGACCAGAGTTCTCCTCCATGAAACACACCCTGTTTTAATGCAAGAAGCAAGCTCTTCTTTCCAGAGTCTAAAATACAGCAAGAAATATGAGCATGCCCTGAAAAAAAGAAATGTGTTTCATACTCATACGGACCATATGTAGTTCAACTCTGCTTATGAAACTGATACAACCACAGCTCCGCTTACATAAATGCTCTTTAGTTAATAGTGAGAATCGCGTTAGGTTCGTGTACTGCGAAAAATCTTTTCAGCCCAAAATTCACTGGGTTAACCAGAAATGAACTCTTGCTTGTAGGAAGACACAGATCCTGGGGTTTAAATCCGTTTCAGAAGGGAAATTCAGACCGGAGTTCTCATCCATGAAACACACTCTGTTTTAACGGAAGTAGCAAGCTCTTGTTTCCAGAGTCCAAAATATAGCAAGAACCATGAGCATGCCCTGAAAAAAAGAACTCTGTTTCCTACTACTACGGACCATATGTAGTTCAACTCTGCTTATGAAACTGATACAAACAACAGCTCCTCTTCCATAAATGCTCTTTAGTTAATAGTGAGAATCATGTTGGGTTGGTGAACCGCGAAAATCATTTGAGCCCAAAATTCACTGGGTTTACCAGAAATGAACTCTTGCATGTAGGAAGACACATATCCTGGGGTATAACTCCGTTTCTGAAGGCAAATTCATACCAGAGTTCTCATCCCTGAAAAACACTCTATTTTAAGGCAAGAATCATCCTCTTCTTTCCAGCTTCTCCAATATAGTAAGAAACATGAGCATGCCCAGAAAAAAAGAACTGTGTTTCCTACTCATATGCAACATGTATAGTTCAACTCTTCTTATGAAATGATACAGACCAGAGCTCCTCTTACATAAATGCTCTTTAGTTAATAGTGATAATCGTGTTGGGTTCTAGAACTGTGTAATGTCATTTGAGCCAAAAATTCACTTGGTTTACCAGAAATGAACTCTTGCTGGTAGGAAAACAAAGATCATGGGGTTTAACTGCGTTTTTGAAGCGAAATTAAGACCAGAGTTCTAATCCATGAAACACACCCTGATTTAATGCAAGAAGCAAGCTCTTTTTTTCAGTGTCTCCAATACAGCAAGAACCATGAGTATGCCCTGAAAAAATTAACTGTGTTTCCTACTCATACGGACCATATGAAGTTCAACTCTGCTTATGAAACTGATACAAACCACACCTACTCTTACATAAATGCTCTTTAGTTAATAGTGATGATAATTGCGTTGGGGTCTAGAACTGTGTAAAGGCATTTGAGCCGAAAACTCACTTGGTTTACCAGAAATGAACTCCTGCTGGTAGGAAGACACAGATCATGGGATTTAACTCCGTTTGTGAAGGGAAATTCAGACCAGAGTTCTCCTCCGTGAAACACACCCTGTTTTAATGCAAGAAGCAAGCTCTTCTTCCAGAGTCTAAAATACAGCAACGAACATGAGCATGCCCTGAAAAAAAGAAATGTGTTTTATACTCATACGGACCATATGTAGTTCAACTCTGCTTATGAAACTGATACAAACCACAGCTCCGCTAAGATAAATGCTCTTTAGTTAATATTGAGAATCGCATTGGTTTCGTGAACGGCGAAAACTCATTTGAGCCCAAATTCACTGGGGTAACCAGTAATGAACTCTTGCTTGTAGGAAGACACAGATCCTGGGGTTTAACTCCGTTTCTGAAGGGAAATTCAGACCAGAGTTCTCATCCATGAAACACACCCTGTTTTAATGCAAGAAGCAAGCTCTTCTTTCCAGAGTCTAAAATACAGCAAGAAATATGAGCATGCCCTGAAAAAAAGAAATGTGTTTCATACTCATAGGGACCATATGTAGTTCAACTCTGCTTATGAAACTGATACAACCACAGCTCCGCTTACATAAATGCTCTTTAGTTAATAGTGAGAATCGCGTTAGGTTCGTGTACTGCGAAAAATCATTTCAGCCCAAAATTCACTGGGTTAACCAGAAATGAACTCTTGCATGTAGGAAGACACAGATCCTGGGGTTTAAATCCGTTTCAGAAGGGAAATTCAGACCGGAGTTCTCATCTATGAAACACACTCTGTTTTATCGGAAGTAGCAAGCTCTTGTTTCCAGAGTCCAAACTATAGCAAGAACCATGAGCATGCCCTGAAAAAAAGAACTCTGTTTCCTACTACTACGGACCATATGTAGTTCAACTCTGCTTATGAAACTGATACAAACAACTGCTCCTCTTCCATAAATGCTCTTTAGTTAATAGTGAGAATCATGTTGGGTTGGTGAACTGCGAAAATCATTTGAGCCCAAGATTCACTGGGTTTACCAGAAATGAATTCTTGCATGTAGGAAGACACATATCCTGGGGTATAACTCCGTTTCTGAAGGCAAATTCATACCAGAGTTCTCATCCCTGAAAAACACTCTATTTTAAGGCAAGAATCATCCTCTTCTTTCCAGCGTCTCCAATAGAGTAAGAAACATAAGCATGCCCAGAAAAAAAGAACTGTGTTTCCTATTCATATGCAACATGTATAGTTCAACTCTTCTTATGAAATGATACAGACCAGAGCTCCTCTTACATAAATGCTCTTTAGTTAATAGTGATAATCGCATTGGGTTCTAGAACTGTGTAAATTCATTTGAGCCGAATATTCACTTGGTTTACCAGAAATGAACTCTTGCTGGTAGGAAGACACAGATCGTGCGGTTTAACTCCGTTTGTGAAGGGAAATTCAGACCAGAGTTCTTATCCATGAAACACACCCTGTTTTAATGCAAGAAGCAAGCTCTTCTTTCCAGCATCTCCAATACAGCAAGAACCATGAGCATGCCCTGAAAAAAAGAACTGTGTTTCCTACTCATACGGACCATATGTAGTTCAACTCTGCTTATGAAACTGATACAAACCACAGCTCCCCTTACATAAATGATCTTTAGTTAATAGTGAGAATCGCGTTGGGTTCGTGTACTGCAAAAAATCATTTGACCACAAAATTCACTGGGTTAACCAGAACTGAACTGTACCTTGTAGCAAGACACAGATTTTGTGGTTTAACTCAGTTTCTGAAGGGAAATTCAGACCACAGTTCTCATCCATGAAACACACTCTGTTTTAATGCAAGAAGCAAGCTCTTCTTTCTAGCGTCTCCAATACAGCAAGAACCACGGGCATGCCCAGAAAAAAAGAGCTGTGTTTCCTACTCATACGGAATATATGTAGTTCACCGCTGCTTATGAAATGATACAGACCAGAGCTCCTCTTACATAAATACTCTTTAGTTAATAGTGATAATCGCATTGGGTTCTAGAACTGTGTAAATTAATTTGAGCCGAAAATTCACTTGGTTTACCAGAAATGAACTCTTGCAGGTAGGAAGACACAGATCATGGGGTTTAACTCCGTTTTGGAAGGGAAATTCAGACCAGAGTTCTCTTACCTGAAACACACCCTGTTTTAATGCAAGAAGCAAGCTCTTCTTTCCCGAGTCTAAAATAAAGCAGGAGCCATGAGTATGGTCTGAAAAAAAAACTGTGTTTCCTATTCATACGGCCCCTATGTAGTTCAACCTTGCTTATGAAACTGATACAAATCACATCTCCTCTTACATAAATGCTCTTTAGTTAATAGTGAGAATAGCGTTGTGTTCAAGAACTGTGTAAAATCGTTTGAGCACAAAATTCACTGGGTTTACCAGAAAGTAACTCTTGCTTATAGGATGACTCAGATCCTGGGGTTTAACTCCGTTTCTGAAGGCAAATTCAGACCAGAGTTCTCATCCCTGAAAAACACTCTGTTTTAAGGCAAGAATCATCCTCTTCTTTCCAGGTTCTCCAATACAGTAAGAACCATGAGCATGCCCAGAAAAAAAGAACTGTGTTTCCTACTCATACGTAACATATGTAGTTCAACAATTCTTATGAAATGATACAGACCAGAGCTCCTCTTACATAAATGCTCTTTAGTTAATAGTGATAATCGCATTGGGTTCTAGAACTGTGTAAATTAATTTGAGGCGAAATTCACTTGGTTTACCAGAAATGAACTCTTGCTGGTAGGAAGACACAGATCCTGGGGTTTAACTCCGTTTCTGAAGGGAAATTCAGACCAGAGTTCTCATCCCTGAAACACATTGTGTTTTAAAGAAGAAGCAAGCTCTTTCTTTCCAGAGTCTAAAATACAGCAAGGACAATGAGCAAGGTCTGAAAAAAAAAACTGTGTTTCCTATTCATATGGACTATATGTAGTTCAACTCTGTTTATGAAACTGATACAAACCACAGCTCCTCTTACATAAATGCTCTTTAGTTAATAGTGGGAATCGGTGGGTTGGTGAACTGAAAAATCATTTGAGCCCAAAATTCACTAGGTTTATCAGAAATGAACACCTGCTCATAGGAAGACACAGATCCTGGGGTTTAACTCTGTTTCTGAAGGGTAATTCAGACCAGAGTTCAAATCCCTGAAACACACTCTGCTTTAATGTAAGAAGCAAGCTCTTCCTTCCAGATTCTAAAACACAGAAAGAACAATGAGCATGCCCTGAAAAAAATTTTTTTTTCCTACTCATATGGACAATATGTAGTTCAACTGTGCTTATGAAACTGATAGAAACCACAGCTCCTCTTACATAAATGCTCTTTAGTTAATAGTGAGAATCGTGAAAGTTTCGTGAACTGTGAAAAATCATTTGATCCCAAAATTCACTGGGTTTACCTGAAATGAACTCTTGCTTGCAGGAAGACACAGATCTTGGGGTTTAGCTCCATTTCTGAAGGCAAATTCAGACGAGAATTCTCAACCCTGAAAAACACTCTGTTTTAAGGCAAGAATCATCCTCTTCTTTCCAGTGTCTCCAATACAGTAAGAACCATGAGCATGACCAGAAAAAAAGAACTGTGTTTCCTATTCATAAGGACCATATAGTTCAACTCTGCTGATGAAATGATACAGACCACAGCTCCTCTGACATAAATGCTCTTTAGTTAATAGTGATAATCGCATTGGATCCTAGAACTGTGTAAATTCATTTGAGCCGAAAATTCACTTGGTTTACCAGAAATGAACTCTTACTGGTAGGAAGACACAGATTGTGGGGTTTAACTCCGTTTGTGAAGGGAAATTCAGACCAGAGTTCTCATCCATGAAACACACCCTGTTTTAATGCAAGAAGCAAGCTCTTCTTTCCAGCATCTCAGATACAGCAAGAACCATGAGCATCCCCTGAAAAAAAGAACTGTGTTTCCTACTCATACGGACCATATGTAGTTCAACTCTGATTATGAAACTGATACAAACCACAGCTCCTCTTACATAAATAATCTTTAGTTAATAGGAAGAATCGCGTTGGGTTCGTGAACTGCGAAAAATCATTTGAGCCCAAAATTCACTGGGTTTACCAGAAATGAACTCTTGCTGGTAGGAAGGCACAGATCGTGGGGTTTAACTCTGTTTTGGAAGGGAAATTCAGACCAGAGTTGTCATCCCTGAAACACACTCTGTTTTAACGAAGAAGTAAGCTCTACTTTCCCAAGTCTAAAATAAAGCAAGAACCATGAGCATGGTCTGAAAAAAAAACTGTGTTTCCTATTCTTAAGGCCCATATGTAGTTCAACTCTGCTTATGAAACTGATACAAACCACACCTCCTCTTACATAAATGTTTTTTAGTTAATAGTGAGAATAGCGTTGTGTTCAAGAACTGTGTAAAATCGTTTGAGCACAAAATTCACTGGGTTTACCAGAAATTAACTCTTGCTTGTAGGAAGACACAGATCCTGGGATTTAACTCCGTTTCTGAAGAGAAATTCAGACTAGAATTCTCATCCCTGGAAAACACTCTGTTTTAAGGTATGAATCATCCTCTTCTTTCCAGGTTCTCCAATACAGTAAGAACCATGAGCATCCCCTGAAAAAAAGAACTGTGTTTCCTACTCATACGGACCATATGTAGTTCAACTCTGATTATGAAACTGATACAAACCACAGCTCCTCTTACATAAATAATCTTTAGTTAATAGGAAGAATCGCGTTGGGTTTGTGAACTGCGAAAAATCATTTGAGCCCAAAATTCACTGGGTTTACCAGAAATGAACTCTTGCTGGTAGGAAGGCACAGATCGTGGGGTTTAACTCCGTTTTGGAAGGGAAATTCAGACCAGAGTTGTCATCCCTGAAACACACTCTGTTTTAACGAAGAAGCAAGCTCTTCTTTCCCAAGTCTAAAATAAAGCAAGAACCATGAGCATGGTCTGAAAAAAAAACTGTGTTTCCTATTCTTAAGGCCCATATGTAGTTCAACTCTGCTTATGAAACTGATACAAACCACACCTCCTCTTACATAAATGTTCTTTAGTTAATAGTGAGAATAGCGTTGTGTTCAAGAACTGTGTAAAATCGTTTGAGCACAAAATTCACTGGGTTTACCAGAAATTAACTCTTGCTTTTAGGAAGACACAGATCCTGGGCTTTAACTACGTTTCTGAAGAGAAATTCAGACCAGAATTCTTATCCCTGGAAAACACTCTGTTTTAAGGCATGAATCATCCTCTTCTTTCCAGGTTCTCCAATACAGTAAGAACCATGAGCATCCCCTGAAAAAAAGAACTGTGTTTCCTACTCATACGGACCATATGTAGTTCAACTCTGATTATGAAACTGATAAAAACCACAGCTCCTCTTACATAAATAATCTTTAGTTAATAGTGAGAATAGCGTTGTGTTCAAGAACTGTGTAAAATCGTTTGAGCACAAAATTCACTGGGTTTACCAGAAATTAACTCTTGCTTGTAGGAAGACACAGATCCTGGGCTTTAACTACGTTTCTGAAGAGAAATTCAGACCAGAATTCTTATCCCTGGAAAACACTCTGTTTTAAGGCATAAATCATCCTCTTCTTTCCAGCGTCTCCAATATAGTAAGGACCATGAGCATGCCCAGAAAAAAAGAAGTGTGTTTCCTACTCATACGTAACATATGTAGTTCAACACTTCTTATGAAATGATACAGACCAGAGCTCCTCTTACATAAATGCTCTTTAGTTAATAGTGATAATCGCATTGGGTTCTAGAACTGTGTAAATTAATTTGAGCCGAAAATTCACTTGGTTTACCAGAAATGAACTCTTGCTGGTAGGAAGACACAGATCATGGGGTTTAACTCCGTTTTGGAAGGGAAATTCAGACCAGAGTTCTCATCCCTGAAACACACTCTGTTTTAACGAAGAAGCAAGCTCTTCTTTCTCGAGTCTAAAATAAAGCAAGAACCATGAGCATGGTCTGAAAAAAAAAACTGTGTTTCCTATTCATACGGCCCCTATGTAGTTCAGCTCTGCTTATGAAACTGATACAAATCACATCTCCTCTTACATAAATGCTCTTTAGTTAATAGTGAGAATAGCGTTGTGTTCAAGAACTGTGTAAAATCGTTTGAGCACAAAATTCACTGGGTTTACCAGAAAGTAACTCTTGCTTATAGGATGACTCAGATCCTGGGGTTTAACTCCGTTTCTGAAGGCAAATTCAGACCAGAGTTCTCATCCCTGAAAAACACTCTGTTTTAAGGCAAGAATCATCCTCTTCTTTCCAGGTTCTCCAATACAGTAAGAACCATGAGCATGCCCAGAAAAAAAGAACTGTGTTTCCTACTCATACGTAACATATGTAGTTCAACAATTCTTATGAAATGATACAGACCAGAGCTCCTCTTACATAAATGCTCTTTAGTTAATAGTGATAATCGCATTGGGTTCTAGAACTGTGTAAATTAATTTGAGGCGAAATTCACTTGGTTTACCAGAAATGAACTCTTGCTGGTAGGAAGACACAGATCCTGGGGTTTAACTCCGTTTCTGAAGGGAAATTCAGACCAGAGTTCTCATCCCTGAAACACATTGTGTTTTAAAGAAGAAGCAAGCTCTTTCTTTCCAGAGTCTAAAATACAGCAAGGACAATGAGCAAGGTCTGAAAAAAAAAACTGTGTTTCCTATTCATATGGACTATATGTAGTTCAACTCTGTTTATGAAACTGATACAAACCACAGCTCCTCTTACATAAATGCTCTTTAGTTAATAGTGGGAATCGGTGGGTTGGTGAACTGAAAAATCATTTGAGCCCAAAATTCACTAGGTTTATCAGAAATGAACACCTGCTCATAGGAAGACACAGATCCTGGGGTTTAACTCTGTTTCTGAAGGGTAATTCAGACCAGAGTTCAAATCCCTGAAACACACTCTGCTTTAATGTAAGAAGCAAGCTCTTCCTTCCAGATTCTAAAACACAGAAAGAACAATGAGCATGCCCTGAAAAAAATTTTTTTTTCCTACTCATATGGACAATATGTAGTTCAACTGTGCTTATGAAACTGATAGAAACCACAGCTCCTCTTACATAAATGCTCTTTAGTTAATAGTGAGAATCGTGAAAGTTTCGTGAACTGTGAAAAATCATTTGATCCCAAAATTCACTGGGTTTACCTGAAATGAACTCTTGCTTGCAGGAAGACACAGATCTTGGGGTTTAGCTCCATTTCTGAAGGCAAATTCAGACGAGAATTCTCAACCCTGAAAAACACTCTGTTTTAAGGCAAGAATCATCCTCTTCTTTCCAGTGTCTCCAATACAGTAAGAACCATGAGCATGACCAGAAAAAAAGAACTGTGTTTCCTATTCATAAGGACCATATAGTTCAACTCTGCTGATGAAATGATACAGACCACAGCTCCTCTGACATAAATGCTCTTTAGTTAATAGTGATAATCGCATTGGATCCTAGAACTGTGTAAATTCATTTGAGCCGAAAATTCACTTGGTTTACCAGAAATGAACTCTTACTGGTAGGAAGACACAGATTGTGGGGTTTAACTCCGTTTGTGAAGGGAAATTCAGACCAGAGTTCTCATCCATGAAACACACCCTGTTTTAATGCAAGAAGCAAGCTCTTCTTTCCAGCATCTCAGATACAGCAAGAACCATGAGCATCCCCTGAAAAAAAGAACTGTGTTTCCTACTCATACGGACCATATGTAGTTCAACTCTGATTATGAAACTGATACAAACCACAGCTCCTCTTACATAAATAATCTTTAGTTAATAGGAAGAATCGCGTTGGGTTCGTGAACTGCGAAAAATCATTTGAGCCCAAAATTCACTGGGTTTACCAGAAATGAACTCTTGCTGGTAGGAAGGCACAGATCGTGGGGTTTAACTCTGTTTTGGAAGGGAAATTCAGACCAGAGTTGTCATCCCTGAAACACACTCTGTTTTAACGAAGAAGTAAGCTCTACTTTCCCAAGTCTAAAATAAAGCAAGAACCATGAGCATGGTCTGAAAAAAAAACTGTGTTTCCTATTCTTAAGGCCCATATGTAGTTCAACTCTGCTTATGAAACTGATACAAACCACACCTCCTCTTACATAAATGTTTTTTAGTTAATAGTGAGAATAGCGTTGTGTTCAAGAACTGTGTAAAATCGTTTGAGCACAAAATTCACTGGGTTTACCAGAAATTAACTCTTGCTTGTAGGAAGACACAGATCCTGGGATTTAACTCCGTTTCTGAAGAGAAATTCAGACTAGAATTCTCATCCCTGGAAAACACTCTGTTTTAAGGTATGAATCATCCTCTTCTTTCCAGGTTCTCCAATACAGTAAGAACCATGAGCATCCCCTGAAAAAAAGAACTGTGTTTCCTACTCATACGGACCATATGTAGTTCAACTCTGATTATGAAACTGATACAAACCACAGCTCCTCTTACATAAATAATCTTTAGTTAATAGGAAGAATCGCGTTGGGTTTGTGAACTGCGAAAAATCATTTGAGCCCAAAATTCACTGGGTTTACCAGAAATGAACTCTTGCTGGTAGGAAGGCACAGATCGTGGGGTTTAACTCCGTTTTGGAAGGGAAATTCAGACCAGAGTTGTCATCCCTGAAACACACTCTGTTTTAACGAAGAAGCAAGCTCTTCTTTCCCAAGTCTAAAATAAAGCAAGAACCATGAGCATGGTCTGAAAAAAAAACTGTGTTTCCTATTCTTAAGGCCCATATGTAGTTCAACTCTGCTTATGAAACTGATACAAACCACACCTCCTCTTACATAAATGTTCTTTAGTTAATAGTGAGAATAGCGTTGTGTTCAAGAACTGTGTAAAATCGTTTGAGCACAAAATTCACTGGGTTTACCAGAAATTAACTCTTGCTTGTAGGAAGACACAGATCCTGGGCTTTAACTACGTTTCTGAAGAGAAATTCAGACCAGAATTCTTATCCCTGGAAAACACTCTGTTTTAAGGCATGAATCATCCTCTTCTTTCCAGGTTCTCCAATACAGTAAGAACCATGAGCATCCCCTGAAAAAAAGAACTGTGTTTCCTACTCATACGGACCATATGTAGTTCAACTCTGATTATGAAACTGATAAAAACCACAGCTCCTCTTACATAAATAATCTTTAGTTAATAGTGAGAATAGCGTTGTGTTCAAGAACTGTGTAAAATCGTTTGAGCACAAAATTCACTGGGTTTACCAGAAATTAACTCTTGCTTGTAGGAAGACACAGATCCTGGGCTTTAACTACGTTTCTGAAGAGAAATTCAGACCAGAATTCTTATCCCTGGAAAACACTCTGTTTTAAGGCATGAATCATCCTCTTCTTTCCAGCGTCTCCAATATAGTAAGGACCATGAGCATGCCCAGAAAAAAAGAAGTGTGTTTCCTACTCATACGTAACATATGTAGTTCAACACTTCTTATGAAATGATACAGACCAGAGCTCCTCTTACATAAATGCTCTTTAGTTAATAGTGATAATCGCATTGGGTTCTAGAACTGTGTAAATTAATTTGAGCCGAAAATTCACTTGGTTTACCAGAAATGAACTCTTGCTGGTAGGAAGACACAGATCATGGGGTTTAACTCCGTTTTGGAAGGGAAATTCAGACCAGAGTTCTCATCCCTGAAACACACTCTGTTTTAACGAAGAAGCAAGCTCTTCTTTCTCGAGTCTAAAATAAAGCAAGAACCATGAGCATGGTCTGAAAAAAAAAACTGTGTTTCCTATTCATACGGCCCCTATGTAGTTCAGCTCTGCTTATGAAACTGATACAAATCACATCTCCTCTTACATAAATGCTCTTTAGTTAATAGTGAGAATAGCATTGTGTTCAAGAACTGTGTAAAATCGTTTGAGCACAAAATTCACTGGGTTTACCAGAAATTAACTCTTGCTTATAGGATGACACAGATCCTGGGGTTTAACTCCGTTTCTGAAGGCAATTTCAGACCAGAGTTCTCATCCCTGAAAAACACTCTGTTTTAAGGCAAGAATCATCCTCTTCTTTCCAGCGTCTCCAATATAGTAAGAAACATGAGCATGCCTAGAAAAAAAGAACTGTGTTTCCTACTCATCCATAGCATATGTAGTTCAACTCTTCTTATGAAATGATACAGACCAGAGCTCCTCTTACATAAATGCTCTTTAGTTAATAGTGATAATCGCCTTGGGTTCTAGAACTCTGTAAATTCATTTGAGCCAAAAATTCACTTGGTTTACCAGAAAAGAACTCTTGCTGGTAGGAAGACACAGATCCTGGGGTTTAACTCCGTTTCTGAAGGGAAATTCAGACCAGAGTTCTCATCCCTGAAACACATTGTGTTTTAAAGAAGAAGCAAGCTCTTTCTTTCCAGAGTCTAAAATACAGCAAGGACAATGAGCAAGGTCTGAAAAAAAAAAACAACTGTGTTTCCTATTCATATGGACCATATGTAGTTCAACTCTGCTTATGAAACTGATACAAACCACAGCTCCTCTTACATAAATGCTCTTTAGTTAATAGTGGGAATCGGTTTGGGTTGGTGAACTGAAAAATCATTTGAGCCCAAAATTCACTAGGTTTATCAGAAATGAACACCTGCTCATAGGAAGACACAGATCCTGGGGTTTAACTCTGTTTCTGAAGGGTAATTCAGACCAGAGTTCAAATCCCTGAAACACACTCTGCTTTAATGCAAGAAGCAAGCTCTTCCTTCCCGATTCTAAAACACAGAAAGAACTATGAGCATGCCCTGAAAAAAAAATTTTTTTCCTACTCATATGGACAATATGTAGTTCAACTGTGCTTATGAAACTGATACGAACCACAGCTCCACTTACATAAATGCTCTTTAGTTAATAGTGAGAATCGCGAAGGTTTTGTGAACTGTGAGAAATCATTTGATCCCAAAATTCACTGGGTTTACCTGAAATGAACTCTTGCTTGCAGGAAGACACAGATCTTGGGGTTTAACTCCATTTCTGAAGGCAAATTCAGACGAGAATTCTCAACCCTGAAAAACACTCTGTTTTAAGGCAAGAATCATCCTCTTCTTTCCAGTGTCTCCAATACAGTAAGAACCATGAGCATGACCAGAAAAAAAGAACTGTGTTTCCTATTCATAAGGACCATATAGTTCAACTCTGCTGATGAAATGATACAGACCACACCTCCTCTGACATAAATGCTCTTTAGTTAATAGTGATAATCGCATTGGATCCTAGAACTGTGTAAATTCATTTGAGATGAAAATTCACTTGGTTTACCAGAAATGAACTCTTACTGGTAGGAAGACACAGATTGTGGGGTTTAACTCCGTTTGTGAAGGGAAATTCAGACCAGAGTTCTCATCCATGAAACACACCCTGTTTTAATGCAAGAAGCAAGCTCTTCTTTCCAGCGTCTCCAATACAGCAAGAACCATGAGCATCCCCTGAAAAAAAGAACTGTGTTTCCTACTCATACGGACCATATGTAGTTCAACTCTGATTATGAAACTGATACAAACCACAGCTCCTCTTACATAAATAATCTTTAGTTAATAGGAAGAATCGCGTTGGGTTCGTGAACTGCGAAAAATCATTTGAGCCCAAAATTCACTGGGTTTACCAGAAATGAACTCTTGCTGGTAGGAAGACACAGATCGTGGGGTTTAACTCCGTTTTGGAAGGGAAATTCAGACCAGAGTTGTCATCCCTGAAACACACTCTGTTTTAACGAAGAAGCAAGCTCTTCTTTCCCAAGTCTAAAATAAAGCAAGAACCATGAGCATGGTCTGAAAAAAAAAACTGTGTTTCCTATTCATAAGGCCCATATGTAGTTCAACTCTGCTTATGAAACTGATACAAACCACACCTCCTCTTACATAAATGATCTTTAGTTAATAGTGAGAATGGCATTGGGTTGGTGAACTGCAAAAATCATTTGAGCCCAAAATTCACTGGGTTTAACAGAAATGAACTCTTGCTCATAGGAAGACACAGATCCAGGGGTTTAACTACGTTTCAGAAGGGAAATTAGGACCAGAGTTCTCATCCCTAAACACAGTCTGTTTTAACGCAAGAAGCAAGCTCTTCTATCCAGAGTCTAAAATACAGCAAGAACAATGAGCGTGCCCTCAAAAAAGAACTGTGTTTCCTACTCATACAGACCCTATGTAGTTCAACTGTGCTTATGAAACTGATAAAACCAGAGCTCATGTTACATACCTGCTCTTTAGTTAATAGTGAGAATCGCGTTGGGTTCCTGAACTGTGAAAAATCATTTGAGCCCAAAATTCACTGGGTTTACCAGAAATGAACACTTGCTTGTAGGAAGACACAGATCATGGGGTTGAACTCCGTTTCTGAAGGGAAATTCAGACCAGAATTCTCATCCCTGAAACACATACTGTTTTAACACAAGAAGCAAGGTCTTCTTTCCAGAATCTAAAATACAGCAAGAACCATGAGCATGACCTGAAAAAATGAACTGTGTATCCTACTCTTAAGGACCATATGTATTCAACTCTGCTTATGAAACTGATACAAAGACAGTTCTGCTTACATAAATGCTCTTTAGTTAATAGTGAGTATCGCGTTGGGTTCGTGAACTGCAAATAATCATTTGAGCCCAAAATTCACTGGGTTTACCTGAAATGAACTCTTGCTTGTAGGAAGACACATATCTTGTGGATAACCCCATTTCTGAAACCAAATTCAGACCAGAATTCTCAACCCTGAAAAACACTCTGTTTTAATGCAAGAATCATCCTCTTTCCAGCGTCTCCAATACAGTAAGAAACATGAGCATGCCTAGAAAAAAAGAACTGTGTTTCCTACTCATATGGTCCATATGTAGTTCATCTCTGCTTTTGAAATGATACAGACCACATCTCCTCTTACAAAATGCTCTTTAGTTAATAGTGATAATTGCCTTGGGTTCTAGAACTGTGTAAAGTCATTTGAGCCAAAAATTCACTTGGTGTACCAGAAATGAACTCTTGCTTGTATGGAGACACTGATCATGGGGTTTAACTCCGTTTCTGAAGGGAAATTAAGACCAGAGTTCTCATCCATGAAACACACTCTGTTTTAAAACAAGAAGCAAGCTCTTCTTTCCAGCGTCTCCAATATAGCAAGAACCATGAGCATGCCCTGAAAAAAAAATGTGTTTCCTACTCATACGGACCATATGCACTTCAACTCTTCTTATGAAACTGATACAAACAGCAGCTCCTCTTGCATAAATACTTGTTAGTTATTAGTGGGAATCGTTTTGGGTTGGTGAACTGCAAAAATTATATGAACCCAAAATTCACTAGTTTTAACAGAAATGAACTCTTGCTCATAGGAAGACTCAGATCCTGGGGTTTAACTCCGTTTCTGAAGGGTAATTCAGACCAGAGTTCTCATCCCTGAAACACACTCTGCTTTAATGCTAGAAGCAAGCTCTTCCTTCCAGATTCTAAAATACAGCAAGAACAATGATCATGCCCAGAAAAAAAAACCTGTTTTTCCTACTCATATGGACCATATGTAGTTCAACTGTGCTTATGAAGCTGATACAAACCACAGCTCCTCTTACATAAATGCTCTTAAGTTAATAGTGAGAATCGTGTTGGTTTCGTGAACTGTGAAAAATCATTTGATCCCAAAATTCACTGGATTGCCTGAAATGAACTCTTGCTTGCAGGAAGACACAGATCCTAGGATTTAACTCCATTTCTGAAGGCAAATTCAAACCAGAATTCTCAACCCTGAAAAACACTCTGTTTTAAGGCAAGAATCATCCTCTTCTTTCCAGTGTCTCCAATACAGTAAGAACCATGAGCATGACCAGAAAAATGAACTGTGTTTCCTATTCATAAGGACCATATGTAGTTCAACTCTGCTGATGAAATGATACAGACCACAGCTCCTCTGACATAAATGCTCTTTAGTTAACAGTGATAATCGCGTTAGTTTCTAGAACTGTGTAAATTCTTTTTAGCCGAAAATTCACTTTGTTTACCAGAAATGAACTCTTGCTAGTAGGAAGACACAGATCCTGGGGTTTAACTCCGTTTGTTAAGGGAAATTCAGACCAGAGTTCTCATCCATGAAACACACCCTGTTTTAATGAAAGAATCAAGCTCTTCTTTCCAGCGTCTCCAATTCAGCAAGAACCATGAGCATGCCAATAAAAAAAAAACTGCGCTTCCTACTCATACGGACCACATGTAGTTCAACCTGCTTATGAAACTGATACAAACCACAGGTCCTCTTACATAAATGATCTTTAGTTAATAGTGAGAATGGCATTGGGTTGGTGAACTGCAAAAATTATTTGAGCCTAAAATTCACTAGGTTTAACAGAAATGAAGTCTTGCTCATAGGAAGACACAGATCAAGGGGTTTAACTACGTTTCAGAAGGGAAATTAGGACCAGAGTTCTCATCCCTAAACACACTCTGTTTTAACGCAAGAAGCAAGCTCTTCTATCCAGAGTCTAAAATACAGCAAGAAAAATGAGCATGCCCTCAAAAAAGAACTGTGTTTACTACTCATACAGACCATATGCAGTTCAACTCTGCATAAGAAACTGATTCAAACCACCGCTCTTCTTAAATAAATGCTCTTTAGTTAATAGTGAGAATCATGTTGGGTTTGTGAGCCACGAATAATCATTTGAGCCCAAAATTCACTGGGTTTACCAGAACTGAACTCTTGCTTGTAGGAAGACAGAGATACTGGGGCTTAACTCCGTTTCTTAAGGGAAATTTAGACCAGAATTCTCATCATGAAACACATTCTGTTTTAACGAAGAAGCAAGCTCTACTTTCTAGAGTCTAAAGTACAGCAAGAACCATGAGCATGGTCTGAATAAAAGAACTGTGGTTCCTATTCATACGGACCATATGTATTCAACTCTGCTTATGAAACTGATACAAAGACAGCTCTGCTTACATAAATGCTCTTTAGTTAATAGTGAGTATCGCGTTGGTTTCGTGAACTGCAAATAATCATTTGAGCCCAAAATTCACTGGGTTTACCTGAAATGAACTCTTGCTTGTAGGAAGACACAGATCATGGGGTTGAACTCCGTTTCTGAAGGGAAATTCAGACCAGAATTCTCATCCCTGAAACACATACTGTTTTAACACAAGAAGCAAGCTCTTCTTTCCAGAATCTAAAATACAGCAAGAACCATGAGCATGACCTGAAAAAATGAACTGTGTATCCTACTCTTAAGAACCATATGTATTCAACTCTGCTTATGAAACTGATACAAAGACAGTTCTGCTTACATAAATGCTCTTTAGTTAATAGTGAGTATCGCGTTGGGTTCGTGAACTGCAAATAATCATTTGAGCCCAAAATTCACTGGGTTTACCTGAAATGAACTCTTGCTTGTAGGAAGACACATATCTTGTGGATAACCCCATTTCTGAAACCAAATTCAGACCAGAATTCTCAACCCTGAAAAACACTCTGTTTTAATGCAAGAATCATCCTCTTTCCAGCGTCTCCAATACAGTAAGAAACATGAGCATGCCTAGAAAAAAGAACTGTGTTTCCTACTCATATGTTCCATATGTAGTTCATCTCTGCTTTTGAAATGATACAGACCACATCTCCTCTTACAAAATGCTCTTTAGTTAATAGTGATAATCGCGTTGGGTTCTAGAACTGTGTTATGTCATTTGAGCCGATAATTCACTTGGTTTACCAGAAATGAACTCTTGCTGGTAGGAAGACACAGATCATGGAGTTTAACTCCTTTTGTGAAGGGAAATTCAGACCAGAGTTCTCATCCATGAAACACACCCTCTTTTAATGCAAGTAGCATGGTCTTCTTTCCAGCGTCTCCAATACAGAAAGAACCATCAGCATGCCCTGAAAAAAAGAACTGTGTTTCCTACTCATAAGGACCATATGCAGTTCAACTCTTCTTATGAAACTGATACAAACCACAGCTCCTCTTACATAAATGCTCTTTAGTTAATAGTGAGTATCGTGTTGGGTTCGTGAACTGCAAATAATCATTTGAGCCCAAAATTCACTGGGTTTACCGGAAATGACCTCTTGCTTGTAGGAAGACACAGATCCTGGGGTTTAACTCCATATCAGAAGGGAAATTCAGACCAGTGTTCTCATCCCTGAAACACACTCTGTTTTAACGCAATAAGCAAGCTCTTCTTTCCTAAGTGTAAAATACAGCAAGAACCATGAGCATGCCCTGAAAAAAAGAACTGTGTTTCCTACTGATACAGACCATATGTAGTTCAACTCTGCTTATGAAACTGATACAAACCACAGCTCCTCTTACATAAATCCTCTTTAGTTAATAGTGAGAATCGCGTTTTGGTTCATGAATTGCGAAAAATAATTTGAGCTCAAAATGCCCTTTGTTTACCAGAAAAAAAAAACTCTTGCTTGTGGGAAGACACACATTCTGGGGTTTAATTCCGTTTCTGAAGGTAAATTAAGACCAGAGTTTTCATCCCTGCAACACACTCTGATTCAACGCAAGAAGCAAGTTCTTCTTTCAAGAGTCTAAAATACAGCAAGAACCATGAGCATGGCCTGAAAAAAGAATTGTGATTCCTACTCATGCGGACCATATGTAGTTCAAATCTGCTTATGAAACTGATACAAACAACACTTCCTCTTACATAAATGCTCTTTCATTAATAGAGATAATCGCGTTGGGTTCATGAAACGCGAAAAATCATTTCAGCCCAAAATTCACTGGGTTTACCAGAAATGAACTCTTGCTTGTAAGAAGACACAGATCCTGGGGTTTAACTACGCTTCTGAAGGAAAATTCAGACCAGAGTTCTCATTACTATAAAAAACACTGTTTTAAGGCAAGAATCATCCTCTTCTATCCAGCGTCTCCAATACAGTAAGAACCATGCGCATGCCAATAAAAAAAGAACTGTGTTTCCTACTCATACAGACCATACGTAGTTCACTCTGCTTATGAAACTGATACAAACCACAGCTCCTCTAACATAAATCCTCTTTGGTTAATAGTGAGAATCGCGTTGGGTTCGTGAACTGCGAAAAATCATTTGAGCCCAAAATTCACTTGGTTTAACAGAAATGAACTCTTGCTTGTAGGAAGACACAGATCCTGGGGTTTAACTCCGTATCAGAAGGGAAATTCAGACCAGAATTCTCATCCCTGAAACAAACTCTGTTTTAACAGAAGAAGCAAGCTCTTCGTTCCAGCGTCTCCAATACAGCAACCACCATGTGCATGCCAAGAAAAAAAGAACTGTGTTTCCTACTTATACGGACCATATGAAGTTCAACTCTGCTTATGAAACTAATACAGACCACAGCTCCTCTTACAAAAATGCTCTTTAGTTAATAGTGATAATTGCCTTGGGTTCTAGAACTGTGTAAAGTCATTTGAGCCGAAAATTCACTTGGTTTACCAGAAATGAACTCTTGCTTGTATGGAGACACTGATCATGGGGTTTAACTCCGTTTCTGAAGGGAAATTAAGACCAGAGTTCTCATCCATGAAACACACTCTGTTTTAAAACAAGAAGCAAGCTCTTCTTTCCAGCGTCTCCAATATAGCAAGAACCATGAGCATGCCCTGAAAAAAAAATGTGTTTCCTACTCATACGGACCATATGCACTTCAACTCTTCTTATGAAACTGATACAAACAGCAGCTCCTCTTGCATAAATACTTGTTAGTTATTAGTGGGAATCGTTTTGGGTTGGTGAACTGCAAAAATCATATGAGCCCAAAATTCACTAGTTTTAACAGAAATGAACTCTTGCTCATAGGAAGACTCAGATCCTGGGGTTTAACTCCGTTTCTGAAGGGTAATTCAGACCAGAGTTCTCATCCCTGAAACACACTCTGCTTTAATGCAAGAAGCAAGCTCTTCCTTCCAGATTCTAAAATACAGCAAGAACAATGATCATGCCCAGAAAAAAAAACCTGTTTTTCCTACTCATATGGACCATATGTAGTTCAACTGTGCTTATGAAGCTGATACAAACCACAGCTCCTCTTACATAAATGCTCTTAAGTTAATAGTGAGAATCGTGTTGGTTTCGTGAACTGTGAAAAATCATTTGATCCCAAAATTCACTGGATTGCCTGAAATGAACTCTTGCTTGCAGGAAGACACAGATCCTAGGATTTAACTCCATTTCTGAAGGCAAATTCAAACCAGAATTCTCAACCCTGAAAAACACTCTGTTTTAAGGCAAGAATCATCCTCTTCTTTCCAGTGTCTCCAATACAGTAAGAACCATGAGCATGACCAGAAAAATGAACTGTGTTTCCTATTCATAAGGACCATATGTAGTTCAACTCTGCTGATGAAATGATACAGACCACAGCTCCTCTGACATAAATGCTCTTTAGTTAACAGTGATAATCGCGTTGGTTTCTAGAACTGTGTAAATTCTTTTTAGCCGAAAATTCACTTTGTTTACCAGAAATGAACTCTTGCTAGTAGGAAGACACAGATCCTGGGGTTTAACTCCGTTTGTTAAGGGAAATTCAGACCAGAGTTCTCATCCATGAAACACACCCTGTTTTAATGAAAGAATCAAGCTCTTCTTTCCAGCGTCTCCAATTCAGCAAGAACCATGAGCATGCCAATAAAAAAAAAACTGCGCTTCCTACTCATACGGACCACATGTAGTTCAACCTGCTTATGAAACTGATACAAACCACAGGTCCTCTTACATAAATGATCTTTAGTTAATAGTGAGAATGGCATTGGGTTGGTGAACTGCAAAAATTATTTGAGCCTAAAATTCACTAGGTTTAACAGAAATGAAGTCTTGCTCATAGGAAGACACAGATCAAGGGGTTTAACTACGTTTCAGAAGGGAAATTAGGACCAGAGTTCTCATCCCTAAACACACTCTGTTTTAACGCAAGAAGCAAGCTCTTCTATCCAGAGTCTAAAATACAGCAAGAAAAATGAGCATGCCCTCAAAAAAGAACTGTGTTTACTACTCATACAGACCATATGCAGTTCAACTCTGCATAAGAAACTGATTCAAACCACCGCTCTTCTTAAATAAATGCTCTTTAGTTAATAGTGAGAATCATGTTGGGTTTGTGAGCCACGAATAATCATTTGAGCCCAAAATTCACTGGGTTTACCAGAACTGAACTCTTGCTTGTAGGAAGACAGAGATACTGGGGCTTAACTCCGTTTCTTAAGGGAAATTTAGACCAGAATTCTCATCATGAAACACATTCTGTTTTAACGAAGAAGCAAGCTCTACTTTCTAGAGTCTAAAGTACAGCAAGAACCATGAGCATGGTCTGAATAAAAGAACTGTGGTTCCTATTCATACGGACCATATGTATTCAACTCTGCTTATGAAACTGATACAAAGACAGCTCTGCTTACATAAATGCTCTTTAGTTAATAGTGAGTATCGCGTTGGTTTCGTGAACTGCAAATAATCATTTGAGCCCAAAATTCACTGGGTTTACCTGAAATGAACTCTTGCTTGTAGGAAGACACATATCTTGTGGATAACTCCATTTCTGCAGGCAAATTCAGACCAGAATTCTCAACCCTGAAAAACACTCTGTTTTAATGCAAGAATCATCCTCTTCTTTCCAGCGTCTCCAATACAGTAAGAAACATGAGCATGCCTAGAAAAAAAGAACTGTGTTTCCTACTCATATGGTCCATATGTAGTTCATCTCTGCTTTTGAAATGATACAGACCACATCTCCTCTTACAAAATGCTCTTTAGTTAATAGTGATAATCGCGTTGGGTTCTAGAACTGTGTAATGTAATTTGAGCCGATAATTCACTTGGTTTACCAGAAATGAACTCTTGCTGGTAGGAAGACACAGATCATGGGGTTTAACTCCTTTTGTGAAGGGAAATTCAGACCAGAGTTCTCATCCATGAAACAAACCCTCTTTTAATGCAAGTAGCAAGGTCTTCTTTCCAGCGTCTCCAATACAGCAAGAACCATGAGCATGCCCTGAAAAAAAGAACTGTGTTTTCTACTCATACGGACCATATGTAGTTCAACTCTTCTTATGAAACTGATACAAACCACAGCTCCTCTTACGTAAATGCTCTTTGGTTAATAGTGAGAATCGCGTTGGGTTCGTGAACTGTGAAAAATCATTTGAGCCCACAATTCACTGGGTTAACAAGAAATGACGTCTTGCTTGTAGGAAGACACAGATCCTGGGGTTTAACTCCATATCAGAAGGGAAATTCAGACCAGAGTTTTCATCCCTGAAACACACTCTGTTATAACACAAGAAGCAAGCTCTTCTTTCCTTAGTGTAAAATACAGCAAGAACCATGAGCATGCCCTGAAAAAAAGAACTGTGTTTCCTACTCATACAGACCATATGTAGTTCAACTCTGCTTATGAAACTGATACAAACCACAGCTCCTCTTACATAAATCCTCTTTAGTTAATAGTGAGAATCGCGTTTTGGTTCGTGAACTGCGAAAAATAATTTGAGCTCAAAATGCCCTTTGTTTACCAGAAAAAAAACTCTTGCTTGTGGGATGACCCACATCCTGGGGTTTAATTCCGTTTCTGAAGGTAAAATAAGACCAGAGTTCTCATCGCTGAAACACACTCTGATTCAACGCAAGAAGCAAGTTCTTCTTTCAAGGGTCTAAAATACAGCAAGAACCATGAGCATGGCCTGAAAAAAGAACTGTGTTTCCTACTCATGCGGACCATATGTAGTTCAAATCTGCTTATGAAACTGATACAAACAACAGCTCCTCTTACATAAATGCTCTTTAGTTAATAGTGAGAATCGCGTTGGGTTCATGAAATGCGAAAAATCATTTCAGCCCAAAATTCACTGGGTTTACCAGAAATGATCTCTTGCTTGTAGGAAAACACAGATCCTGGGGTTTAACTCTGCTTCTGAAGGAAAATTCAGACCAGAGTTCTCATCACTAAAAAAAACTCTGTTTTAAGGCAAGAATCATCCTCTTCTATTCAGCGTATACAATACAGTAAGAACCATGAGCATGCCAATAAAAAAAGAACTGTGTTTCCTACTCATACAGACCATATGTAGTTCACTCTGCTTATGAAACTGATACAAACCACAGCTCCTCTAACATAAATCCTCTTTATTTAATAGTGAGAATCACGTTGGGTTCGTGAACTGCGAAAAATCATTTGAGCCCAAAATTCACTGGGTTTACCTGAAATGAACTCTTGCTTGTAGGAAGACAGAGATCCTGGGGCTTAACTCCTTTTCTTAAGGGAAATTTAGACCAGAGTTCTCATCCCTGAAACACATTCTGTTTTAACGAAGAAGCAAGCTCTTCTTACTAGAGTCTAAAGTACAGCAAGAACCATGAGCATGGTCTGAATAAAAGAACTGTGGTTCCTATTCATATGGACCATATGTAGTTCAACTCTGCTTATAAAGCTGATACAGACCACACCTCCTGTTACATAAATGCTCTTTAGTTATAATGCGAATCATGTTGGGTTCGTGAACCACAAATAATCATTTGAGCCCAAAATTCACTGGGTTTACCAGAACTGAACTCTTGCTTGTAGGAAGACACAGATCCTGGGTTTTAACTCCGTTTCTGAAGGCAAATTCAGACCAGAATTCTCATCCCTGAAAAACACTCTGTTTTAAGGCATGAATCATCCTCTTCTTTCCAGGAACTCTAATTCAGTAAGAACCATGATCATGCCAAGAAAAAAAGAACTGTGTTTCCTACTCATACGGACCATATGTAGTCCAACTCTGCTTATGAAAATAATACAGACCACAGCTCCTCTTACATAAATGCTCGTTAGTTAATATTGATAATCAAAGTTGGTTTCTAGAACTGTGTAAAATCATTTGAGCCCAAAATTCATTTGGTTTACCAGACATGAACTCTTGCCTGTAGGAAGACACAGATCATGGGGCTTAACTCCGTTTCTTAAGGGAAATTTAGACCAGACTTCTCATCCCTGAAACACATTCTGTTTTAACGAAGAAGCAAGCTCTTCTTTCCAGAATCTAAAATACAGCAAGAACCATGAGCATGCCCTGAAAAAAAGAACTGTGTATCCTACTCTTAAGGACCATATGTATTCAACTCTGCTTATGAAACTGATACAAAGACAGCTCTGCTTACATAAATGCTCTTTAGTTAATAATGAGAATCGCGTTGGGTTCGTGAACTGCAAATAATCATTTGGGCCCAAAATTCACTGGGTTTACCTGAAATGAACTCTTGCTTGTAGGAAGACACATATCTTGTGGATAACTCCATTTCTGAAGGCAAATTCAGACCAGAATTCTCAACCCTGAAAAACACTCTGTTTTAATGCGAGAATCATCCTCTTCTTTCCAGCGACTCCAATATAGTAAGAAACATGAGCATGACCAGAAAAAAAAAACTGTGTTTCCTACTCATACGGACCAATGTAGTTCAACTCGGCTTATGAAACTGATACAAACCACAGCTCCTCTTACATAAATGCTCGTTAGTTAATATTGATAATCAAAGTTGGATTCTAGAACTGTGTAAAATCATTTGAGCCCAAAATTCATTTGGTTTACCAGACATGAACTCTTGCCTGTAGGGAGACACAGATCATGGGGCTTAACTCCGTTTCTTAAGGGAAATTTAGACCAGACTTCTCATCCCTGAAACACATTCTGTTTTAACGAAGAAGCAAGCTCTTCTTTCCAGAATCTAAAATACAGCAAGAACCATGAGCATGCCCTGAAAAAAAGAACTGTGTATCCTACTCTTAAGGACCATATGTATTCAACTCTGCTTATGAAACTGGTACAAAGACAGCTCTGCTTACATAAATGCTCTTTAGTTAATAATGAGAATCGCGTTGGGTTCATGAACTGCAAATAATCATTTGGGCCCAAAATTCACTGGGTTTACCTGAAATGAACTCTTGCTTGTAGGAAGACATATATCTTGTGGATAACTCCATTTCTGAAGGCAAATTCAGACCAGAATTCTCAACCTTAAAAACATTCTGTTTTAATGCAAGAATCATCCCCTTCTTTCCAGCGTCTCCAATACAGTAAGAAACATGAGCATGCCTAGAAAAAAAGAACTGTGTTTCCTACTCATATGGTCCATATGTAGTTCATCTCTGCTTTTGAAATGATACAGACCACATCTCCTCTTACAAAATGCTCTTTAGTTAATAGTGATAATCGCGTTGGGTTCTAGAACTGTGTAATGTCATTTGAGCCTATAATTCACTTGGTTTACCAGAAATGAACTCTTGCTGGTAGGAAGACACAGATCATGGGGTTTAACTCCTTTTGTGAAGGGAAATTCAGACCAGAGTTCTCATCCATGAAACAAACCCTCTTTTAATGCAAGTAGCAAGGTCTTCTTTCCAGCGTCTCCAATACAGCAAGAACCATGAGCATGCCCTGAAAAAAAGAACTGTGTTTCCTACATACAGACCATATGTAGTTCACTCTGCTTATGAAACTGATACAAACCACAGCTCCTCTAACATAAATCCTCTTTTGTTAATAGTGAGAATCGCATTGGGTTCGTGAACTGCGAAATATATTTTGAGCCCAAAATTCACTGGGTTTACCTGAAATGAACTCTTACTTGTAGGAAGACAGAGATCCTGGGACTTAACTCCATTTCTGAAGGGAAATTCAGACGATAGTTCTCATCCCTGTAACACATTCTGCTTTAACGAAGAAGCAAGCTCTTATTTCTAGAGTCTAAAATACAGCAAGAACCATGAGCATGGTCTGAAGAAAAGAACTGTGTTTCCTATTCATACGGACCATATGTAGTTCAACTCTGCTGATGAAATTGATAAAAACCACACCATCTGTTACATAAATGCTCTTAAGTTAATAGTGAGTATCATGTTGGGTTGGTGAACTGAGAAAAAACATTTGAGCCCAAAATTCACTGGGTTTACCTGAAATGAACTCTTGCTTGTAGGAACACACAGATCCTGGGGTTTAACTCCATTTCTGAAGGCAAATTCAGGCCAGAATTCTCAACCCTGAAAAACACTCTGTTTTAAGGCAAGAATCATCGTCTTCTTTCCAGCGACTCCAATATAGTAAGAAACATGAGCATGCCCAGAAAAATAGAACTGTGTTTCCTACTCATACAGACCATATTTAGTTCAACTCTGCTTATGAAACTGATACAAACCACAGCTCCTCTAACATAAATCCCCTTTAGTTAATAGCGAGAATAGCGTAGGCTTCGTGAACTGCGAAAAATCATTTGAGCCCAAAATTCACTGGGTTTACCAGGAATGAACTCTTGCTTGGACGAAGACACATATCCGGGGGTTTAACTCCATTTCTGAAGGGAAATTCAGACCAGAGTTCTCATCGCTGAAACAAACTCTGTTTTGAGGCATTAATCATCCTCTTCTGTCCAGGGTCTCCAATACAGTAAGAACCATGAGCATGCCAAGAAAAAAAGAACTGTGTTTCCTACTCATACGGATCATATGTAGTCCAACTCTGCTTATGAAACTGATACAGAACATATCTCCTCTTAAATAAATGCTCTTTAGTTAATAGTGAGTATCGCGTTGTGTTTGTGAATGACGAATAATCATTTGAGCCCAAAATTCACTGGGTAAACCAGAAATGAACTCTTGCTTGTAGGATGACACAGATCCTGGGGTTTAACTCCGTTTCTGAAGGGAAATTCAGACCAGAGTTCTCTTCCCTGAAACACATTCTGTTTTAACAAAGAAGCAAGCTCTTCTTTCTAGAGTCTAAAATACAGCAAGAACCCTGAGCATGCCCAGAAAAAAAGAACTGTGTTTCATACTCATACGGAGCATATGTAGTTCAACTCTGCTTATGAAACTGATACAAACCTCAGCTCCGCTTACATATATCCTCTTTAGTTAATTGTGAGAATAGCGTAGGGTTCATGAACTGTGAAAAATCATTTGAGCCCAAAATTCACTGGGTTCACCTGAAATGAACTCTTGCTTGTAGGAAGACACATATCCTGGGCTTTAACTCCGTTTCTGAAGGGAAATTCAGACCAGAGTTCTCATCCCTGAAACACATTCTGTTTTAACAAAGAAGCAAGCTCTTCTTTCTAGAGTCTAAAATACAGCAAGAACCCTGAGCATGCCCAGAAAAAAAGAACTGTGTTTCATACTCATACGGACCATATGTAGTTCAACTCTGCTTATGAAACTAATACAGACCACAGTTCCTCTGACATAAATACTCTTTAGTTAATAGTGAGTATCATGTTGGGTTCGTGAACTGTGAAAAATCATTTGAGCACAAAATTCACTGGGTTTACCTGAAATGAACTCTTGCGTGTAGGAAGACACAGATCCTGGGGTTTAAATCCGTTTCTGAATGGAAATTCAGACCAGAATTCTCATCCCTGAAAAACACTCTGTTTTAAGGCATGAATCATCCTCCTCTTTCAAGGTTCTCCAATACAGTAAGAACCATGAGCATGCCAAGAAAAAAAGAACTGTGTTTCCTACTTATACGGACCATATGTAGTTCAACTCTGCTTATGAAACTAATACAGACCACAGCTCCTCTTACATAAATGCTCTTTAGTTAATAGTGATAATTGCCTTGCGTTCTAGAACTGTGTAAAGTCATTTGAGCCCAAAATTCACTTGGTTTACCAGAAAAGAACTCTTGCTTGTATGGAGACACTGATCAGGGGTTTAACTCCGTTTCTGAAGGAAAATTAAGACCAGAGTTCTCATCCATGAAACACACAATGTTTTAAAACAAGAAGCAAGCTCTTCTTTCCAGCGTCTCCAATACAGCAAGAACCATGAGCATGCCCTGAAAAAAAAATGTGTTCCCTTCTCATACGGACCATTTGCAGTTCAACTCTGCTTAAGAAACTGATACAAACCACAGCTCTTCTTAAATAAATGCTCTTATTTAATAGTGAGAATCATGTTGGTTTTGTTAACCACAAATAATCATTTGAGCCCAAAATTCACTGGGTTTACCAGAACTGAACTCTTGCTTGTAGGAAGACAGAGATCCTTGGGCTTAACTCCGTTTCTTAAGGGAAATTTAGACCAGAGTTCTCATCCCTGAAACACATTCTGTTTTAACGAAGAAGCAAGCTCTTCTTTCTAGAATCTAAAGTACAGCAAGAACCATGAGCATGGTCTGAATAAAAGAACTGTGGTTCCAATTCATACGGACCATATGTAGTCCAACTCTGCTTATGAAAATAATACAGACCACAGCTCCTCTTACATAAATGCTCGTTAGTTAATATTGATAATCAAAGTTGGTTTCTAGAACTGTGTAAAATCATTTGAGCCCAAAATTCATTTGGTTTACCAGACATGAACTCTTGCTTGTAGGGAGACACAGATCATGGGGTTTAACTCCCTTTCTGAAGGGAAATTCAGACCAGAGTTCTCATCCATGAAACACACTCTGTTTTAATGCAAGAAGCAAGTTCTTCTTTCCAGCGTCTCCAATTCAGCAACCACCATGAGTATGCCGAGAAAAAAAGAACTGTGTTTCCTACTTATACGGACCATATGTAGTTCAAGTCTGCTTATGAAACTAATACAGACCACAGCTCCTCTTACATAAATGCTCTTTAGTTAATAGTGATAACTGCCTTGGGTTCTAGAACTGTGTAAAGACATTTGAGCCGAAAATTCAATTGGTTTACCAGAAATGAACTCTTGCTTGTATGGATACACTGATCATGGAGTTTAACTCCGTTTCTGAAGGGAAATTAAAACCAGAGTTCTCATCCATGAAACACACTCTGTTTTAAAACAAGAAGCAAGCTCTTCTTTCCAGCGTCTCCAAAACAGAGAGAACCATGAGCATGCCCTGAAAAAAAAATGTGTTCCCTACTCATACGGACCATATGCAGTTCAACTCTGCTTAAGAAACTGATACAAACCACATCTCTTCTTAAATAAATGCTCTTTAGTTAATAGTGGGAATCGTTTTGGGTTGGTGGACTGCAAAAATCATTTGAGCACAAAATTCAGTAGGTTTAACAGAAATGAACTCTTGCTCATAGGAAGACTCAGATCCTGGGGTTTAACTCCGTTTCTGAAGGGTAATTCAGACCAGAGTTCTCATCCATGAAACACACTCTGCTTTAATGCAAGAAGCAAGCTCTTCCTTCCGGATTCTAAAATACAGCAAGAACAATGAGCATGCCCTGAAAAAAAAAAACTTTTTTCCTACTCATATGTACCATATGTAGTTCAACTGTGCTTATGAAGCTGATACAAACCACAGCTCCTCTTACATAAATACTCTTTAGTTAATAGTGAGAATCGTGTTGGTGTCGTGAACTGTGAAAAATCATTTGATCCCAAAATTCACTGGATTGCCTGAAATGAACTCTTGCTTGCAGGAAGACACAGATCCTGGGGTTTAACTCCATTTCTGAAGGCAAATTCGGACCAGAATTCTCAACCCTGAAAAACACTCTGTTTTAAGGCAAGAATGATTCTCTTCTTTCCAGGGTCTCCAATACAGTAAGAACCATGAGCATGCCAAGAAAAAAAGAACTGTGTTTCCTACTCATACGGATCATATGTAGTCCAACTCTGCTTATGAAACTGATACAGAACATATCTCCTCTTAAATAAATACTCTTTAGTTAATAGTGAGTATCGCGTTGTGTTTGTGAATGACGAATAATCATTTGAGCCCAAAATTCACTGGGTAAACCAGAAATGAACTCTTGCTTGTAGGATGACACAGATCCTGGGGTTTAACTCTGTTTCTGAAGGGAAATTCAGACCAGAGTTCTCATCCCTGAAACACATTCTGTTTTAACAAAGAAGCAAGCTCTTCTTTCTAGAGTCTAAAATACAGCAAGAACCCTGAGCATGCCCAGAAAAAAAGAACTGTGTTTCATACTCATACGGACCATATGTAGTTCAACTCTGCTTATGAAACTGATACAAACCTCAGCTCCTCTTACATATATCCTCTTTAGTTAATTGTGAGAATAGCGTAGGGTTCGTGAACTGTGGAAAATCATTTGAGCCCAAAATTCACTGGGTTTAACAGAAATGAACTCTTGCTTGTAGGACGCCACAGATCCTGGGGTTTAACTCCGTTTCTGAAGGGAAATTCAGACCAGAATTCTCATCCCTGAAACACACACTGTTTTAACACAGGAACCAAACTCTTCTTTCCAGAGTCTAAAATACAGCAAGAGCCATGAGCATGCCCTGACAAAAAGAACTGTGTATCCTACTCATAAGGACCATATGTGTTCATCTCTGCTTATGAAACTTATACAAACCACAGCTCTGCTTACATCAGTGCTCTTTAGTTAATAGTGAGAATCGCGTTGGGATCGTGAACTACAAATAATCATTTGAGCCCAAAATTCACTGGGTTTACCTGAAATGAACTCTTGCTTGTAGGAAGACACATATTCTGGGGTTTAACTCCGCTTCTGAATGGAAATTCAGACCAGAATTCTCATCCCTGAAAATCACTCTGTTTTAAGGCATGAATCATCCTCCTCTTTCAAGGTTCTCCAATACAGTAAGAACCATGATCATGCCAAGAAAAAAAGAACTGTGTTTCCTACTCATATGGACCATATGCAGTCCAACTCTGGGTATGAAAATGATACAGACCACAGCACCTCTTACATAAATGCTCTTTAGTTAATAGTGATAATATAGGTTGGGTTCTAGACCTGTGTAAAATGATTTGAGCCCAAAATTCACTTAGTTTACCAGAAATGAACTCTTGCTGGTAGGAAGACACAGATCATGGGGTTTAACACCGTTTGTGAAGGGAAATTCAGATCAGATTTCTCATCCCTGAAACAAACTCTGTTTTGAGGCATGAATCATCCTCTTCTGTCCAGGGTCTCCAATACAGTAAGAACCATGAGCATGCCAAGAAAAAAAGAACTGTGTTTCCTACTCATAAGGACCATATGTGTTCAACTCTGCTTATGAAACTTATACAAACCACAGCTCTGCTTACATCAGTGCTCTTTATTTAATAGTGAGAATCACGTTGGGATCGTCAACTACAAATAATAATTTGAGCCCAAAATTCACTGGGTTTACCTGAATGAACTCTTGCTTGTAGGAAGACACTGATCATGGGGTTTAACTCCGTTTCTGAAGGGAAATTAAGACCAGAGTTCTCATCCATGAAACACACAATGTTTTAAAACAAGAAGCAAGCTCTTCTTTCCAGCGTCTCCAATACAGCAAGAACCATGAGCATGCCCTGAAAAAAAATGTGTTCCCTTCTCATACGGACCATATGCATTTCAACTCTGCTTAAGAAACTGATACAAACCACAGCTCTTCTTAAATAAATGCTCTTTAGTTAATAGTGAGAATCACGTTGGGTTCGTGAACTGCGAAATATATTTTGAGCCCAAAATTCACTGGGTTTACCTGAAATGAACTCTTGCTTGTAGGAAGACAGAGATCCTGGGGCTTAACTCCTTTTCTTAAGGGAAATTTAGACCAGAGTTCTCATCCCTGAAACACATTCTGTTTTAACGAAGAAGCAAGCTCTTCTTTCTAGAGTCTAAAGTACAGCAAAAACCATGAGCATGGTCTGAATAAAAGAACTGTGGTTCCTATTCATACGGACCATATGTAGTTCAAATCTGCTTATGAAACTGATACAAACCACAGCTCCTCTTACATATATCCTCTTTAGTTACTTGTGAGAATAGCGTAGGATTCGTGAACTGCGAAAAATCATTTTTGCCCAATATTCACTGGGTTTACCAGAAATGAACTCTTGCTTGTAGGAAGACACTGATCCTGGGGTTTAACTCCGTTTCTGAAGGCAAATTCAGACCAGAGTTCTCATCCCTTAAAAACACTCTGTTTTAAGGCAAGAATCATCCTCTTCTTTCCCGCGATTCCAATATAGTAAGAAAAATGAGCATGCCCAGAAAAATAGAACTGTGTTTCCTACTCTTACGGACCATATGTAGTCCAACTCTGCTTATGAAAATGATACAGACCACAGCTCCTCTTACATAAATGCTCTTTAGTTAATAGTGATAATCAAGGTTGGGTTCTAGAACTGTGTAAAATCATTTGAGCCCAAAATTCACTGGGTTTACCAGAAATGAACTCTTGCTTGTAGAAAGACAGTGATCCTGGGGTTTAACTCCGTTTCTGAAGTCCAATTCAGACCAGAGTTCTCATCCCTTAAAAACACTCTGTTTTAAGGCAAGAATCACCCTCTTCTTTCCCACGACTCCAATATAGTAAGAAAAATGAGCATGCCCAGAAAAATAGATCTGTGTTTACTACTCATACGGACCATATGTAGTCCAAGTCTGCTTATGAAAATGATACAGACCACAGCTCCTATTACATAAATGCTCTTTAGTTAATAGTGATAATCAAGGTTGGGTTCTAGAACTGTGTAAAATCATTTGAGCCAAAAATTCACTTGGTTTAGCAGAAATGAACTCTTGCTGGTAGGGAGACACAGATCATGGGGTCTAACTCCGTTTCTGATTGTCAATTCAGACCAGCGTTCTCATCCATGAAACACACTCTGTTTTAATGCAAGAAGCAAGCTCTTCTTTCCAGCATCTCCAATACAGCAAGAACCATGACCATGCCCAGAAAAAAAGAACTGTGTTTCCTACTCATATGGACCATATGTAGATCAACTCTGCTTATGAATCTAATACAGACCACAGATCCTCTTACATAAATGCTCTTTAGTTAATAGTGATAATCGCCTTGGGTTCTAGAACTGTGTAAAGTCATTTGAGCCGAAAATTCACTTGGTTTACCAGAAATGAACTCTTGCTGGTAGGAAGACACAGATCATGGGGTTTAACACCATTTGTGAAAGGAAATTCAGACCAGAGTTCTCATCCATGAAACACAACCTGTTTTAATGCAAGAAGCAAGCTCTTCTTTCCAGGGTCTCCAATACAGCAAGAACCATGACCATGCCCAGAAAAAAAGAACTGTGTTTCCTACTCATACATTCAATATATAGTTCTACTCTGCTTTTGAAACTGATACAAACCACAGATCCTCTTACATAAATGCTCTTTAGTTTATAGTGATAATCACCTTTGGTTCTAGAACTGTGTAAAATCATTTGAGCGCATAATTCCTTTGGTTTACGAGAAATGAACTCTTTCTTGTAGGAAGATGCAGATCCTGGGGTTTAACTCCGTTTCTGAAGGGATATTCAGACCAGAGTTCTCATCCATGCAACACACTCTGTTTTAATGCAAGAAGCAAGCTCTTCTTTCCGGCGTCTCCAATACAGCAAGAACCATGAGCATGCCCAGAAAAAAAGAACTGTGTTTCCTACTTATATGAACCATATGTAGTTCAACTCTGCTTATGAAACTGATACAAACCACAGTTCCTCTTACATATATCCTCTTTAGTTAATTGTGAGAATAGCGTATGATTCGTGAACAGTGAAAAATCATTTGAGCCCAAAATTCATGGTTTACCAGAAATGAACTCTTGCTTGTAGGAAGACACAGATCATTGGATTTAACTCCGTTTATGAAGGGAAATTCAGACCAGAGTTCTCATCCCTGAAACACATTCTGTTTTAACAAAGAAGCAAGCTCTTCTTTCCAGAGTCTAAAATACAGCAAGAACCATGAGCATGGTCTGAAAAAACTAACTGTGTTTCCTACTCATACGGACCATATGTAGTTCAACTCTGCTGATGAAATGATACAGACCACAGCTCCTCTGACAAAAATGCTCTTTAGTTATTAGTGATAATCGCGTTGGGTTCTAGAACTGTGGAAAGTCATTTGAGCCAAAAATTCACTTTGATTACTAGAAATGAACGCTTGCTTGTAGGAAGATACAGATCATGGGGTTTAACTCCGTTTGTGAAGGGAAATTCAGAACAGAGTTCTCATCCATGAAACACACCCTGTTTTAATGCAAGAAGCAAGCTCTTCTTTCCAGCATCTCCAATACAGCAAGAACCATGAGCATGGCCTGAAAAAAAGAACTGTGTTTCCTACTCATGCGGACCATATGTAGTTCAACTCTGCTGATGAAGTGATACAGACCACAGCTCATCTGACATAAATGCTCTTTAGTTAATAGTGATAATCGCGTTTGGTTCTAGAACTGTGTAAAATCATTTCAGCACAAAATTCACTTGGTTTAACAGCGTCTCCAATACAGCAAGAACCATGAGCATGCCCTGAAAAAAAGAAGTGTGTATCCTACTCATAAGGACCATATGTATTCAACTCTGCTTATTAAACTGGTACAGACCATATCTCGTCTTACATAAATGCTCTTTAGTTAATAGTGATAATCGCATTCGGTTCTAGAACCTTGTAAAATCATTTGAGCACAAAATTCACGTGGTTTACCAGAAATGAACTCTTGCTTGTAGGAAGACACAGATCATGGGGTTTAACTCTGATTCTGAATGAAAATTCAGACCAGAGTTCTCATCCATGAAACACACTCTGTTTTAATGCAAGAAGCAAGCTCTTCTTTCCAGCGTCTCCAATACAGCAAGAACCATGAGCATGCCCTGAGAAAAAGAACGGTGTTTCCTACTCATACGGACCATATGTAGTTCAACTCTGCTTATGAAACTGATACAAACCACAGCTCCTCTTACATAAATGCTCTTTAGTTAATAGTGAGAATCACGTTGGAATCGTGAACTGTGAAAAATCATTGGAGCCCAAAATTCACTGGGTTTACCAGAAATGAACTCTTGCTTGTAGGAAGACACTGATCCTGGTTTTTAACTCTGTTTCTGAAGGCAAATTCAGACCAGAGTTCTCATCCCTTAAAAACACTCTGTTTTAAGGCAAGAATCATCGTCTTCTTTCCCTCGACTCCAATATAGATAGAAAAATGAGCATGCACAGAAAAATAGAACTGTGTTTCCGACTCATACGGACCATATGTAGTCCAACTCTGCTTATGACAATGATACAGACCACAGCTCCTATTACATAAATGCTCTTTAGTTAATAGTGATAATCAAGGTTGGGTTCTAGAACTGTGTAAAATCATTTGAGCCCAAAATTCACTTGGTTTAGCATAAATGAACTCTTGCTTGTAGGGAGACACAGATCATGGGGTCTAACTCCATTTCTGATTGTCAATTCAGACCAGCGTTCTCATCCATGAAACACACTCTGTTTTAATGCAAGAAGCCAACTCTTCTTTCCAGAGTCTCCAATACAGCAAGAACCATGACCATTCCCAGAAAAAAAGAACTGTGTTTCCTACTCATACGGACCATATGTAGATGAACTCTGCTTATCAAACTAATACAGACCACAGCTCCTCTTACAAAAATGCTCTTTAGTTAATAGTGATAATCGCCTTGGGTTCTAGAACTGTGTAAAGTCATTTGAGCCGAAAATTCTCTTGGTTTACCAGAAATGAACTCTTGCTGGTAGAAAGACACAGATCCTGGGGTTTAACTCCGCTTCTGATGGGAAATTCAGACCAGAATTCTAATCCCTGAAAAACACTCTATTTTAAGGCATGAATCATCCTCTTCATTCCAGGTTCTCCAATACAGTAGAACCATGAGCATGCCAAGAAAAAAAGAACTGTGTTTCCTACTCATACGGACCATATGTAGTCCAACCTTGCTTATGAACATGATACAGACCACAGCTCCACTTACATGAATGCTCCTTAGATAATAGTGATAATCAAAGTTGGGTTCTAGAACTGTGTAAAGTCATTTGAGCCCAAAATTCACTTGGTTTAGCAGAAATGAACTCTTGCTTGTAGGGAGACACAGATCATGGGGTTTAAATCCGTTTCTGAAGGGAAATTCAGACCAGAGTTCTCATGTATGAAACACACTATGTTTTAAGGCAAGAAGCAAGCTCTTCTTTCCGGCGTCTCCAATACAGCAAGAACCATGAGCATGCCCTGAAAAAAACAACTGTGTTTCCTACTCATACGGACCATATGTAGTTCAACTCTGCTTATGAAACTGATACAAACCACAGCTCCTCTTACATATATCCTCTTTAGTTAATTGTGAGAATAGCGTAGGATTCGTGAACTGCGAAAAATCATTGGAGCCCAAAATTCACTGGGTTTACCAGAAATGAACTCTTGCTTGTAGGAAGACACTGATCCTGGGGTTTAACTCCGTTTCTGAAGGCAAATTCAGACCAGAGTTCTCATCCCTTAAAAACAGTCTGTTTTAAGGCAAGAATCATCGTCTTCTTTCCCGCGACTCCAATATAGATAGAAAAATGAGCATGCACAGAAAAATAGAACTGTGTTTCCGACTCATACGGACCATATGTAGTCCAACTCTGCTTATGAAAATGATACAGACCACAGCTCCTATTACATAAATGCGCTTTAGTTAATAGTGATACCTTTGGTTCTAGAACTGTGTAAAATCATTTGAGCGCATAATTCCTTTGGTTTACGAGAAATGAACTCTTTCTTGTAGGAAGATGCAGATCCTGGGGTTTAACTTCGTTTCTGAAGGGATATTCAGACCAGAGTTCTCATCCATGCAACACACTCTGTTTTAATGCAAGAAGCAAGCTCTTCTTTCCGGCGTCTCCAATACAGCAAGAACCATGAGCATGCCCAGAAAAAAAGAACTGTGTTTCCTACTTATATGAACCATATGTAGTTCAACTCTGCTTATGAAACTGATACAAACCACAGTTCCTATTACATATATCCTCTTTAGTTAATTGTGAGAATAGCGTATGATTCGTGAACAGCGAAAAATCATTTGAGCCCAAAATTCATGGTTTACCAGAAATGAACTCTTGCTTATAGGAAGACACAGATCATTGGATTTAACTCCGTTAATGAAGGGAAATTCAGACCAGAGTTCTCATCCCTGAAACACATTCTGTTTTAACAAAGAAGCAAGCACTTCTTTCCAGAGTCTAAAATACAGCAAGAACCATGAGCATGGTCTGAAAAAACTAACTGTGTTTCCTACTCATACGGACCATATGTAGTTCAACTCTGCTGATGAAATGATACAGACCACAGCTCCTCTGACAAAAATGCTCTTTAGTTATTAGTGATAATCGCGTTGGGCTCTAGAACTGTGGAAAGTCATTTGAGCCGAAAATTCATTTTGATTACTAGAAATGAACGCTTGCTTGTAGGAAGATACAGATCATGGGGTTTAACTCCGTTTGTGAAGGGAAATTCAGAACAGAGTTCTCATCCATGAAACACACCCTGTTTTAATGCAAGAAGCAAGCTGTTCTTTCCAGCATCTCCAATACAGCAAGAACCATGAGCATGCCCTGAAAAAAAAATCTGTGTTTCCTGCTAATACAGACCATATGTAGTTCAACTCTGCTTATGAAACTGATACAAGCCACAGCTCCTCTTACATAAATGCTCTTTAGTTAATAGTGAGAATCACGTTGGAATCGTGAACTATGAAAAATCATTTGAGCCCAAAATTCACTGGGTTTACCAGAACTGAACTCTTGTTTGCAGGAAGACACAGATCCTGGGGTTTAACTCCGTTTCTGAGGGCAAATTCAGACCAGAATTCTCATCCCTGGAAAACACTCTGTTTTAAGGCATGAATCATCCTCTTCATTCTAGGTTCTCCAATACACTAAGAACCATGAGCATGCCAAGAAAAAAGAACTGTGTTTCCTACTCATACGGACCATATGTAGTTCAACTCTGCTGATGAAATGATACAGACCACAGCTCCTCTTACATAAATGCTCTTTAGTTAATAGTGATAATCGTGTTGGGTTCTAGAACTCTGTAAAGTCATTTGAGCAGAAAATTCTCTTAGGTTAAATGAAATGAAATCTTGCTGGTAGGAAAACACAGATCATGGGGTTTATCTCCCTTTGTGAAGGGAAATTCAGACCAGAGTTCTCATCCATGAAACACACTCTGTTTTAATGCAAGAAGCAAGCTCTTCTTTCCAGCGTCTCCAATACAGCAAGAACCATGAGCATGCCCTGAGAAAAAGAACGGTGTTTCCTACTCATACTGACCATATGTAGTTCAACTCTGCTTATGAAACTGATACAAACCACAGCTCCTCTTACATATATCCTCTTTAGTTAATTGTGAGAATAGCGTAGGATTGGTGAACTGCGAAAAATCATTGGAGCCCAAAATTCACTGGGTTTACCAGAAATGAACTCTTGCTTGTAGGAAGACACTGATCCTGGGGTTTAACTCCGTTTCTGAAGGCAAATTCAGTCCAGAGTTCTCATCCCTTAAAAACACTCTGTTTTAAGGCAAGAATCATCGTCTTCTTTCCCGCGACTCCAATATAGATAGAAAAATGAGCATGCACAGAAAAATAGAACTGTGTTTCCGACTCATATGGACCATATGTAGTCCAACTCTGCTTATGAAACTTATACAAACCACAGCTCTGCTTACATCAGTGCTCTTTAGTTAATAGTGAGAATCGCGTTGGGTTCGTGAACTGCGAATAATCATTTGAGCTCAAAATTCACTGGGTTTACCTGAAATGAACTCTTGCTTGGAGGAAGACACAGATCCTGGGGTTTAACTTCGTTTCTGAAGTCAAATTCAGACCATAATTCTCATCCGATAAAAACACTCTGTTTTAAGGCATGAATCATCCTCTTCTGTCCAGGTTCTCCAATACATTAAGAACCATAAGCATGCCAAGAAAAAAAGAACTGTGTTTCCAACTAATACGGACCATATGTAGTTCAACTCTGCTTATGAAATGATACAGAGCACAGCTCCTCTTACATAAATGGTCTTTAGTTAATAGTGATAATCGCATTGGGTTCTAGAACTGTGTAAAGTCATTTGACCCGAAAATTCACTTGGTTTACCAGAACTGAACTCTTGCAGGTAGGAAGATACAGATCATGCGATTTAACTCCGTTTGTAAAGGGAAATTCAGACCAGAGTTCTCATCCATGAAACACACCCTGTTTTAATGCAAGAAGCAAGCTCTTCTTTCCAGCATCTCCAATACAGCAAGTACCATGAGCATTCCCTGAAAAAAAGAACTGTGTTTCCTACTCATGCGGACCATATGTAGTTCAACTCTGCTGATGAAGTGATACAGACCACAGCTCATCTGACATAAATGCTCTTTAGTTTATAGTGATAATCGCGTTTGGTTCTAGAACTGTGTAAAATCATTTCATCACAAAATTCACTTGGTTTAACAGCGTCTCCAATACAGCAAGAACCATGAGCATGCCCTGAAAAAAAGAACTGTGCATCCTACTCATAAAGACCATATGTATTCAACTCTGCTTATTAAACTGGTACAGACCATATCTCCTCTTACATAAATGCTCTTTAGTTAATAGTGATAATCGCGTTCGGTTCTAGAACCTTGTAAAATCATTTGAGCACAAAATTCACGTGGTTTACCAGAAATGAACTCTTGCTTGTAGGAAGACACAGATCATGGGGTTTAACTCTGATTCTGAATGAAAATTCAGACCAGAGTTCTCATCCATGAAACACACTCTGCTTTAATGCAAGAAGCAAGCTCTTCTTTCCAGTGTCTCCAATATAGTAAGAACAATGAGCATGCCCAGAAAAAAAGAACTGTGTTTCCTACTCATACGGACCATATGTAGTTCAACTCTGCTTATGAAACTGATACAAACCATAGCTCCTCTTACATAAATGCTCTTGAGTTAATTGTGAGAATCACGTTGTGTTCGTGAACGACGAATAATCATATGAGACCAAAATTCATTGGGTTAACCAGAAATGAACTCTTGCTTGTAGGAAGACACAGATCCTGGGGTTTAACTCCGTTTCTGAAGGGAAATTCAGACCAGAGTACTCATCCCTGAAACACACTCTGTTTTAACGCAAGAAGCAAGCTCTTCTTTCCAGAATCTAAAATACATCAAGAACCATGAGCACGACCTGAAAAAAAGAACTGTGTTTCCTACTCATACAGATCATATGTAGTTCAACTGTGCTTATGAAACTGATGCAAACCTCAGCTCTGCTTACATCAATGCTCTTTAGTTAATAGTGAGAATCGCGTTGGGGTCGTGAACTGCAAATAATCATTTGAGCTCAAAATTCACTGGGTTTCCCTGAAATGAACTCTGGCTTGGAGGAAGAAACAGATCTTCAGGTTTAACTCCGTTTCTGAAGGGAAATTCAGACCAGAATTCTCATCCCTGAAAAACACTCTGTTTTAAGGCATGAATCTTCCTCTTCTTTCCAGGTTCTCCAATACAGTAAGAACCATGAGCATGCCAAGAAAAAAAGAACTGTGTTTCCTACTCATGTGGACCAAATGTAGTTCAACTCTGCTTATGAAATGATACAGACCACAGCTCCTCTTACATAAATGGTCTTTAGTTAATAGTTATATTTGCATTGGGATGGAGAACTGAGTAAATCTTTTGACCATAAAATTCACTTGGTTTACCAGAAGTGAACTCTGGCAGGTAGGAAGACACAGCTCATGCGGTTTAACTCCGTTTGTTAAGGGAAATGGAGACCAGAGTTCTCATTCATGAAACACACCCTGTTTTAATGCAATAAGCAAGCTCTTCTTTCCAGCTTCTCCAATACAGTAAGTACCATGAGCATGCCCTGAAAAAAAGAACTGTTTTTCCTTTTCATACGGAACATATGTAGTTCATCTCTGTTTATGAAACTGATACAAAACACAGCTCCTCTTACATAAATGATCTTTAGTTAACAGTGAGAATCGTGTTGGGTTCGTGAATTGCGAAAAATCATTTGAGCCGAAAATTCACTTGGTTTACCAGAAATGAACTCTTGCTTGTAGGAAGACACAGATCCTGGGATTTAACTCCGTATAAGATGGGAAATTCAGACCAGAGTTCTCATGCCTGAAACACACTCTGTTTTAACGCAAGAAGCAAGCTCTTCTTTCCAGTGTCTAAAATACAGCAAGACCATGAACATGCCGAGAAAAAAAGAACTGTGTTTCCTACTCATACAGACCATATGTAGGTCAACTCTGCTTATGAAATTACACAAACCACAGCTCCTCTTACATAAATCCTCTTTAGTTAATAGTGAGAATCGCGTTTTGGTTCGTGAACTGCGAAAAATCATTTGAGTTCAAATACCCTGGGTTTACCAGAAGAGAACTCTTGCTTGTAGGAAGACACACATCCTGGGGTTTAACTCCGTTTCATAAGATAAATTCAGACCAGAGTTCTCATGCCTGAAACACACTCAGATTTAATGCAAGAAGCAAGCACTTCTTTCCAGAGTCTAAAATACAGCAAGAACCATGAGCATGGCCTGAAAAAAAGAACTGTGTTTCCTACTCATGTGGACCATATGTAGTTCAACTCTGCTCATGAAACTGATACAAACAACAGCTCCTCTTACATAAATCCTCTTTAGTTAATAGTGAGAATAGCGTAGGGTTCCTGAACTGCGAAAAATCATTTGAGCCCAAAATACACTGGGTGTACCAGAAATGAACTATTGCTTGTAAGAAGACACAGTTCCAGGGGTTTAACTCCATTTCTGAAGGGAAATTCAGACCAGAGTTCTCATCCCTGAAACTCACTCTGTTTTGAGGCATGAATCATCCTCTTCTGTCCAGGGTCTCCAATACAGTAAGAACCATGAGCATGCCCAGAAAAAAAGAACTGTGTTTCCTACTCATATGGATCATATGTAGACCAACTCTGCTTATGAAATTGATACAGACCATATCTCCTCTTACATAAATCCTCATTAGTTAATAGTGATAATCGCATTCGGTTCTAGAACTGTGTAAAATCATTTCAGCACAAAATTCACTTGGTTTAACAGAAATGAACTCTTGCTTGTAGGAAGACACAGATCATGGGGTTTAACTCTGTTTCTGAAGGAAAATTCAGACCAGAGTTCTCATCCATGAAACACACTCTAATTTCATGCAAGAAGCAATATCTTCTTTCTAGCGTCTCCAACATAGCAAGAACAATGAGCATGCCCAGAAAAAAAGAACTGTGTTTCATACTCATACGGACCATATGTAGTTCAACTCTGCTTATGAAACTGATACGAACCACAGCTCCTCTTACATAAATGCTCTTTAGTTAATAGTGAGAATCGCTTTGTGTTCGTGAACGACGAATAATCATTTGAGCCAAAAATTCACTGGGTTAACCAGAAATGAACTATTGCTTGTAGGAAGACACAGATCCTGGGGATTAACTCCGTTTCTGAAGGGAAATTCAGACCAGAGTTCTCATCCCTGAAACACACTCTGTTTTAAAGCAAGAAGCAAGCTCTACTTTCCAGAGTCTAAAATAGAGAAAGAACCATGAACATGCCCTGAAAAAAAGAACTGTGTTTCCTACTCATACGGACCATATGTAGTTCAAATCTGCTTCTGAAACTGATACAAACCACAGCTCCTCTTACATAAATGCTCTTTTGTTAATAGTGAGAATCATATTGGGTATATGAACTGCGAAAAATCATTTGAGCCCAAAACTCACTGGGTTTACTAGAAATGAACTCTTGCTTGTAGGAAGACACAGATCCTGGGGTTTAACTCCGTTTCTGAAGGCAAATTCAGACCAGAATTTCATCCCTGAAAAACACTCTGTTTTAATGCTTGAATCATCCTCTTCTTTCTAGGTTCTCCAATTCAGTAAGAACCATGAACATGCCAAGAAAAAAAGAACTGTGTGTCCTACTTGTACGGACCATTTGTAGTCTAACTCTGCTTATGAAAATGATACAGACCACAGCTCCTCTTACATAAATGCTCTTTAGTTAATAGTGATAATCAAGGTTGTGTTCTAGAACTGTGTAAAATCATTTGAGCCCAAAATTCACTTTGTTTACCAGAACTGAACACTTGCTTGTAGGGAGACACAGATCATGGGGTTTAACACCGTTTCTGAAGGGAAATTAAGACCAGAGTTCTCATCCTTGAAACACATTCTGTTTTGAGGCATGAATCATCTTCTTCTGTGCAGGGTCTCCAATACAGTAAGAACCATGAGCATGCCCAGAAAAAAAGAACTGTGTTTCCTGCTCATACCGATCATATGTAGTCCAACTCTGCTTATGAAACTGGTACAGACCATATCTCCTCTTACATAAATGCTCATTAGTTAATAGTGATAATCGCGTTCGGTTCTAGAACTTTGTAAAATCATTTGAGCAAAAAATTCACGTGGTTTACCAGAAATGAAATCTTGCTTGTAGGAAGACACAGATCATGGGGTTTAACTCTGATTCTGAATGAAAATTCAGACCAGAGTTCTCATCCATGAAACACACTCTGTTTTAATGCAAGAAGCAAGCTCTTCTTTCCAGTGTCTCCAATATAGCAAGAACAATGAGCATGCCCAGATAAAAAGAACTGTGTTTCCTACACATATGGACCATATATAGTTCAACTCTGCTTATGAAACTGATACAAACCATAGCTCCTCTTACATAAATGCTCTTTAGTTAATTGTGAGAATCACGTTGTGTTCGTGAACGACGAATAATCATATGAGACCAAAATTCATTGGGTTAACCAGAAATGAACTCTTGCTTGTAGGAAGATACAGATCCTGGGGTTTAACTCCGTTTCTGAAGGGAAATTCAGACCAGAGTACTCATCCCTGAAACACACTCTGTTTTAACGTAAGAAGCAAGCTCTTCTTTCCAGAATCTAAAATACATCAAGAACCATGAGCACGCCCTGAAAAAAAGAACTGTGTTTCCTACTCATACGGACCATATGTAGTTCAACTCTGCTTATGAAATGATACAGACCACAGCTCCTCTTACATAAATGGTCTTTAGTTAATAGTTATATTTGCATTGGGATCGAGAACTGAGTAAATCTTTTGACCCAAAAATTCACTTGGTTTACCAGAACTGAACTCTTGCAGGTAGGAAGACACAGTTCATGCAGTTTAACTCCGTTTGTAAAGGGAAATTCAGACCAGAGTTCTCATTCATGAAACACACCCTGTTTTAATGCAAGAAGCAAGCTCTTCTTTCCAGCTTCTCCAATACAGTAAGTACCATGAGCATGCCCTGAAAAAAAGAACTGTTTTTCCTTTTCATACGGACCATATGTAGTTCATCTCTGTTTATGAAACTGATACAGACCACAGCTCCTCTTACATAAATGCTCTTTAGTTAATAGTGAGATTCGCGTTGGGTTCGTGAACTGCAAAATATCATTTAAGCCCCAAAATCACTTGGTTTACCAGAAATGAACTCTTGCTTGTAGGAAGACACAGATCCAGGGGTTTAACTCCGTTTCAGAAGGGAAATTCAGACCAGAGTTCTCATGCCTGAAACACACTCTGTTTTACCGCAAGAAGCAAGCTCTTCTTTCCAGAGTCTAAAATACAGCAAGAACCATGTGCATGCCCAGAAAAAAAGAACTGTGTTTCCTACTCATACAGACTATAAGTAGTTCAAGTCTGCTCATGAAATGATACAAACCACAGCTCCTCTTACGTAAATCCTCTTTAGTTAATAGTGAGAATCGCGTTTTGGTTCATGAACTGTGAAAAATTATTTGTGTTCAAAATACCCTTGGTTTACCAGAAAAGAACTCTTGCTTGTTGGAAGACACACATCCTGGGGTTTAACTCCGTTTCTGAAGGAAAATTCAGACCAGAGTTCTCATCCATGAAACACACTCTGTTTAATGCAAGAAGCAAGCTCTTCTTTCCAACATCTCCAATATAGCAAGAACAAAGAGCATGCCCAGAAAAAAAGAACTGTGTTTCATACTCATACGGACAATATGAGGTTCAACTCTGCTTAGGAAACTGAAACAAACCACAGCTCCTCTTACATAAATGCTCTTTAGTTAATAGTGAGAATCGCGTTGTGTTCGTGAACGACGAATAGTCATTTGAGCCCAAAATTCACTGGGTTGACCACAAATGAACTCTTGCTTGTAGGAAGACACAGATCCTGGGGTTTAACTTCGTTTCTGAAGAGAAATTCAGACCAGAGTACTCATCCCTGAAACACACACTGTTTTAACGGAAGAAGCAAGCTCTTCTTTCCAGTGTCTAAAACACAGCAAGAACCATGAGCATGCCCAAAACAAAAAATCCGTTTTTCCTACTCATATGGACCATATGTAGTTCTACTGTGCTAATGAAACTGATGCAAACCACAGCTCCTGTTACATATATGCTCTTTAGTTAATAGTGAGAATCGCGTTCGGTTCCTGAACTTTGAAAAATCATTTGAGCCAAAAATTCACTGGGTTTACCAGAACTGAACTCTTGCTTGTAGGAAGACACAGATCATGTGGTTTAACTCCGTTTGTGATGGGAAATTCAGACCAGAGTTCTCATCCATGAAACACACTCTGCTTTATGCAAAAAGCAAGCTCTTCTTTCCAGGGTTTCCAAAACAGCAAGAACCATGAGCATGCCCTGAAAAAAAGAACTGTGTTTCCTACTCATACGGATCATATGTAGTTCAACTCTGCTTATGAAACTGATACAAACCACAGCTCCTTTACATAAATGCTCTTTAGTTAATAGTGAGAATCGCGTTGGGTTTGTGAACTGCGAAAAATCATTTGAGTCCAAAATTCACTGGGTTAACAAGAAATGACCTCTTGCTTGTAGGAAGACACAGATCCTGGGGTTTAACTCCGTTTCAGAAGGGAAATTCTGACCAGAGTTTTCATCCCTGAAACACTGTTTTAACTCAAAAAGCAAGCTCTTCTTTCCAGAGTCTAAAATACAGCAAGAACCATGAGCATGTCCCCCAAAAAAGACTGTGTTTCCTACTCATATAGACCATATGTATTTCAACTGTGCTCATGAAACTGATACAAACCACAGCTCCTCTTACATAAAACCTCTTTAGTTAAAAGTGAGAATCGCGTTTAGGTTCGTTAACTGCAAAAAATCATTTGAGATCAAAATACCCTGGATTTACCAGAAAAGAACTCTTGCTTGTAGGAAGGCACAGATCCTGGGGTTTAACTCTGTTTCTGAAGGCAAATTCAGACCAGAGTTCTCATCCCTGAAAAAAACTCTGTTTTAAGGCAAGAATCATCCTCTTCTATCCAGCGTCTCCAATAGAGTAAGAAACATGGGCATACCCAGAAAAAAAGAACTGTGTTTCCTACTCATACAGACCACATGTAGTTAAACTCTGCTTTTGAAACTGATTCAAAGCACAGCTCCTCTTACATAATTCCTCTTAAGTTAATAGTGAGAATCGCGTTGGGTTTCTGAACTGCGAAAAATCATTTGAGCACAAAATTCACAGGGTTTACTTGAAATGAACTCTTGCTTGTAGGAAGACACAGATCCTGGGGTTTAATTCCTTCTCTGAAGGGAAATTCATCCCAGAATTCTCATCGCAGACACAACACTGTTTTAACACAAGAAGCAAGCTCTTCTTTCCAGTGTCTCCAATACAGCAAGAACCATGAGAATGGTCTGAAAAAAAGAACTGTGTATCCTACTCATTAGGACGATAGGTAGTTCAACTGTGCTTATGAAACTGATACAAACCACAGCTCCTCTTACATAAATGCTCTTTAGTTAATAGTGAGAATCGCGTTGGGTTCGTGAACTGCGAAAAATCATTTGAGCTCAAAATTTACTGGGTTTACCTGAAAAAGACTCTTGCTTGTAAGAAGAAACAGATCCTGGGGTTTAACTCCATTTCTGAGGGCAAATTCAGGCCAGAATTCTCAACCCTGAAAAACACTCTGTTTTAAGGCAAGAATCATCCTCTTCTTTCTAGAGTCTCCAATACAGTAAGAACCATGAGCATGCCCAGAAAAAAAGAACTATGTTTCCTACTCATGCGGACCATATGTAGTTCAACTCTGCTTATGAAATGATACAAACCACAGCTCCTCTTACATAAATGCTCTTTAGTTAATAGTGATAATCGCGTTGGGTTCTAGAACTGTGTAAAGTCATTTGAGCCCAAAATTCACTTGGTTTACCAGAAATGAATTCTTGCTGTTAGGAAGACACAGATAATGGGGTTTAACTCCGTTTGTGACGGGAAATTTAGACCAGAGTTCTCGTCCATGAAACACACTCTGTTTCAATGCAAGAAGCAAGGTCTTCTTTCCAGCGTCTCCAATACAGCAAGAACCATGAGCATGGTCTGAAAAAAAGAACTGTGTATCCTACTCATTAGGACCATAGGTAGTTCAACTGTGCTTATGAAACTGATACAAACCACAGCTCCTCTTACATAAATGCTCTTTAGTTAATAGTGAGAATCGCGTTGGGTTCGGGAACTGCGAAAAATCATTTGAGCTCAAAATTTACTGGGTTTACCTGAAAAAGACTCTTGCTTGTAAGAAGAAACAGATCCTGGGGTATAACTCCATTTCTGAGGGCAAATTCAGGCCAGAATTCTCAACCCTGAAAAACACTCTGTTTTAAGGCAAGAATCATCCTCTTCTTTCTAGCGTCTCCAATAGAGTAATAACCATGAGCATGCCCAGAAAAAAAGAACTATGTTTCCTACTCATGAGGACCATATGTAGTTCAACTCTGCTTATGAAATGATACAAACCACAGCTCCTCTTACATAAATGCTCTTTAGTTAATAGTGATAATCGCGTTGGGTTCTCGAACTGTGTAAAGTCTTTTGAGCCGAAAATTCACTTAGTTTAGCAGAAATGAATTCTTGCTGTTAGGAAGACACAGATAATGGGGTTTAACTCCGTTTGTGACGGGAAATTTAGACCATAATTCACATCCATGAAACACACCCTGTTTTAATGCAAGATGCAAGGTCTTCTTTCCAGCGTCTCCAAAACAGCAAGAACCATGAGCATGCCCTGAAAAAAAGAACTGTGTTTACTACTCATACGTATCATATGTAGTTCAACTCTACTTATGAAACTGATAAAAACCACAGCTCCTTTACATAAATGCTCTTTAGTTAATAGTGAGAATCGCGTTTGGTTTGTGAACTGCGAAAAATCATTTGAGTCCAAAATTCACTGGGTTAACAAGAAATGACCTCTTGCTTGTAGGAAGACACAGATCCTGGGGTTTAACTCCGTTTCAGAAGGGAAATTCAGACCAGAGTTCTCATCCCTGAAACAATGTTTTAACTCAAAAAGCAAGCTCTTCTTTCCAGAGTCTAAAATACAGCAAGAACCATGAGCATGCCCCCCCAAAAAAGACTGTGTTTCCTACTCATATAGACCATATGTATTTCAACTGTGCTCATGAAACTGATACAAACCACAGCTCCTCTTACATAAAACCTCTTTAGTTAAAAGTGAGAATCGCGTTTAGGTTCGTTAACTGCAAAAAATCATTTGAGATCAAAATACCCTGGATTTACCAGAAAAGAACTCTTGCTTGTAGGAAGGCACAGATCCTGGGGTTTAACTCTGTTTCTGAAGGCAAATTCAGACCAGAGTTCTCATCCCTGAAAAAACTCTGTTTTAAGGCAAGATTCATCCTCTTCTATCCAGCGTCTCCAGTAGAGTAAGAAACATGGGCATACCCAGAAAAAAAGAACTGTGTTTCCTACTCATACAGACCACATGTAGTTAAACTCTGCTTTTGAAACTGATTCAAACCACAGCTCCTCTTACATAATTCCTCTTAAGTTAATAGTGAGAATCGCGTTGGGTTCCTGAACTGCGAAAAATCATTTGAGCACAAAATTCACAGGGTTTACCTGAAATGAACTCTTGCTTGTAGGAAGACACAGATCCTGGGGTTTATCTCCATTTGTGAAGGGAAATTCAGACCAGAGTTCTCATCCCTGAAAAACACTCTGTTTTTAAGCAAGAATCATCCTCTTCTTTCCATTGTCTCCAATATAGTAAGGACCATGATCATGCCAAGAATAAAAGAACTGTGTTTCCTACTCATACGGACCATATGTAGTTCAACTCTGCTTATGAAACTGATACAAACGACAGCTCCTCTTACATAACTGCTCTTTAGTTAATTGTGAGAATCGCATCGGGTTCTTGAACTGCGAAAAAGAATTTGACCCCAAAATTCACTGGGTTTACCAGGAATGAACTCTTGCTTGTAGGAAGACACAGATCCTGGGCTTTAATTCCTTCTCTGAAGGGAAATTCAGACCAGAATTCTCATCGCAGAAACAACACTGTTTTAACACAAGAAGCAAGCTCTTCTTTCCAGAGTCTAAAATACAGCAAGAACAATGAGCATGCCCTGAAAAAAAGAACTGTGTATCCTACATTAGGACCATATGTAGTTCAACTGTGCTTATGAAACTGATACAAACCACAGCTCCTCTTACATAAATGCTCTTTAGTTAATAGTGAGAATCGCGTTGGGTTCGTGAACTGCGAAAAATCATTTGAGCTCAAAATTTACTGGGTTTACCAAAAAAAGACTCTTGCTTGTAAGAAGAAACAGATCCTGGAGTTTAACTCCATTTCTGAGGGCAAATTCAGAACAGAATTCTCAACCCTGAAAAACACTCTGTTTTAAGGCAAGAATCATCCTCTTCTTTCTAGCGTCTCCAATACAGTAAGAACTATGAGCATGCCCAGAAAAAAAGAACTATGTTTCCTACTCATGCGGACCATATGTAGTTCAACTCTGCTTATGAAATGATACAAACCACAGCTCCTCTTACATAAATGCTCTTTAGTTAATAGTGATAATCGCGTTGGGTTCTAGAACTGTGTAAAGTCATTTGAGCCCAAAATTCACTTGGTTTACCAGAAATGAACTCTTGCTGTTAGGAAGACACAGATAATGGGGTTTAACTACGTTTGTGAAAGGAAATTTAGACCAGAGTTCTCATCCATGAAACACACCCTGTTTTAATGCAAGAAGCAAGCTCTTCTTTCCAGTGTCTCCAATAGAGTAAGAAACATGGGCATACCCAGAAAAAAAGAACTGTGTTTCCTACTCATACAGACCACATGTAGTTAAACTCTGCTTTTGAAACTGATTCAAAGCACAGCTCCTCTTACATAATTCCTCTTAAGTTAATAGTGAGAATCGCATTGGGTTTCTGAACTGCGAAAAATCATTTGAGCACAAAATTCACAGGGTTTACTTGAAATGAACTCTTGCTTGTAGGAAGACACTGATCCTGGGGTTTAATTCCTTCTCTGAAGGGAAATTCAGCCCAGAATTCTCATCGCAGACACAACACTGTTTTAACACAAGAAGCAAGCTCTTCTTTCCAGTGTCTCCAATACAGCAAGAACCATGAGAATGGTCTGAAAAAAAGAACTGTGTATCCTACTCATTAGGACCATAGGTAGTTCAACTGTGCTTATGAAACTGATACAAACCACAGCTCCTCTTACATAAATGCTCTTTAGTTAATAGTGAGAATCGCGTTGGGTTCGTGAACTGCGAAAAATCATTTGAGCTCAAAATTTACTGGGTTTACCTGAAAAAGACTCTTGCTTGTAAGAAGAAACAGATCCTGGGGTTTAACTCCATTTCTGAGGGCAAATTCAGGCCAGAATTCTCAACCCTGAAAAACACTCTGTTTTAAGGCAAGAATCATCCTCTTCTTTCTAGCGTCTCCAATACAGCAAGAACCATGAGCATGCCCAGAAATAAAGAACTGTGTTTCCTACTCATACGGACCATATGTATTTCAACTCTGCTCATGAAATGATACAGACCACAGCTCCTCTTACATAAATGGTCTTTATTTAATAGTGATAATCGCATTGGGTTCTAGAACTGTGTAAAGTCATTTGAGCCGAAAATTCACTTGGTTTACCAGAACTGAACGCTTGCAGGTAAGAAGACACAGATCATGCAGTTTAACTCCGTTTGTAAACTGAAATTCAGACCAGAGTTCTCATCCATGAAACACACCATGTTTTAATGCAAGATGCAAGCTCTTCTTTCCAGCGTCTCCAATACAGCAAGTACCATGAGCATGCCCTAAAAAAAAGAACTGTGTTTCCTACTCGTACAGACCATATGTAATTCAGCTCTGCTTATGAAACTGATACAAACCACAGCTCCTCTTACATAATTGCTCTTTAGTTAATAGTGAGAATCATGTTGGGTACTAGAACTGTGTAAAGTCATTTGAGCCGAAAACTCACTTATTTTTACCAGAAATGAACTCCTCCTTGTAGGAAGACACAGATTCTGGGGTTTAACTCCATTTCTAAAGGGAAATTCAGACCAGAATTCTCATCCCTGAAACACACACAGTTTTAACATAAGAGGCAAGCTCTTCTTTCCAGAGTCTAAAATACCGCAAGAAACATTTGCATACCCAGAAAAAATGAACTATGTTTCCTACTCATACAGACCATATGTAGTTAATCTATGCTTTTGAAACTGATTCAAACCACAGCTCCTCTTACCTAATTCCTCTTAAATTAATAGTGAGAATCGCGTTGGGTTTCTGAACTGCGAAAAATCATTTGAGCACAAAATTCACAGGGTTTACCTGAAATGAACTCTTGCTTGTAGGAAGACACGGATCCTGTGGTTTAACTCCATTTCTGAGGGCAAATTCAGACCAGAATTCTCAACCCTGAAATACACTCTGTTTTAAGGCAAGAATCATCCTCTTCTTTCTAGCGTCTCCAATACAGTTCGAACCATGAGTATGCCCATAAAAAAATAGCTGTGTTTCCTACTCATGCGGACCATATGTAGTTCAACTCTGCTTATGAAACTGATACAAACAACAGCTCCTCTTACATAAATCCTCTTTAGTTAATAGTGAGAATAGCGTAGGCTTCGTGAACTGCGAAAAATCGTTTGAGCCCAAAATTCACTGGGTATACCAGAAATGAACTCTTGCTTGTAAGAAGAAAAAGATCCTGGGGTTTAACTCCATTTCTGAGGGCAAATTCAGACCAGAAATCTCAACCCTGAAAAACACTCTGTTTTAAGGCAAGAATCATCCTCTTCTTTCTAGCGTCTCCAATACAGTAAGAACCATGAGCATGCCCAGAAAAAAAGAACTATGTTTCCTACTCATGCGGACCATATGTAGTTCAACTCTGCTTATGAAATGATACAAACCACAGCTCCTCTTACATAAATGCTCTTTAGTTAATAGTGAGAATCGCGTTGGGTTCGCGAACTGCGAAAAAACATTTGAGTCCAAAATTCACTGGGTTAACAAGAAATGACCTCTTGCTTGTAGGAAGACACAGATCCTGGGGTTTAACTCCGTTTCCGAAGGGAAATTCAGACCAGAGTTCTCATGCCAGAAACACACTCTGTTTTGAGGCATGAATCATCCTCTTCTGTCCCGGGTCTCCAATACAGTTAGAACCATGAGCAAGTCCTGAAAAAAAAGAACTGTGTTTCCTACTCATACAGACCATATGTAGTTCAACTCTGCTTATGAAAACTGATACAAAACGAAGCTCTTCTTCCATAAATGCTCTTTAGTTAATAGAGAGAATCATTTTGTTTTCGGGAACAGCGAAAAAGCATTTGAGCGAAAATTTACTGGCTTTACCAGAAATGAACTCTTGCTTGTAGTAAGACACTGATCCTGGGGTTTAACTCCGTTTCTGAAGGGAAATTCAGACCAGAGTTCTCATCCATGAAAGACACACTGCTTTAATGCAAGAAGCAAGCTCTTCTTTCCAGAGTCTAAAATACAGCAAGAACCATGAGCATGCCCTGAAAAAAAAACTGTTTTTCCTACTCATATGGACCATATGTAGTTCAACTGTCCTTATGAAACTGATACAAACCACAGCTCCTGTTACATATATGCTCTTTAGTTAATAGTGAGAATCGCGTTGGGTTCCTGAACTGCGAAAATCATTTGAGCCAAAATTTCACTGGGTTTACCAGAACTGAACTCTTGCTTGTAGGAAGACACAGATCCTGGGGTTTAACTCCGTTTCTGAAGGGAAATTCAGACCAGAATTCTCATCCCTGAAACACACACAGTTTTAACATAAGAAGCAAGCTCTTCTTTCCAGAGTCTAAAATACAGCAAGAAACACGAGCATGCCCTGAAAAAAAGGACTGTGTATCCTACTCATTAGGACCATATGTATTCAACTCTGCTTATGAAACTTATACAAACCACAGCTCTGCTTACATCAATGCTCTTAAGTTAATAGTGAGAATCGCGTTGGTTTCGGGAATTGCGAAAAATCATTTGAGATCAATATACCCTGTATTTACCAGAAAAGAGCTCTTGCTTGTAGGAAGACACAGATCCTGGGGTTTAACTATGTTTCTGAAGGCAAATTCAGACCAGAGTTAACATCCCTGAAAAAAACTCTGTTTTAAGGCAAGAATCATCCTCTTCTATCCAGCGTCTCCAATAGAGTAAGAAACATTTGCATACCCAGAAAAAATGAACTATGTTTCCTACTCATACGGACCATATGTAGTTAATCTATGCTTTTGAAACTGATTCAAACCACAGCTCCTCTTACATAATTCCACTTAAGTTAATAGTGAGAATTGCGTTGGGTTCCTGAACTGCGAAAAATCATTTGAGCACAAAATTCACAGGGTTTACCTGAAATGAACTCTTGGTTGTAGGAAGACACAGATCCTGTGGTTTAACTCCATTTCTGAGCGCAAATTCAGACCTGAATTCTCAACCCTGAAAAACACTCTGTTTTAAGGCAAGAATCATCCTCTTCTTTCTAGCGTCTCCAATACACTATGAACCATGAATAAGCCAAGAAAAAAAGAACTGTGTTTCCTACTCATACGGATCATATGTAGTCCAACTTTGCTTATGAAACTGATACAGACCATATCTCCTCTTACATAAATGCTCTTTAGTTAATAGTGAGAATCGCGTTGGGTTCTAGAACTGTGTAAAGTCATTTGAGCCGAAAATTCACTGGGTTTACCAGAAATTAACTCTTGCTGTTAGGAAGACACAGATAATGGGGTTTAACTCCGTTTGTGACGGGAAATTTAGACCAGAGTTCTCATCCATGAAACACACCCTGTTTTAATGCAAGAAGCAGGCTCTTCTTTCCAGCGTCTCCAATACAGCAAGAACCATGAGCATGGTCTGAAAAAAAGAACTGTGTATCCTACTCATTAGGACCATATGTAGTTCAACTGTGCTTATGAAACTGATACAAACCACAGCTCTTCTTACATAAATGCTCTTTAGGTAATAGTGAGAATCGCATTGGGTTCGTGAACTGCAAAAAATCATTTGAGATCAAAAATTAATGGGTTTACCTGAAATGAACTCTTGCTTGTAAGAAGAAACAGATCCTGGGGTTTAACTCCGTTTCTGAAGGCAAATTCAGAACAGAGTTCTCGTCCCTGAAAAAAACTCTGTTTTAACACATGAAGCAAGCTCTTCTTTCCAGCGTCTACAATACAGTAAGCACCATGAGCATGCCCAGAAAAAAAGAACTGTGTTTCCTACTCATACAGACCATATGAAGTTAAACTCTGCTTTTGAAACTGATTCAAACCACAGCTCCTCTTAAATAATTCCTCTTAAGTTAATAGTGAGAATTGCTTTTGGTTCTAGAACTGTGTAAAGTTATTTGACCCGAAAATTCACTTGGTTTACCAGAACTGAACTCTTGCATGTAGGAAGACACAGATCATGCGGTTAAACTCCGTTTGTAAAGGGAAATTCAGACCAGAGTTCTCATCCATGAAACACACCCAGTTTTAATGCAAGATGCAAGCTCTTCTTTCCAGCGTCTCCAATACAGCAAGTACCATGAGCATGCCCTGAAAAAAAGAACTGTTTTTACTACTCATACGAACCATATGTAGTTCAACTCTGCTTATGAAACTGATACAAACCACAGCTCCTCTTACATAAATGCTCTTTAGTTAATAGTGAGAATCGCGTTGGGTTCGTGAACTGCGAAAAATCTTTTGAGTCCAAAATTCACTGGGTTAACAAGAAATGACCTCTTGCTTGTAGGAAGACACAGATCCTGAGGTTTAACTCCGTTTCAGAAGGGAAGTTCAGACCAGAGTTCTCATGCCTGAAACACTCTCTGTTTTGAGGCATGAATCATCCTCTACTGTCCAGGGTCTCCAAAACACTAAGAACCATGAGCATGCCCTGAAAAAAAGAACTGTGTTTCCTACTCATACAGACCGTATGTATTTCAACTCTCCTTATGAAACTGATACAAAACGCAGCTCTTCTTCCATAAATGCTCTTTAGTTAATAGAGAGAATCATTTTGGGTTCAGGAACAGCAAAAAGCATTTGAGCCCAAAATTTACTGGCTTTACCAGAAATGAACTCTTGCTTGTAGTAAGACACTGATCCTGGGGTTTAACTCCGTTTCTGAAGGGAAATTCAGACCAGAGTTCTCATCCATGAAACACACTCTGCTTTAATGCAAGAAGCAAGCTCTTCTTTCCAGAGTGTAAAATACATCAAGAACCATGAGCATGCCCTGAAAAAAAAAACTGTTTTTCCTACTCATATGGACCATATGTAGTCAACTGTGCTTATGAAACTTCTATAAACCACAGCTCCTGTTACATATATGCTCTTTAGTTAATAGTGAGAATCGCGTTGGGTTCCTGAACTGCGAAAATCATTTGAGCCAAAAATTCACTGGGTTTACCAGAACTGAACTCTTGCTTGTAGGAAGACACAGATCCTGGGGTTTAACTCTGTTTCTGAAGGCAAATTCAGACCAGCGTTCTCATCACTGAAAAAAACTCTGTTTTAAGGCAAGAATCATCCTCTTCTATACAGCGTCTCCATTACAATAAGAAACATGAGCATACCCAGAAAAAAAGAACTGTGTTTCCTACTCATACAGACCATATGTAGTTAAACTCTGCTTTTCAAACTGATTCAAACCGTAGCTCCTCTTACATAATTCCTCTTTAGTTAATAGTGAGAATTGCGTTGGGTTCCTGAACTGCGAAAAATCATTTGAGCACAAAATTCACTGGGTTTACCTGAAATGAACTCTTGCTTGTAGGAAGACACAGATCCTGGGGTTTTATCTCCATTTCTGAAGGCAAATTCAACCAGAATTCTCAACCCTGAAAAACACTCTGTTTTAAGGCAAGAATCATCCTCTTCTTTCCAGCTTCTCCAATACAGTAAGAAAAATGAGCATGCCCAGAAAAAAACTGTATTTCCTAATCATACGGACCATATGGATTTCAACTCTGCTTATGAAATGATACAGACTACAGCTCCTCTTACATAAGTGCTCTTTAGGTAATCGTGATAATCGCGTAGGGTACTAGAACTGTGTAAAGTCATTTGAGCCGAAAATTCACTTGGTTTACCAGAAACGAACTCTTGCTGGTAGGAAAACACAGATAATGGGGATTAACTCCATTTGTGAAGGGAAATTCTGACCAGAGCTCTCATCCATGAAACACACCCTGTTTTAATGAAAGAAGCAAGCACTTCTTTATTGAGTATAAAATGCTGCAAGAACCACGAGCATGCCCATAAAAAAACAACTGTGTTTCCTACTCATACAGACCATATGTAGTTCAAATCTGCTTATGAAACTGATACAAACCACAGCTCCTATTACATGAATACTCTTTAGTTAATAGTGAGAATCATGTTGTGTTCGTGAACATTGAAAAATCATTTTGCCCCAAAATTCACTGGGTTTACCAGAAATGAACTCATGCTTGTAGGAAGACACTGATCCTGGGGTTTAACTCCGTTTCTGAAGGCAAATTCAGAACAGAGTTCTCATCCCTGAAAAAACTCTGTTTTAAGGCAGGAATCATCCTCTTCTATCCAGCGTGTCCAATACAGTAAGAAACATGAGCATGCCCAGAAAAAAAACAACTGTGTTTCCTACTCTTTCAGACGATATGTAGTTAAACTCTGCTCATGAAACTGATTCAAACCACAGCTCTTCTTATATAATTCCTCTTTAGTTAATAGTGAGAATCTCGTAGGGTTCCTGAACTGAGAAAAATCATTTGAGCACAAAATTCAATCGGTTTAGATGAAATGAACTCTTGCTTGTAGGAAGACACAGATCCTGGGGTTTAACTCCATTTCAGAAGGGAAATTCAGACCAGAGTTCTCATCCATGAATCACACTCTGCTTTAATGCATGAAACAAGCTCTTCTTTCCAGAGTCTAAAATACAGCAAGAAACATGAGCATGCCCCCCAAAAAGGACTGTGTTTCCTACTCATACAGACCATATGTATTTCAACTGTGCTCATGAAACTGATACAAACCACAGCTCCTCTTACATAAAACCTCTTTAGTTAAAAGTGAGAATCGCGTTTAGGTTGGTGAACTGCAAAAAATCATTTGAGATCAAAATACCCTGTATTTACCAGGGAAGAACTCTTCCTTGTAGGAAGACAAATATCCTGGGGTTTAACTATGTTTCTGAAGGCAAATTAGACCAGAGTTCTCATCCCTGAAAAAAAAAAAACTCTGTTTTAAGGCAAGAATCATCCTCTTGTATCCAGCGTCTCCAATACAGTAAGAAACATGAGCATACCCAGAAAAAAAGAAATGTGTTTCCTACTCATACAGACCATATGTAGTTAAACTCTGCTTTTGAAGCTGATTCAAACCACAGCTCCTCTTACATAATTCCTCCTAAGTTAATAGTGAGAATCGCGTTGGGTTCCTAAACTGCAAAAAATCATTTGAGAACACAATTCACCAGGTTTACCTGAAATGAACTCTTGCTTGTAGGCAGACACAGATCCTGGGGTTTAACTCCGTTTGTGAAGGGAAATTCAGACCAGAGTTCTCATCCCTGAAAAAAACTCTGTTTTAAGGCAAGAATCATCCTCTTCTATCCAGCGTCTCCAATACTGTAAGAAACATGAGCATACCCAGAAAAAAAGAACTGTGTTTCCTACTCATACAGACCATATGCAGTTAAACTCTGCTTATGAAACTGATTCAACCCACAGCTAATCTTACATAATTCCTCTTTAGTTAATAGTGAGAATCGCGTTGGGTTTCTGAACTGCGAAAAATCATTTGAGCACAAAATTCACTTGGTTTACCTGATATGAACTCTTGCTTGTAGGAGACACAGATCCTGGGGTTTAACTCCATTTCTGAAGACAAATTCAACCAGAATTCTCAACCCTGAAAAACACTCTGTTTTAAGTCAAGAATCATCCTCTTCTTTCCAGCTTCTCCAATACACTAAGAACAATGAGCATGCCCAGAAAACAAAAACTGTATTTCCTACTCATACGGACCATATGTAGTTCAACTCTGCTTATGAAATGATACAGACTACAGCTCCTCTTACATAAGTGCTCTTTAGTTAATAGTGGTAATCGCGTAGGGTTCTAGAACTGTGTAAAGTCATTTGAGCCGAAAATTCACTTGGTTTACCAGAAATGAACAATTGCTGGTAGGAAGACACTGATACTGGGGTTTAACTCCGTTTCTGAAGGCAAATTGAGACCAGAGTTCTCATCCCTGAAAATCACTCTGTTTTAAGGCAAGAATCATCCTCTTCTTAACAGCGTCTCCAATATAGTAAGAACCATGATCATGCCAAGAATAAAAGAACTGTGTTTCCTACTCATACAGACCATATGTAGTTCAACTCTGCTTATGAAAGTGACACAAACCACAGCTCCTCTTACATAAATGCTCTTTAGTTAATAGTGAGAATCGCGTTGGGTTCGTGAACTGCGAAAATTCACTTGAGTCTGAAATTCATTGGGTTAACAAGAAATGACCTCTTGCTTGTAGAAGTCACAGATCCTGGGGTTTAACTCCGTTTCAGAAGGGAAATTCAGACCAGAGTTCTCATCCATGAATCACACTCTGCTTTAATGCAGAAAGCAAGCTCTTCTTTCCAGAGTCTAAAATACAGCAAGAACCATGAGCATGCCCTGAAAAAAAAACTGTTTTTCCTACTCATAGGACCATATGTAGTTCAACTGTGCTTATGAAACTGATACACACCACAGCTCCTCTTACATATATGCTCTTTAGTTAATAGTGAGAATCGCGTTGGGTTCCTGAACTGTGAAAATCATTTGAGCCAAAAATTCACTGGGTTTACCAGAACTGAACACTTGCTTATAGGAAGACACAGATCCTGGGGTTTAACTCCGTTTCTGAAGGGAAATTCAGACCAGAATTCTCATCCCTGAAACACACACATTTTTAACATAAGAAGCAAGCTCTTCTTTCCAGAGTCTAAAATACAGCAAGAAACATGAGCATGCCCTGAAAAAAAGAACTGTGTATCCTACTCATAAGGACCATATGTATTCACCTCTGCTTATGAAACTTATACAAACCACAGCTCTGTTTACATCAATGCTCTTAAGTTAATAGTGAGAATCGCGTTGGGTTCCTGAACTGCGAAAAATCATTTGAGCACAAATTTCACATGGTTTACCTGAAATGAACTCTTGCATGTAGGCAGACACAGATCCTGGGGTTTAACTCCGTTTGTGAAGGGAAATTCAGACCAGAGTTCTCATCCCTGAAAAAAACCCTGTTTTAAGGCAAGAATCATCCTCTTCTATCCAGCGTCTCCAATAAAGATAGAAACATAAGCATTCCCAGAAAAAAGAACTGTGTTTCCTACTCATACAGACCATATGCAGTTAAACTCTGCTTATGAAACTGATTCAACCCACAGCTCCTCTTATATAATTCCTCTTTAGTTAATAGTGAGAATCACGTTGGGTTCCTGAACTGTGAAAAATCATTTGAGCACAAAATTCACTGGGTTTACCAGAATTGAACTCTTGCTTGTAGGAAGATACACATCCTGGGGTTTAACTCCATGTCTGAAGGCAAATTCAACCAGAATTCTCAACCCTGAAAAACACTCTGTTTTAAGGCAAGAATCATCCTCTTCTTTCCAGCTTCTAAAATACAGTAAGAACAATGAGCATGCCCAGAAGAAAAAAACTGTATTTCCTACTCATACGGACCATATGTAGTTCAACTGTGCTTATGAAACTGATACAAACCACAGCTCCTCTTACATAACTGCTCTTTAGTTAATAGTGAGAATCGCATTGGGTTCGTGAACTCCGAAAAATTATTTGACCCCAAAATTCACTGGGTTTACAAAAAATGAACTCTTGCTTGTAGGAAGACACAGATCCTGGGGTTTAACTCTGTCTCTGAAGGGAAATTCAGACCAGAGTTCTCATCCCTGAAACACACTCTGTTTTAATGCAAAAAGCAAGATCTTCTTTTCAGAGTCTAAAATACAGCAAGAACCATGAGCATGCCCCCCAAAAAGGACTGTGTTTCCTACTCATACAGACCATATGTATTTCAACTGTGCTCATGAAACTGATACAAACCACAGCTGCTCTTACATAAATCCTCTTTAGTTAAAAGTGAGAATCGCGTTTAGGTTGGTGAACTGCAAAAAATCATTTGAGATCAAAATACCCTGTATTTACCAGAAAAGAACTCTTCCTTGTAGGAAGACAAAGATCCTGGGGTTTAACTATGTTTCTGAAGGCAAATTAGACCAGAGTTCTCATCCCTGAAAAAAACTCTGTTTTAAGGCAAGAATCATCCTCTTCTATCCAGCGTCTCCAATACAGTAAGAAACATGAGCATACCCAGAAAAAAAGAACTGTGTTTCCTACTCATACAGACCATATGTAGTTAAACTCTGCTTTTGAAGCTGATTCAAACCACAGCTCCTCTTACACAATTCCTCTAAGTTGATAGTGAGAATCGCGTTGGGTTCCTGAACTGAGAAAAATCATTTGAGAACAAAATTCACAGGGTTTACCTGAAATGAACTCTTGCTTGTAGGCAGACACAGATCCTGGGGTTTAACTCCGTTTGTGAAGGGAAATTCAGACCAGAGTTCTCATCCCTGAAAAACACTCTGTTTTAAGGCAAGAATCATCCTCTTCTTTCCAGCTTCTCCAATACAGTAAGAACAATGAGCATGCCCAGAAAAAAAAAAAAAAACCTGTATTTCCTACTCATACGGATCATATGTAGTTCAACTCTGCTTATGAAATGATACAGACTACAGCTCCTCTTACATAAGTGCTTTTTAGTTAATAGTGGTAATCACGTAGGGTTCTAGAACTGTGTAAAGACATTTGAGCCGAAAATTCACTTGGTTTACCAGAAATGAACACTTGCTGGTAGGAAGACACTGATACTCTTAAGTTAATAGTGAGATTCGCGTTGGGTTCCTGAACTCCGAAAAATCATTTGAGCACAAAATTCACAGGGTTTACTTGAAATGAACTCTTGCTTGTAGGCAGACACAGATCCTGGGGTTTAACTCCGTTGTGCTCTTTAGTTAATAGTGAGAATCGCGTTGGGTTCCTGAACTGTGAAAATCATTTGAGCCAAAAATTCACTGGGTTTACCAGAACTGAACTCTTGCTTATAGGAAGACACAGATCCTGGGGTTTAACTCCGTTTCTGAAGGGAAATTCAGACCAGAATTCTCATCCCGGAAACAACACTGTTTTAAAACAAGAAGCAAGCTCTTCTTTCCAGAGTCTAATATACAGCAAGAACAATGAGCATGCCCTGAAAAAAAGAACTGTGTATCCTACTCATTAGGACCATATGTAGTTCAACTGTGCTTATGAAACTGATACAAACCACAGCTCCACTTACATAAATGCTCTTGAGTTAATAGTGAGAATCGCGTTGGGTTCGTGGTCTGCGAAAAATCATTTGAGCTCAAAATTTATGGGGTTTTCCTGAAATAGACTCTTGCTTGTAAGAAGAAACAGATCCTGGGGTTTAACACCATTTCTGAGGGCAAATTCAGACCATAATTCTCAACCCTGAAAAACACTCTGTTTTAAGGCAAGAATCATCCTCTTCTTTCTAGCGTCTCCAATACAGTAAGAACCATGATCATGCCAAGAATAAAAGAACTGTGTTTCCTACCCATACAGACCATATGTAGTTAAACTCTGCTTTTGAAACTGATACAAGCCACAGCTCCTCTTACATAACTGCTCTTTAGTTAATAGTGAGAATCGCATCGAGTTTGTGAACTGCGAAAAATAATTTGACCCCAAAATTCACTGGGTTTACCAGAAATGAACTCTTGCTTGTAGGAAGACACAGATCCTGGGGTTTAACTCCATCTCTGAAGGGAAATTCAGACCAGAATTCTCATCCCTGAAACAACACTGTTTTAACACAAGTAGCAAGCTCTTCTTTCCAGAGTCTAAAATACAGCAAGAACCATGAGCATGCCCAGAAAATAAGAACTGTGTTTCCTACTCATAGAGACCATATGTATTTCAACTCTGCTTATGAAACTGATACAAACCACAGCTCCTCTTACTTAAATCCTCATTAGTTAATAGTGAGAATCGCGTTTAGGTTCGTGAACTGCAAAAAATCATTTGAGATCAAAATACCCTGGATTTACCAGAAAAGAACGCTTGCTTGTAGGAAGACACAGATCCTGGGGTTTAACTCCTTTTCAGAAGGCAAACTCAACCAGAATTCTCAACCCTGAAAAACACTCTGTTTTAAGGCAAGAATCATCCTCTTCTTTCCAGCTTCCCCAATACAGTGAGAACAATGAGCATGCCCAGAAAAAAAACTGTATTTCCTACTCATACGGACTATATGTAGTTCAACTCTGCTTATGAAATGATACATACTACAGCTCCTCTTACATAAGTGCTCTTTAGTTAATCGTGATAATAACGTAGGGTTCTAGAACTGTGTAAAGTCATTTGAGCCCAAAATTCACTTGGTTTACCAGAAACGAACTCTTGCTGGTAGGAAGACACAGATAATGGGGATTAACTCCATTTGTGGAGGGAAATTCAGACCAGAGTTCTCATCCATGAAACACACCCTGTTTTAATGCAAGAAGCAAGCTCTTCTTTCCTGAGTCTAAAATACAGCAAGAACCACGAGCATGCCCATAAAAAAACAGCTGTGTTTCCTACTCATACAGACCATATATAGTTAAACTCTGCTTATGAAACTGATTCAAACCACAGCTCTTCTTACATAATTCCTCTTTAGTTAATAGTGAGAATCGCGTTGGGTTCCTGAACTGCGAAAAATCATTTGAGCACAAAATTCACTGGGTTTACCTGAAATGACCTCTTGCTTGTAGGAAGACACAGATCCTGGGGTTTAACTCCATCTCTGAAGGGAAATTCAGACCAGAATTCTCATCCCTGAAACAACACTGTTTTAACACAAGTAGCAAGCTCTTCTTTCCAGAGTCTAAAATACGGCAAGAACCATGAGCATGCCCTGAAAAAAAGAACTGTGTTTCCTACTCATACAGACCATATGTAGTTCAACTCTGCTTATGAAATGATACAGACCACAGCTCCTCTTACATAAATGCTCTTTAGTTAATAGTGAGAATCGCGTTGGGTTCGTGAGCTGCGAAAAATCATTTGACCCTGAAATTCACTGGGTTTACCAGAAATGAACCCTTGCTTGTAGGAAGACACGGATCATGGGGTTTAACTCCGTTTCTGAAGGCAAATTCAGACCACAATTCTCATCCCTGAAACACACTCTGCTTTAATGCAAGAAGAAAGCTCTTCTTTCCAGAGTCTAAAATACAGCAAGAACCATAAGCATGCCCTGAAAAAAAAAGTTTTTCCTACTCATATTGACCAAATGTAGTTCAACTGTGCTTATGAAACTGATACAAACCACAGCTCCTCTTACATAAATGCTCGTTAGTTAATAGTGAGAATCTCGTTGGGTTCGTGAACTGAGAAAAATCATTTGTGCCCAAAATTCACTGGGTTTACCTGAAATGAACGCTTGCTTGTAGGAAGACACAGATCATGGGGTTTAACTCCATTTGTGAAGGCAAATTCAGACCATAGTTCTCATCCCTGAAAAAAACTCTTTTTTAAAGCACGAATCATCCTCTTCTATCCAGCGTCTCGAATACAGTAAGAACCATGAGCATGCCCAGAAAAAAAGAACTGTGTTTCCTACTCATACGGACCATATGTAGTTCAACTCTGCTTATGAAATGATACAGACCACTGCTCCTCTTACATAAATGCTCTTTAGTTAATAGTGATAATCACGTAGGATTCTAGAACTGTAAATTCTTTGAGCCGAAAATTCACTTGGTTTACCAGAAATGAACGCTTGCTGGTAGGAAGACACAGATCATGGCGTTTAACTCTGTTTGTGAAGGGAAATCAGAACAGAGTTGTCATCCAATTAAACACACCCTGTTTTAATGCAAGAAGCAGGCTCTTCTTTCCAGTGTCTAAAATACAGCAAGAACCATGAGCATGCCCTAAAAAAAATAACTGTGTTTCCTACTCATACGGGCCATATGTAGTTCAACTCTGCTCATGAAACTGATACAAACCACAGCTCTTCTTATATAAATGCTCTTTAGTTAATAGTGAGAATCATGTTGGGTTCGTAAACTGCAAAAAATCATTTGAGCCCAAAATTCACTGGGTTTACCAGAAATGAACTCTTGCTTGTAGGAAGACACTGATACTGGGGTTTAACTCTGTTTCTTTAGGCAAATTCAGACCAGAGTTCTCATCCCTGAAAAACACTCTGTTTGAAGGCAAGAATCATCTTCTTCTTTCCAGCGTCTCCAATATAGTAAGAAACATGAGCATGCCCAGAAAAAAAGAACTGTGTTTCCTACTCATACGGACCATATGTAGTTCAACTCTGCTTATGAAACTGATACAAACCACAGCTCCTCTTACATAAATGCTCTTTATTTAATAGTGAGAAATGCTTTCGGTTCGTGAACTGCTTAAAATCATTTGAGCCCAAAATTCACTGGGTTTACCAGAAATGAACTCTTGCTTGTAGGAAGACCCAGATCCTGGGGTTTAACTCCGTTTCTGAAGGGTAATTCGGACCAGAATTCTCATCCCTGAATAACACTCTGTTTTAAGGCATGAATCATCCTCTTCTTTCCAGGGTCTCCAATACAGTAAGAACCATGAGCATGCCCAGAAAAAAAGAACTGTGTTTCCTACTCTTATGGACCATATATAGTTCTACTCTCCTTATGATACTAATTTAGACCACAGCTCCTCTTACATAAATGCTCTTTATTTAATAGTATTAATCGCGTTGTGTTCTAGAACTGTGTAAATTCATTTGAGCCAAAAATTCACTTGGTATACTAGAAATGAACTCTTTCTTGTAGGTGCATGCCCTCCTCGACCAGCACGGAAGACGTGACACTGTGATCCTTCTCATCACAGTTTATTCAGACCTTTGATTAATTGCATTGTGTCTCTCTCGTTGGGGCAAGCCTCTCCCAGCACCTAAGTAGGGCTGGGCTGCCAACCCCAAGCAGCCACGTGGGCACTGTCCACAGGTACACGCATATGCCAGCAACACACGAATCCAGCCATAGCCAAATAATGAGCTGTTTACCTTAAAGAGTGTTTGCCATTGGGAAGGCAGAGGGGAGAAGCCAGCACCATCTTTAGGGTGTGGCTACACGTGGCTCTCTACAGTTTCCCCCTTTTTGTTTTACAAAGCAACAGGCAAGATTAGAGGTCTGATCTCTGCTAAAATGGAACATGTACTAACGTTTGTCCAGGCGTCGTCCACCCAGAGAACACTAGACCCGTCTGATACCCTTTTCACAGAGGTGTGAGTTAGGGTACCAACCCACATGCAATCAGACTTGCTCTTCTTGAGGTCAGCGTATCATAACCTCAAGTGCAGTGCGCAGGCCTCGCATCCTGTGGAAAAACACAAACAGAACCTCTTGCCTTTGTCAGCACGGGATCAGGTCCGTGCCAGACACCTGTCAAGGCATGTTTCCATTTCACCATTCCTTTGGAAGGACTGTGCTGACAATGATGCCTGTCTGCAGCAGAACAATTGGAAGCATCCAAATTGAAAAAATTCAGAGTAAATAATGCAAGAGAAAGTCTGTCCTTAGGGGTATGGCCATAGCCTATTCCCCCTTTTTGTTTTTGAAGCAACTCCTTCAAGGAGCGATGAGCACGCTCCACAATGCCTTGACCTTGTGGATTATATGGTAGGCAATGTACAAGTTGCACATTCATCTGTTGACAGAAGGAAGTGAACTTCTGTCCAGTATATGCAGGACCATTGTCTGTCTTTAACTGTTGAGGCTTACCCCATGCTGCCCAAGATTCTAAGCAATGAGCAATGACATGAGAGGCCTTTTCTCCTGCCATTGGGGTGGCATGAATGATTCCAGAACAGGTATCAACAGATACATGTACATATTTGACACGTCCAAATTCAGAGATGTGTGTAACATCCATTTGCCATATTTTTAGGGGGAGCAAACCACGAGGGTTAACTCCTAATGTAGAAGGATGATGAAAAATGACACATTGGGAGCAATCTAGTACCACCTTTCGTGCCTCTGCACATGAGATAGAAAATTTGTTGTAATGTCCTTGCATTAACATGAAATTCTTTGTGGAAAGCATATGCTCGTTGTATGGCAGAAGCCACAAACATCCATTCCTGTCTAGTGCACTGATCCACTATATCATTGCCTTTAGCCAATGGACCTGGCAGATTAGTATGTGCACGGATGTGTTGCACAAAAAAGGGATTTTTACGTTGCCCGATCAGTTTCTGTAACTGGCCATACAATGAGCTAACCAGGCTAGACGATTTGATGGGCCCTGCACATTCAAGGCTTTTCAAAGCATTAACAACATAACTAGAATCTGACACTACATTAAATGCAAATGGACAAGCCTTGAAAACTTCAAGAACTATTGAAAGCTCCACCTGTTGAGGTGCACCTGGCAAGAATTGATGCTTTACAGGTTCATTAGAATCCACCATATAAGCACCTTAGCCTGTCTTAGACCTATCTGTAAATATAACACTTGCTCCTGGAATGGGCTTTGAAGCAGTTACTTTAGGGAAAACTACAGGATGTTCTTTAAAGAAAGTTAATAGTGGATGTTTAGGATAATGGCAATCTATGTGTCCTGGATAGGTACAACGCAGTATTGCCCAATCATCTATGGCATCACATAATACCTTGACTTGAGTAGAATCATAAGGAACAACTAGCGTTTGTGGTGATGTCCCAAAATATTGTAAACATTGTTGAATACCCTGTTGCGCAAATAATGCCACAGCAATAGGATAATACTCAATTGATTTTGCAGGTGAGATTTTAGTATAAATCCATAACAAGGGTCCTTTTTGCCATAAAATTCCCGTAGGTTGCAACTGGGTAGGCAGAATGCACAGGGTAATATCCTCATTATTTTGTACTCTTTGAAGAAAAGCTCTTTGTAGTTTATCTTCTAATTTTGTTAAGGCTTCTCAGGCTGCATTGGTTAATTGCCTCGGTGAATCCAAGGCTGCATCTCCAATTAAAATATCATATAATGGTTTTAACTCATAATTGGCCATTCCTAAACTTCCTCTTATCCAATTTATATCTCCTAATAATTTTTGAAAATCATTCAGTGTGCAAAGATGATCCTTCCTTAACTCTACCTTTTGTGGCATGATATGATGTTTAGTTATTTTAGACCCAAGATAATTGACAACTTTGTTTTGTTGCACCTTCTCAGGGGAAATACAGAGTCCCTTTTGCTTTAGCAGTTCTACAATTGAGCTATATGCTTCTTGAAGAATGCTCTCTTCTTTAGCTGCTAACAGTATATCATCCATATAATGGAGACATTTTAGGCCTGGAAAACGTGCTCTCAAAGGTTCTAAAGCAGTAGCTACAAATAATTGACACATTGTAGGACTATTGGCCATGCCTTGTGGCAATACAACCCACTGATAATCTTTTATCAGGTTCCTCATGATTAGTGGACGGTAAAGTGAAAGTGAATCTCTCACTGTCTTTGCTATTCAGGGGAATGGAAAAGAAGCAGTCTTTAATATCTACCACAATAATAGGCCAATTTTCAGGCAAGGCTGACAGCAATGGAAGACCACACTGTACAGGTCCCATAATTCTCATTTGTTCATTTATAGCTCTAAGATCATGTAACAATCTCCATTTTCCTGATTTCTTCTTGATGACAAATATGGGTGTATTCCAGGGAGAAAGGGAAGGTTTAATATGCCCTTTCTCTAATTGCTCTTTCACTAATTGATAAGCAGCATGCAATTTCTCAGAGGAGAGTGGCCACTGAGGAACCCAAACTGGCTCCTCTGTTACCCAGGTTATGGGAATGCCCTCCTCAGCGGCCCCTAGGAAAAACCCAACCCTTGTTTGGGTTTCCTAGGTACTGTTTGTATTGGCTCCTTTTTGCCTTGTAAAAATTTTCCCAGGCCAAAATCAGGATGACACCCCATGTTTTTCATAATATTTTTAGATTCTTTGGAGTATTCGTTACTCAACTGAAAGACCATGGATTTCATAAGATCCCTCCCCAAGAGGGACACTGGAAGCTCAAGGACATAGGGTTGCATAACGCCAGAGTGACCTTCGGAATCTTGCCAATTTAACAAATTTGCACTAACATTTGGAACACTGGCATAACCCAGTCCCTGCAATGTTTGTGAGGAAGCCTGTATAGGCCAACCTCGAGGCCAATCTTTGCTAGCTATGATACTGCGATCTGCACCAGTATCCAAAAGTCCCATTATCTTGATGCCATTAATGGTTAACTGTAATGTGGGTCTCTGATCTAAGTCTAAAGATAAAAATGTTAAATCTGTGCCTGAGGAGCCGAATCCATTACTTCCTCTTTCTCTGTCATAGGCTGGGTGAGAATCACGTAAGCTGGGTAGCAGGATAAGTTGTGCAATTCTGTCTCCCGGGGAAATGGCAGTGATTTCTTTTGGTGACTCAACCATGATTTTAACTATACCTGTATAATCTGAGTCAATTATCCCAGGATGGACTCGTAATCCCCTTAAGGTAGTAGATGATCTCCCTATTAACAATCCCACTGTCCCAGGGTCAAGGGGGCCTTGAAAATCAGACTCCACTACTTGCACCCCCATTTGCGGGGTTAATACGAGTCTGGAGGTGGCACGGAGTTCCAATCCTGCTGAACCTGCAGTGGCTCGCCACGGTGTTTGGGATGTCTGAGGGTTGGCCACTGCTCTTGGTTCCCTTCCTGTCTCTGATCCTCCATTGCCCCATATATTTGCGGGCCCTGAGGCTGGGGGCCCTGCTGTCCATTTTTTGAAGGAGTATTATTCCTCAAAGGCTGTCCATTAACGTCCTTGACTGATCTGCACTCACTCGCCCAATGTTTTCCTTTCTTACACTTAGGGCACAGTCCCGGGGCCAGGCGTTGGGCACTGTTTGGTCTCTGGTTACTTTCCCCTTGATTACTTCCTCCTTGGGGGCAGTTGCGTCTCATATGCCACATTTTACCACATCGGAAGCAAGTCCCAGTGCCACCTGCCCTTTTCTGGCTAATTTGTAAAACTGCAGCAGCCAGCCCAGCATTGGTTAGTGGTCCCCCTAGTTCCCTGCATACTTTCATCCAAACCTCTAATCCTTTAGTTTTATAAGGTGTAATAGCAGCTCTACATTCCTTAGTGCACTGCTCATAAACCAACTGCTTAACTAAAGGCATGGCTGTATCAGGATCACCAAATACCTTTCCAGCTGCATCCACTAGGCGAGCTACGAAATCTGAAAAGGGTTCCATGGGTCCTTGGACAATTTCAGTGAGATTACCACTAACTTCTCCTCTATTGGGCAATGCCTTCCAAGCTCTGGTAGCAATGTTGTTAATTTGCTCATAAACCTGGATAGGATACCCATTTTGCTGATTTGCAAATCTACCTTGTCCAAGTAACATATCCATATCCCAAGCAGCCTGACCTCCACCGGCAGCCCTATTAGCTGCAGCCTGTTCACTAGCGAACTCTATCAGAAATGCTTTCCAATCTAAATACTGACCAGAACTTAAACAGGCTCGTGCAAGGTTCATCCAGTCTGAGGGAGTCATAGCATGCCTATGCAGAGCTTCCAAATGAGATACTATAAAGGAAGCTGTAATGCCATATGTCCTGACAGACTCTGCTAATGATTTTACAACCTTGAATTCTAGAGGTTCATGATACCTCTGATTCTGAGGATTCTGAAATACAGGGAATGCAACTTGCATCTCCGTTCTGACTTTTCTCCATACTCTAGGATTAAAAGACATTCCGCCCTCTGCCCCCATTGCCCCAGGATACGGAGGGGGAGCAGAAGGGATCATGCTCTCATGGCTCTTTTCTAACTGTTTGAATCCTCCTCTTTCTTTTCTTTTCTTTCTAACCCTTACTCGTTGCAACGACTCACAAACGGATTCAACATCCTCATCATCCGAGACAGAATCGGAGAGATTGGAAACACACGAGTAAACATCGGAAGCACACGAGTCTTCCAACTCAGAAAGGCTAGGATAAAATTTTGTGTATTTTTTCTCAGCTTTTGTCTCCTTTTTTACCTGCCCTGTCTTTCCTGGTACTGTTCTCTTTGTGGCTGTCTTGTCCGAGGCTGCCCTGTCAGATCTCTCTTCCTGCAGTATTTCCAGAGCAGTTTGACCATTCTCAACTGCCTCACTGCATCTCTGATCTTTTAAACATCCTCTTATTAGTCTCCAGACTGGTCTAACACCCTGCTTAAGTGTGCCCTGCTCTGCGGCAAAATCTAAGTCTCTTCCCAACTTCTCCCAGGAAGGCACTGTGAGGCTTCCAGAAATTGCAAACCAAGGAGCAATTACATCACACTGTTCCAGAAATCGCTCTAGGGTGCGTTTTTTTATTTTCAGTTTCTTAGAGAGAAGCAGCTCATTAAGAGCCAAAAAAATTGGGTGCGAGGAGCAGGCGCCCATGTTAGTATACCTTTTTTTTTTTTCTTTCCTCAATTTGAGAAGTTTCTGGGAGGTTTCTCAGAGCCTTTGCAGAATTGCTCCAGCCCTCCGGTTTCCCTGTTTGCTTTGTTTTACCTGCTGGTTTTGTTTTACCTGCAGGTTTTGTTATGCAAATTACCCGTCCACTGTAGTCCCAGAACAGGTTCCACCTGTTGACTTTGTTATTTTAATTACCTGTCCACTATAGTCGCGGCTCTGCTTTCCCGCTCTCCCTTCTACAGGTGAGCGTTACCCGCTTTTGTCGCGGATCCCCAGTTTTTTCTGAGGACTTACCGGTATAACGCCTGACTGTAAATGAGTTCTGGATCCGGAGAGAGCCGTGGTAATAGTCCCTGTAGGAGGCCACCACTTGTCGCGCCCGCCTCGACCAGCAAGGAAGACGCAACACCGGGATCCTTCTCATCACAGTTTATTCAGACTTTTGATTAATTGCATGTGTCTCTCTCGTTGGGGCAAGCCTCTCCCAGCACCTAATTAGGGCTGGGCTGCCAACCCCAAGCAGTCACGTGGGCACTGTCCAGAGGTTCACGCATATGCAATCAACACACGAATCCAGCCATAGCCAAATAAGGAGCTGTTTACCTTAATGAGTGTTTGTTATCGGGAACGCAGAGGGTAGAAGCCAGCACCATAATTAGGGTGCGGCTACACGTGGCTCTCTACATGTAGGGAGACACAGATCATGGGGTTTAACTTCGATTCTGAAGGGAAATTCTGACCAGAGTTCTGATCCATGAAACACACTCTGTTTTAATGCAAGAACCAAACTCTTCTTTCCAGCGTCTCCAATACAGCAAGAACCAAGTGCATGCCCAGAAAAAAAGAACTGTGTTTCCTACTCATAAGGACCATATGTAGTTCAACTCTGCTTATGAAACTGATACAAACCACTGCTCCTCTTACATAAATGCTCTTTAGTTAATAGTGACAATCGGTTTGGATTGGTGAACTGCGAAAAAAGATTTGAGCCCAAAATTCACTTGCTTTACCAGAAATGAACTCTTGCTAGTAGGAACACACAGATCCTGGGGTTTAACTCCGTTCAGAAGGGAAATTCAGACCAGAGATCTCAGCACTGAAACACACTCTGTTTTATTGAAGAAGCAAGCTCTTCTTTCCAGAGTCTAAAATACAGCAAGAACCATGAGCATGCCCTGAAAAAAAGAAATGTGTTTCCTACTCATACGGACCATATGTAGTTCAACTCTGCTTATGAAACTGATACAATCCACAGCTCCTCTAACATAAATCCTCTTTAGTTAGTAGTGAGAATCGTTTTGGGTTGCTGAACTGCGAAAAATCATTTGAGCCCAAAATTCACTTGGTTTACCAGAAATGAACTCTTGCTTGTAGGAAGACACAGATCCTGGGATTTAATTCCATTTCTGAAGGGAAATTCAGAACAGACTTCTCATCCCTGAAACACACTCTGTTTTAACGCAAGAAGCAATCTCTTCTTTCCAGAGTCTAAAATACAGCAAGAACCATGTGCATGCCCAGAAAAAAAGAACTGTGTTTCCTACTCATACGGATCATATGGAGTTCCACTCTGCTTATGAAACTGATACAAACCACAGCTCCTCTTACATAAATCCTCTTTAGTTAATAGTGAGAATAGCGTAGAGTTCGTGAACTTGAAAAATCATTTGAGCCCATAATTCACTGGGTTTATCAGCAATGAACTCTTGCTTGTAGGAAAACACAGATCCTGTGGTTTAACTCCGTTTCTTAAGGGGAATTCAAACCAAAGTTCTCATCCCTGAAACACACTCTGCTTTAACGAAGAAGCAAGCTCTTTTTTCCAGAGTCTAAAATACAGCAAGAACCATGGGCATGGACTGAAAAAAGGAACTGTGTTTCCTATTCATACGGACCATATGTAGTTCAACTCTGCTTATGAAACTGATACAAACCACACCTCCTCTTACATAAATGCTCTTTAGTTAATAGTGAGAATAGCATTCGGTTCGTGAACTAGAAAAAATAATTTGAGCCCAAAATTCACTGGGTTTACCAGAAATGAACTCTTGCTGGTAGGAAGACACATATGCTGGGTTTTAACTCCCTTTCTGAAGTGAAATTCAGACCAGAGTTCTCATCCATGAAACACACTCTGTTTTAATGCAAGAATCATCCTCTTCTTTCCAGCGTCTCCAATACAGTACAAACCATGAGCATGCCCAGAAAAAAAGAAATGTGTTTCCTACTCATACGTATCATATGTAGTTCAACTCTGCTTATGAAATGATACAGACCATAGCTCTTCTGACATAACTGCTCTTTATTAATAGTGATAATCGTGTTGGATTCTAGAACTGTGTAAAATCATTTGAGCCAAAGATTCACTTGGTTTAACAGAAATGAACTCTTGTTTGTAGGAAGACACAGATAATGGGGTACAACTCCGTTTCTGAAGGGAAATTCAGACCAGAGTTCTCATCCATGAAACACACCCAGTTTTAAGGCAAGAAGCAAGCACTTCTTTCCAGAGGCTACAATACAGCAAGAACCATGTGCATGCCCTGAAAAAAGAACTGTGTTTCCTACTCATCTGGACCATATGTAGTTCAACTCTGCTTATGAAACTGATACAAACCACAGCTCCACTTACATACATCCTCTTTAGTTAATAGTAAGAATAGCATATGGTTCGTGAACTGCGAAAAATCATTTGAGCACAAAATTGCCTGGGTTTACCTGAAATGAACTACTCATTGTAGGAAGACACAGATCCTGGGGTTAACTCCGTTTCTGAAGGCAAATTCAGACAGGAATTCTCATTCCTAAAAAACAATCTGTTTTAAGGCAAGAATCATCCTCTTCTTTCCAGCGTGTCCAATACAGTATGAACCATGAGCATGCCCAGAAAAAAAGAACTGTGTTTGTACTCATACGGAACAAATGTAGTTCAGCTCTGCTTATGAAATGATACAGACAACAGCTCCTCTTACATAAATGCTCTTTAGGTAATAGTGATAATCAAGGTTGGGTTCTAGAACTGTGTAAAGTCACTTGAGCCGAAAATTCACTTGGTTTACCAGAAATGAACTCTTGCTTGTAGGAAGACACAGAAAAATGGGGTTTAACTCCGTTTCTGAAGGGAAATTCAGACCAGAGTTCTCATCCATGAAACACACCCAGTTTTAAGGCAAGAATCAAGCACTTCTTTCCAGAGGCTCCAATACAGCAAGAACCATGGGCATGCCCAGAAGAAAAGAACTGTGTTTCCTACTCATACGGATCATATGAAGTTCAACTCTGTTTATGAAACTGATACAAACAACAGCTCCGCTTACATAAATGCTCTTTAGATAATAGTTAGAATCGCGTTTTGGTTCTTGAACTGCAAAAAATCATTTGAGCCCAAAATTCAATGGGTTTACCAGAAAAGAACTCTTGCTTTTACGAAGACACAGATCCTTGGCCTTAACTCTGTTTCTGAAGGTAAATTCAGACCAGAGTTCTCATCCCTGAAACACACTCTGATTTAACGCAAGAAGCAAGCTCTTCTTTCCAGCATCTCCAATATAGTAAGAAAAATGAGCTTGCCCAGAAAAAAAGAACTGTGTTTCCTACTCATACAGACCATATGTAGTTCAACTCTGCTTATGAAACTGATACAAACAACAACTCCTCTTACATAAATGTGCTTTAGTTAATAGTGAGAATCGTGTTCGGTGCGTGAACTGCGAAAAATCATTTGAACCCAAAATTCCCTGGGTTTACCTGAAATGACTTGCTCACTGTAGGAAGACAAAGATCCTGGGGTTTAACTCCGTTTCTGAAGGCAAATTCAGACAAGAATTCTCATCCCTAAAAAACAATCTGTTTTAAGGCAAGAATCATCCTCTTCTATCCAGCGTCTCCAATACAGCAAGAACCATGAACATGCCCTGAAAAAAAGAACTGTGTTTCCTAATCATATGGACCATATGTAGTTCAACTCTGCTTATGAAACTGATACAAACCACAGCTCCTCTTACATAAATCCTCTTTAGTTAATAGTGAGAATCATGTTGGGTACTAGAACTGTGTAAAGTCATTTGAGCCGAAAACTCACTTGTTTTTACCAGAAATGAACTCCTCCTTGTAGGAAGACACAGATTCTGGGGTTTAACTCAGTTTCTGAAGGCAAATTCAGACCAGAATTCTCATCCCTGAAAAACACTCTCTTTTAAGGCAAGAATCATCCTCTTCTTTCCAGCATGTCCAACACAGTACGAAGCTTGAGCATGCCCAGAAAAAAAGAACAGTGTTTGTACTCATACGGACCAAATGTAGTTCAACTCTGCTTATGAAATGATACAGACAACAACTCCTCTTACATAAATGCTCTTTAGTTAATAGTGATAATCGCGTTGGGTAATAGAACTGTGTAAAGTCATTTGAGCCGAAAACTCACTTGTTTTTACCAGAAATGAACTCTTGCTTGTAGGAAGACACAGATCATGGGGTTTAACTCCGTTTGTGAAGGGAAATTCAGTCTAGAGTTCTCATCCCTGAAACACACTCTACTTTAACGCAAGAAGCAAGCTCTTCTTTCCAGAGTCTAAAATACAGGAAGAACCATGAGCATGCCCTGAAAAAAAGAACTGTGTTTCATACTCATACGGACCATATGTAGTTCAACTCTGCTTATGAAACTGATACAAACCACAGCTCCGCTTACATAAATGCTCTTTCGTTAATAGAGAGAATCGCATTGGATTCGGGAACTGGGAAAAATCATTTGAGCCCAAAATTCACTGGGTTAACCAGAAATGAACTCTTGCTTGTAGGAAGACACAGGTCATGGGGTTTAACTCCGTTTGTGAAGGGAAATTCAGACCAGAGTTCTCATCCATGAAACACACCATGTTTTAATGCAAGAAGCAAGCTCTTCTTCCAGAGTCTAAAAAACAGCAAGTACCATGAGCATTCCCTGAAAAAACAAACTGTGTTTCATACTCATACGGACCATATTTAGTTAAACTCTGCTTATAAAACTGATACAAACCGCAGCTCCTCTTACATAAATGCTCTTTAGTTAATAGTGAGAATCGCATTTGTATGGTGAACTGCGAAAAATCATTTGAGCCCAAAAATCACTGTGTTTACCAGAACTGAACTATTGCTTGTAGGAAGACACAGTTCATGGGGTTTAACTCCGTTTCTGAAGGGAAATTCAGACCAAAGTTCTCATCCATGAAACACACTCAGTTTTAATGCAAGGAGCATGCTCTTCTTGCCAGCGTCACCAATACAGCAAGAACCATGTGCATGCCCTGAATAAAAGAACTGTGCCTCCTACTCATACAGATCATATGTAGATCAACTCTGGATATGAAACTGATACAAACCACAGCTCCTGTTACATAAATGCTCTTTAGTTAATTGTGAGAATCGCATTGGAATCGGGAACTGCGAAAAATCATTTGAGCCCAAAATTCATTTTGTTAACCAGAAATGAACTCTTGCTTGTAGGAAGACACAGATCCAGGGATTTAACTCCATTTCTGAAGTGAAATTCAGACCAGAGTTCTCATCCCTGAAAAACACTCAGTTTTAAGGCAAGAAAAATCCTCTTCTTTCCAGCCTGTCCTATACAGTAATAACCATGAGCATGCCCAGAAAAAGGAATAATTTTTGTACTCATACGGACCAAATGTAGTTCACCTCTGCTTATGAAATGATACAGACAACAGCTCCTCTTACATAAAAGCTCTTTAGTTAGTAGTGATAATCACATTGGGTACTTGAACTTTGTAAATTCATTTGAGCCAAAAATTCACTTCGTTTACCAGAAATGTACTCTTGCTTGTAGGAAGACACAGATCATGGAGTTTAACTCCTTTTGTGAAGGGAAATTCAGACCAGAGTTCTCATCCATTAAACACACCCTGTTTTCATGCAAGAAGCAAGCTCTTCTTTCCAGAGTCTAAAATACACCAAGAACCATGAGCATGCCCTGAGAAAAAGAACTGTGTTTTCTACTCATACGGACCATATTTAGTTCAACTCTGCTTATGAAACTGATACAAACCACACCTCCGCTTACATAAATGCTCTTTAGTTAATAGTGAGAATCGCGTTGTGTTCGTGAACGACGAATAATCATTTGAGCCCAAAATTCACTGGGTTAACCAGAAATGAACTCTTGCTTGTAAGAAGACATAGATCCTGGGGTTTAACTCCATTTTTGAAGTGAAATTCAGACCAGAGTTCTCATCCCTGAAAAACTCTCTGTTTTAAGGCAAGAATCATCCTCTTCTTTCCAGCTTCTCCAATACAGTAAGAAACATGAGCATGCCCAGAAAAAAGAACTGTGTTTCCTACTCATACAGACCATATGTAGTTCAACTCCTGTTATGAAACTGATACAAACCACAGCTCCTCTTACATAAATCCTCTTTCATTAAAAGTGAGAATCACGTTGGGTTTGTGAACTGAGAAAAATCATTTGAGCCCAAAATTTACTGAGTTTACCAGAAATGAAGTCTTGCTTGTAGGAAGACACAGATCCTGTGGTTGAGATCGGTTTCTGAAGGGAAATTCAGACCAGTGTTCTCATCCATGAAACACACTCTGTTTTAACGCAAGGAGCAAGCTCTTCTTTCCAGCGTCTCCAATACAGCAAGAATCATGAGCATGCCCAGAAAAATGAACTGTGTTTCCTACTCATACAGACCATATGTAGTTCAACTCTGCTTATGAAACTGAAACAAACCACAGCTACTCTTACATAAATGCTCTTTAGTTAATAGTGAGAATCGCGTTGGGTTCAAGAAATGTGTAAATTCATTTGGGCCCAAAATTCACTGGGTATACCAGAAATGAACTCTTGTTTGTAGGATGACACAGATCCTTGGGTTTAACTCCGTTTCTGAAGTGAAATTCAGACCAGAGTTCTCATCCCTGAAACACAATCTGTTTTAACGCAAGAAGCAAGCTCTTCTTTCCAGCGTCTCTAATACAGGAAGAACCATGACCATGCCCTCAAGAAAGAACTGTGTTTCCTACTCATACGGACCATATGTAGATCAACTCTGCTTACGAAACTGATACAAACCACAGCTCCTCTTACATAAATGCTCTTTAGTTAATAGTGAGAATCGCGTTGGTTTTGTGAACTGCGAACCATCATTTGAGCCCAAAATTTACTGGGATTACCAGAAATGAACTCTTGCTTGTAGAAAGACACATATTGTGCGTTTAAGTGCGTTTCTGAAGGCAAATTCAGAACAGAGTTCTCATCCCTGAAAAAAAACTCTGTTTTAAGGCAAGAATCATCCTCTTCTATCCAGCGTCTCCAATAGAGAAAGAACCATGAGCATTCCTAGAAAAAAAGAACTGTGTTTCCTACTCGTACAGACCATATGTAGTTCAACTCTGCTTATGAAACTGATTCAAACCACCACTCCTCTTACGTAAATCCTCTTTAGTTAATAGTGAGAATCGCGTTTTGGTTCGTGAACTGCGAAAAATCATTTGAGCCGAAAACTCAATGAGTTTACCAGAAAAGAACTCTTGCTTGTAGGAAGACACATATCCTGGGGTTTAACTCCGTTTCTGAAGGCATATTTTGACCAGAGTTCTCATCCCTGAAAAACACTGTGTTTTCACACAAGAAGCAAGCTCTTCTTTCCAGTGGCTCCAATACATCAAGAACCATGACCATGCCGAGAAAAAAGAACTGTGTTTCCTACTCATACTGACCATATGTAGTTCAACTCCGCTTATGAAACTGATAGAATCCACAGCTCCTCTTACATAAATCCTCTTTCGTTAAAAGTGAGAATCGCATTGGGTATGTGAACCGAGAAAAATCATTTGAGTCCAAAATTCACTGAGATTACCAGAAATGAACTCTTGCTTGTAGGAAGACACAGAACCTGGGGTGTAACTCCGTTTCTGAGGGGAAATTCAGACTAGAATTCTCATCCCTGAAACACACTCTGTTTTAACACAAAAAGCAAGCTCTTCTTTCCAGATTCTAACATACAGCAAAAATAATGAACATGCCCTGAAAAAAAGAATTGTGTTTCCTACTCATACTGACCATATGTAGTTCTACTCTGCTTATGAAACTGATACAAACCACAGCTCCTCTTACATAAATACACTTTAGTTAATAGTGAGAATTGCATTGGGTTTTTGAACTGTGTCAAATTATTTCAGCCCAAAATTTACTTTGTTTACCAGAAATAAACTCTTGCATGTAGGAAGAGACAGACCCTGTGGTTGAACTCGGTATCTGAAGGGAAATTCAGACCAGTGTTCTCATCCATGAAACACACTCTGTTTTAACGGAAGGAGCAAGCTCTTCTTTACAGCGTCTCCAACAGCAAGAATCTTGAGCATTCCCAGAAAAAAAAACTGTGTTTCCTACTCATTAGGACCATAAGTAATTCAACTCTGCTCATGAAACTGAAACAAACCACAGCTACTCTAACATAAATGCTCTTTAGTTAATAGTGAGAATTTCGTTGGGTTCGTGAACTGCCAAACATCATTTCAGCTCAAAATTCACTGGGTTTACGAGAAATGAACTCTTGCTTGTAGGAAGACACTGATCCTGGGTTTTAACTCCGTTTCTGAATGGAAATTCAGACCAGAGTTCTCATCCCTGATACACACTGTGTTTTAACGCAAGAAGGAAGCTCTTCTTTCCAGATTCTAAAATACAGCAAGAACCATGAGCATGCCCTCAAGAAAGAACTTTGTTTCCTACTCAAACGGACCATATGTAGATCAACTCTGTTACAAAACTGATACAAACCACAGCACCTCTTAAATAAATGCTCTTTAGTTAATAATGAGAATAGCGTTGGGTTCGTGAACTGCAAAAAATCATTTGTGCCAAAAATTTACTGGGTTTACCAGTAATGATCTCTTGCTTGTATTAACACACAGATCCTGGGGTTTAACTCCGTTTCTGAAGGGAAATTCAGACCAGAGTTCTCATCCCTGAAACACACTCTGTTTTAACGAAGAAGGAAGCTCTTCTTTCCAGAGTCTAAAATACAGCAAGAAGCATGAGCATGGCCTGAAAAAAAGAACTGTGTTTCCTATTCACACGGACCATATGTAGTTCAACTCTGCATAGGAAACTGATACAAAACACAGCACCTCTTAAATAAATGCTCATTAGTTAATAATGAGAATCGTATTAGGTTTTTGAACTGTGTAAAATCTTTTGAGCCCAAAATTTATTGGTTTAAAAGAAAGGAACTCTTGCTTGTAGGAAGACACAGATCCTGTGGTTTAACTCCGTTTCTGAAGGGAAATGCAGACAAGTGTTCTCATCAATAAAAAACACTCTGTTTAAATGCAAGAAGCAAGCTCTTCTTTCTAGCATCTCCAATATAGTAAGAAACATGAGCATGCCCAGAAAAAAAGAAATGTGCTTCCTACTCATACGGACCATATGTAATTCAACTCTGCTTTTGAAACTGAAACAACCAAAGCTCCTCTTACATAAATGCTCTTTAGTTAATAGTAAGAATCACGTTGTGTTCGTGAACTGTGTAAAATCATTTCAGCCCAAAATTCACTGGATTTTCCAGAAATGAACTCTTGCTTGTAGGAAGACACATATCCTGGGGGTGAACTCCATTTCTGAAGTGAAATTCAGACCAGAGTTCTCATCCCTGAAAACACTCTCTTTTCACGCAAGAAGCAAGCTCTTCTTTCCAGCGTCTCCAATACAGTAAGAAACATGAGCATGCCCAGAAAAAAGAACTGTGTTTCCTACTCATATAGACCATATGTAGTCCAACTCTGCTTATGAAACTGATACAGACCAGAGCTCCTCTTACATAAATGCTCTTTAGTTAATAGTGATAATCGCGTTGGGTTCTAGAACTGTAAAATCATTTGAGCTGAAAATTCACATGGTTTACCAGAAATGAACTGTTGCTTGTAGGAAGACACAGGTCATGGGGTTTAACTCCGTTTCTGAAGGGAAATTCAGACCATAGTTCTCATCCCTGAAAAACACTCTGTTTTAACTAAGAAGGAAGCTCTTCTTTCCAGAGTCTAAAATACAGCAAGAAGCATGAGCATGGCCTGAAAAAAAGACCTGTGTTTCCTACTCAAACGGACCATATGTAGTCCAACTCTGCTTATGAAACTGATATAGACCAGAGCTCCTCTTACATAAATGCTCTTTAGTTAATAGTGATAATCGCGTTGGGTTCTAGAACTGTGTAAAATCATTTGAGCTGAAAATTCACATGGTTTACCAGAAATGAACTGTTGCTTGTAGGAAGACACACGTCATGGGGTTTAACTCCGTTTCTGAAGGGAAATTCAGACCAGAGTTCTCATCCCTGAAAAACACTCTGTTTTAACGAAGAAGGAAGCTCTTCTTTCCAGAGTCTAAACTACACCAAGAAGCATGAGCATGGCCTGAAAAAAAGACCTGTGTTTCCTATTCACACGGACCATATGTAGTTCAACTCTGCTTATGAAACTGATACAGACACCACTGCCTCTTACATAAATGCTGTTTAGTTAATAGTGAGAATAGCGTTGGGTTCGTGAACTGCGAAAAATCATTTGAGCCCAAAATTCACTGGGTTTACCAGAAATGAACTCTTCCTTGTAGGAAGACACAGATCATGGGGTTTAACTCCTTTTCGGCAGGGAAATTCAGACCAGAGTTCTCATCCCTGAAACACACTCTGTTTAAACAAAGAAGCACGCTCTTCTTTCCAGAGTCTAAAATACAGCAATAACCATGAGCATGGCCTGGAAAACAGAACTCTGTTTCCTACTCATACGGACCATATGTAGTTCAACTCTGCTTAAGAAACTGATACAGACCACACCTCCTCTTACATAAATGCTCTTTAGTTAATAGTGTGAATAGCGTATGGTTCCTGAACTGCGAAAAATCATTTGAGCCCAATAATCACTGGGTTTACCAGAAATGAACTCTTGCTTGTAAGAAGACACTGATCCTGGGGTTTAACTCCTTTTCTGAAGACAAATTCAAAGCAGAGTTCTCATCCCTGAAACACACTCTGTCTTAAGGCAAGAATCATCCTATTCTTTCCAGCGTCTCCAATATAGTAAGAAACATGAGCATGCCCAGAAAAAAAGAACTGTGTTTCCTACTCATACACACCATATGTAGTTCAACTCTGCTTATGAAACTGTTACAAAGCACAGCTGCTCTTACAGAAATCCTCTTTAGTTAATAGTGAGAATAGCGTATGATTCGTGAACTGCGAAAAATCATTTGAGCCCAATATTCACTGGGTTTACCAGAAATGTACTCTTGCTTGTAGAAATACACAGATCCTGGGGTTTAATTCCTTTTCTGGAGGGAAATTCAGACCAGAGTTCTCATCCCTGAAACACACTCTGTTTAAACGAAGAAGCATGCTCTTCTTTCCAGAGTCTAAAATACAACAAGAACCATGAGCATGCCCAGAAAAAAAGAACTGTGATTCCTACACATACGGTCCATATGTAGTTCAACTCTGCTTATGAAACTGATACAAACCACTGCTCCTCTTACAAAAATCCTCTTTAGTTAATAGTGAGAATAGCGTATGGTTTGTGAACTGTGAAAAATCATTGGAGCCCAAAATTCACTGGGTAACCAGAAATGAACTTTTGCTTGTAGGAAGACACAGATCCTGGGGTTTAACTCCTTTTCAGAAGAGAAATTGAGACCAGAGTTCTCATACCTGAAACACACTCTGTTTTAACGCAAGAAACAAGCTCTTCATTCTAGATTCTAAAATACAGCAAGAACAATGAGCATGCCCTGAAAAAAAAACTGTGTTTCCTACTCAGACGGAACATATGTAGTTCAACTCTGCTTATGAAACTGATAAAAACCACAGCTCCTCTTACATAAATTCTCTTTAGTTAATAGTGAGAATCATGTTGGGTTCATGAACTGCAAATAATCATTTTGGCCAAAAAATCACTGGGTTTAACAGAAATGAACTCTTGCTTGTAGGAAGACACTGATCCTGGGGTTTAACACCGTTTCTGAAGGCAAATTCAGACAAGAGTTCTCATCCCTGAAAAACACTCTGTTTTAAGGCAAGAATCATCCTCTTCTTTCCAGCGTCACCAATATAGTAAGAAACATGAGTATGCCCAGAAAAAAAGAACTGTGTTTCCTACTCATACGGACCATATGTAGTTCCACTCTGCTTATGAAACTGATACAAAGCACAGCTGCTCTAATATAAATCCTCATTGGTTAATAGTGAGAATAGCATATGGTTCGTTAACTGCGAAAAATCATTTGAGCCCAAAATTCACTGGGTTTACCCGAAATGTACTCTTGCTTGTAGGAAGACACAAATCCTGGGGTTTAATTCCTTTTCTGTAGGGAAATTCAGACCAGAGTTCTCATCCCTGAAAAGCACTCTGTTTTAAGGCAAGAATCATCCAATTCTTTCTAGCGTCTCCAATATAGTAAGAAACATGAGCATGCCCAGAAAAAAAGAACTGTGTTTCCTTCTCCTACAGACCATATGTAGTTCAACTCTTCTTATGAAATTGATACAAACCACAGCTCCTCTTACATAAATGCTCTTCAGTTAATAATGAGAATAGTGTATGGTTCGTGAACTGCGAAAAATCATTTGAGCCCAGTATTCACTGGGTTTACCATAAATGTACTCTTGCTTGTAGGAAGACACCCATATTGGGGTTTAACTCCTTTTCTGAAGGGAAATTCAGGCCAGAGTTCTCATCCCTGAAACACACTCTGTTTTAACGAAGAAGCAAGCTCTTCTTTCCAGAATCTAAAATACAACAAGAACCATGAGCATGCCCAGAAAAAAAGAACTGTGATTCCTACACATACGGTCCATATGTAGTTCAACTCTGCTTATGAAACTGATAAAAACCACTGCTCCTCTTACAAAAATCCTCTTTAGTTAATAGTGAGAATAGCGTATGGTTCGTGAACTGTGAAAAATCATTGGAGCCCAAAATTCACTGGGTAACCAGAAATGAACTTTTGCTTGTAGGAAGACACAGATCCTGGGGTTTAACTCCTTTTCAGAAGAGAAATTGAGACCAGAGTTCTCATACCTGAAACACACTCTGTTTTAACGCAAGAAACAAGCTCTTCATTCTAGAGTCTAAAATACAGCAAGAACAATGAGCATGCCATGAAAAAAAAACTTTGTTTCCTACTCATATAGACCATATGTAGTTCAACTCTGCTTATGAAACTGATACAAAGCACAGCTGCTCTAACATAAATCCTCATTGGTTAATAGTGAGAATAGCGTATGGTTCGTTAACTGCGAAAAATCATTTGAGCCCAAAATTCACTGGGTTTACCTGAAATGTACTCTTGCTTGTAGGAAGACACAAATCCTGGGGTTTAATTCCTTTTCTGCAGGGAAATTCAGACCAGAGTTCTCATCCCTGAAAAGCACTCTGTTTTAAGGCAAGAATCATCCTATTCTTTCCAGCGTCTCCAATATAGTAAGAAACATGAGCATGCCCAGAAAAAAAGAACTGTGTTTCCTTCTCCTACAGACCATATGTTGTTCAACTCTTCTTATGAAATTGATACAAACCACAGCTCCTCTTACATAAATGCTCTTCAGTTAATAGTGAGAATAGCGTAGGGTTCGTGAACTGCGAAAAATCATTTGAGCCCAAAATTCACTGGGTTTACCAGAAATGCACTCTTATTTTAGGAAGACACACATCCTGGGGGTTAACTCCGTTTCTGCAGGGAAATTCAGACCAGAGTTCTCATACCTCAAACACACTCTGTTTTAACGAAGAAGCAAGCTATTCTTTCCAGAGTCTAAAATACAGCAAGAACCCTGAGCATGGCCTGAAAAAAAGAACTGTGTTTCCTACTCATAGGGACCATATGTAGTTCAACGCTGCTTATGAAACTGGTACAGACCACACCTCCTCTTACATAAATGCTCTTTAGTTATTAGTGTGAATAGCATAGGGTTCTTGAACTGTGAAAAATCATTTGAACCCAAAAATCACTGGGTTTACCAGAAATGAACTCTTGCTTGTAGGAAGACACAGATCCTGGGTTTTAACTCCTTTTCTGAAGGGAAATTCAGACCAGAGTTCTCATCCCTGAAACACACTCCGTTTTAACGCAAGAAACAAGCTCTTCATTCTAGAGTCTAAAATACAGCAAGAACCATGAGCATGCCCTCAAAAAAAAAAACTGTGTTTCCTACTCAGACGGACCATATGTAGTTCAACTCTGCTTATGAAACTGATACAAACTACAGCTCCTCTTACATAAATCCTCTTTAGTTAATAGTGAGAATAGTGTATGGTTCGTGAACTGTGATAAATCATTTGAGAACAAAATTCACTGGGTAACCAGAAATAAACTCTTGCTTGTAGGAAGACACTGATCCTGGGGTTTAACTCTGTTTCTGAAGGCAAATTCAGACCAGAGTACTCTTCCCTGAAAAACACTCTGTTTTAAGGCAAGAATCATCCTCTACTCTCAAGCGGCTCCAAAATAGTAAGAAACATGAGCATGCCCAGAAACAAAAGAACTGTGTTTCCTATTCATACAGACCATATTTATTTCAATTCTGCTTATGAAACTGATATAGACCACACCTCGTCTTACATAATTGCTCTTTTTTTAATAGTGAGAATAGCATTCGGTTCCTGAACTTCGAAAAATCATTCTAGCCCAAAATTCACTGGGTTTACCAGAACTTAACTCTTTCTAGTTGGAAGACACAGATCCTGGGGTTTAACTCCTTTTCTGCAGGGAAATCCAGACCAGAGTTCTCATCCCTGAAACACACTCTGTTTAAACGAAGAAGCACGCTCTTCTTTCCAGAGTCTAAAATACAGCAATAACCCTGCGAATGGCCTTGAAAAAAGAACTCTGTTTCCTATTCATATGGACCATATGTAGTTCAACTCTGCTTATGAAACTGATACAGACCACACCTCCTCTTACATAAATCCTCTTTAGTTAATAGTGAGAATAGTGTAGGGTTCCTGAACTGCGAAATATCATTTGAGCCCAAAAATCACTGGGCTTACCAGATATGAACTCTTGCTTGTAGGAAGACACTGATCCTAGGGATTAACTCCTTTTCTGAAGACAAATTTAGACCAGAGTTCTCATCCCTGAAAAGCACTCTGTTTTAAGGCAAGAATCATCCTATTCTTTCCAGCGTCTCCAATATAGTAAGAAACATGAGCATGCCCAGAAAAAAAGAACTGTGTTTCCTTCTCCTACAGACCATATGTTGTTCAACTCTTCTTATGAAATTGATACAAACCACAGCTCCTCTTACATAAATGCTCTTCAGTTAATAGTGAGAATAGCGTAGGGTTCGTGAACTGCGAAAAATCATTTGAGCCCAAAATTCACTGGGTTTACCAGAAATGCACTCTTATTTTAGGAAGACACACATCCTGGGGGTTAACTCCGTTTCTGCAGGGAAATTCAGACCAGAGTTCTCATACCTCAAACACACTCTGTTTTAACGAAGAAGCAAGCTATTCTTTCCAGAGTCTAAAATACAGCAAGAACCCTGAGCATGGCCTGAAAAAAAGAACTGTGTTTCCTACTCATAGGGACCATATGTAGTTCAACGCTGCTTATGAAACTGGTACAGACCACACCTCCTCTTACATAAATGCTCTTTAGTTATTAGTGTGAATAGCATAGGGTTCTTGAACTGTGAAAAATCATTTGAACCCAAAAATCACTGGGTTTACCAGAAATGAACTCTTGCTTGTAGGAAGACACAGATCCTGGGTTTTAACTCCTTTTCTGAAGGGAAATTCAGACCAGAGTTCTCATCCCTGAAACACACTCCGTTTTAACGCAAGAAACAAGCTCTTCATTCTAGAGTCTAAAATACAGCAAGAACCATGAGCATGCCCTCAAAAAAAAAAACTGTGTTTCCTACTCAGACGGACCATATGTAGTTCAACTCTGCTTATGAAACTGATACAAACTACAGCTCCTCTTACATAAATCCTCTTTAGTTAATAGTGAGAATAGTGTATGGTTCGTGAACTGTGATAAATCATTTGAGAACAAAATTCACTGGGTAACCAGAAATAAACTCTTGCTTGTAGGAAGACACTGATCCTGGGGTTTAACTCTGTTTCTGAAGGCAAATTCAGACCAGAGTACTCTTCCCTGAAAAACACTCTGTTTTAAGGCAAGAATCATCCTCTACTCTCAAGCGGCTCCAAAATAGTAAGAAACATGAGCATGCCCAGAAACAAAAGAACTGTGTTTCCTATTCATACAGACCATATTTATTTCAATTCTGCTTATGAAACTGATATAGACCACACCTCGTCTTACATAATTGCTCTTTTTTTAATAGTGAGAATAGCATTCGGTTCCTGAACTTCGAAAAATCATTCTAGCCCAAAATTCACTGGGTTTACCAGAACTTAACTCTTTCTAGTTGGAAGACACAGATCCTGGGGTTTAACTCCTTTTCTGCAGGGAAATCCAGACCAGAGTTCTCATCCCTGAAACACACTCTGTTTAAACGAAGAAGCACGCTCTTCTTTCCAGAGTCTAAAATACAGCAATAACCCTGAGAATGGCCTTGAAAAAAGAACTCTGTTTCCTATTCATATGGACCATATGTAGTTCAACTCTGCTTATGAAACTGATACAGACCACACCTCCTCTTACATAAATCCTCTTTAGTTAATAGTGAGAATAGCGTAGGGTTCCTGAACTGCGAAATATCATTTGAGCCCAAAAATCACTGGGCTTACCAGATATGAACTCTTGCTTGTAGGAAGACACTGATCCTAGGGATTAACTCCTTTTCTGAAGACAAATTTAGACCAGAGTTCTCATCCCTGAAAAGCACTCTGTTTTAAGGCAAGAATCATCCTATTCTTTCCAGCGTCTCCAATATAGTAAGAAACATGAGCATGCCCAGAAAAAAAGAACTGTGTTTCCTTCTCATACAGACCATATGTAGTTCAACTCTGCTTATGAAACTGAAACAAACCACAGCTCCTCTTACATAAATGCTCTTTAGTTAATAGTGTGAATAGCATAGGGTTCCTGAACTGTGAAAAATCATTTGAGCCTAAAAATCACTGGGTTTACCAGAAATGAACTCTTGCTTGTAGGAAGGCACAGATCCTGGGGTTTAACTCCTTTTCTGAAGGGAAACTCAGACCAGAATTCTCATCCCTGAAGCACATTCTGTTTTAACGCAAGAAACAAGCTCTTCATTCTAGAGTCTAAAATACAGCAATAACCATGAGCATTGTCTGGAAAACACAACTCTGTTTCCTATTCATACGGTCCATATGTAGTTCAACTCTGCTTATGAAACTGATGAAAACCACACATCCTCTTACATAAATGCTCTTTAGTTAATAGTGTGAATAGCGTAGGGTTCCTGAACTGCGAAATATCATTTGAGCCCAAAAATCACTGGGCTTACCAGATATGAACTCTTGCTTGTAGGAAGACACTGATCCTAGGGATTAACTCCTTTTCTGAAGACAAATTCAGAGCAGAGTTCTCACCCCTGAAACACACTCTGTCTTAAGGCAAGAATCATCCTATTCTTTCCAGCGTCTCCAATATAGTAAGAAACATGAGCATGCCCAGAAAAAAGAACTGTGTTTCCTACTCATACAGACCATATGTAGTTCAACTCTGTTTATGAAACTGATACAAAGCACAGCTGCTCTTACATAAATCCTCATTGGTAAATAGTGAGAATAGCGCAGGGTTCGTTAACTGCGAAAAATCATTTGAGCCCAAAATTCACTGGGTTTGCCAGAAATGTACTCTTCTTTGTAGGAGGACACAGATCATGGGGTTTAACTCCTTTTCTGCAGGGAAATTCAGACCAGAGTTCTCATCCCTGAAACACACTATGTTTAAACGAAGAAGCACGCTCTTTTTTCCAGATTCTAAAAAACAGCAATAACCATGAGCATGGCCAGGAAAAAAGAACACTGTTTCCTATTCATATGGACCATATGTAGTACAACTCTGCTTATGAAACTGATGAAAAACACAGCTCCTCTTACATACATCCTCTTTAGATAATAGTGAGAATAGCGTATGGTTCGTGAACTGCGAAAAATCATTTGGGCCAAAAGATCACTGGTTTTACCAGAAATGAACTCTTGCTTGTAGGAAGACACTGATCCTAGGGTTTAACTCCGTTTCTGAAGGCAAATTCAGACCAGAGTTCTCATCCATGAAAACACTCTGTTTTATGGCAAGAATCATCCTCTTCTTTCCAGCGTCTCCAATATAGTAAGAAACATTAGCATGCCCAGAAAAAAAGGACTGTGTTTCCGAATCATACAGAAAATATGTAGTTCAACTCTGCTTATGAAACTGATACAAACCACAGCTCTTCTTACATAAATGCTCTTCAGTTAATAGTGAGAATAGCGTAGGGTTCGTTAACTGCGAAAAATCATTTGAGCCCAAAATTCACTGGGTTTACCAGAAACGCACTCTTATTGTAGGAAGACACTGATGCTGGGGGTTAACTCCGTTTCTGCAGGGAAATTCACACCAGAGTTCTCATCCTTGAAAAACACTCTGTTTTCATGAAGAAGCAATCTCTTCTTTCCAGAGTCTAAAATACAGCAAGAAACATGAGCATGGCCTGAAAAAAAGAACTGTGTTTCCTATTCATACCGACCCTATTTAGTTCAACTCTGCTTATAAAACTGATATAGACCACACCTCGTCTTACATAATTGCTCTTTTTTTAATAGTGAGAATAGCGTTCGGTTCCTGAACTTCGAAAAATCATTTGAGCCCAAAATTCACTGTGTTTACCAGAACTGAACTCTTTCTTTTAGGAAGACACAGATCCTGGGGTTTAACTCCTTTTCTGAAGGGAAATTCAGACCAGAGTTCTCAAACCTCAAACACACTCTGTTTTAACGCAAGAAACAAGCTCTTCATTCTAGAGTCTAAAATACAGCAAGAACAATGAGCATGCCCAGAAAAAAAGAAATGTGTTTCCTACTCATACAGACCATATGTAGTTCAACTATGCTTATGAAACTGATACAAAGCACAGCTCCTCTTACATAAATGCTTTTCAGTTAATAGTGAGAATAGCGTAGGGACGTGAACTGTGAAAAATCATTTCAGCCCAAAATTCACTGGGTTTACTAGAAATGCACTCTTATTGTAGGAAGAAACGGATCCTGGGGGTTAACTCCGTTTCTGCAGGGAAATTCAGACCAGAGTTCTCATCCCTGAAAAATACTCTGTTTTAAGGCAAGAATCATCCTCTTCTTTCCAGCGTCTCCAATATACTAAGAAACATGAGCATGCAAAGAAAAAAAGAACTGTGTTTCCTATTCATACGGACCATATGTAGTTCAACTCTGCTCATGAAGCTGATACAGACCACACCTCCTCTTACATAAATGCTCTTTAGTTAATAGTGTGAATAGCGTAGTGTCTCTGAACTGAGAAAAATCATTTGAGCCCAAAAATCACTGGGTTTACCAGAAATGAACTCTTGCTTGTAGGAAGACACTGATCCTGGGGTTTTACTCCGTTTCTGAAGGCAAATCAGACCATAGTTCTCATCGATGAAAAACACTCTGTTTTAATGCAAGAATCATCCTCTTCTTTCCAGCGTCTCCAATATAGTAACAAACATGGGCATGCCCAGAAAAAAAGAACTGTGTTTCCGACTCATACAGAAAATATGTAGTTCAACTCTGCTTATGAAACTGATACAAACCAAAGCTCCTCTTACATAAATGCTCTTCAGTTAATAGTGAGAATAGAGTAGGGTTCGTGAACTGCGAAAAATCATTTGAGCCCAAAATTCACTGGGTTTACCAGAAATGCACTCTTATTGTAGGAAGACACAGATCCTGGGGGTTAACTCCGTTTCTGCAGGGAAATTCAGTCCAGAGTTCTCATCCCTGAAACACACTCTGTTTTAACGAAGAAGCAAGCTTTTCTTTCCAGAGTCTAAAATACAGCAAGAACCATAAGCACGGCCTGAAAAAAAGAACTGTGTTTTCTATTCATACGGACCATATTTAGTTCAACTCTGCTTATGAAACTGATACAGACCACACCTCGTCTTACATAATTGCTCTTTTTTTAATAGTGACAATAGCGTTCGGTTCCTGAACTTCGAAAAATCATTTGAGCCCAAAATTCACTGGGTTTACCAGAACTGAACGCTTTCTTGTAGGAAGACACAGATCCTGGGGTTTAACTCTGATTCTGAAGACAAATTCAGACCAGAATTCTCAACCCTGAAAAACACTGTGTTTTAAGGCAAGAAGCACGCTCTTCTTTCCAGAGTCTAAAATACAGCAATAACCATGAGCATGGCATGGAAAACAGAACTCTGTCTCCTATTCATACGGTCCATATGTAGTTCAACTCTGCTTATGACACTGATACAGACCACACCTCCTCTTAAATAAATGCTCTTTAGTTAATAGTGTGAATAGCGTAGTGTTCCTGAACTGCGAAAAATCATTTGACCCCAAAAATCACTGGGTTTACCAGAAATGAACTCTTGCTTGTAGGAAGACATTGATCCTGGGGTTTTACTCCGTTTCTGAAGGCAAATTCAGACCATAGTTCTCATCGATGAAAAACACTCTGTTTTAATGCAAGAATCATCCTCTTCTTTCCAGCGTCTCCAATATAGTAACAAACATGAGCATGCCCAGATAAAAAGAACTGTGTTTCCGACTCATACAGAAAATATGTTGTTCAACTCTGCTAATGAAACTGATACAAACCACAGCTTCTCATACATAAATGCTCTTCAGTTAATAGTGAGAATAGCGTAGGGTTCGTGAACTGCGAAAAAACATTTGAGCCCAAAATTCACTGGGTTTACCAGAAATGCACTCTTATTGTAGGAAGTCACAGATCCTGGGGTTTAACTCCTTTTCTGCAGGGAAATTCAGACCAGAGTTCTCATCCCTGAAACACACTCTGTTTAAACGAAGAAGCACGCTCTTTTTTTCAGAGTCTAAAAAAAAGCAGTAACCATGAGCATGGCCTGGAAAAAAGAATACTGTTTCCTATTCAAACGGACCATATGTAGTTCAGCTCTGCTTATGAAACTGATACAGACCACACCTCCTCTAACATAAATGCTCTTTAGTTAATAGTTTGAATAGCGTAGGGTTCCTAAACTGCGAAAAATCATTTGAGCCCAAAAATCACTGGGTTTACCAGAAATGAACTCTTGCTTGTAGGAAGACACTGATCCTGGGGTTTTACTCCGTTTCTGAAGGCAAATTCAGACCAGAGTTCTCATCAATGAAAAACACTCTGTTTTAAGGCAGGAATCATCCTCTTCTTTCCAGCATCTCCAATATAGTAACAAACATGAGCATGCAAAGAAAAAAAGAACTGTGTTTCCGACTCACACAAAAAATATGTAGTTCAACTCTGCTTATGAAACTGATACAAACCACAGCTCCTCTTACACAAATGCTCTTCAGTTAATAGTGAGAAGAGCGTTGGGTTCGTGAACTGCGAAAAATCATTTGTGCCCAAAATTCTTTGGTTTTACCAGAAATGCACTCTTATTGTAGGAAGACACACATCCTGGGGTTTAACTCCTTTTCTGAAGGGAAATTCAGACCAGAGTTCTCATCCCTGAAACAAACTCTGTTTTAACGCAAGAAGCAAGCTCTTCTTTCCAGAGTCTAAAATACAGCAAAAACCATGAGCATGGCCTGAAAAAAAGAACTGTGTTTCCTATTCATACGGACCATATGTAGTTCAATTCTGCTTATGAATCTGATACAGACCACACCTCGTCTTACATAATTGCTCTTTTTTTAGTAGTGAGAATAGCGTTCGGTTCCTGTACTTCGAAAAGTCATTTGAGCCCAAAATTCACTGGGTTTACCAGAACTGAACTCTTTCTTGTAGGAACACACAGATCCTGGGATTTAACTCCGTTTCTGAAGACAAATTCAGAACAGAATTCTCAACCCTGGAAAACACTCTGTTTTAAGGCAAGAAGCAAGCTCTTCTTTCCAGCATCTCCAATACAGCAAGAAACATGAGCATGCCCAGAAAAAAAGAACTGTGTTCCTACTCATAAGGACCATATGTAGTTCAACTCTGCTTATGAAACTGATACAGACCACACCTCCTCTTACATAAATGCTCTTTTGTTAATAGTGTGAATAGCGTAGGGTTCCTGAACTGCGAAAAAATCATTTGAGCCCAAAAATCACTGGGCTTACCAGAAATGAACTCTTGCTTGTAGGAAGACACAGATCCTGGGGTTTAACTCCTTTTCTAAAGACAAATTCAGACCAGAGTTCTCATCCCTGAAACACACTCTGTCTTAAGGCAAGAATCATCCTCTTCCTTCCAGCGTCGCCAATATAGTAAGAAACATGAGCATGCCCAGAAAAAAAGAACTTAGTTTACTACTCATACAGACCATATGTAGTTCAACTCTGCTTCTGAAACTGATACAAAGCACAGCTCCTCTTACATAAATTCTCTTTAGTTAATAGTGAGAATCATGTTGGGTTTGTGAACTGCGAAAAATCATTTGGGCCAAAAAATCACAGGTTTTACCAGAAATGACATCTTGCTTGTAGGAAGTCACAGATCCTGGGGTTTACTCCTTTTCTGCAGGGAAATTCAGACCAGAGATCTCATCCCTTAAAAACACTCTGCTTTAAGGCAAGAATCATCCTATTCTTTCCAGCATCTCCAATATAGTAAGAAATATGAGCATGCCCAGAAAAAAAGAACTGTGTTTCCTTCTCATACAGACCATATGTAGTTCAACTCTGCGTATGAAACTGATACAAAACACAGCTCCTCTGACATAAATCCTCTTTAGTTAATAGTGAGAATAGAGTATGGTTCGTGAACTGCGAAAAATCATTTGAGCCAAAAATTCACTGGGTAACCAGAAATGATCTCTTGCTTGTACGAAGACACTGATCCTGGGGTTTAACTCCTTTTCTGAAGGCAAATTCAGACCAGAGTTCTCATCCCTGAAAAACACTCTGTTTTAAGGCAAGAATCATCCTATTCTTTCCAGCGTCTCAAATATAGTAAGAAACATGAGCATGCCCAGAAAAAAAGAACTGTGTTTCCTACTCATACAGACCATATGTAGTTCAACTCTGCTTCTGAACCTGATACAAAGAACAGCTGCTCTTACATAAATCCTCATTGGTTAATAGTGAGAATAGCATAGGGATCGTTAACTGTGAAAACTCATTGAGCCCAAAATTCACTGGGTTTACCAGAAATGTACTCTTGCTTGTAGGAAGACACAGATCCTGGGGTTTAACTCCTTTTCTGAAGGGAAATTCAGACCAGAGTTCTCATCCCTGAAACACACTCTGTTTAAACGAAGAAGCACGCTCTTCTTTCCAGAGTCTAAAACACAGCAATAACCATGAGCATGGCCTGGAAAACAGAAATTTGTTTCCTATTCATACGGACCATGTCTAGTTCAACTCTGCTTATGAAACTGATACAGACCACAGCTCCTCTTACATAAATGCTCTTTAGTTAATAGTGTGAATAGCGTAGGGTTCCTGAACTGCGAAAAATCATTTGAGCACAAAAATCACTGGGTTTACCATAAATGAACTCTTGCCTGTAGGAAGACACTGATCCTGGGATTTAACTCCTTTTCAGAAGACAAATTCAGACCAGAGTTCTCATCCCTGAAAAACACTGTGTTTTAAGGCAAGAATCATCCTATTCTTTCCAGCGTCTCCAATATAGTAAGAAACATGAGCATGCCCAGAAAAAAAGAACTGTGTTTCCTTCTCATACAGACCATATGTAGTTCAACTCTGCTTATGAAACTGATACAAAACACAGCTCCTCTGACATAAATCCTCTTTGGTTAATAGTGAGAATAGCATATGGTTTGTGAACTGCGAAAAAACATTTTTGCCCAAAATTCACTGGGATTACCAGAAATGCACTCTTATTGTAGGAAGACACACATCCTGGGGGTTAACTTCGTTTCTGCAGAGATATTCAGACCAGAGTTCTGATCCCTGAAACACACTCTGTTTTAACGAAGAAGCAAGCTCTTCTTTCCAGAGTCTAAAATACAGCAAGAACCCTGAGCATGGCCTGAAAAAAAGAACTGTGTTTCATACTCATACGGACCATATGTAGTTCAACTCTGCTTATGAAACTGATACAAACCACAGCTCCGCTTACATAAATGCTCTTTCGTTAATAGAGAGAATCGCATTGGATTCGGGAACTGGGAAAAATCATTTGAGCCCAAAATTCACTGGGTTAACCAGAAATGAACTCTTGCTTGTAGGAAGACACAGGTCATGGGGTTTAACTCCGTTTGTGAAGGGAAATTCAGACCAGAGTTCTCATCCATGAAACACACCATGTTTTAATGCAAGAAGCAAGCTCTTCTTCCAGAGTCTAAAAAACAGCAAGTACCATGAGCATTCCCTGAAAAAACAAACTGTGTTTCATACTCATACGGACCATATTTAGTTAAACTCTGCTTATAAAACTGATACAAACCGCAGCTCCTCTTACATAAATGCTCTTTAGTTAATAGTGAGAATCGCATTTGTATGGTGAACTGCGAAAAATCATTTGAGCCCAAAAATCACTGTGTTTACCAGAACTGAACTATTGCTTGTAGGAAGACACAGTTCATGGGGTTTAACTCCGTTTCTGAAGGGAAATTCAGACCAAAGTTCTCATCCATGAAACACACTCAGTTTTAATGCAAGGAGCATGCTCTTCTTGCCAGCGTCACCAATACAGCAAGAACCATGTGCATGCCCTGAATAAAAGAACTGTGCCTCCTACTCATACAGATCATATGTAGATCAACTCTGGATATGAAACTGATACAAACCACAGCTCCTGTTACATAAATGCTCTTTAGTTAATTGTGAGAATCGCATTGGAATCGGGAACTGCGAAAAATCATTTGAGCCCAAAATTCATTTTGTTAACCAGAAATGAACTCTTGCTTGTAGGAAGACACAGATCCAGGGGTTTAACTCCATTTCTGAAGTGAAATTCAGACCAGAGTTCTCATCCCTGAAAAACACTCAGTTTTAAGGCAAGAAAAATCCTCTTCTTTCCAGCCTGTCCTATACAGTAATAACCATGAGCATGCCCAGAAAAAGGAATAATTTTTGTACTCATACGGACCAAATGTAGTTCACCTCTGCTTATGAAATGATACAGACAACAGCTCCTCTTACATAAAAGCTCTTTAGTTAGTAGTGATAATCACATTGGGTACTTGAACTTTGTAAATTCATTTGAGCCAAAAATTCACTTCGTTTACCAGAAATGTACTCTTGCTTGTAGGAAGACACAGATCATGGAGTTTAACTCCTTTTGTGAAGGGAAATTCAGACCAGAGTTCTCATCCATTAAACACACCCTGTTTTCATGCAAGAAGCAAGCTCTTCTTTCCAGAGTCTAAAATACACCAAGAACCATGAGCATGCCCTGAGAAAAAGAACTGTGTTTTCTACTCATACGGACCATATTTAGTTCAACTCTGCTTATGAAACTGATACAAACCACACCTCCGCTTACATAAATGCTCTTTAGTTAATAGTGAGAATCGCGTTGTGTTCGTGAACGAGGAATAATCATTTGAGCCCAAAATTCACTGGGTTAACCAGAAATGAACTCTTGCTTGTAAGAAGACATAGATCCTGGGGTTTAACTCCATTTTTGAAGTGAAATTCAGACCAGAGTTCTCATCCCTGAAAAACTCTCTGTTTTAAGGCAAGAATCATCCTCTTCTTTCCAGCTTCTCCAATACAGTAAGAAACATGAGCATGCCCAGAAAAAAGAACTGTGTTTCCTACTCATACAGACCATATGTAGTTCAACTCCTGTTATGAAACTGATACAAACCACAGCTCCTCTTACATAAATCCTCTTTCATTAAAAGTGAGAATCACGTTGGGTTTGTGAACTGAGAAAAATCATTTGAGCCCAAAATTTACTGAGTTTACCAGAAATGAAGTCTTGCTTGTAGGAAGACACAGATCCTGTGGTTGAGATCGGTTTCTGAAGGGAAATTCAGACCAGTGTTCTCATCCATGAAACACACTCTGTTTTAACGCAAGGAGCAAGCTCTTCTTTCCAGCGTCTCCAATACAGCAAGAATCATGAGCATGCCCAGAAAAATGAACTGTGTTTCCTACTCATACAGACCATATGTAGTTCAACTCTGCTTATGAAACTGAAACAAACCACAGCTACTCTTACATAAATGCTCTTTAGTTAATAGTGAGAATCGCGTTGGGTTCAAGAAATGTGTAAATTCATTTGGGCCCAAAATTCACTGGGTATACCAGAAATGAACTCTTGTTTGTAGGATGACACAGATCCTTGGGTTTAACTCCGTTTCTGAAGTGAAATTCAGACCAGAGTTCTCATCCCTGAAACACAATCTGTTTTAACGCAAGAAGCAAGCTCTTCTTTCCAGCGTCTCTAATACAGGAAGAACCATGACCATGCCCTCAAGAAAGAACTGTGTTTCCTACTCATACGGACCATATGTAGATCAACTCTGCTTACGAAACTGATACAAACCACAGCTCCTCTTACATAAATGCTCTTTAGTTAATAGTGAGAATCGCGTTGGTTTTGTGAACTGCGAACCATCATTTGAGCCCAAAATTTACTGGGATTACCAGAAATGAACTCTTGCTTGTAGAAAGACACATATTGTGCGTTTAAGTGCGTTTCTGAAGGCAAATTCAGAACAGAGTTCTCATCCCTGAAAAAAAACTCTGTTTTAAGGCAAGAATCATCCTCTTCTATCCAGCGTCTCCAATAGAGAAAGAACCATGAGCATTCCTAGAAAAAAAGAACTGTGTTTCCTACTCGTACAGACCATATGTAGTTCAACTCTGCTTATGAAACTGATTCAAACCACCACTCCTCTTACGTAAATCCTCTTTAGTTAATAGTGAGAATCGCGTTTTGGTTCGTGAACTGCGAAAAATCATTTGAGCCGAAAACTCAATGAGTTTACCAGAAAAGAACTCTTGCTTGTAGGAAGACACATATCCTGGGGTTTAACTCCGTTTCTGAAGGCATATTTTGACCAGAGTTCTCATCCCTGAAAAACACTGTGTTTTCACACAAGAAGCAAGCTCTTCTTTCCAGTGGCTCCAATACATCAAGAACCATGACCATGCCGAGAAAAAAGAACTGTGTTTCCTACTCATACTGACCATATGTAGTTCAACTCCGCTTATGAAACTGATAGAATCCACAGCTCCTCTTACATAAATCCTCTTTCGTTAAAAGTGAGAATCGCATTGGGTATGTGAACCGAGAAAAATCATTTGAGTCCAAAATTCACTGAGATTACCAGAAATGAACTCTTGCTTGTAGGAAGACACAGAACCTGGGGTGTAACTCCGTTTCTGAGGGGAAATTCAGACTAGAATTCTCATCCCTGAAACACACTCTGTTTTAACACAAAAAGCAAGCTCTTCTTTCCAGATTCTAACATACAGCAAAAATAATGAACATGCCCTGAAAAAAAGAATTGTGTTTCCTACTCATACTGACCATATGTAGTTCTACTCTGCTTATGAAACTGATACAAACCACAGCTCCTCTTACATAAATACACTTTAGTTAATAGTGAGAATTGCATTGGGTTTTTGAACTGTGTCAAATTATTTCAGCCCAAAATTTACTTTGTTTACCAGAAATAAACTCTTGCATGTAGGAAGAGACAGACCCTGTGGTTGAACTCGGTATCTGAAGGGAAATTCAGACCAGTGTTCTCATCCATGAAACACACTCTGTTTTAACGGACGGAGCAAGCTCTTCTTTACAGCGTCTCCAACAGCAAGAATCTTGAGCATTCCCAGAAAAAAAAACTGTGTTTCCTACTCATTAGGACCATAAGTAATTCAACTCTGCTCATGAAACTGAAACAAACCACAGCTACTCTAACATAAATGCTCTTTAGTTAATAGTGAGAATTTCGTTGGGTTCGTGAACTGCCAAACATCATTTCAGCTCAAAATTCACTGGGTTTACGAGAAATGAACTCTTGCTTGTAGGAAGACACTGATCCTGGGTTTTAACTCCGTTTCTGAATGGAAATTCAGACCAGAGTTCTCATCCCTGATACACACTGTGTTTTAACGCAAGAAGGAAGCTCTTCTTTCCAGATTCTAAAATACAGCAAGAACCATGAGCATGCCCTCAAGAAAGAACTTTGTTTCCTACTCAAACGGACCATATGTAGATCAACTCTGTTACAAAACTGATACAAACCACAGCACCTCTTAAATAAATGCTCTTTAGTTAATAATGAGAATAGCGTTGGGTTCGTGAACTGCAAAAAATCATTTGTGCCAAAAATTTACTGGGTTTACCAGTAATGATCTCTTGCTTGTATTAACACACAGATCCTGGGGTTTAACTCCGTTTCTGAAGGGAAATTCAGACCAGAGTTCTCATCCCTGAAACACACTCTGTTTTAACGAAGAAGGAAGCTCTTCTTTCCAGAGTCTAAAATACAGCAAGAAGCATGAGCATGGCCTGAAAAAAAGAACTGTGTTTCCTATTCACACGGACCATATGTAGTTCAACTCTGCATAGGAAACTGATACAAAACACAGCACCTCTTAAATAAATGCTCATTAGTTAATAATGAGAATCGTATTAGGTTTTTGAACTGTGTAAAATCTTTTGAGCCCAAAATTTATTGGTTTAAAAGAAAGGAACTCTTGCTTGTAGGAAGACACAGATCCTGTGGTTTAACTCCGTTTCTGAAGGGAAATGCAGACAAGTGTTCTCATCAATAAAAAACACTCTGTTTAAATGCAAGAAGCAAGCTCTTCTTTCTAGCATCTCCAATATAGTAAGAAACATGAGCATGCCCAGAAAAAAAGAAATGTGCTTCCTACTCATACGGACCATATGTAATTCAACTCTGCTTTTGAAACTGAAACAACCAAAGCTCCTCTTACATAAATGCTCTTTAGTTAATAGTAAGAATCACGTTGTGTTCGTGAACTGTGTAAAATCATTTCAGCCCAAAATTCACTGGATTTTCCAGAAATGAACTCTTGCTTGTAGGAAGACACATATCCTGGGGGTGAACTCCATTTCTGAAGTGAAATTCAGACCAGAGTTCTCATCCCTGAAAACACTCTCTTTTCACGCAAGAAGCAAGCTCTTCTTTCCAGCGTCTCCAATACAGTAAGAAACATGAGCATGCCCAGAAAAAAGAACTGTGTTTCCTACTCATATAGACCATATGTAGTCCAACTCTGCTTATGAAACTGATACAGACCAGAGCTCCTCTTACATAAATGCTCTTTAGTTAATAGTGATAATCGCGTTGGGTTCTAGAACTGTAAAATCATTTGAGCTGAAAATTCACATGGTTTACCAGAAATGAACTGTTGCTTGTAGGAAGACACAGGTCATGGGGTTTAACTCCGTTTCTGAAGGGAAATTCAGACCATAGTTCTCATCCCTGAAAAACACTCTGTTTTAACTAAGAAGGAAGCTCTTCTTTCCAGAGTCTAAAATACAGCAAGAAGCATGAGCATGGCCTGAAAAAAAGACCTGTGTTTCCTACTCAAACGGACCATATGTAGTCCAACTCTGCTTATGAAACTGATATAGACCAGAGCTCCTCTTACATAAATGCTCTTTAGTTAATAGTGATAATCGCGTTGGGTTCTAGAACTGTGTAAAATCATTTGAGCTGAAAATTCACATGGTTTACCAGAAATGAACTGTTGCTTGTAGGAAGACACACGTCATGGGGTTTAACTCCGTTTCTGAAGGGAAATTCAGACCAGAGTTCTCATCCCTGAAAAACACTCTGTTTTAACGAAGAAGGAAGCTCTTCTTTCCAGAGTCTAAACTACACCAAGAAGCATGAGCATGGCCTGAAAAAAAGACCTGTGTTTCCTATTCACACGGACCATATGTAGTTCAACTCTGCTTATGAAACTGATACAGACACCACTGCCTCTTACATAAATGCTGTTTAGTTAATAGTGAGAATAGCGTTGGGTTCGTGAACTGCGAAAAATCATTTGAGCCCAAAATTCACTGGGTTTACCAGAAATGAACTCTTCCTTGTAGGAAGACACAGATCATGGGGTTTAACTCCTTTTCGGCAGGGAAATTCAGACCAGAGTTCTCATCCCTGAAACACACTCTGTTTAAACAAAGAAGCACGCTCTTCTTTCCAGAGTCTAAAATACAGCAATAACCATGAGCATGGCCTGGAAAACAGAACTCTGTTTCCTACTCATACGGACCATATGTAGTTCAACTCTGCTTAAGAAACTGATACAGACCACACCTCCTCTTACATAAATGCTCTTTAGTTAATAGTGTGAATAGCGTATGGTTCCTGAACTGCGAAAAATCATTTGAGCCCAATAATCACTGGGTTTACCAGAAATGAACTCTTGCTTGTAAGAAGACACTGATCCTGGGGTTTAACTCCTTTTCTGAAGACAAATTCAAAGCAGAGTTCTCATCCCTGAAACACACTCTGTCTTAAGGCAAGAATCATCCTATTCTTTCCAGCGTCTCCAATATAGTAAGAAACATGAGCATGCCCAGAAAAAAAGAACTGTGTTTCCTACTCATACACACCATATGTAGTTCAACTCTGCTTATGAAACTGTTACAAAGCAAAGCTGCTCTTACAGAAATCCTCTTTAGTTAATAGTGAGAATAGCGTATGATTCGTGAACTGCGAAAAATCATTTGAGCCCAATATTCACTGGGTTTACCAGAAATGTACTCTTGCTTGTAGAAATACACAGATCCTGGGGTTTAATTCCTTTTCTGGAGGGAAATTCAGACCAGAGTTCTCATCCCTGAAACACACTCTGTTTAAACGAAGAAGCATGCTCTTCTTTCCAGAGTCTAAAATACAACAAGAACCATGAGCATGCCCAGAAAAAAAGAACTGTGATTCCTACACATACGGTCCATATGTAGTTCAACTCTGCTTATGAAACTGATACAAACCACTGCTCCTCTTACAAAAATCCTCTTTAGTTAATAGTGAGAATAGCGTATGGTTTGTGAACTGTGAAAAATCATTGGAGCCCAAAATTCACTGGGTAACCAGAAATGAACTTTTGCTTGTAGGAAGACACAGATCCTGGGGTTTAACTCCTTTTCAGAAGAGAAATTGAGACCAGAGTTCTCATACCTGAAACACACTCTGTTTTAACGCAAGAAACAAGCTCTTCATTCTAGATTCTAAAATACAGCAAGAACAATGAGCATGCCCTGAAAAAAAAACTGTGTTTCCTACTCAGACGGAACATATGTAGTTCAACTCTGCTTATGAAACTGATAAAAACCACAGCTCCTCTTACATAAATTCTCTTTAGTTAATAGTGAGAATCATGTTGGGTTCATGAACTGCAAATAATCATTTTGGCCAAAAAATCACTGGGTTTAACAGAAATGAACTCTTGCTTGTAGGAAGACACTGATCCTGGGGTTTAACACCGTTTCTGAAGGCAAATTCAGACAAGAGTTCTCATCCCTGAAAAACACTCTGTTTTAAGGCAAGAATCATCCTCTTCTTTCCAGCGTCACCAATATAGTAAGAAACATGAGTATGCCCAGAAAAAAAGAACTGTGTTTCCTACTCATACGGACCATATGTAGTTCCACTCTGCTTATGAAACTGATACAAAGCACAGCTGCTCTAATATAAATCCTCATTGGTTAATAGTGAGAATAGCATATGGTTCGTTAACTGCGAAAAATCATTTGAGCCCAAAATTCACTGGGTTTACCCGAAATGTACTCTTGCTTGTAGGAAGACACAAATCCTGGGGTTTAATTCCTTTTCTGTAGGGAAATTCAGACCAGAGTTCTCATCCCTGAAAAGCACTCTGTTTTAAGGCAAGAATCATCCAATTCTTTCTAGCGTCTCCAATATAGTAAGAAACATGAGCATGCCCAGAAAAAAAGAACTGTGTTTCCTTCTCCTACAGACCATATGTAGTTCAACTCTTCTTATGAAATTGATACAAACCACAGCTCCTCTTACATAAATGCTCTTCAGTTAATAATGAGAATAGTGTATGGTTCGTGAACTGCGAAAAATCATTTGAGCCCAGTATTCACTGGGTTTACCATAAATGTACTCTTGCTTGTAGGAAGACACCCATATTGGGGTTTAACTCCTTTTCTGAAGGGAAATTCAGGCCAGAGTTCTCATCCCTGAAACACACTCTGTTTTAACGAAGAAGCAAGCTCTTCTTTCCAGAATCTAAAATACAACAAGAACCATGAGCATGCCCAGAAAAAAAGAACAGTGATTCCTACACATACGGTCCATATGTAGTTCAACTCTGCTTATGAAACTGATAAAAACCACTGCTCTTCTTACAAAAATCCTCTTTAGTTAATAGTGAGAATAGCGTATGGTTCGTGAACTGTGAAAAATCATTGGAGCCCAAAATTCACTGGGTAACCAGAAATGAACTTTTGCTTGTAGGAAGACACAGATCCTGGGGTTTAACTCCTTTTCAGAAGAGAAATTGAGACCAGAGTTCTCATACCTGAAACACACTCTGTTTTAACGCAAGAAACAAGCTCTTCATTCTAGAGTCTAAAATACAGCAAGAACAATGAGCATGCCATGAAAAAAAAACTTTGTTTCCTACTCATATAGACCATATGTAGTTCAACTCTGCTTATGAAACTGATACAAAGCACAGCTGCTCTAACATAAATCCTCATTGGTTAATAGTGAGAATAGCGTATGGTTCGTTAACTGCGAAAAATCATTTGAGCCCAAAATTCACTGGGTTTACCTGAAATGTACTCTTGCTTGTAGGAAGACACAAATCCTGGGGTTTAATTCCTTTTCTGCAGGGAAATTCAGACCAGAGTTCTCATCCCTGAAAAGCACTCTGTTTTAAGGCAAGAATCATCCTATTCTTTCTAGCGTCTCCAATATAGTAAGAAACATGAGCATGCCCAGAAAAAAAGAACTGTGTTTCCTTCTCCTACAGACCATATGTTGTTCAACTCTTCTTATGAAATTGATACAAACCACAGCTCCTCTTACATAAATGCTCTTCAGTTAATAGTGAGAATAGCGTAGGGTTCGTGAACTGCGAAAAATCATTTGAGCCCAAAATTCACTGGGTTTACCAGAAATGCACTCTTATTTTAGGAAGACACACATCCTGGGGGTTAACTCCGTTTCTGCAGGGAAATTCAGACCAGAGTTCTCATACCTCAAACACACTCTGTTTTAACGAAGAAGCAAGCTATTCTTTCCAGAGTCTAAAATACAGCAAGAACCCTGAGCATGGCCTGAAAAAAAGAACTGTGTTTCCTACTCATAGGGACCATATGTAGTTCAACGCTGCTTATGAAACTGGTACAGACCACACCTCCTCTTACATAAATGCTCTTTAGTTATTAGTGTGAATAGCATAGGGTTCTTGAACTGTGAAAAATCATTTGAACCCAAAAATCACTGGGTTTACCAGAAATGAACTCTTGCTTGTAGGAAGACACAGATCCTGGGTTTTAACTCCTTTTCTGAAGGGAAATTCAGACCAGAGTTCTCATCCCTGAAACATACTCCGTTTTAACGCAAGAAACAAGCTCTTCATTCTAGAGTCTAAAATACAGCAAGAACCATGAGCATGCCCTCAAAAAAAAAAACTGTGTTTCCTACTCAGACGGACCATATGTAGTTCAACTCTGCTTATGAAACTGATACAAACTACAGCTCCTCTTACATAAATCCTCTTTAGTTAATAGTGAGAATAGTGTATGGTTCGTGAACTGTGATAAATCATTTGAGAACAAAATTCACTGGGTAACCAGAAATAAACTCTTGCTTGTAGGAAGACACTGATCCTGGGGTTTAACTCTGTTTCTGAAGGCAAATTCAGACCAGAGTACTCTTCCCTGAAAAACACTCTGTTTTAATGCAAGAATCATCCTCTACTCTCAAGCGGCTCCAAAATAGTAAGAAACATGAGCATGCCCAGAAACAAAAGAACTGTGTTTCCTATTCATACAGACCATATTTATTTCAATTCTGCTTATGAAACTGATATAGACCACACCTCGTCTTACATAATTGCTCTTTTTTTAATAGTGAGAATAGCATTCGGTTCCTGAACTTCGAAAAATCATTCTAGCCCAAAATTCACTGGGTTTACCAGAACTTAACTCTTTCTAGTTGGAAGACACAGATCCTGGGGTTTAACTCCTTTTCTGCAGGGAAATCCAGACCAGAGTTCTCATCCCTGAAACACACTCTGTTTAAACGAAGAAGCACGCTCTTCTTTCCAGAGTCTAAAATACAGCAATAACCCTGAGAATGGCCTTGAAAAAAGAACTCTGTTTCCTATTCATATGGACCATATGTAGTTCAACTCTGCTTATGAAACTGATACAGACCACACCTCCTCTTACATAAATCCTCTTTAGTTAATAGTGAGAATAGCGTAGGGTTCCTGAACTGCGAAATATCATTTGAGCCCAAAAATCACTGGGCTTACCAGATATGAACTCTTGCTTGTAGGAAGACACTGATCCTAGGGATTAACTCCTTTTCTGAAGACAAATTTAGACCAGAGTTCTCATCCCTGAAAAGCACTCTGTTTTAAGGCAAGAATCATCCTATTCTTTCCAGCGTCTCCAATATAGTAAGAAACATGAGCATGCCCAGAAAAAAAGAACTGTGTTTCCTTCTCATACAGACCATATGTAGTTCAACTCTGCTTATGAAACTGAAACAAACCACAGCTCCTCTTACATAAATGCTCTTTAGTTAATAGTGTGAATAGCATAGGGTTCCTGAACTGTGAAAAATCATTTGAGCCTAAAAATCACTGGGTTTACCAGAAATGAACTCTTGCTTGTAGGAAGGCACAGATCCTGGGGTTTAACTCCTTTTCTGAAGGGAAACTCAGACCAGAATTCTCATCCCTGAAGCACATTCTGTTTTAACGCAAGAAACAAGCTCTTCATTCTAGAGTCTAAAATACAGCAATAACCATGAGCATTGTCTGGAAAACACAACTCTGTTTCCTATTCATACGGTCCATATGTAGTTCAACTCTGCTTATGAAACTGATGAAAACCACACATCCTCTTACATAAATGCTCTTTAGTTAATAGTGTGAATAGCGTAGGGTTCCTGAACTGCGAAATATCATTTGAGCCCAAAAATCACTGGGCTTACCAGATATGAACTCTTGCTTGTAGGAAGACACTGATCCTAGGGATTAACTCCTTTTCTGAAGACAAATTCAGAGCAGAGTTCTCACCCCTGAAACACACTCTGTCTTAAGGCAAGAATCATCCTATTCTTTCCAGCGTCTCCAATATAGTAAGAAACATGAGCATGCCCAGAAAAAAGAACTGTGTTTCCTACTCATACAGACCATATGTAGTTCAACTCTGTTTATGAAACTGATACAAAGCACAGCTGCTCTTACATAAATCCTCATTGGTAAATAGTGAGAATAGCGCAGGGTTCGTTAACTGCGAAAAATCATTTGAGCCCAAAATTCACTGGGTTTGCCAGAAATGTACTCTTCTTTGTAGGAGGACACAGATCATGGGGTTTAACTCCTTTTCTGCAGGGAAATTCAGACCAGAGTTCTCATCCCTGAAACACACTATGTTTAAACGAAGAAGCACGCTCTTTTTTCCAGATTCTAAAAAACAGCAATAACCATGAGCATGGCCAGGAAAAAAGAACACTGTTTCCTATTCATATGGACCATATGTAGTACAACTCTGCTTATGAAACTGATGAAAAACACAGCTCCTCTTACATACATCCTCTTTAGATAATAGTGAGAATAGCGTATGGTTCGTGAACTGCGAAAAATCATTTGGGCCAAAAGATCACTGGTTTTACCAGAAATGAACTCTTGCTTGTAGGAAGACACTGATCCTAGGGTTTAACTCCGTTTCTGAAGGCAAATTCAGACCAGAGTTCTCATCCATGAAAACACTCTGTTTTATGGCAAGAATCATCCTCTTCTTTCCAGCGTCTCCAATATAGTAAGAAACATTAGCATGCCCAGAAAAAAAGGACTGTGTTTCCGAATCATACAGAAAATATGTAGTTCAACTCTGCTTATGAAACTGATACAAACCACAGCTCTTCTTACATAAATGCTCTTCAGTTAATAGTGAGAATAGCGTAGGGTTCGTTAACTGCGAAAAATCATTTGAGCCCAAAATTCACTGGGTTTACCAGAAACGCACTCTTATTGTAGGAAGACACTGATGCTGGGGGTTAACTCCGTTTCTGCAGGGAAATTCACACCAGAGTTCTCATCCTTGAAAAACACTCTGTTTTCATGAAGAAGCAATCTCTTCTTTCCAGAGTCTAAAATACAGCAAGAAACATGAGCATGGCCTGAAAAAAAGAACTGTGTTTCCTATTCATACCGACCCTATTTAGTTCAACTCTGCTTATAAAACTGATATAGACCACACCTCGTCTTACATAATTGCTCTTTTTTTAATAGTGAGAATAGCGTTCGGTTCCTGAACTTCGAAAAATCATTTGAGCCCAAAATTCACTGTGTTTACCAGAACTGAACTCTTTCTTTTAGGAAGACACAGATCCTGGGGTTTAACTCCTTTTCTGAAGGGAAATTCAGACCAGAGTTCTCAAACCTCAAACACACTCTGTTTTAACGCAAGAAACAAGCTCTTCATTCTAGAGTCTAAAATACAGCAAGAACAATGAGCATGCCCAGAAAAAAAGAAATGTGTTTCCTACTCATACAGACCATATGTAGTTCAACTATGCTTATGAAACTGATACAAAGCACAGCTCCTCTTACATAAATGCTTTTCAGTTAATAGTGAGAATAGCGTAGGGACGTGAACTGTGAAAAATCATTTCAGCCCAAAATTCACTGGGTTTACTAGAAATGCACTCTTATTGTAGGAAGAAACGGATCCTGGGGGTTAACTCCGTTTCTGCAGGGAAATTCAGACCAGAGTTCTCATCCCTGAAAAATACTCTGTTTTAAGGCAAGAATCATCCTCTTCTTTCCAGCGTCTCCAATATACTAAGAAACATGAGCATGCAAAGAAAAAAAGAACTGTGTTTCCTATTCATACGGACCATATGTAGTTCAACTCTGCTCATGAAGCTGATACAGACCACACCTCCTCTTACATAAATGCTCTTTAGTTAATAGTGTGAATAGCGTAGTGTCTCTGAACTGAGAAAAATCATTTGAGCCCAAAAATCACTGGGTTTACCAGAAATGAACTCTTGCTTGTAGGAAGACACTGATCCTGGGGTTTTACTCCGTTTCTGAAGGCAAATCAGACCATAGTTCTCATCGATGAAAAACACTCTGTTTTAATGCAAGAATCATCCTCTTCTTTCCAGCGTCTCCAATATAGTAACAAACATGGGCATGCCCAGAAAAAAAGAACTGTGTTTCCGACTCATACAGAAAATATGTAGTTCAACTCTGCTTATGAAACTGATACAAACCAAAGCTCCTCTTACATAAATGCTCTTCAGTTAATAGTGAGAATAGAGTAGGGTTCGTGAACTGCGAAAAATCATTTGAGCCCAAAATTCACTGGGTTTACCAGAAATGCACTCTTATTGTAGGAAGACACAGATCCTGGGGGTTAACTCCGTTTCTGCAGGGAAATTCAGTCCAGAGTTCTCATCCCTGAAACACACTCTGTTTTAACGAAGAAGCAAGCTTTTCTTTCCAGAGTCTAAAATACAGCAAGAACCATAAGCACGGCCTGAAAAAAAGAACTGTGTTTTCTATTCATACGGACCATATTTAGTTCAACTCTGCTTATGAAACTGATACAGACCACACCTCGTCTTACATAATTGCTCTTTTTTTAATAGTGACAATAGCGTTCGGTTCCTGAACTTCGAAAAATCATTTGAGCCCAAAATTCACTGGGTTTACCAGAACTGAACGCTTTCTTGTAGGAAGACACAGATCCTGGGGTTTAACTCTGATTCTGAAGACAAATTCAGACCAGAATTCTCAACCCTGAAAAACACTGTGTTTTAAGGCAAGAAGCACGCTCTTCTTTCCAGAGTCTAAAATACAGCAATAACCATGAGCATGGCATGGAAAACAGAACTCTGTCTCCTATTCATACGGTCCATATGTAGTTCAACTCTGCTTATGACACTGATACAGACCACACCTCCTCTTAAATAAATGCTCTTTAGTTAATAGTGTGAATAGCGTAGTGTTCCTGAACTGCGAAAAATCATTTGACCCCAAAAATCACTGGGTTTACCAGAAATGAACTCTTGCTTGTAGGAAGACATTGATCCTGGGGTTTTACTCCGTTTCTGAAGGCAAATTCAGACCATAGTTCTCATCGATGAAAAACACTCTGTTTTAATGCAAGAATCATCCTCTTCTTTCCAGCGTCTCCAATATAGTAACAAACATGAGCATGCCCAGATAAAAAGAACTGTGTTTCCGACTCATACAGAAAATATGTAGTTCAACTCTGCTAATGAAACTGATACAAACCACAGCTTCTCATACATAAATGCTCTTCAGTTAATAGTGAGAATAGCGTAGGGTTCGTGAACTGCGAAAAAACATTTGAGCCCAAAATTCACTGGGTTTACCAGAAATGCACTCTTATTGTAGGAAGTCACAGATCCTGGGGTTTAACTCCTTTTCTGCAGGGAAATTCAGACCAGAGTTCTCATCCCTGAAACACACTCTGTTTAAACGAAGAAGCACGCTCTTTTTTTCAGAGTCTAAAAAAAAGCAGTAACCATGAGCATGGCCTGGAAAAAAGAATACTGTTTCCTATTCAAACGGACCATATGTAGTTCAGCTCTGCTTATGAAACTGATACAGACCACACCTCCTCTAACATAAATGCTCTTTAGTTAATAGTTTGAATAGCGTAGGGTTCCTAAACTGCGAAAAATCATTTGAGCCCAAAAATCACTGGGTTTACCAGAAATGAACTCTTGCTTGTAGGAAGACACTGATCCTGGGGTTTTACTCCGTTTCTGAAGGCAAATTCAGACCAGAGTTCTCATCAATGAAAAACACTCTGTTTTAAGGCAGGAATCATCCTCTTCTTTCCAGCATCTCCAATATAGTAACAAACATGAGCATGCAAAGAAAAAAAGAACTGTGTTTCCGACTCACACAAAAAATATGTAGTTCAACTCTGCTTATGAAACTGATACAAACCACAGCTCCTCTTACACAAATGCTCTTCAGTTAATAGTGAGAAGAGCGTTGGGTTCGTGAACTGCGAAAAATCATTTGTGCCCAAAATTCTTTGGTTTTACCAGAAATGCACTCTTATTGTAGGAAGACACACATCCTGGGGTTTAACTCCTTTTCTGAAGGGAAATTCAGACCAGAGTTCTCATCCCTGAAACAAACTCTGTTTTAACGCAAGAAGCAAGCTCTTCTTTCCAGAGTCTAAAATACAGCAAAAACCATGAGCATGGCCTGAAAAAAAGAACTGTGTTTCCTATTCATACGGACCATATGTAGTTCAATTCTGCTTATGAATCTGATACAGACCACACCTCGTCTTACATAATTGCTCTTTTTTTAGTAGTGAGAATAGCGTTCGGTTCCTGTACTTCGAAAAGTCATTTGAGCCCAAAATTCACTGGGTTTACCAGAACTGAACTCTTTCTTGTAGGAACACACAGATCCTGGGATTTAACTCCGTTTCTGAAGACAAATTCAGAACAGAATTCTCAACCCTGGAAAACACTCTGTTTTAAGGCAAGAAGCAAGCTCTTCTTTCCAGCATCTCCAATACAGCAAGAAACATGAGCATGCCCAGAAAAAAAGAACTGTGTTCCTACTCATAAGGACCATATGTAGTTCAACTCTGCTTATGAAACTGATACAGACCACACCTCCTCTTACATAAATGCTCTTTTGTTAATAGTGTGAATAGCGTAGGGTTCCTGAACTGCGAAAAAATCATTTGAGCCCAAAAATCACTGGGCTTACCAGAAATGAACTCTTGCTTGTAGGAAGACACAGATCCTGGGGTTTAACTCCTTTTCTAAAGACAAATTCAGACCAGAGTTCTCATCCCTGAAACACACTCTGTCTTAAGGCAAGAATCATCCTCTTCCTTCCAGCGTCGCCAATATAGTAAGAAACATGAGCATGCCCAGAAAAAAAGAACTTAGTTTACTACTCATACAGACCATATGTAGTTCAACTCTGCTTCTGAAACTGATACAAAGCACAGCTCCTCTTACATAAATTCTCTTTAGTTAATAGTGAGAATCATGTTGGGTTTGTGAACTGCGAAAAATCATTTGGGCCAAAAAATCACAGGTTTTACCAGAAATGACATCTTGCTTGTAGGAAGTCACAGATCCTGGGGTTTACTCCTTTTCTGCAGGGAAATTCAGACCAGAGATCTCATCCCTTAAAAACACTCTGCTTTAAGGCAAGAATCATCCTATTCTTTCCAGCATCTCCAATATAGTAAGAAATATGAGCATGCCCAGAAAAAAAGAACTGTGTTTCCTTCTCATACAGACCATATGTAGTTCAACTCTGCGTATGAAACTGATACAAAACACAGCTCCTCTGACATAAATCCTCTTTAGTTAATAGTGAGAATAGAGTATGGTTCGTGAACTGCGAAAAATCATTTGAGCCAAAAATTCACTGGGTAACCAGAAATGATCTCTTGCTTGTACGAAGACACTGATCCTGGGGTTTAACTCCTTTTCTGAAGGCAAATTCAGACCAGAGTTCTCATCCCTGAAAAACACTCTGTTTTAAGGCAAGAATCATCCTATTCTTTCCAGCGTCTCAAATATAGTAAGAAACATGAGCATGCCCAGAAAAAAAGAACTGTGTTTCCTACTCATACAGACCATATGTAGTTCAACTCTGCTTCTGAACCTGATACAAAGAACAGCTGCTCTTACATAAATCCTCATTGGTTAATAGTGAGAATAGCATAGGGATCGTTAACTGTGAAAACTCATTGAGCCCAAAATTCACTGGGTTTACCAGAAATGTACTCTTGCTTGTAGGAAGACACAGATCCTGGGGTTTAACTCCTTTTCTGAAGGGAAATTCAGACCAGAGTTCTCATCCCTGAAACACACTCTGTTTAAACGAAGAAGCACGCTCTTCTTTCCAGAGTCTAAAACACAGCAATAACCATGAGCATGGCCTGGAAAACAGAAATTTGTTTCCTATTCATACGGACCATGTCTAGTTCAACTCTGCTTATGAAACTGATACAGACCACAGCTCCTCTTACATAAATGCTCTTTAGTTAATAGTGTGAATAGCGTAGGGTTCCTGAACTGCGAAAAATCATTTGAGCACAAAAATCACTGGGTTTACCATAAATGAACTCTTGCCTGTAGGAAGACACTGATCCTGGGATTTAACTCCTTTTCAGAAGACAAATTCAGACCAGAGTTCTCATCCCTGAAAAACACTGTGTTTTAAGGCAAGAATCATGCTATTCTTTCCAGCGTCTCCAATATAGTAAGAAACATGAGTATGCCCAGAAAAAAAGAACTGTGTTTCCTTCTCATACAGACCATATGTAGTTCAACTCTGCTTATGAAACTGATACAAAACACAGCTCCTCTGACATAAATCCTCTTTGGTTAATAGTGAGAATAGCATATGGTTTTTGAACTGCGAAAAAACATTTTTGCCCAAAATTCACTGGGATTACCAGAAATGCACTCTTATTGTAGGAAGACACACATCCTGGGGGTTAACTCCGTTTCTGCAGAGATATTCAGACCAGAGTTCTGATCCCTGAAACACACTCTGTTTTAACGAAGAAGCAAGCTCTTCTTTCCAGAGTCTAAAATACAGCAAGAACCCTGAGCATGCCCAGAAAAAAAGAACTTTGTTTCCTATTCATACTGACCATATGTAGTTCAACTCTGCTTATGAAATGATACAAACAACAGCTCCTCTTACATAAGTCCTCTTTAGTTAATAGTGAGAATAGCGTTTGGTTTCTGAACATCGAAAAATCATTTGAGGCCAAAATTCACTGGGTATACCAGAAATGAACTCTTTCTTTTAGGAAGAAACAAATCCTGGGGTTTAACTCCATTTCTGAAGACAAATTCAGACCAGAATTCTCAACCCTGAAAAACACTCTGTTTTAAGGCAAGAAGCAAGCTCTTCTTCCAGCGTCTCCAATACAGCAAGAACCATGAGCATGCCCAGAAAAAAAGAACTGTGTTTCCTACTCATACGGTCTATATATAGTTCATCTCTGCTTATGAAACTGATAAAAACCACTGTTCCTCTTACATAAATCCTCTCTAGTTAATAGTGAGAATAGCGTATGGTTCGTGAACTGCGAAAAATCATTGAAGCCCAAAATTCACTGGGTAACCAGAAATGAACTCTTGCTTGTATGAAGACACAGATCCTGGGGTTTAACTCCTTTTCTGAAGGGAAATTCAGACCAGAGTTATCATACCTGAAACACACTCTGTTTTAACGCAAGAAACAAGCTCTTCATTCTAGAGTCTAAAATACAGCATGAACCATGAGCATGCCCTGAAAAATAAACTGTATTTCCTACTCAAACGGACCATATGTAGTTCAACTCTGCTTATGAAACTGATAAAAACCAAAGCTCCTCTTACATAAATTCTCTTTAGTTAATAGTAAGAATCATGTTGGGTTCGTGAAATGCGAAAAATCATTTGGGCCAAAAAATCACTGGGTTTACCAAAAATGAACTCTTGCTTGTAGGAAGACACTGATCCTGGGGTTTAACTCCGTTTCTGAAGGCAAATTCAGCCCAGAGTTCTCATACCTGAATAACACTCTGTTTTAAGGCAAGAATCATCCTCTTCTTTCCAGCGTCTCCAATATAGTAAGAAACATGAGCATGCCCAGAAAAAAAGAACTGTGTTTCCTTCTCATACAGACCATATGTAGTTCAACTCTGCTTATGAAACTGAAACAAACCACAGCTCCTCTTACATAAATGCTCTTTAGTTAATAGTGTGAATAGCATAGGGTTCCTGAACTGTGAAAAATCATTTGAGCCCAAAAATCACTGGGTTTACCATAAATGAACTCTTGCTTGTAGGAAGACACAGATCCTGGGGTTTAACTCCTTTTCTGAAGGGAAATTCAGACCAGAGTTCTCATCCCTGAAACACACTCTGTTTAACGCAAGAGACAAGCTCTTCATTCTAGAGTCTAAAATACAGCAAGAACCATGAGCATGCCCTGAAAAAAAAAAACTGTGTTTCCTACTCAGACAGACCATATGTAGTTCAACTCTGCTTATGAAACTGATACAAACCACAGCTCCTCTTACATAAATCCTCTTTAGTTAATAGTGAGAATAGCGTATGGTTCATGAACTGGTTAAAATCATTTGAGAACAAAATTCCCTGGGTAACCAGAAATGAACTCTTGCTTGTAGGAAGACACTAATCCTGGGGTATAACTACTTTTCTGAAGACAAATTCAGACCAGAGTTCTCATCCCTGAAAAGCTCTCTGTTTTAAGGCAAGAATCATCCTATTCTTTCCAGCGTCTCCAATATAGTAAGAAACATGAGCATGCCCAGAAAATAGAACTGTGTTTCCTATTCATATGGACCATATGTAGTTCAACGCTGCTTATGAAACTGTTACAGACTACACCTCCTCTTACATAAATGCTCTTTAGTTAATAGTGTGAATAGCATAGGGTTCCTGAACTGTGAAAAATCATTTGAGCCCAAAAATCACTGGGTTTACCAGAAATGAACTCTTGCTTGTAGGAAGACACAGATCCTGGGGTTTAACTCCTTTTCTGAAGGGAAATTCAGACGAGAGTTCTCATCCCTGAAACACACTCTGTTTTAACGCAAGAAACAAGCTCTTCATTCTAGAGTATAAAATACAGAAAGAACCATGAGCATGACCTGAAAAAAAAAACTGTGTTTCCTACTCAGACGGACCATATGTAGTTCAACTCTGCTTATGAAACTGATACAAACCACAGCTCCTCTTACATAAATCCTCTTTAGTTAATAGTGAGAATATCGTATGGTTCGTGAAGTGGGAAAAATTATTTGAGAACAAAATTCAGTGGGTTTACCAGAAATGTACTCTTGCTTGTAGGAAGACACAGATTCTGGGGTTTAACTCCTTTTCTGCAGGGAAATTCAGACCAGAGTTCTCATCCCTGAAACACACTCTGTTTAAACTAAGAAGGAGGCTCTTCTTTCCAGAGTCTAAAAAACAGCAATAACCATGAGCATGGCCTGAAAAAAAGAACTCTGTTTCCTATTCATGTGGACCATATGTAGTTCACCTCTGCTTATGAAACTGATACAGACCACACTTCCTTTTACATAAATGCTCTTTAGTTAATAGTGTGAATAGCGTAGGGTTACTGAACTGCTAAAAATCATTTGAGCCCCAAAATCACTGGGTTTACCATAAATAAACTCTTGCCTGTAGGAAGACACTGATCCTGGGGTTTAATTCCTTTTCTGAAGACAAATTCAGACCAGAGCTCTCATCCCTGAAAAACACTCTGTTTTAAGGCAAGAATCATCCTATTCTTTCCAGTGTCTCCAATATAGTAAGAAATATGAGCATGCACAGAAAAAATGAACTGTGTTTCCTTCTCATACAGACCATATGTAGTTCAACTATGCTTATGAAACATATACAAAACACAGCACCTCTGACATAAATCCGATTTAGTTAATAGTGAGAATAGCGTATGGTTCGTGAACTGGGAAAAATCATTTGAGAACAAAATTCACTGGGTAACCAGAAATAAACTCTTGCTTGTAGGAAGACACTGATCCTGGGGTTTAACTCTGTTTCTGAAGGCAATTCAGACCAGAGTTCTCATCCCTGAAAAACACTCTGTTTTAAGGCAAGAATCATCCTCTTCTCTCAAGCGTCTCCAAAATAGTAAGAAACATGAGCATGCCCAGAAACAAAAGAACTGTGTTTCCTACTCATACAGACCATATGTAGTTCAACGCTGCTTATGAACCTGTTACAAAGCACAACTGCTCTTAGATAAATCCTCTTTGGTTAATAGTGAGAATAGCGTATGGTTTGTGGACTGCGAAAAAACTTTTGAGCCTCAAATTCACTGGGTTTACCAGAAATGAAATCTTGCTTGTAGGAAGACACAGATCCTGGCGTTTAACTCCTTTTCTGCAGGGAAATTCAGACCAGAGTTCTCATCCCTGAAACACACTCTGTTTAAACTAAGAAGGAGGCTCTTCTTTCCAGAGTCTAAAATACAGCAATAACGATGAGCATGGCCTGAAAAAAAGAACTCTGTTTCCTATTCATATGGACCATATGTAGTTCACCTCTGCTTATGAAACTGATACAGACCACACCTCCTCTTACATAAATGCTCTTTAGTTAATAGTGTGAATAGCGTAGGGTTCCCAAACTGCGAAAAATCATTTGAGTCCAAAAATCACTGGGTTTACCAGAAATGAACTCTTGCTTGTAGGAAGACACAGATCCTGGGGTTTAACTCCTTTTCTGAAGGGAAATTCAGACGAGAGTTCTCATCCCTGAAACACACTCTGTTTTAAGGCAAGAATCATCCTCTTCTTTCCAGCGTCTCCAATATAGTAAGAAACATGAGCATGCCCAGAAAAAAAGAACTGCGTTTCCGACTCATACAGACCATATGTAGTTCAACTCTGCTCATGAAACTGATGCAAACAACAGCTCCTCTCACATAAATACTCTTTAGTTAATAGTGAGAATAGCATATGGTTCGTGAACTGCGAAAAATCATTTGAGCTCAAAATTCACTGGGTAACCAGAAATGAACTCTTGCTTGTAGGAAGACACAGATCCTGGAGTTTAACTCCTTTTCTGCAGGGAAATTCAGACCAGAGTTCTCATCCCTGAAACACACTGTGTTTAAATGAAGAAGCACGCTCTTCTTTCCAGAGTCTAAAATACAGCATTAACCATGAACTTGGCCTGGAAAACAGAACTCTGTTTCCTATTCATAGGGTCCATATGTAGTTCAACTCTGCTTATGAAACTGATACAGACCACACCTCCTCTTACATAAATGCTCTTTAGTTAATAGTGTGATTAGCGTAGGGTTCCCGAACTGCGAAAAATCATTTGAGTCCAAAAATCACTGGGTTTACCAGAAATGAACTCTTGCTTGTAGGAAGACACAGATCCTGGGGTTTAACTCCTTTTCTGAAGACAAATTCAGAGCAGAGTTCTCATCCCTGAAACACACTCTGTCTTAAGACAAGAAGCATCCTATTCTTTCCAGCGTCTCCAATATAGTAAGAAACATGAGCATGCCCAGAAAAAAAGAACTGTGTTTCCTAATCAAACAGTCCATATGTAGTTCAACTCTGCTTATGAAACTGATACAAAGCACAGCTGCTCTTAAATAAATCCTCATTGGTTCATAGTGAGAATTGCGTAGGGTTTGTTAACTGCGAAAAATCATTTGACCCCAAAAATCCCTGGGTTTACCAGAAATGAACTCTTGCTTGTAGGAAGACACTGATCCTGGGGTTTTACTCCTTTTCTGCAGGGAAATTCAGACTAGAGTTCTCATCCCTGAAACACACTCTGTTTAAACTACGAAGCACGCTCTTCTTTCCAGAGTCTAAAATACAGCAATAACCATGAGCATGGCCTGGAAAAAAGAACACTGTTTCCTATTCATACGGACCATATGTAGTTCAGCTATGCTTATGAAACTGATACAGACCACACCTCCTCTTACATAAATGCTCTTTAGTTAATAGTGTGAATAGCGTAGTGTTCCTGAACTGCGAAAAATCATTTGAGCCCAAAAATCCCTGGGTTTACCAGAAATGAACTCTTGCTTGTAGGAAGACACTGATCCTGGGGTTTTACTCTGTTTCTGAAGGCAAATTCAGACCAGAGTTCTCATCGATGAAAAACACTCTGTTTTAATGCAAGAATCATCCTCTTCTTTCCAGCGTATCCAATATAGTAACAACCATGAGCATGCCCAGAAAAAAGAACTGTGTTTCCGACTCATACAGAAAATATGTAGTTCAACTCTGCTTATGAAACTGATACAAACCACAGCTCCTCTTACATAAGTCCTCATTGGTTAATAGTGAGAATAGCGTAGGGTTCGTTAACTGCGAAAAATCATTTGAGCCCAAAATTCACTGGGTTTACCAGGAATCTACTCTTGCTTGCAGGAAATAACAGATCCTGGGGTTTAACTCCTTTTCTGCAGGGAAATTCAGACCAGAGTTTTCATCCCTGAAACACACTCTGTTTAAACGAAGAAGCATGCTCTTTTTTCCAGAGTCTAAAAAACAGCAGTAACCATGAGCATGGCCTGGAAAAAAGATCACTGTTTCCTATTCATACGGACCATATGTAGTTCAGCTCTGCTTATGAAACTGATACAGACCACACCTCCTCTAACATAAATGCTCTTTAGTTAATAGTGTGAATAGCGTAGGGTTCCTAAACTGTGAAAAATCATTTGAGCCCAAAAATCACTGGGCTTACCAAAAATGAACTCTTGCTTGTAGGAAGACACTGATCCTGGGGTTTAACTCCTTTTCTGAAGACAAATTCAGACCAGAGTTCTCATCCCTGAAAAACACTCTGTTTTAAGGCAAGAATCATCCTATTCTTTCCAGCGTCTCCAATATAGTAAGAAACATGAGCATGCCCAGAAAAAAAGAACTCTCTTTCCTTCTCATACAGACCATATGTAGTTCAACTCTGCTTATGAAACTGATACAAACCACAGCTCCTCTTACATAAATCCTCTTTAGTTAATAGTGAGAATAGCGTATGTTTGGTGAACTGCGAAAAATCATTTGATCCCAAAATTCCCTGGGTTTACCAGAAATGAACTCTTGCTTGTAGGAAGACACCCATATTGGGGTTTAACTCCTTTTCTGTAGGGAAATTCAGACCAGAGTTCTCATCCCTGAAACACACTCTGTTTTAACAAAGAAGCAAGCTCTTCTTTCCAGAGTCTAAAATACAGCAAGAACCATGAGCATGGCATGAAAAAAAGAACGGACCATATTTATTTCAACTCTGCTTATGAAATTGATACAGACCACACCTCGTATTACATAATTGCTCTTTTTTTAATAGTGAGAATAGCATTCAGTTCCTGAACTTCAAAAAATCATTTGAGCCCAAAATTCACTGGCTTTACTAGTACTGAACTATTTCTTGTTGGAAGACACAGATCCTGGGGTTTAACTCCGATACTGAAGACAAATTCAGACCAGAATTCTCCACCTTGAAAAACACTCTGTTTTAAGGCAAGATCCAGAACTTCTTTCCAGCGTCTCCAATACAGCAAGAACCATGAGCATGCCCAGAAAAAACGAACTGTGTTTCCTACTCATACGGACCATATGTAGTTCAACTCTGCTTATGAAATTGATACAAAACACAGCTCCTCTGACATACATCCTCTTTAGTTAATATTGAGAATAGCATATGGTTCGTGAACTGCGAAAAATCATTTGAGCTCAAAATTCACTGGGTAACCAGAAATGAACTCTTGCTTGTACAAAGACACTGATCCTGGGGTTTACCTCCTTTTCTGCAGGGAAATTCAGACCATAGTTCTCATCCCAGAAACACACTCTGATTAAACGAAGAACCACGCTCTTCTTTCCAGAGTCTAAAATACAGCAATAACCATGAGCATGGCCTGAAGAAAAGAACTCTATTTCCTATTCATACGAACCATATGTAGTTCAACTCTGCTTATGATACTGATACAGACACCACCTCCTCTTACATAAATGCTCCATAGTTAATAGTGTGAATAGTGTAGGGTTCCTGAACTGTGAAAAATCATTTGAGCCCAAAAATCATTGGGTTTACCATAAATGAACTCTTGCTTGTAGGAAGACACTGATCCTGGGGTTTAACTACTTTCCTGAAGGCAAATTCAGACCAGAGATCTCATCCCTTAAAAACACTCTGCTTTAAGGCAAGAATCATCCTATTCTTTCCAGCATCTCCAATATAGTAAGAAACATGAGCATGCCCAGAAAAAAAGAACTGTGTTTCCTTCTCATACAGACCATATGTAGTTCAACTCTGCTTATGAAACTGATACAAAACACAGCTCCTCTGACATAAATCCTCTTTAGTTAATAGTGAGAATAGAGTATGGTTCGTGAACTGTGAAAAATCATTTGAGCCAAAAATTCACTGGGTAACCAGAAATGAACTCTTGCTTGTACGAAGACACTGATCCTGGGGTTTAACTCCTTTTCTGAAGGCAAATTCAGACCAGAGTTCTCATCCCTGAAAAACACTCTGTTTTAAAGCAAGAATCATCCTCTTCTTTCCAGCATCTCCAATATAGTAAGAAACATGAGCATGCCCAGAAAAAAAGAACTGTGTTTCCTTCTCATACAGACCATATGTAGTTCAACTCTGCTTATGAAACTGATACAAAACACAGCTCCTCTGACATAAATCCTCTTTAGTTAATAGTGAGAATAGAGTATGGTTCGTGAACTGTGAAAAATCATTTGAGCCAAAAATTCACTGGGTTTACCAGAAATGAACTCTTGCTTGTAGGAAGACACTGATCCTGGGGTTTAACTCCTTTTCTGAAGGCAAATTCAGACCAGAGTTCTCATCCCTGAAAAACACTCTGTTTTAAGGCAAGAATCATCCTCTTCTTTCTAGCGTCTCAAATATAGTAAGAAACATGACCATGCCCAGAAAAAAAGAACTGTGTTTCCTACTCATACAGACCATATGTAGTTCAACTCTGCTTCTGAACCTGATACAAGAACAGCTGCTCTTACATAAATCCTTATTGGTTAATAGTGAGAATAGCATAGGGATCGTTAACTGTGAAAACTCATTTGAGCCCAAAATTCACTGGGTTTACCAGAAATGTACTCTTGCTTGTAGGAAGACACAGATCCTGGGGTTTAACTCCTTTTCTGAAGGGAAATTCAGACCAGAGTTCTCATCCCTGAAACACACTCTGTTTAAACGAAGAAGCACGCTCTTCTTTCCAGAGTCTAAAACAGCAATAACCATGAGCATGGCCTGGAAAACAGAAATTTGTTTCCTATTCATACGGACCATGTGTAGTACAACTCTGCTTATGAAACTGATACAGACCACAGCTCCTCTTACATAAATGCTCTTTAGTTAATAGTGTGAATAGCGTAGGGTTCCTGAACTGCGAAAAATCATTTGAGCACAAAAATCACTGGGTTTACCATAAATGAACTCTTGCCTGTAGGAAGACACTGATCCTGGAATTTAACTCCTTTTCAGAAGACAAATTCAGACCAGAGTTCTCATCCCTGAAAAACACTGTGTTTTAAGGCAAGAATCATCCTATTCTTTCCAGCGTCTCCAATATAGTAAGAAACATGAGCATGCCCAGAAAAAAAGAACTGTGTTTCCTTCTCATACAGACCATATGTAGTTCAACTCTGCTTATGAAACTGATACAAAACACAGCTCCTCTGACATAAATCCTCTTTGGTTAATAGTGAGAATAGCATATGGTTTGTGAACTGCGAAAAAACATTTGAGCCCAAAATTCACTGGGATTACCAGAAATGCACTCTTATTGTAGGAAGACACTCATCCTGGGGGTTAACTCCGTTTCTGCAGAGATATTCAGACCAGAGTTCTGATCCCTGAAACACACTCTGTTTTAACGAAGAAGCAAGCTCTTCTTTCCAGAGTCTAAAATACAGCAAGAACCATGAGCATGCCCAGAAAAAAAGAACTGTGTTTCCTACTCATACGGTCCATATATAGTTCATCTCTGCTTATGAAACTGATAAAAACCACTGTTCCTCTTACATAAATCCTCTCTAGTTAATAGTGAGAATAGAGTATGTATCGTGAACTGCGAAAAATCATTGGAGCCCAAAATTCACTGGGTAACCAGAAATGAACTCTTGCTTGTATGAAGACACAGATCCTGGGGTTTAACTCCTTTATTGAAGGGAAATACAGACCAGAGTTATCATACCTGAAACACACTCTGTTTTAACGCAAGAAACAAGCTCTTCATTCTAGAGTCTAAAATACAGCAAGAACCATGAGCATGCCCTGAAAAATAAACTGTATTTCCTACTCAAACGGACCATATGTAGTTCAACTCTGCTTATGAAACTGATAAAAACCATAGCTCCTCTTACATAAATTCTCTTTAGTTAATAGTAAGAATCATGTTGGGTTCGTGAAATGCGAAAAATCATTTGGGCCAAAAAATCACTGGGTTTACCAAAAATGAACTCTTGCTTGTAGGAAGACACTGATCCTGGGCTTTAACTCCGTTTCTGAAGGCAAATTCAGAACAGAGTTCTCATACCTGAATAACACTCTGTTTTAAGGCAAGAATCATCCTCTTCTTTCCAGCGTCTCCAATATAGTAAGAAACATGAGCATGCCCAGAAAAAAAGAACTGTGTTTCCTTCTCATACAGACCATATGTAGTTCAACTCTGCTTATGAAACTGAAACAAACCACAGCTCCTCTTACATAAATGCTCTTTAGTTAATAGTTTGAATAGCATAGGGTTCCTGAACTGTGAAAAATCATTTGGCCCAAAAATCACTGGGTTTACCAGAAATGAACTCTTGCTTGTAGGAAGACACAGATCCTGGGGTTTAACTCCTTTTCTGAAGGGAAATTCAGACCAAAGTTCTCATCCCTGATACACATTCTGTTTATCGCAAGAGACAAGCTCTTCATTCTAGAGTCTAAAATACAGCAAGAACCATGAGCATGCCCTGAAAAAAAAAACTGTGTTTCCTACTCAGACAGACCATATGTAGTTCAACTCTGCTTATGAAAATGATATAAACCACAGCTCCTCTTACATAAATCCTCTTTAGTTAATAGTGAGAATAGCGTATGGTTCGTGAAGTGGGAAAAATCATTTGAGAACAAAATTCAGCGGGTTTACCAGAAATGTACTCTTGCTTGTAGGAAGACACAGATTATGGGGTTTAACTCCTTTTCTGCAGGGAAATTCAGACCAGAGTTCTCATCCCTGAAACACACTCTGTTTAAACTAAGAAGGAGGCTCTTCTTTCCAGAGTCTAAAAAACAGCAATAACAATGAGCATGGCCTGAAAAAAAGAACTCTGTTTCCTATTCATATGGACCATATGTAGTTCACCTCTGCTTATGAAACTGATACAGACCACACTTCCTTTTACATAAATGCTCTTTAGTTAATAGTGTGAATAGCGTAGGGTTCCTGAACTGCGAAAAATCATTTGAGCCCCAAAATCACTGGGTTTACCATAAATAAACTCTTGCCTGTAGGAAGACACTGATCCTGGGGTTTAATTCCTTTTCTGAAGACAAATTCAGACCAGAGCTCTCATCCCTGAAAAACACTCTGTTTTAAGGCAAGAATCATCCTATTCTTTCCAGTGTCTCCAATATAGTAAGAAATATGAGCATGCCCAGAAAAAATGAACTGTGTTTCCTCCTCATACAGACCATATGTAGTTCAACTATGCTTATGAAACATATACAAAACACAGCTCCTCTGACATAAATCCTCTTTAGTTAATAGTGAGAATAGCGTATGGTTTGTAAACTGCAAAAATCATTTGAGCACAAAATTAACTGGGATTACCAGAAATGAACACTTGCTTGTAGGAAGACACTAATCCTGGGGTTTAACTCCTTTTCTGAAGACAAATTCAGACCAGAGTTCTCATCCCTGAAAAGCACTCTGTTTTAAGGCAAGAATCAACCTATTCTTTCCAGTGTCTCCAATATAGTAAGAAACACGAGCATGCCCAGAAAAAAAGAACTGTGTTTCCTTCTCATACAGACCATATGTAGTTCAACTCTGCTTATGAAACTGAAACAAACCACAGCTCCTATTACATAAATCCTCTTAGGTTAATAGTGAGAAAGCGTATGATTCGTGAACTGCGAAAAATCATTTGAGCCCAAAATTCACTGGGCTTACCATAAATGAACTCTTGCCTGTAGGAAGACACTGATCCTGGGGTTTAATTCCGTTTCTGAAGGCAAATTCAGACCAGAGTTCTCATCCCTGAAAAACACTCTGTTTTAAGGCAAGAATCATCCTCTTTTTTCCAGCGTCTCCAATATAATAAGAAACATGAGCATGCCCAGAAAAATGAACTGTGTTTCCTACTCATACAGACCATATGTAGTTCAACTCTGCTTATGAAACTGATACAAAGCACAGCTGCTCTTAAATAAATCCTCTTTGGTTAATAGTGAGAATAGTGCATGGTTCGTGAACTGCGAAAAAACATTTGAGCCCCAAATTCACTGGGTTTACCAGAAATGAAATCTTGCTTGTAGGAAGACATAGACCCTGGGGTTCTCTCCGTTTCTGCAGGGAAATTAAGACCAGAGTTCTCATCCCTGAAACACACTCTGTTTAAACGAAGAAGCACTCTCTTCTTTCCAGAGTCTAAAATACAGCAATAACCATGAGCATGGCCTGAAAAAAAGAACTCTGTTTCCTATTCATATGGACCATATGTAGTTCACCTCTGCTTATGAAACTGATACAGACCACACCTCCTCTTACATAAATGCTCTTTAGATAATAGTGTGAATAGCATAGGGTTCCTGAACTGTGAAAAATCACTTGAGCCCAAAAATCACTGGGTTTACCAGAAATGAACTCTTGCTTGTAGGAAGACACTGATCCTGGGGTTTTACTCCGTTTCTGAAGGCAAATTCAGACCAGAGTTCTCATGCCTGAAAAACACTCTGTTTTAAGGCAAGAATCATCCTTTTCTTTCCAGCGTCTCCAATATAGTAAGAAAAATGAGCATGCCCAGAAAATAGAACTGTGTTTCCGACTCATACAGAAAATATGTAGTTCAACTCTGCTTATGAAACTTATACAAACCGCAGCTCCTCTTACATAAATCCTCTTTAGTTAATAGTGAGAATAGCATAGGGTTCGTGAACTGTGAAAAATCATTTGAGCCCAAAATTCACTGGGTTTACCAGAAATGCACTCTTATTGTAGGAAGACACAGATCCTGGGGTTTAACTCCGTTTCTGTAGGGAAATTCAGACCAGAGTTCTCATCCCTGAAACAAACTCTGTTTTAACGAAGAAGCAGGCTCTTCTTTCCAGAGTCTAAAATACAGCAAGAACCATGAGCATTGCCTGAAAAAAGAACTGTGTTTCCTATTCATACGAACCATATTTAGTTCAACTCTGCTTATGAAACTGATACAGACCACACCTCGTCTTACATAATTGCTCTTTTTTTAATAGTGAGAATAGCGTTCGGTTACTGAACTTCGAAAAATCATTTGAGCCCAAAATTCACTGGGTTTACCAGAACTGAAATCTTTCTTGTAGGAAGACACAGATCCTGGGGTTTACCTCCGTTTCTGAAGACAAAGTGAGACCAGAATTCTCAACCCTGAAAAACACTCTGTTTTAAGGCAGGAAACAAGCTCTTCTTTCCAGCGTCTCCAATACAGCAAGAACCATGAGCATGCCCAGAAAAAAGAACTGTGTTTCTGACTCATACAGAAAATATGTAGTTCAACTCTGCTTATGAAACTGATACAAACCACAGCTCCTCTTACATAAATCCTCATTGGTTAATAGTGAGAACAGCGTAGGGTTCGTTAACTGCGAAAAATCATTTGAGCCCAAAATTCACTGGGTTTACCAGAAATCTACTCTTGCTTGTAGGAAATAACAGATCCTGGGGTTTAACTCCTTTTCTGCAGGGAAATTCAGACCAGAGTTTTCATCCCTGAAACACACTCTGTTTAAACGAAGAAGCATGCTCTTTTTTCCAGAGTCTAAAAAACAGCAGTAACCATGAGCATGGCCTGGAAAAAAGATCACTGTTTCCTATTCATACGGACCATATGTAGTTCAGCTCTGCTTATGAAACTGATACAGACCACACCTCCTCTAACATAAATGCTCTTTAGTTAATAGTGTGAATAGCGTAGGGTTCCTAAACTGTGAAAAATCATTTGAGCCCAAAAATCACTGGGCTTACCAAAAATGAACTCTTGCTTGTAGGAAGACACTGATCCTGGGGTTTAACTCCTTTTCTGAAGACAAATTCAGACCAGAGTTCTCATCCCTGAAAAACACTCTGTTTTAAGGCAAGAATCATCCTATTCTTTCCAGCGTCTCCAATATAGTAAGAAACATGAGCATGCCCAGAAAAAAAGAACTCTCTTTCCTTCTCATACAGACCATATGTAGTTCAACTCTGCTTATGAAACTGATACAAACCACAGCTCCTCTTACATAAATCCTCTTTAGTTAATAGTGAGAATAGCGTATGTTTGGTGAACTGCGAAAAATCATTTGATCCCAAAATTCCCTGGGTTTACCAGAAATGAACTCTTGCTTGTAGGAAGACACCCATATTGGGGTTTAACTCCTTTTCTGTAGGGAAATTCAGACCAGAGTTCTCATCCCTGAAACACACTCTGTTTTAACGAAGAAGCAAGCTCTTCTTTCCAGAGTCTAAAATACAGCAAGAACCATGAGCATGGCATGAAAAAAAGAACGGACCATATTTATTTCAACTCTGCTTATGAAACTGATACAGACCACACCTCGTATTACATAATTGCTCTTTTTTTAATAGTGAGAATAGCATTCAGTTCCTGAACTTCAAAAAATCATTTGAGCCCAAAATTCACTGGCTTTACTAGTACTGAACTATTTCTTGTTGGAAGACACAGATCCTGGGGTTTAACTCCGATACTGAAGACAAATTCAGACCAGAATTCTCCACCTTGAAAAACACTCTGTTTTAAGGCAAGATCCAGCTCTTCTTTCCAGCGTCTCCAATACAGCAAGAACCATGAGCATGCCCAGAAAAAAAGAACTGTGTTTCCTACTCATACGGACCATATGTAGTTCAACTCTGCTTATGAAACTGAAACAAACCACAGCTCCTCTTACATAAATGCTCTTTAGTTAATAGTGTGAATAGCATAGGGTTCCTGAACTGTGAAAAATCATTTGAGCCCAAAAATCACTGGGTTTACCATAAATGAACTCTTGCTTGTAGGAAGACACAGATCCTGGGGTTTAACTCCTTTTCTGAAGGGAAATTCAGACCAGAGTTCTCATCCCTGAAACACACTCTGTTTAACGCAAGAGACAAGCTCTTCATTCTAGAGTCTAAAATACAGCAAGAACCATGAGCATGCCCTGAAAAAAAAAAACTGTGTTTCCTACTCAGACAGACCATATGTAGTTCAACTCTGCTTATGAAACTGATACAAACCACAGCTCCTCTTACATAAATCCTCTTTAGTTAATAGTGAGAATAGCGTATGGTTCATGAACTGGTTAAAATCATTTGAGAACAAAATTCCCTGGGTAACCAGAAATGAACTCTTGCTTGTAGGAAGACACTAATCCTGGGGTATAACTACTTTTCTGAAGACAAATTCAGACCAGAGTTCTCATCCCTGAAAAGCTCTCTGTTTTAAGGCAAGAATCATCCTATTCTTTCCAGCGTCTCCAATATAGTAAGAAACATGAGCATGCCCAGAAAATAGAACTGTGTTTCCTATTCATATGGACCATATGTAGTTCAACGCTGCTTATGAAACTGTTACAGACTACACCTCCTCTTACATAAATGCTCTTTAGTTAATAGTGTGAATAGCATAGGGTTCCTGAACTGTGAAAAATCATTTGAGCCCAAAAATCACTGGGTTTACCAGAAATGAACTCTTGCTTGTAGGAAGACACAGATCCTGGGGTTTAACTCCTTTTCTGAAGGGAAATTCAGACGAGAGTTCTCATCCCTGAAACACACTCTGTTTTAACGCAAGAAACAAGCTCTTCATTCTAGAGTATAAAATACAGAAAGAACCATGAGCATGACCTGAAAAAAAAAACTGTGTTTCCTACTCAGACGGACCATATGTAGTTCAACTCTGCTTATGAAACTGATACAAACCACAGCTCCTCTTACATAAATCCTCTTTAGTTAATAGTGAGAATATCGTATGGTTCGTGAAGTGGGAAAAATTATTTGAGAACAAAATTCAGTGGGTTTACCAGAAATGTACTCTTGCTTGTAGGAAGACACAGATTCTGGGGTTTAACTCCTTTTCTGCAGGGAAATTCAGACCAGAGTTCTCATCCCTGAAACACACTCTGTTTAAACTAAGAAGGAGGCTCTTCTTTCCAGAGTCTAAAAAACAGCAATAACCATGAGCATGGCCTGAAAAAAAGAACTCTGTTTCCTATTCATGTGGACCATATGTAGTTCACCTCTGCTTATGAAACTGATACAGACCACACTTCCTTTTACATAAATGCTCTTTAGTTAATAGTGTGAATAGCGTAGGGTTACTGAACTGCTAAAAATCATTTGAGCCCCAAAATCACTGGGTTTACCATAAATAAACTCTTGCCTGTAGGAAGACACTGATCCTGGGGTTTAATTCCTTTTCTGAAGACAAATTCAGACCAGAGCTCTCATCCCTGAAAAACACTCTGTTTTAAGGCAAGAATCATCCTATTCTTTCCAGTGTCTCCAATATAGTAAGAAATATGAGCATGCACAGAAAAAATGAACTGTGTTTCCTTCTCATACAGACCATATGTAGTTCAACTATGCTTATGAAACATATACAAAACACAGCACCTCTGACATAAATCCGATTTAGTTAATAGTGAGAATAGCGTATGGTTCGTGAACTGGGAAAAATCATTTGAGAACAAAATTCACTGGGTAACCAGAAATAAACTCTTGCTTGTAGGAAGACACTGATCCTGGGGTTTAACTCTGTTTCTGAAGGCAATTCAGACCAGAGTTCTCATCCCTGAAAAACACTCTGTTTTAAGGCAAGAATCATCCTCTTCTCTCAAGCGTCTCCAAAATAGTAAGAAACATGAGCATGCCCAGAAACAAAAGAACTGTGTTTCCTACTCATACAGACCATATGTAGTTCAACGCTGCTTATGAACCTGTTACAAAGCACAACTGCTCTTAGATAAATCCTCTTTGGTTAATAGTGAGAATAGCGTATGGTTTGTGGACTGCGAAAAAACTTTTGAGCCTCAAATTCACTGGGTTTACCAGAAATGAAATCTTGCTTGTAGGAAGACACAGATCCTGGCGTTTAACTCCTTTTCTGCAGGGAAATTCAGACCAGAGTTCTCATCCCTGAAACACACTCTGTTTAAACTAAGAAGGAGGCTCTTCTTTCCAGAGTCTAAAATACAGCAATAACGATGAGCATGGCCTGAAAAAAAGAACTCTGTTTCCTATTCATATGGACCATATGTAGTTCACCTCTGCTTATGAAACTGATACAGACCACACCTCCTCTTACATAAATGCTCTTTAGTTAATAGTGTGAATAGCGTAGGGTTCCCAAACTGCGAAAAATCATTTGAGTCCAAAAATCACTGGGTTTACCAGAAATGAACTCTTGCTTGTAGGAAGACACAGATCCTGGGGTTTAACTCCTTTTCTGAAGGGAAATTCAGACGAGAGTTCTCATCCCTGAAACACACTCTGTTTTAAGGCAAGAATCATCCTCTTCTTTCCAGCGTCTCCAATATAGTAAGAAACATGAGCATGCCCAGAAAAAAAGAACTGCGTTTCCGACTCATACAGACCATATGTAGTTCAACTCTGCTCATGAAACTGATGCAAACAACAGCTCCTCTCACATAAATACTCTTTAGTTAATAGTGAGAATAGCATATGGTTCGTGAACTGCGAAAAATCATTTGAGCTCAAAATTCACTGGGTAACCAGAAATGAACTCTTGCTTGTAGGAAGACACAGATCCTGGAGTTTAACTCCTTTTCTGCAGGGAAATTCAGACCAGAGTTCTCATCCCTGAAACACACTGTGTTTAAATGAAGAAGCACGCTCTTCTTTCCAGAGTCTAAAATACAGCATTAACCATGAACTTGGCCTGGAAAACAGAACTCTGTTTCCTATTCATAGGGTCCATATGTAGTTCAACTCTGCTTATGAAACTGATACAGACCACACCTCCTCTTACATAAATGCTCTTTAGTTAATAGTGTGATTAGCGTAGGGTTCCCGAACTGCGAAAAATCATTTGAGTCCAAAAATCACTGGGTTTACCAGAAATGAACTCTTGCTTGTAGGAAGACACAGATCCTGGGGTTTAACTCCTTTTCTGAAGACAAATTCAGAGCAGAGTTCTCATCCCTGAAACACACTCTGTCTTAAGACAAGAAGCATCCTATTCTTTCCAGCGTCTCCAATATAGTAAGAAACATGAGCATGCCCAGAAAAAAAGAACTGTGTTTCCTAATCAAACAGTCCATATGTAGTTCAACTCTGCTTATGAAACTGATACAAAGCACAGCTGCTCTTAAATAAATCCTCATTGGTTCATAGTGAGAATTGCGTAGGGTTTGTTAACTGCGAAAAATCATTTGACCCCAAAAATCCCTGGGTTTACCAGAAATGAACTCTTGCTTGTAGGAAGACACTGATCCTGGGGTTTTACTCCTTTTCTGCAGGGAAATTCAGACTAGAGTTCTCATCCCTGAAACACACTCTGTTTAAACTACGAAGCACGCTCTTCTTTCCAGAGTCTAAAATACAGCAATAACCATGAGCATGGCCTGGAAAAAAGAACACTGTTTCCTATTCATACGGACCATATGTAGTTCAGCTATGCTTATGAAACTGATACAGACCACACCTCCTCTTACATAAATGCTCTTTAGTTAATAGTGTGAATAGCGTAGTGTTCCTGAACTGCGAAAAATCATTTGAGCCCAAAAATCCCTGGGTTTACCAGAAATGAACTCTTGCTTGTAGGAAGACACTGATCCTGGGGTTTTACTCTGTTTCTGAAGGCAAATTCAGACCAGAGTTCTCATCGATGAAAAACACTCTGTTTTAATGCAAGAATCATCCTCTTCTTTCCAGCGTATCCAATATAGTAACAACCATGAGCATGCCCAGAAAAAAGAACTGTGTTTCCGACTCATACAGAAAATATGTAGTTCAACTCTGCTTATGAAACTGATACAAACCACAGCTCCTCTTACATAAGTCCTCATTGGTTAATAGTGAGAATAGCGTAGGGTTCGTTAACTGCGAAAAATCATTTGAGCCCAAAATTCACTGGGTTTACCAGGAATCTACTCTTGCTTGCAGGAAATAACAGATCCTGGGGTTTAACTCCTTTTCTGCAGGGAAATTCAGACCAGAGTTTTCATCCCTGAAACACACTCTGTTTAAACGAAGAAGCATGCTCTTTTTTCCAGAGTCTAAAAAACAGCAGTAACCATGAGCATGGCCTGGAAAAAAGATCACTGTTTCCTATTCATACGGACCATATGTAGTTCAGCTCTGCTTATGAAACTGATACAGACCACACCTCCTCTAACATAAATGCTCTTTAGTTAATAGTGTGAATAGCGTAGGGTTCCTAAACTGTGAAAAATCATTTGAGCCCAAAAATCACTGGGCTTACCAAAAATGAACTCTTGCTTGTAGGAAGACACTGATCCTGGGGTTTAACTCCTTTTCTGAAGACAAATTCAGACCAGAGTTCTCATCCCTGAAAAACACTCTGTTTTAAGGCAAGAATCATCCTATTCTTTCCAGCGTCTCCAATATAGTAAGAAACATGAGCATGCCCAGAAAAAAAGAACTCTCTTTCCTTCTCATACAGACCATATGTAGTTCAACTCTGCTTATGAAACTGATACAAACCACAGCTCCTCTTACATAAATCCTCTTTAGTTAATAGTGAGAATAGCGTATGTTTGGTGAACTGCGAAAAATCATTTGATCCCAAAATTCCCTGGGTTTACCAGAAATGAACTCTTGCTTGTAGGAAGACACCCATATTGGGGTTTAACTCCTTTTCTGTAGGGAAATTCAGACCAGAGTTCTCATCCCTGAAACACACTCTGTTTTAACAAAGAAGCAAGCTCTTCTTTCCAGAGTCTAAAATACAGCAAGAACCATGAGCATGGCATGAAAAAAAGAACGGACCATATTTATTTCAACTCTGCTTATGAAATTGATACAGACCACACCTCGTATTACATAATTGCTCTTTTTTTAATAGTGAGAATAGCATTCAGTTCCTGAACTTCAAAAAATCATTTGAGCCCAAAATTCACTGGCTTTACTAGTACTGAACTATTTCTTGTTGGAAGACACAGATCCTGGGGTTTAACTCCGATACTGAAGACAAATTCAGACCAGAATTCTCCACCTTGAAAAACACTCTGTTTTAAGGCAAGATCCAGAACTTCTTTCCAGCGTCTCCAATACAGCAAGAACCATGAGCATGCCCAGAAAAAACGAACTGTGTTTCCTACTCATACGGACCATATGTAGTTCAACTCTGCTTATGAAATTGATACAAAACACAGCTCCTCTGACATACATCCTCTTTAGTTAATATTGAGAATAGCATATGGTTCGTGAACTGCGAAAAATCATTTGAGCTCAAAATTCACTGGGTAACCAGAAATGAACTCTTGCTTGTACAAAGACACTGATCCTGGGGTTTACCTCCTTTTCTGCAGGGAAATTCAGACCATAGTTCTCATCCCAGAAACACACTCTGATTAAACGAAGAACCACGCTCTTCTTTCCAGAGTCTAAAATACAGCAATAACCATGAGCATGGCCTGAAGAAAAGAACTCTATTTCCTATTCATACGAACCATATGTAGTTCAACTCTGCTTATGATACTGATACAGACACCACCTCCTCTTACATAAATGCTCCATAGTTAATAGTGTGAATAGTGTAGGGTTCCTGAACTGTGAAAAATCATTTGAGCCCAAAAATCATTGGGTTTACCATAAATGAACTCTTGCTTGTAGGAAGACACTGATCCTGGGGTTTAACTACTTTCCTGAAGGCAAATTCAGACCAGAGATCTCATCCCTTAAAAACACTCTGCTTTAAGGCAAGAATCATCCTATTCTTTCCAGCATCTCCAATATAGTAAGAAACATGAGCATGCCCAGAAAAAAAGAACTGTGTTTCCTTCTCATACAGACCATATGTAGTTCAACTCTGCTTATGAAACTGATACAAAACACAGCTCCTCTGACATAAATCCTCTTTAGTTAATAGTGAGAATAGAGTATGGTTCGTGAACTGTGAAAAATCATTTGAGCCAAAAATTCACTGGGTAACCAGAAATGAACTCTTGCTTGTACGAAGACACTGATCCTGGGGTTTAACTCCTTTTCTGAAGGCAAATTCAGACCAGAGTTCTCATCCCTGAAAAACACTCTGTTTTAAAGCAAGAATCATCCTCTTCTTTCCAGCATCTCCAATATAGTAAGAAACATGAGCATGCCCAGAAAAAAAGAACTGTGTTTCCTTCTCATACAGACCATATGTAGTTCAACTCTGCTTATGAAACTGATACAAAACACAGCTCCTCTGACATAAATCCTCTTTAGTTAATAGTGAGAATAGAGTATGGTTCGTGAACTGTGAAAAATCATTTGAGCCAAAAATTCACTGGGTTTACCAGAAATGAACTCTTGCTTGTACGAAGACACTGATCCTGGGGTTTAACTCCTTTTCTGAAGACAAATTCAGACCAGAGTTCTCATCCCTGAAAAACACTCTGTTTTAAGGCAAGAATCATCCTCTTCTTTCTAGCGTCTCAAATATAGTAAGAAACATGACCATGCCCAGAAAAAAAGAACTGTGTTTCCTACTCATACAGACCATATGTAGTTCAACTCTGCTTCTGAACCTGATACAAGAACAGCTGCTCTTACATAAATCCTTATTGGTTAATAGTGAGAATAGCATAGGGATCGTTAACTGTGAAAACTCATTTGAGCCCAAAATTCACTGGGTTTACCAGAAATGTACTCTTGCTTGTAGGAAGACACAGATCCTGGGGTTTAACTCCTTTTCTGAAGGGAAATTCAGACCAGAGTTCTCATCCCTGAAACACACTCTGTTTAAACGAAGAAGCACGCTCTTCTTTCCAGAGTCTAAAACAGCAATAACCATGAGCATGGCCTGGAAAACAGAAATTTGTTTCCTATTCATACGGACCATGTGTAGTACAACTCTGCTTATGAAACTGATACAGACCACAGCTCCTCTTACATAAATGCTCTTTAGTTAATAGTGTGAATAGCGTAGGGTTCCTGAACTGCGAAAAATCATTTGAGCACAAAAATCACTGGGTTTACCATAAATGAACTCTTGCCTGTAGGAAGACACTGATCCTGGAATTTAACTCCTTTTCAGAAGACAAATTCAGACCAGAGTTCTCATCCCTGAAAAACACTGTGTTTTAAGGCAAGAATCATCCTATTCTTTCCAGCGTCTCCAATATAGTAAGAAACATGAGCATGCCCAGAAAAAAAGAACTGTGTTTCCTTCTCATACAGACCATATGTAGTTCAACTCTGCTTATGAAACTGATACAAAACACAGCTCCTCTGACATAAATCCTCTTTGGTTAATAGTGAGAATAGCATATGGTTTGTGAACTGCGAAAAAACATTTGAGCCCAAAATTCACTGGGATTACCAGAAATGCACTCTTATTGTAGGAAGACACTCATCCTGGGGGTTAACTCCGTTTCTGCAGAGATATTCAGACCAGAGTTCTGATCCCTGAAACACACTCTGTTTTAACGAAGAAGCAAGCTCTTCTTTCCAGAGTCTAAAATACAGCAAGAACCATGAGCATGCCCAGAAAAAAAGAACTGTGTTTCCTACTCATACGGTCCATATATAGTTCATCTCTGCTTATGAAACTGATAAAAACCACTGTTCCTCTTACATAAATCCTCTCTAGTTAATAGTGAGAATAGAGTATGTATCGTGAACTGCGAAAAATCATTGGAGCCCAAAATTCACTGGGTAACCAGAAATGAACTCTTGCTTGTATGAAGACACAGATCCTGGGGTTTAACTCCTTTATTGAAGGGAAATACAGACCAGAGTTATCATACCTGAAACACACTCTGTTTTAACGCAAGAAACAAGCTCTTCATTCTAGAGTCTAAAATACAGCAAGAACCATGAGCATGCCCTGAAAAATAAACTGTATTTCCTACTCAAACGGACCATATGTAGTTCAACTCTGCTTATGAAACTGATAAAAACCATAGCTCCTCTTACATAAATTCTCTTTAGTTAATAGTAAGAATCATGTTGGGTTCGTGAAATGCGAAAAATCATTTGGGCCAAAAAATCACTGGGTTTACCAAAAATGAACTCTTGCTTGTAGGAAGACACTGATCCTGGGCTTTAACTCCGTTTCTGAAGGCAAATTCAGAACAGAGTTCTCATACCTGAATAACACTCTGTTTTAAGGCAAGAATCATCCTCTTCTTTCCAGCGTCTCCAATATAGTAAGAAACATGAGCATGCCCAGAAAAAAAGAACTGTGTTTCCTTCTCATACAGACCATATGTAGTTCAACTCTGCTTATGAAACTGAAACAAACCACAGCTCCTCTTACATAAATGCTCTTTAGTTAATAGTTTGAATAGCATAGGGTTCCTGAACTGTGAAAAATCATTTGGCCCAAAAATCACTGGGTTTACCAGAAATGAACTCTTGCTTGTAGGAAGACACAGATCCTGGGGTTTAACTCCTTTTCTGAAGGGAAATTCAGACCAAAGTTCTCATCCCTGATACACATTCTGTTTATCGCAAGAGACAAGCTCTTCATTCTAGAGTCTAAAATACAGCAAGAACCATGAGCATGCCCTGAAAAAAAAAACTGTGTTTCCTACTCAGACAGACCATATGTAGTTCAACTCTGCTTATGAAAATGATATAAACCACAGCTCCTCTTACATAAATCCTCTTTAGTTAATAGTGAGAATAGCGTATGGTTCGTGAAGTGGGAAAAATCATTTGAGAACAAAATTCAGCGGGTTTACCAGAAATGTACTCTTGCTTGTAGGAAGACACAGATTATGGGGTTTAACTCCTTTTCTGCAGGGAAATTCAGACCAGAGTTCTCATCCCTGAAACACACTCTGTTTAAACTAAGAAGGAGGCTCTTCTTTCCAGAGTCTAAAAAACAGCAATAACAATGAGCATGGCCTGAAAAAAAGAACTCTGTTTCCTATTCATATGGACCATATGTAGTTCACCTCTGCTTATGAAACTGATACAGACCACACTTCCTTTTACATAAATGCTCTTTAGTTAATAGTGTGAATAGCGTAGGGTTCCTGAACTGCGAAAAATCATTTGAGCCCCAAAATCACTGGGTTTACCATAAATAAACTCTTGCCTGTAGGAAGACACTGATCCTGGGGTTTAATTCCTTTTCTGAAGACAAATTCAGACCAGAGCTCTCATCCCTGAAAAACACTCTGTTTTAAGGCAAGAATCATCCTATTCTTTCCAGTGTCTCCAATATAGTAAGAAATATGAGCATGCCCAGAAAAAATGAACTGTGTTTCCTCCTCATACAGACCATATGTAGTTCAACTATGCTTATGAAACATATACAAAACACAGCTCCTCTGACATAAATCCTCTTTAGTTAATAGTGAGAATAGCGTATGGTTTGTAAACTGCAAAAATCATTTGAGCACAAAATTAACTGGGATTACCAGAAATGAACACTTGCTTGTAGGAAGACACTAATCCTGGGGTTTAACTCCTTTTCTGAAGACAAATTCAGACCAGAGTTCTCATCCCTGAAAAGCACTCTGTTTTAAGGCAAGAATCAACCTATTCTTTCCAGTGTCTCCAATATAGTAAGAAACACGAGCATGCCCAGAAAAAAAGAACTGTGTTTCCTTCTCATACAGACCATATGTAGTTCAACTCTGCTTATGAAACTGAAACAAACCACAGCTCCTATTACATAAATCCTCTTAGGTTAATAGTGAGAAAGCGTATGATTCGTGAACTGCGAAAAATCATTTGAGCCCAAAATTCACTGGGCTTACCATAAATGAACTCTTGCCTGTAGGAAGACACTGATCCTGGGGTTTAATTCCGTTTCTGAAGGCAAATTCAGACCAGAGTTCTCATCCCTGAAAAACACTCTGTTTTAAGGCAAGAATCATCCTCTTTTTTCCAGCGTCTCCAATATAATAAGAAACATGAGCATGCCCAGAAAAATGAACTGTGTTTCCTACTCATACAGACCATATGTAGTTCAACTCTGCTTATGAAACTGATACAAAGCACAGCTGCTCTTAAATAAATCCTCTTTGGTTAATAGTGAGAATAGTGCATGGTTCGTGAACTGCGAAAAAACATTTGAGCCCCAAATTCACTGGGTTTACCAGAAATGAAATCTTGCTTGTAGGAAGACATAGACCCTGGGGTTCTCTCCGTTTCTGCAGGGAAATTAAGACCAGAGTTCTCATCCCTGAAACACACTCTGTTTAAACGAAGAAGCACTCTCTTCTTTCCAGAGTCTAAAATACAGCAATAACCATGAGCATGGCCTGAAAAAAAGAACTCTGTTTCCTATTCATATGGACCATATGTAGTTCACCTCTGCTTATGAAACTGATACAGACCACACCTCCTCTTACATAAATGCTCTTTAGATAATAGTGTGAATAGCATAGGGTTCCTGAACTGTGAAAAATCACTTGAGCCCAAAAATCACTGGGTTTACCAGAAATGAACTCTTGCTTGTAGGAAGACACTGATCCTGGGGTTTTACTCCGTTTCTGAAGGCAAATTCAGACCAGAGTTCTCATGCCTGAAAAACACTCTGTTTTAAGGCAAGAATCATCCTTTTCTTTCCAGCGTCTCCAATATAGTAAGAAAAATGAGCATGCCCAGAAAATAGAACTGTGTTTCCGACTCATACAGAAAATATGTAGTTCAACTCTGCTTATGAAACTTATACAAACCGCAGCTCCTCTTACATAAATCCTCTTTAGTTAATAGTGAGAATAGCATAGGGTTCGTGAACTGTGAAAAATCATTTGAGCCCAAAATTCACTGGGTTTACCAGAAATGCACTCTTATTGTAGGAAGACACAGATCCTGGGGTTTAACTCCGTTTCTGTAGGGAAATTCAGACCAGAGTTCTCATCCCTGAAACAAACTCTGTTTTAACGAAGAAGCAGGCTCTTCTTTCCAGAGTCTAAAATACAGCAAGAACCATGAGCATTGCCTGAAAAAAGAACTGTGTTTCCTATTCATACGAACCATATTTAGTTCAACTCTGCTTATGAAACTGATACAGACCACACCTCGTCTTACATAATTGCTCTTTTTTTAATAGTGAGAATAGCGTTCGGTTACTGAACTTCGAAAAATCATTTGAGCCCAAAATTCACTGGGTTTACCAGAACTGAAATCTTTCTTGTAGGAAGACACAGATCCTGGGGTTTACCTCCGTTTCTGAAGACAAAGTGAGACCAGAATTCTCAACCCTGAAAAACACTCTGTTTTAAGGCAGGAAACAAGCTCTTCTTTCCAGCGTCTCCAATACAGCAAGAACCATGAGCATGCCCAGAAAAAAGAACTGTGTTTCTGACTCATACAGAAAATATGTAGTTCAACTCTGCTTATGAAACTGATACAAACCACAGCTCCTCTTACATAAATCCTCATTGGTTAATAGTGAGAACAGCGTAGGGTTCGTTAACTGCGAAAAATCATTTGAGCCCAAAATTCACTGGGTTTACCAGAAATCTACTCTTGCTTGTAGGAAATAACAGATCCTGGGGTTTAACTCCTTTTCTGCAGGGAAATTCAGACCAGAGTTTTCATCCCTGAAACACACTCTGTTTAAACGAAGAAGCATGCTCTTTTTTCCAGAGTCTAAAAAACAGCAGTAACCATGAGCATGGCCTGGAAAAAAGATCACTGTTTCCTATTCATACGGACCATATGTAGTTCAGCTCTGCTTATGAAACTGATACAGACCACACCTCCTCTAACATAAATGCTCTTTAGTTAATAGTGTGAATAGCGTAGGGTTCCTAAACTGTGAAAAATCATTTGAGCCCAAAAATCACTGGGCTTACCAAAAATGAACTCTTGCTTGTAGGAAGACACTGATCCTGGGGTTTAACTCCTTTTCTGAAGACAAATTCAGACCAGAGTTCTCATCCCTGAAAAACACTCTGTTTTAAGGCAAGAATCATCCTATTCTTTCCAGCGTCTCCAATATAGTAAGAAACATGAGCATGCCCAGAAAAAAAGAACTCTCTTTCCTTCTCATACAGACCATATGTAGTTCAACTCTGCTTATGAAACTGATACAAACCACAGCTCCTCTTACATAAATCCTCTTTAGTTAATAGTGAGAATAGCGTATGTTTGGTGAACTGCGAAAAATCATTTGATCCCAAAATTCCCTGGGTTTACCAGAAATGAACTCTTGCTTGTAGGAAGACACCCATATTGGGGTTTAACTCCTTTTCTGTAGGGAAATTCAGACCAGAGTTCTCATCCCTGAAACACACTCTGTTTTAACGAAGAAGCAAGCTCTTCTTTCCAGAGTCTAAAATACAGCAAGAACCATGAGCATGGCATGAAAAAAAGAACGGACCATATTTATTTCAACTCTGCTTATGAAACTGATACAGACCACACCTCGTATTACATAATTGCTCTTTTTTTAATAGTGAGAATAGCATTCAGTTCCTGAACTTCAAAAAATCATTTGAGCCCAAAATTCACTGGCTTTACTAGTACTGAACTATTTCTTGTTGGAAGACACAGATCCTGGGGTTTAACTCCGATACTGAAGACAAATTCAGACCAGAATTCTCCACCTTGAAAAACACTCTGTTTTAAGGCAAGATCCAGCTCTTCTTTCCAGCGTCTCCAATACAGCAAGAACCATGAGCATGCCCAGAAAAAAAGAACTGTGTTTCCTACTCATACGGACCATATGTAGTTCAACTCTGCTTATGAAATTGATACAAAACACAGCTCCTCTGACATACATCCTCTTTAGTTAATATTGAGAATAGCATATGGTTCGTGAACTGCGAAAAATCATTTGAGCTCAAAATTCACTGGGTAACCAGAAATGAACTCTTGCTTGTACGAAGACACTGATCCTGGGGTTTACCTCCTTTTCTGCAGGGAAATTCAGACCATAGTTCTCATCCCAGAAACACACTCTGATTAAACGAAGAACCACGCTCTTCTTTCCAGAGTCTAAAATACAGCAATAACCATGAGCATGGCCTGAAGAAAAGAACTCTATTTCCTATTCATACGGACCATATGTAGTTCAACTCTGCTTATGATACTGATACAGACACCACCTCCTCTTACATAAATGCTCCATAGTTAATAGTGTGAATAGCGTAGGGTTCCTGAACTGTGAAAAATCATTTGAGCCCAAAAATCATTGGGTTTACCATAAATGAACTCTTGCTTGTAGGAAGACACTGATCCTGGGGTTTAACTACTTTCCTGAAGGCAAATTCAGACCAGAGATCTCATCCCTTAAAAACACTCTGCTTTAAGGCAAGAATCATCCTATTCTTTCCAGCATCTCCAATATAGTAAGAAACATGAGCATGCCCAGAAAAAAAGAACTGTGTTTCCTTCTCATACAGACCATATGTAGTTCAACTCTGCTTATGAAACTGATACAAAGCACAGCTGCTCTTAAATAAATCCTCTTTGGTTAATAGTGAGAATAGTGCATGGTTCGTGAACTGCGAAAAAACATTTGAGCCCCAAATTCACTGGGTTTACCAGAAATGAAATCTTGCTTGTAGGAAGACATAGACCCTGGGGTTCTCTCCGTTTCTGCAGGGAAATTAAGACCAGAGTTCTCATCCCTGAAACACACTCTGTTTAAACGAAGAAGCACTCTCTTCTTTCCAGAGTCTAAAATACAGCAATAACCATGAGCATGGCCTGAAAAAAAGAACTCTGTTTCCTATTCATATGGACCATATGTAGTTCACCTCTGCTTATGAAACTGATACAGACCACACCTCCTCTTACATAAATGCTCTTTAGATAATAGTGTGAATAGCATAGGGTTCCTGAACTGTGAAAAATCACTTGAGCCCAAAAATCACTGGGTTTACCAGAAATGAACTCTTGCTTGTAGGAAGACACTGATCCTGGGGTTTTACTCCGTTTCTGAAGGCAAATTCAGACCAGAGTTCTCATGCCTGAAAAACACTCTGTTTTAAGGCAAGAATCATCCTTTTCTTTCCAGCGTCTCCAATATAGTAAGAAAAATGAGCATGCCCAGAAAATAGAACTGTGTTTCCGACTCATACAGAAAATATGTAGTTCAACTCTGCTTATGAAACTTATACAAACCGCAGCTCCTCTTACATAAATCCTCTTTAGTTAATAGTGAGAATAGCATAGGGTTCGTGAACTGTGAAAAATCATTTGAGCCCAAAATTCACTGGGTTTACCAGAAATGCACTCTTATTGTAGGAAGACACAGATCCTGGGGTTTAACTCCGTTTCTGTAGGGAAATTCAGACCAGAGTTCTCATCCCTGAAACAAACTCTGTTTTAACGAAGAAGCAGGCTCTTCTTTCCAGAGTCTAAAATACAGCAAGAACCATGAGCATTGCCTGAAAAAAGAACTGTGTTTCCTATTCATACGAACCATATTTAGTTCAACTCTGCTTATGAAACTGATACAGACCACACCTCGTCTTACATAATTGCTCTTTTTTTAATAGTGAGAATAGCGTTCGGTTACTGAACTTCGAAAAATCATTTGAGCCCAAAATTCACTGGGTTTACCAGAACTGAAATCTTTCTTGTAGGAAGACACAGATCCTGGGGTTTACCTCCGTTTCTGAAGACAAAGTGAGACCAGAATTCTCAACCCTGAAAAACACTCTGTTTTAAGGCAGGAAACAAGCTCTTCTTTCCAGCGTCTCCAATACAGCAAGAACCATGAGCATGCCCAGAAAAAAGAACTGTGTTTCTGACTCATACAGAAAATATGTAGTTCAACTCTGCTTATGAAACTGATACAAACCACAGCTCCTCTTACATAAATCCTCATTGGTTAATAGTGAGAACAGCGTAGGGTTCGTTAACTGCGAAAAATCATTTGAGCCCAAAATTCACTGGGTTTACCAGAAATCTACTCTTGCTTGTAGGAAATAACAGATCCTGGGGTTTAACTCCTTTTCTGCAGGGAAATTCAGACCAGAGTTTTCATCCCTGAAACACACTCTGTTTAAACGAAGAAGCATGCTCTTTTTTCCAGAGTCTAAAAAACAGCAGTAACCATGAGCATGGCCTGGAAAAAAGATCACTGTTTCCTATTCATACGGACCATATGTAGTTCAGCTCTGCTTATGAAACTGATACAGACCACACCTCCTCTAACATAAATGCTCTTTAGTTAATAGTGTGAATAGCGTAGGGTTCCTAAACTGTGAAAAATCATTTGAGCCCAAAAATCACTGGGCTTACCAAAAATGAACTCTTGCTTGTAGGAAGACACTGATCCTGGGGTTTAACTCCTTTTCTGAAGACAAATTCAGACCAGAGTTCTCATCCCTGAAAAACACTCTGTTTTAAGGCAAGAATCATCCTATTCTTTCCAGCGTCTCCAATATAGTAAGAAACATGAGCATGCCCAGAAAAAAAGAACTCTCTTTCCTTCTCATACAGACCATATGTAGTTCAACTCTGCTTATGAAACTGATACAAACCACAGCTCCTCTTACATAAATCCTCTTTAGTTAATAGTGAGAATAGCGTATGTTTGGTGAACTGCGAAAAATCATTTGATCCCAAAATTCCCTGGGTTTACCAGAAATGAACTCTTGCTTGTAGGAAGACACCCATATTGGGGTTTAACTCCTTTTCTGTAGGGAAATTCAGACCAGAGTTCTCATCCCTGAAACACACTCTGTTTTAACGAAGAAGCAAGCTCTTCTTTCCAGAGTCTAAAATACAGCAAGAACCATGAGCATGGCATGAAAAAAAGAACGGACCATATTTATTTCAACTCTGCTTATGAAACTGATACAGACCACACCTCGTATTACATAATTGCTCTTTTTTTAATAGTGAGAATAGCATTCAGTTCCTGAACTTCAAAAAATCATTTGAGCCCAAAATTCACTGGCTTTACTAGTACTGAACTATTTCTTGTTGGAAGACACAGATCCTGGGGTTTAACTCCGATACTGAAGACAAATTCAGACCAGAATTCTCCACCTTGAAAAACACTCTGTTTTAAGGCAAGATCCAGCTCTTCTTTCCAGCGTCTCCAATACAGCAAGAACCATGAGCATGCCCAGAAAAAAAGAACTGTGTTTCCTACTCATACGGACCATATGTAGTTCAACTCTGCTTATGAAATTGATACAAAACACAGCTCCTCTGACATACATCCTCTTTAGTTAATATTGAGAATAGCATATGGTTCGTGAACTGCGAAAAATCATTTGAGCTCAAAATTCACTGGGTAACCAGAAATGAACTCTTGCTTGTACGAAGACACTGATCCTGGGGTTTACCTCCTTTTCTGCAGGGAAATTCAGACCATAGTTCTCATCCCAGAAACACACTCTGATTAAACGAAGAACCACGCTCTTCTTTCCAGAGTCTAAAATACAGCAATAACCATGAGCATGGCCTGAAGAAAAGAACTCTATTTCCTATTCATACGGACCATATGTAGTTCAACTCTGCTTATGATACTGATACAGACACCACCTCCTCTTACATAAATGCTCCATAGTTAATAGTGTGAATAGCGTAGGGTTCCTGAACTGTGAAAAATCATTTGAGCCCAAAAATCATTGGGTTTACCATAAATGAACTCTTGCTTGTAGGAAGACACTGATCCTGGGGTTTAACTACTTTCCTGAAGGCAAATTCAGACCAGAGATCTCATCCCTTAAAAACACTCTGCTTTAAGGCAAGAATCATCCTATTCTTTCCAGCATCTCCAATATAGTAAGAAACATGAGCATGCCCAGAAAAAAAGAACTGTGTTTCCTTCTCATACAGACCATATGTAGTTCAACTCTGCTTATGAAACTGATACAAAACACAGCTCCTCTGACATAAATCCTCTTTAGTTAATAGTGAGAATAGAGTATGGTTCGTGAACTGTGAAAAATCATTTGAGCCAAAAATTCACTGGGTAACCAGAAATGAACTCTTGCTTGTACGAAGACACTGATCCTGGGGTTTAACTCCTTTTCTGAAGGCAAATTCAGACCAGAGTTCTCATCCCTGAAAAACACTCTGTTTTAAGGCAAGAATCATCCTCTTCTTTCCAGCGTCTCAAATATAGTAAGAAACACGACCATGCCCAGAAAAAAAGAACTATGTTTCCTACTCATACAGACCATATGTATTTCAACTCTGCTTCTGAACCTGATACAAAGAACAACTGCTCTTACATAAATCCTCATTGGTTAATAGTGAGAATAGCATAGGGATCGTTAACTGTGAAAACTCATTTGAGCCCAAAATTCACTGGGTTTACCAGAAATGTACTCTTGCTTGTAGGAAGACACAGATCCTGGGGTTTAACTCCTTTTCTGAAGGGAAATTCAGACCAGAGTTCTCATCCCTGAAACACACTCTGTTTAAACGATGAAGCACGCTCTTCTTTCCAGAGTCTAAAACAGCAATAACCATGAGCATGGCCTGGAAAACAGAAATTTGTTTCCTATTCATACGGACCATGTGTAGTTCAACTCTGCTTATGAAACTGATACAGACCACAGCTCCTCTTACATAAATGCTCTTTAGTTAATAGTGTGAATAGCGTAGGGTTCCTGAACTGCGAAAAATCATTTGAGCACAAAAATCACTGGGTTTACCATAAATGAACTCTTGCCTGTAGGAAGACACTGATCCTGGAATTTAACTCCTTTTCAGAAGACAAATTCAGACCAGAGTTCTCATCCCTGAAAAACACTGTGTTTTAAGGCAAGAATCATCCTATTCTTTCCAGCGTCTCCAATATAGTAAGAAACATGAGCATGCCCAGAAAAAAAGAACTGTGTTTCCTTCTCATACAGACCATATGTAGTTCAACTCTGCTTATGAAACTGATACAAAACACAGCTCCTCTGACATAAATCCTCTTTGGTTAATAGTGAGAATAGCATATGGTTTGTGAACTGCGAAAAAACATTTGAGCCCAAAATTCACTGGGATTACCAGAAATGCACTCTTATTGTAGGAAGACACACATCCTGGGGGTTAACTCCGTTTCTGCAGAGATATTCAGACCAGAGTTCTGATCCCTGAAACACACTCTGTTTTAACGAAGAAGCAAGCTCTTCTTTCCAGAGTCTAAAATACAGCAAGAACCATGAGCATGCCCAGAAAAAAAGAACTGTGTTTCCTACTCATACGGTCCATATATAGTTCATCTCTGCTTATGAAACTGATAAAAACCACTGTTCCTCTTACATAAATCCTCTCTAGTTAATAGTGAGAATAGAGTATGGATCGTGAACTGCGAAAAATCATTGGAGCCCAAAATTCACTGGGTAACCAGAAATGAACTCTTGCTTGTATGAAGACACAGATCCTGGGGTTTAACTCCTTTATTGAAGGGAAATACAGACCAGAGTTATCATACCTGAAACACACTCTGTTTTAACGCAAGAAACAAGCTCTTCATTCTAGAGTCTAAAATACAGCAAGAACCATGAGCATGCCCTGAAAAATAAACTGTATTTCCTACTCAAACGGACCATATGTAGTTCAACTCTGCTTATGAAACTGATAAAAACCATAGCTCCTCTTACATAAATTCTCTTTAGTTAATAGTGTGAATAGCGTAGGGTTCCTGAACTGCGAAAAATCATTTGAGCCCCAAAATCACTGGGTTTACCATAAATAAACTCTTGCCTGTAGGAAGACACTGATCCTGGGGTTTAATTCCTTTTCTGAAGACAAATTCAGACCAGAGCTCTCATCCCTGAAAAACACTCTGTTTTAAGGCAAGAATCATCCTATTCTTTCCAGTGTCTCCAATATAGTAAGAAATATGAGCATGCCCAGAAAAAATGAACTGTGTTTCCTCCTCATACAGACCATATGTAGTTCAACTATGCTCATGAAACATATACAAAACACAGCTCCTCTGACATAAATCCTCTTTAGTTAATAGTGAGAATAGCGTATGGTTTGTAAACTGCAAAAAATCATTTGAGCACAAAATTAACTGGGATTACCAGAAATGAACACTTGCTTGTAGGAAGACACTAATCCTGGGGTTTAACTCCTTTTCTGAAGACAAATTCAGACCAGAGTACTCATCCCTGAAAAGCACTCTGTTTTAAGGCAAGAATCAACCTATTCTTTCCAGTGTCTCCAATATAGTAAGAAACACGAGCATGCCCAGAAAAAAAGAACTGTGTTTCCTTCTCATACAGACCATATGTAGTTCAACTCTGCTTATGAAACTGAAACAAACCACAGCTCCTATTACATAAATCCTCTTAGGTTAATAGTGAGAAAGCGTATGATTCGTGAACTGCGAAAAATCATTTGAGCCCAAAATTCACTGGGCTTACCATAAATGAACTCTTGCCTGTAGGAAGACACTGATCCTGGGGTTTAATTCCGTTTCTGAAGGCAAATTCAGACCAGAGTTCTCATCCCTGAAAAACACTCTGTTTTAAGGCAAGAATCATCCTCTTTTTTCCAGCGTCTCCAATATAATAAGAAACATGAGCATGCCCAGAAAAATGAACTGTGTTTCCTACTCATACAGACCATATGTAGTTCAACTCTGCTTATGAAACTGATACAAAGCACAGCTGCTCTTAAATAAATCCTCTTTGGTTAATAGTGAGAATAGTGCATGGTTCGTGAACTGCGAAAAAACATTTGAGCCCCAAATTCACTGGGTTTACCAGAAATGAAATCTTGCTTGTAGGAAGACATAGACCCTGGGGTTCTCTCCGTTTCTGCAGGGAAATTAAGACCAGAGTTCTCATCCCTGAAACACACTCTGTTTAAACGAAGAAGCACTCTCTTCTTTCCAGAGTCTAAAATACAGCAATAACCATGAGCATGGCCTGAAAAAAAGAACTCTGTTTCCTATTCATATGGACCATATGTAGTTCACCTCTGCTTATGAAACTGATACAGACCACACCTCCTCTTACATAAATGCTCTTTAGATAATAGTGTGAATAGCATAGGGTTCCTGAACTGTGAAAAATCACTTGAGCCCAAAAATCACTGGGTTTACCAGAAATGAACTCTTGCTTGTAGGAAGACACTGATCCTGGGGTTTTACTCCGTTTCTGAAGGCAAATTCAGACCAGAGTTCTCATGCCTGAAAAACACTCTGTTTTAAGGCAAGAATCATCCTTTTCTTTCCAGCGTCTCCAATATAGTAAGAAACATGAGCATGCCCAGAAAATAGAACTGTGTTTCCGACTCATACAGAAAATATGTAGTTCAACTCTGCTTATGAAACTTATACAAACCGCAGCTCCTCTTACATAAATCCTCTTTAGTTAATAGTGAGAATAGCATAGGGTTCGTGAACTGTGAAAAATCATTTGAGCCCAAAATTCACTGGGTTTACCAGAAATGCACTCTTATTGTAGGAAGACACAGATCCTGGGGTTTAACTCCGTTTCTGTAGGGAAATTCAGACCAGAGTTCTCATCCCTGAAACAAACTCTGTTTTAACGAAGAAGCAGGCTCTTCTTTCCAGAGTCTAAAATACAGCAAGAACCATGAGCATTGCCTGAAAAAAGAACTGTGTTTCCTATTCATACGAACCATATTTAGTTCAACTCTGCTTATGAAACTGATACAGACCACACCTCGTCTTACATAATTGCTCTTTTTTTAATAGTGAGAATAGCGTTCGGTTCCTGAACTTCGAAAAATCATTTGAGCCCAAAATTCACTGGGTTTACCAGAACTGAAATCTTTCTTGTAGGAAGACACAGATCCTGGGGTTTACCTCCGTTTCTGAAGACAAAGTGAGACCAGAATTCTCAACCCTGAAAAACACTCTGTTTTAAGGCAGGAAACAAGCTCTTCTTTCCAGCGTCTCCAATACAGCAAGAACCATGAGCATGCCCAGAAAAAAAGAACTGTGTTTCCTTCTCCTACAGACCATATGTAGTTCAACTCTGCTTATGAAACTGATACAAACCACAGCTCATATTACATAAATCCGCTTTAGTTAATAGTGATTATAGCGTAGGGTTCCTGAACTGCGAAAAATCATTTGAGCCAAAAAATCACTGGGTTTACCAGAACTGAACTCTTGCTTGTAGGAAGACACTGATCCTGGGGTTTAACTCCTTTTTTCAAGACAAATTCAGACCAGAGTTCTCATCCCTGAAAAACACCCTGTTTTAAGGCAAGAGTCATCCTCTTCTTTCCAGCGTCTCCAATATAGTAAGAAACGTGAGCATGCCAAGAAAAAAGAACTGTGTTTCCTTCTCATACAGACCATTTGTAGTTCAACTCTGCTTATGAAACTGATACAAAGCACAGTTGCACTTACATAAATCCTGATTGGTTAATAGTGAGAATAGCGTAGGGTTCAGTAACTGCGGAAAATCATTTGAGCCCAAAATACACTGGGTTTACCAGAAATGACCTCTTGCTTGTAGGGAAACACACATCCTGGGGTTTAACTCCTTTTCTGCAGTGAAATTCAAACCAGAGTTCTCATCCCTGAAAAGCACTCTGTTTTAAAGCAAGAATCCTCCTCTCCTTTCAAGCATCTCCAATATAGTAAGAAACATGAGCATACCCCCCAAAAGAGAACTGTGTTTCCTATTCATACGGACCATATGTAGTTCAACTCTGCTTATGAAACTGATACAGACCACTCCTCCTCATACATAAATGCTCTTTAGTTAATAGTGTGAATAGCGTAGAGATCATGAACTGCGGAAAATCATTTGAGCCCAAAATTCACTGGGTTTACCAGAAATGAACTCTTGCTTGTAGGAAGACACTGATCCTGGGGTTTAACTCCTTTTCTGAAGACAAATTCAGACCAGAGTTCTCATTCCTGAAACACACTCTGTTTAAATGAAGAAGCACGCTCTTCTATCCAGAGTCTAAAATACAGCAATAACCATGAGCATGCGCTGAAAAAAAGATCTGTGTTTCCTAATCATACAGACCATATGTAGTTCAACTCTGCTTATGAAACTGATACAGACCACAACTCCTCTTACATAAATGCTCTTTAGTTAATAGTGAGAATACCGTTGGGTTCCTGAACTGCGAAAAATCATTTGAGCCCAAAAATCACTGGGTTTACCAAAACTGAACTCTTGCTTGTAGGAAGACACTGATCCTGGGGTTTAACTCCTTTTCTGAAGACAAATTCAGACCAGAGTTTTCATCCCTGAAAAACACTCTGTTTTAAGGAAAGAATCATCCCCTTCTTTCCAGCGTATCCAATATAGTAAGAAACATGAGCATGCCTAGAAAAAAGGAACTGTGTTTCCTTCTCCTACAGACCATATGTAGTTCAACTCTGCTTATGAAATTGATACAGACCACAGCTCCTCTTACATAAATCCTCTTTAGTAAATAGTGAGAATAGCGCATGGTTCGTGAAATGCGAAAATTCATTTGAGCCCCAAATTCATTGGGTTTACCAGAAATGAACACTTGCTTGTAGGAGGACCCTGAGGCTGGGTTTTAACTCCGTTTCTGAAGGCAAATTCAGACCAGAGTTCTCATCCCTGAAAAACACTCTGTTTTAAGGCAAGAATCATCCTATTCTTTCCAGCGTCTCCAATATAATAAGAAACATGAGCATGCCAAGAAAAAAAGAACTGTGTTTCCTTCTCCTACACACCATATGTAATACAACTCTGCTTATGAAACTGATACAATCCACAGCTCCTCTTACATAAATCATCTTTAGTTAATAGTGAGAATAGCATATGGTTCGTGAACTGCGAAAAATCATTTGAGCCCAAAATTCACTGGGTATACCAGAAAGAACTCTTGCTTGTAGGAAGACACAGATCCTGGGGATTAACTTCTATTCTGAAGGGAAATTCAGACCAGTGTTCTCATCCATGAAACACACTCTGTTTTAACGCAAGAAGCAAGCTCTTCTTTCCAGAGTCTAAAATACAGCAAGAACCATGAGCCTGCCCTGAAAAAAAGAACTGTGTTTCCTACTCAGACGGATCATATGTAGTTCTTCTCTGCTTATGAAACTGATACAAACCACAGCTCCTCTTACATAAATGCTCAATAGTTAATATAGAAAATAGCGTTGGGTTCCTGAACTGTGAAAAATCATTTGAGCCCAAAATTCACTGGGTATACCAGAACTGAACTCTTGCTTGTAGTAAGACACTGATCCTGGGATTTAACTCCGTTTATGAAGACAAATTCAGACCACAATTCTCATCCCTGAAAAACACTCTGTTTTAAGGCAAGAATCATCCTCTTCTTTTCAGCGTCTCCAATACATGAAGAACCATGAGCATGCCCAGAAAAAAAGAACTGTGTTTCCTATTCATTCGGACCATATGTAGTTCAACTCTGCTTATGAAACTGATACAGACCAGACCTCCTCTTACATAAATTCTCTTTAGTTAATAGTGTGAATAGCGTAGGGTTCATGAACTGCGAAAAATCATTTGAGCCCAATAATCACTGGGTTTACCAGAAATGAACTCTTGCTTGAAGGAAGACACTGGTCCTGGGGTTTAACTCCTATTCTGAAGACAAATTCAGACCAGAGTTCTCATCCCTGAAAAACACTCTGTTTTAAGGCAAGAATCATCCTATTCTTTCCAGCATCCCCAATATAGTAAGAAACGTGAGCTTGCCAAGAAAAAAGAACTGTGTTTCCTTCTCCTACAGACCATATGTAGTTCAACTCTGCTTATGAAACTGATACAAACCACAGCTCCTCTTACATAAATCCGCTTTAGTTAATAGTGAGAATAGCGTAGGGTTCCTGAACTCAGAAAAATCATTTGAGCCCAAAAATCACTGGGTTTACCAGAACTGAACTCTTGCTTGTAGGAAGACACTGATCCTGGGGTTTAACTCCTTTTCTGAAGACAAATTCACACCAGAGTTCTCATCCCTGAAAAACACTCTGTTTTAATGTAAGAATCATCCTCTTCTTTCCAGCATCTCCAATATAGTAAGAAACATGAGCATGCCAAGAAAAAAGAACTGTGTTTCTTTCTCATACAGACCATTTGTAGTTCAACTCTGCTTATGAAACTGATACAAAGCACAGCTGCACTTACATAAATCCTCACTGGTTAATAGTGAGAATAGCGTAGGGTTCGGTAACTGCGGAAAATCATTTGAGCCCAAAATTCACTGGGTATATCAGAAATGAACTCTTGCTTGTAGGAAGACACTGATCCTGGGGTTTAAGTCCGTTTCTGCAGGGAAATTCAGACCAGACTTCTCATTCCTGAAACACCCTCTGTTTAAATGAAGAAACACGCTCTTCTTTCCAGAGTCTAAAATACAGCAATAACCATAAGCATGCGGTGAAAAAACGAACTGTGTTTACTATTCATACGTACCATATGTAGTTCTACTCTGCTTATGGAACTGATACAGACGACTCCTACTCTTACATAAATGCTCTTTAGTTAATAGTGTGAATTGCGTAGGGATCATGAACTGCGAAAAATCATTTGAGCCCAAAATTCACTGGGTTTACCAGAAATGAACTCTTGCTTGTAGGAAGACACTGATCCTGGGGTTTAACCCCGTTTCTGAAGGCAAATTCAGACCAGAGTTCTCATGCCTGAAACACACTCTGTTTTAACGAAAGAAGCAAGCTCTTCATTCTAGAGTCTAAAATACAGCAAGAACCATGAGCATGCCCTGAAAAAAAAAACTGTGTTTCCTACTCAGACGGACCATATGTAGTTCAACTCTGCTTATGAAATTGATAAAAACCACAGCTCCTCTTACATAAATTCTCTTTAGTTAATAGTGAGAATCATGTTGGGTTCGTGAACTGCAAAATATCTTTTGGGCCAAAAAATCACTGGGTTTACCAGAACTGAACTCTTGCTTGTAGGAAGACACTGATCCTGGGGTTTAACTCTGTTTCTGAAGGCAAATTGAGACCAGAGTTCTCGTCCCTGAAAATCACTCTGTTTTAAGGCATGAATCAGCCTCTTCTTTGCAGCGTCTCCAATATAGTAAGAAACATGAGCATGCCCAGAAAAAAAGAACTGTGTTTCCTTCTCATACAGAAAATATGTAGTTCATCTCTGCTTATGAAACTGATACAAACCACAGCTCCTCTTACATAAATCCTCTTTAGTTAATAGTGAGAATAGCGTAGGGTTCGTGAACTGTGAAAAAATCATTTGAGCCCAAAATTCACTGGGTTTACCAGAAATGCACTCTTATTGTAGGAAGACACAGATCCTGGTGTTTAACTCTGTTTCTGCAGGGAAATGCAGACCAGAGTTCTCATCCCTGAAACACACTCTGTTTTAACGAAGAAGCAGGCTCTTCTTTCCTGAGTCTAAAATACAGCAAGAACCATGAGCATGGCCTGAAAAAAGAACTGTGTTTCCTATTCAAATGGACCATATTTAGTTCAACTCTGCTTTTGAAACTGATACAGACCACACCTCGTCTTACATAATTGCTCTTTTTTTAATAGTGAGAATAGCGTTCGGTTCCTGAACTTCGAAAAATCACTTGAGCCCAAAATTCACTGGGTTTACCAGAACTGAAATCTTTCTTGTAGGAAGACACAGAACCTGGGGTTTAACTCCGTTTCTGAAGACAAAGTGAGACCAGAATTCCCAACCCTGAAAAACACTCTGCTTTAAGGCAGGAAGCAAGCTCTTCTTTCCAGAGTCTCCAATACAGCAAGAACCATGAGCATGCGCTGAAAAAAAGAACTGTGTTTCCTATTCATACGGACCATATGTAGTTCAACTCTGCTAATGAAACTAATACAGACCACACCTCCTCTTACATAAATGCTCTTTAGTTAATAGTGAGAATATCGTAGGGTTCCTGAACTCGAAAAATAATTTGAGCCCAAAAATCACTGGGTTTATCAAAACAGAACTCTTGCTTGTAGGAAGACACTGATCCTGGGGTTTTACTCCTTTTCTGAAGACAAATTCAGACCAGAGTTCCCATCCCTTAAAACACTCTGTTTTAAGGCAAGAATCATCCTCTTCTTTCCAGCGTATCCAATATAGTAAGAAACATGAGCATGCCCAGAAAAATAGAACTGTGTTTCCTTCTCCTACAGACCATATGTAGTTCAACTCTGCTTATGAAACTGATACAAAACACAGCTCCACTGACATAAATCCTCTTTAGTTAATAGTGAGAATAGCCTATGGTTCGTGAACTGCGAAAAATCATTTGAGCCCAAAATTCACTGTGCTTACCAGAAATGAACTCTTGCTTGTAGGAAGACAATGATCCTGGGTTTTAACTCCGTTTCTGAAGGCAAATTCAGACCAGAGTTCTCATCCCTGAAAAGCACTCTGTTTTAAGGCAAGAATTATCCTCTCCTTTCAAGCGTCTCCAATATACTAAGAACCATGAGCATGCCCCCCAAAAAAGAATTGTGTTTCCTACTCATACAGACCATATGTAGTTCAACTCTGCTTATAAAACTGATCCAAAGCACAGCTGCTCTTACATAAATCCTCTTTGGTTTATAGTGAGAATAGCGTATGGTTCGTGAACTGAGAAAAAACATTTGAGCCCCAAATTCACTGGGTTTTCCAGAAATGAAATCTTGCTTGTAGGAAGACACAGATCCTGGGGTTTAACTCCTTTTCTGAAGGGAAATTCAGACCAGAGTTCTCATCCCTTAAAACACTCTGTTTTAAGGCAAGAAGCAAGCTCTTCTTTCCAGAGTCTAAAATACAGCAATAACCATGAGCATGGCCTGAAAAAAAGAACTGTGGTTCCTATTCATTCGGACCATATGTAGTTCAACTCTGCTTATGAAACTGATACAGACCACACCTCCTCTTACATAAATGCTCTTTAGTTAATAGTGTGAATAGCGTAGGGTTCATGAACTGCGAAAAATCATTTGAGCCCAATAATCACTGGGTTTACCAGAAATGAACTCTTGCTTGAAGGAAGACAATGATCCTGGGGTTTAACTCCGTTTCTGAAGACAAATTCACACCAGAGTTCTCATCCCTGAAAAACACTCTGTTTTAAGGCATGAATCATCCTACTCTTTCCAGCATCTCCAATATAGTAAGAAACGTGAGCATGCCAAGAAAAAATAACTGTGTTTCCTTCTCCTACAGACCATATGTAGTTCAACTCTGCTTATGAAACTGATACAAAACACAGCTCCTCTTACATAAATCCGCTTTAGTTAATAGTGAGAATAGCGTAGGGTTCCTGAACTGCGAAAAATCATTTGAGCCCAAAAATCACAGGGTTTACCAGAACTGAACTCTTGCTTGTAGGAAGACACTGATCCTGGGGTTTAACTCCTTTTCTGAAGACAAATTCAGACCAGAGTTCTCATCCATGAAAAACACTCTGTTTTAAGGCAAGAATCATCCTCTTCTTTCCAGCATCTCCAATATATTAAGAAACGTGAGCATGCCAAGAAAAAAGAACTGTGTTTCCTTCTCATACAGACAATTTGTAGTTCAACTCTGCTTATGAAACTGATACAAAGCACAGCTGCACTTACATAAATCCTCACTGGTTAATAGTGAGAATAGCGTAGGGTTCGGTAACTGCGGAAAATCATTTGAGCCCAAAATTCACTGGGTATATCAGAAATGAACTCTTGCTTGTAGGAAGACACTGATCCTGGGGTTTAAGTCCGTTTCTGCAGGGAAATTCAGACCAGACTTCTCATTCCTGAAACACACTCTGTTTAAACGAAGAAGCACGCTCTTCTTTCCAGAGTCTCAAATACAGCAATAACCATAAGCATGCGGTGAAAAAAAGAACTGTGTTTACTATTCATACGGACCATATGTAGTTCTACTCTGCTTATGGAACTGATACAGACGACTCCTCCTCTTACATAAATGCTGTTTAGTTAATAGTGTGAATAGCGTAGGGATCATGAACTGCGAAAAATCATTTGAGCCCAAAATTCACTGGGTTTACCAGAAATGAACTCTTGCTTGTAGGAAGACACTGATCCTGGGGTTTAACTCTGTTTCTGAAGGCAAATTGAGACCAGAGTTCTCATCCCTGAAAATCACTCTGTTTTAAGGCAATAATCATCCTCTTCTTTCCAGCGTCTCCAATATAGCAAGAAACATGAGCATGCCCAGAAAATAGAACTGTGTTTCCGACTCATACAGAAAATATGTAGTTCATCTCTGCTTATGAAACTGATACAAACCCCAGCTCCTCTTACATAAATCCTCTTTAGTTAATAGTGAGAATAGCATAGGGTTCGTGAACTGTGAAAAAATCATTTGAGCCCAAAATTCACTGGGTTTACCAGAAATGCACTCTTATTGTAGGAAGACACAGATCCTGGGGTTTAACTCTGTTTCTGCAGGGAAATGCAGACCAGAGTTCTCATCCCTGAAACACACTCTGTTTTAACGCAAGAAGCAAGCTCTTCTTTCCAGAGTCTAAAATACAGCAATAACCATAAGCATGCGGTTTGAAAAAGAACTGTGTTTCCTATTCATACGGACCATATGTAGTTCAATTCTGCTTATGAAACTAATACAGACCACACCTCCTCTTACATAAATGCTCTTTAGTTAATACTGAGAATATCGTAGGGTTCCTGAACTGCGAAAAATCATTTGAGCCCAAAAATCACTGGGTTTACCAAAACTGAACTCTTGCTTGTAGGAAGACACTGATCCTGGGGTTTAACTCCTTTTCTGAAGACAAATTCAGACCAGAGTTCTCATCCCTGAAAAACACTCTGTTTTAAGGCAAGAATCATCCTCTTCTTTCCAGCATCTCCAATATAGTAAGAAACGTGGGCATGCCAAGAAAAAAGAACTGTGTTTCCTTCTCATACAGACCATTTGTAGTTCAACTCTGCTTATGAAACTGATACAAAGCACAGCTGCACTTACATAAATCCTCATTGGTTAATAGTGAGAATAGCGTAGGGTTCGGTAACTGCGGAAAATCATTTGAGCCCAAAATTCACTGGGTATATCAGAAATGAACTCTTGCTTGTAGGAAGACACTGATCCTGGGGTTTAAGTCCGTTTCTGCAGGGAAATTCAGACCAGACTTCTCATTCCTGAAACACCCTCTGTTTAAACGAAGAAACACGCTCTTCTTTCCAGAGTCTAAAATACAGCAATAACCATAAGCATGCGGTGAAAAAACGAACTGTGTTTACTATTCATACGTACCATATGTAGTTCTACTCTGCTTATGGAACTGATACAGACGACTCCTACTCTTACATAAATGCTCTTTAGTTAATAGTGTGAATTGCGTAGGGATCATGAACTGCTAAAAATCATTTGAGCCCAAAATTCACTGGGTTTACCAGAAATGAACTCTTGCTTGTAGGAAGACACTGATCCTGGGGTTTAACTCCGTTTCTGAAGGCAAATTCAGACCAGAGTTCTCATGCCTGAAACACACTCTGTTTTAACGCAAGAAGCAAGCTCTTCATTCTAGAGTCTAAAATACAGCAAGAACCATGAGCATGCCCTGAAAAAAAAAACTGTGTTTCCTACTCAGACGGACCATATGTAGTTCAACTCTGCTTATGAAATTGATAAAAACCACAGCTCCTCTTACATAAATTCTCTTTAGTTAATAGTGAGAATCATGTTGGGTTCGTGAACTGCAAAATATCATTTGGGCCAAAAAATCACTGGGTTTACCAGAACTGAACTCTTGCTTGTAGGAAGACACTGATCCTGGGGTTTAACTCTGTTTCTGAAGGCAAATTGAGACCAGAGTTCTCGTCCCTGAAAATCACTCTGTTTTAAGGCATGAATCAGCCTCTTCTTTGCAGCGTCTCCAATATAGTAAGAAACATGAGCATGCCCAGAAAAAAAGAACTGTGTTTCCTTCTCATACAGAAAATATGTAGTTCATCTCTGCTTATGAAACTGATACAAACCACAGCTCCTCTTACATAAATCCTCTTTAGTTAATAGTGAGAATAGCGTAGGGTTCGTGAACTGTGAAAAAATCATTTGAGCCCAAAATTCACTGGGTTTACCAGAAATGCACTCTTATTGTAGGAAGACACAGATCCTGGGGTTTAACTCTGTTTCTGCAGGGAAATGCAGACCAGAGTTCTCATCCCTGAAACATACTCTGTTTGAACGAAGAAGCAGGCTCTTCTTTCCTGAGTCTAAAATACAGCAAGAACCATGAGCATGGCCTGAAAAATGAACTGTGTTTCCTATTCAAATGGACCATATTTAGTTCAACTCTAATTTTGAAACTGATACAGACCACACCTCGTCTAACATAATTGCTCTTTTTTTAATAGTGAGAATAGCGTTCGGTTCCTGAACTTCGAAAAATCACTTGAGCCCAAAATTCACTGGGTTTACCAGAACTGAAATCTTTCATGTAGGAAGACACAGAACCTGGGGTTTAACTCCGTTTCTGAAGACAAAGTGAGACCAGAATTCCCAACCCTGAAAAACACTCTGCTTTAAGGCAGGAAGCAAGCTCTTCTTTCCAGAGTCTCCAATACAGCAAGAACCATGAGCATGCGCTGAAAAAAAGAACTGTGTTTCCTATTCATACGGACCATATGTAGTTCAACTCTGCTTATGAAACTAATACAGACCACACCTCCTCTTACATAAATGCTCTTTAGTTAATAGTGAGAATATCGTAGGGTTCCTGAACTCGAAAAATAATTTGAGCCCAAAATCACTGGGTTTATCAAAACAGAACTCTTGCTTGTAGGAAGACACTGATCCTGGGGTTTTACTCCTTTTCTGAAGACAAATTCAGACCAGAGTTCTCATCCCTTAAAACACTCTGTTTTAAGGCAAGAATCATCCTCTTCTTTCCAGCGTTTCCAATATAGTAAGAAACATGAGCATGCCCAGAAAAATAGAACTGTGTTTCCTTCTCCTACAGACCATATGTAGTTCAACTCTGCTTATGAAATTGATACAAAACACAGCTCCACTGACATAAATCCTCTTTAGTTAATAGTGAGAATAGCGTATGGTTCGTGAACTGCGAAAAATCATTTGAGCCCAAAATTCACTGTGCTTACCAGAAATGAACTCTTGCTTGTAGGAAGACAATGATCCTGGGTTTTAACTCCGTTTCTGAAGGCAAATTCAGACCAGAGTTCTCATCCCTGAAAAGCACTCTGTTTTAAGGCAAGAATTATCCTCTCCTTTCAAGCGTCTCCAATATACTAAGAACCATGAGCATGCCCCCCAAAAAAGAATTGTGTTTCCTACTCATACAGACCATATGTAGTTCAACTCTGCTTATAAAACTGATCCAAAGCACAGCTGCTCTTACATAAATCCTCTTTGGTTTATAGTGAGAATAGCGTATGGTTCGTGAACTGAGAAAAAACATTTGAGCCCCAAATTCACTGGGTTTTCCAGAAATGAAATCTTGCTTGTAGGAAGACACAGATCCTGGGGTTTAACTCCTTTTCTGAAGGGAAATTCAGACCAGAGTTCTCATCCCTTAAAACACTCTGTTTTAAGGCAAGAAGCAAGCTCTTCTTTCCAGAGTCTAAAATACAGCAATAACCATGAGCATGGCCTGAAAAAAAGAACTGTGGTTCCTATTCATTCGGACCATATGTAGTTCAACTCTGCTTATGAAACTGATACAGACCACACCTCCTCTTACATAAATGCTCTTTAGTTAATAGTGTGAATAGCGTAGGGATCATGAACTGCGAAAAATCATTTGAGCCCAATAATCACTGGGTTTACCAGAAATGAACTCTTGCTTGAAGGAAGACAATGATCCTGGGGTTTAACTCCGTTTCTGAAGACAAATTCAGACCAGAGTTCTCATCCCTGAAAAACACTCTGTTTTAAGGCATGAATCATCCTACTCTTTCAAGCATCTCCAATATAGTAAGAAACGTGAGCATGCCAAGAAAAAATAACTGTGTTTCCTTCTCCTACAGACCATATGTAGTTCAACTCTGCTTATGAAACTGATACAAAACACAGCTCCTCTTACATAAATCCGCTTTAGTTAATAGTGAGAATAGCGTAGGGTTCCTGAACTGCGAAAAATCATTTGAGCCCAAAAATCACAGGGTTTACCAGAACTGAACTCTTGCTTGTAGGAAGACACTGATCCTGGGGTTTAACTCCTTTTCTGAAGACAAATTCAGACCAGAGTTCTCATCCATGAAAAACACTCTGTTTTAAGGCAAGAATCATCCTCTTCTTTCCAGTGTATCCAATATAGTAAGAAACATGAGCATGCCCAGAAAAATAGAACTGTGTTTCCTTCTCCTACAGACCATATGTAGTTCAACTCTGCTTATGAAACTGATACAAAACACAGCTCCACTGACATAAATCCTCTTTAGTTAATAGTGAGAATAGCGTATGGTTCGTGAACTGCGAAAAATCATTTGAGCCCAAAATTCACTGTGCTTACCAGAAATGAACTCTTGCTTGTAGGAAGACAATGATCCTGGGTTTTAACTCCGTTTCTGAAGGCAAATTCAGACCAGAGTTCTCATCCCTGAAAAGCACTCTGTTTTAAGGCAAGAATTATCCTCTCCTTTCAAGCGTCTCCAATATACTAAGAACCATGAGCATGCCCCCCAAAAAAGAATTGTGTTTCCTACTCATACAGACCATATGTAGTTCAACTCTGCTTATAAAACTGATCCAAAGCACAGCTGCTCTTACATAAATCCTCTTTGGTTTATAGTGAGAATAGCGTATGGTTCGTGAACTGAGAAAAAACATTTGAGCCCCAAATTCACTGGGTTTTCCAGAAATGAAATCTTGCTTGTAGGAAGACACAGATCCTGGGGTTTAACTCCTTTTCTGAAGGGAAATTCAGACCAGAGTTCTCATCCCTTAAAACACTCTGTTTTAAGGCAAGAAGCAAGCTCTTCTTTCCAGAGTCTAAAATACAGCAATAACCATGAGCATGGCCTGAAAAAAAGAACTGTGGTTCCTATTCATTCGGACCATATGTAGTTCAACTCTGCTTATGAAACTGATACAGACCACACCTCCTCTTACATAAATGCTCTTTAGTTAATAGTGTGAATAGCGTAGGGTTCATGAACTGCGAAAAATCATTTGAGCCCAATAATCACTGGGTTTACCAGAAATGAACTCTTGCTTGAAGGAAGACAATGATCCTGGGGTTTAACTCCGTTTCTGAAGACAAATTCAGACCAGAGTTCTCATCCCTGAAAAACACTCTGTTTTAAGGCAAGAATCATCCTCTTCTTTCCAGCATCTCCAATATATTAAGAAACGTGAGCATGCCAAGAAAAAAGAACTGTGTTTCCTTCTCATACAGACAATTTGTAGTTCAACTCTGCTTATGAAACTGATACAAAGCACAGCTGCACTTACATAAATCCTCACTGGTTAATAGTGAGAATAGCGTAGGGTTCGGTAACTGCGGAAAATCATTTGAGCCCAAAATTCACTGGGTATATCAGAAATGAACTCTTGCTTGTAGGAAGACACTGATCCTGGGGTTTAAGTCCGTTTCTGCAGGGAAATTCAGACCAGACTTCTCATTCCTGAAACACACTCTGTTTAAACGAAGAAGCACGCTCTTCTTTCCAGAGTCTCAAATACAGCAATAACCATAAGCATGCGGTGAAAAAAAGAACTGTGTTTACTATTCATACGGACCATATGTAGTTCTACTCTGCTTATGGAACTGATACAGACGACTCCTCCTCTTACATAAATGCTGTTTAGTTAATAGTGTGAATAGCGTAGGGATCATGAACTGCGAAAAATCATTTGAGCCCAAAATTCACTGGGTTTACCAGAAATGAACTCTTGCTTGTAGGAAGACACTGATCCTGGGGTTTAACTCTGTTTCTGAAGGCAAATTGAGACCAGAGTTCTCATCCCTGAAAATCACTCTGTTTTAAGGCAATAATCATCCTCTTCTTTCCAGCGTCTCCAATATAGCAAGAAACATGAGCATGCCCAGAAAATAGAACTGTGTTTCCGACTCATACAGAAAATATGTAGTTCATCTCTGCTTATGAAACTGATACAAACCCCAGCTCCTCTTACATAAATCCTCTTTAGTTAATAGTGAGAATAGCATAGGGTTCGTGAACTGTGAAAAAATCATTTGAGCCCAAAATTCACTGGGTTTACCAGAAATGCACTCTTATTGTAGGAAGACACAGATCCTGGGGTTTAACTCTGTTTCTGCAGGGAAATGCAGACCAGAGTTCTCATCCCTGAAACACACTCTGTTTTAACGCAAGAAGCAAGCTCTTCTTTCCAGAGTCTAAAATACAGCAATAACCATAAGCATGCGGTTTAAAAAAGAACTGTGTTTCCTATTCATACGGACCATATGTAGTTCAATTCTGCTTATGAAACTAATACAGACCACACCTCCTCTTACATAAATGCTCTTTAGTTAATACTGAGAATATCGTAGGGTTCCTGAACTGCGAAAAATCATTTGAGCCCAAAAATCACTGGGTTTACCAAAACTGAACTCTTGCTTGTAGGAAGACACTGATCCTGGGGTTTTACTCCTTTTCTGAAGACAAATTCAGACCAGAGTTCTCATCCCTGAAAAACACTCTGTTTTAAGGCAAGAATCATCCTCTTCTTTCCAGCATCTCCAATATAGTAAGAAACGTGAGCATGCCAAGAAAAAAGAACTGTGTTTCCTTCTCATACAGACCATTTGTAGTTCAACTCTGCTTATGAAACTGATACAAAGCACAGCTGCACTTACATAAATCCTCACTGGTTAATAGTGAGAATAGCGTAGGGTTCGGTAACTGCGGAAAATCATTTGAGCCCAAAATTCACTGGGTATATCAGAAATGAACTCTTGCTTGTAGGAAGACACTGATCCTGCGGTTTAACTCCGTTTCTGCAGGGAAATTCAGACCAGAGTTCTCATTCCTAAAACACATCCTGTTTAAACGAAGAAGCACCCTCTTCTTTCCAGAGTTTAAAATACAGCAATAACCATAAGCATGCGGTGAAAAAAAGAAGTGTGTTTCCTATTCATATGACCATATGTAGTTCAACTCTGCTTATGAAACTGATACAGACCACACCTCCTCTTACATAAATGCTCTTTTGTTAATAGTGAGAATATCGTAGGGTTCCTGAACTGCGAAAAATAATTTGAGCCCAAAAATCACTGGGTTTACCAAAACTGAACTCTTGCTTGCAGGAAGACACAGATCCTGGGATTTAACTCCGTTTATGAAGACAAATTCAGACCAGAATTCTCAACCCTGAAAAACACTCTGTTTTAAGGCAAGAATCATCCTATTCTTTCCAGCGTCTCCAATATAATATGAAACATGAGCATGCCAAGAAAAAAAGAACTGTGTTTCCTTCTCCTACAGACCATACGAAAATCAACTCTGCTTATGAAACTGATACAAACCAGAGCTCCTCTTACATAAATCCTCTTTAGTTAATAGTGAGAATAGCATATGGTTCGTGAACTGCGTAAAATCATTTGAGCCCAAAATTCACTGGGTATACCAGGAAGAACTCTTGCTTCTAAGAAGACAATGACCCTGGGGTTTAACTCTGTTTCTGCAGGGAAATTGAGACCAGTGTTCTCATTCCTGAAATACACTCTGTTTAAATGAAGAAGCACGCTCTTCTTTCCAAAGTCTAAAATACAGCAATAACCTTAAGCATGCGGTGAAAAAAAGAAAGGTGTTTCCTATTCATACGGACCTTATGTAGTTCAACTCTGCTTATGAAACTAATACAGACCACACCTCCTCTTACATAAATGCTCTTTAGTTAATAGTGAGAATATCGTAGGGTTCCTGAACTGCGAAAAATAATTTGAGCCCAAAAATCACTGGGTTTACCAAAACTGAACTCTTGCTTGTAGGAAGACACTGATCCTGTGGTTTAACTCCGTTTCTGAAGACAAATTCAGACCAGAGTTCTCATTCCTGCAATACACTGTGTTTAAATGAAGAAGCACGCTCTTCTTTCCAAAGTCTAAAATACAGCAATAACCTTAAGCATACGGTGAAAAAAAGAAAGGTGTTTCCTATTCATACGGACCATATGTAGTTCAACTCTGCTTATGAAACTAATACAGACCACACCTCCTCTTACATAAATGCTCTTTAGTTAATAGTGAGAATATCGTAGGGTTCCTGAACTGCGAAAAATAATTTGAGCCCAAAAATCACTGGGTTTAACAAAACTGAACTCTTGCTTGTAGGAAGACAATGATCCTGTGGTTTAACTCCGTTTCTGAAGGCAAATTCAGACCAGAGTTCTCATCCCTGAAAAGCACTCTGTTTTAAGGCAAGAATTATCCTCTCCTTTCAAGCGTCTCCAATATAGTAAGAAACATGAGCAGGCCCCCAAAAAAAGAATTGTGTTTCCTACTCATACAGACCATATGTAGTTCAACTCTGCTTATGAAACTGATACAAAACACAGCTCCTCTTACATAAATCCGCTTTAGTTAATAGTGAGAATAGCATAGGGTTCCTGAACTGGGAAAAATCATTTGAGCCCAAAAATCATTGGGTTTACCAGAACTGAACTCTTGCTTGTAGGAAGACACTGATCCTGGGGTTTAACTCCTTTTCTGAAGACAAATTCAGACCAGAGTTCTCATCCCTGAAAAACACTCTGTTTTAAGGCAAGAATCATCCTCTTCTTTCCAGCGTCTCCAATATAGTAAGAAAAGTGAGCATGCCAAGAAAAAAGAACTGTGTTTCCTTCTCATACAGACCATTTGTAGTTCAACTCTGCTTATTAAACTGATACAAAGCACAGCTGCACTTACATAAATCCTCATTGGTTAATAGTGAGAATAGCGTAGGGTTCGGTAACTGCGGAAAATCATTTGAGCCCAAAATTCACTGGGTATATCAGAAATGAACTCTTGCTTGTAGGAAGACACTGATCCTGGGGTTTAAGTCCATTTCTGCAGGGAAATTCAGACCAGACTTCTCATTCCTGAAACACACTCTGTTTAAACCAAGAAGCACGCTCTTCTTTCCAGAGTCTAAAATACAGCAATAACCATAAGCATGCGGTGAAAAAAAGAACTGTGTTTACTATTCATACGGACCATATGTAGTTCTACTCTGCTCATGGAACTGATACAGATGACTCCTCCTCTTACATAAATGCTCTTTAGTTAATAGTGTGAATAGCGTAGGGATCATGAACTGCGAAAAATCATTTGAGCCCAAAATTCACTGGGTTTACCAGAAATGAACTCTTGCTTGTAGGAAGACACTAATCCTGGGGTTTAACTCCGTTTCTGAAGGCAAATTCAGACCAGAGTTCTCATGCCTGAAACACACTCTGTTTTAACGCAAGAAGCAAGCTCTTCATTCTAGAGTCTAAAATACAGCAAGAACCATGAGCATGCCCTGAAAAAAAAAACTGTGTTTCCTACTCAGACGGACCATATGTAGTTCAACTCTGCTTATGAAATTGCTAAAAACCACAGCTCCACTTACATAAATTCTCTTTAGTTAATAATAAGAATCATGTTGGGTTCGTGAACTGCAAAATATCATTTGGGCCAAAAAATCACTGGGTTTACCAGAACTGAACTCTTGCTTGTAGGAAGACACTGATCCTGGGGTTTAACTCTGTTTCTGAAGGCAAATTGAGACCAGAGTTCCCATCCCTGAAAATCACTCTGTTTTAAGGCAAGAATCATCCTCTTCTTTCCAGCGTCTCCAATATAGTAAGAAACATGAGCATGCCCAGAAAATAGAACTGTGTTTCCGACTCATACAGAAAATATGTAGTTCATCTCTGCTTATGAAACTGATACAAACCCCAGAACCTCTTACATAAATCCTCTTCAGTTAATAGTGAGAATAGCGTAGGTTTCGTGAACTGTGAAAAAATCATTTGAGCCCAAAATTCACTGGGTTTACCAGAAATGAACTCATGCTTGTAGGAAGACACAGATCCTGGGGATTAACTCCTTTTCTTAAGGGAAATTCAGACCAGTGTTCTCATCCATGAAACACACTCTGTTTTAACGCAAGAAGCAAGCTCTTCTTTCCAGAGTCTAAAATACAGCAAGAACCATGAGCCTGCCCTGAAAAAAAGAACTGTGTTTCCTACTCAGACGGACCATATGTAGTTCAACTCTGCTTATGAAACTGATACAAACCACAGCTCCTCTTACATAAATGCTCTTTAGTTAATAGTGAAAATAGCGTTGGGTTCCTGAACTGCGAAAAAACATTTGAGCCCAAAATTCACTGGGTATACCAGAACTGAACTCTTGCTTGTAGTAAGACACAGATCCTGGGATTTAACTCCGTTTATGAAGACAAATTCAGACCAGAATACTCAACCCTGAAAAACACTCTGTTTTAAGGCAAGAATCATCCTCTTCTTTTCAGCGTGTCCAATACATGAAGAACCATGGTCATGCCCAGAAAAAAAGAACTGTGTTTCCTACTCATACGGACCATATGTAGTTCAACTATGCTTATGAAATGATACAGTCCGCAGCTCCTCTAACATAAATGCTCTTTAGTTAATAGTGATGATGGCATTGGCTTCTAGAACTGTGTAAACTCATTTGAGCCGAAAATAAACTTGGTTTACCAGAAATGAACACTTGCTTGCAGGAAGACACAGATCCTGGGGTTTAACTCCGTTTCTGAAGGGAAATTCAGACGAGATTTCTCATCCCTGAAAAACACTGTGTTTTAAGGCAAGAATCATCCTATTCTTTCCAGCGTCTCCAATATACTAAGAAACATGAGCACGCCAAGAAAAAAAGAATTGTGTTTCCTTCTCCTACAGACCATATGTAATTCAACTCTGCTTATGAAACTGATACAAACCACAGCTCCTCTGACATAAATCCTCTTTAGATAATAGTGAGAATAGCATATGGTTCGTGAACTGCGAAAAATCGTTTGAGCCCAAAATTCACTGGGTATACCAGAAAAAAACTCTTGCTTGTAGGAAGACACTGATCCTGGGGTTTAACTCCGTTTCTGCAGGGAAATTCAGACCAGAGTTCTCATTCCTGAAACACACTCTGTTTAAACGAAGAAGCACACTCTTCTTTCCAGAGTCTAAAATACAGCAATAACCATAAGCATGCAGTTTAAAAAAGAACTGTGTTTCCTATTCATATGGACCATATTTAGTTCAACTCTGCTTTTGAAACTGATAGAGACCACACCTCGTCTTATATAATTGCTCTTTTTTTAATAGTGAGAATAGCGTTCGGTTCCTGAACTTCGAAAAATCATTTGAGCCCCAAATTCACTGGGTTTACCAGAACTGAAATCTTTCTTGTAAGAAGACACAGATCCTGGGGTTTAACTCCGATTCTGAAGACAAAGTGAGACCAGAATTCTCAACCCTGATAAACACTCTGTTTTAAAGCAAGAATTATCCTCTCCTTTCAAGCGTCTCCAATATAGTAAGAAACATGAGCATGCCCCCCAAAAAAGAATTGTGTTTCCTACTCATACAGACCATATGTAGTTCAACTCTGCTTATGAAACTGATACAAAGAAAAGCTGCTCTTACATAAATCCTCTTTGGTTAATAGTGAGAATAGCGTATGGTTCGTGAACTGCGAAAAAACTTTTGAGCCCCAAATTCACTGGGTTTACCAGAAATGAAATCTTGCTTGTAGGAAGACACAGATCCTGGGGTTTAACTCCTTTTCTGAAGGAAAATTCAGACCAGAGTTCTCATCCCTGAAACAAACTCTGTTTTAACGCAAGAAGAAAGTTCTTCTTTCCAGAGTCTAAAATACAGCAATAACCATGAGCATGGCCTGAAAAAAAGAACTCTGTTTCCTATTCATTCGGACCATACATAGTTCAACTCTGCTTATGAAACTGATACAGACCACACCACCTCTTACATAAATGCTCTTTAGTTAATAGTGTGAATAGCGTAGGGTTCATGAGCTGCGAAAAATCATTTGAGCCCCAAAATCACTGGGTTTACCAGAAATGAACTCTTGCTTGAAGGAAGACACTGGTCCTGGGGTTTAACTCCTTTTCTGAAGACAAATTCAGACCAGAATTCTCAACCCTGAAAAACACTCTGTATTAAGGCAAGGATTATCCTATTCTTTCCAGCATCTCCAATATAGAAAGAAACGTGAGCATGCCAAGAAAAAAGAACTGTGTTTCCTTCTCATACAGACCATTTGTAGTTCAACTCTGCTTATGAAACTGACACAAAGCACAGCGGCACTTACATAAATCCTCATTGGTTAATAGTGAGAATAGCGTAGGGTTCGGTAACTGCGGAAAATCATTTGAGCCCAAAATACACTGGGTTTACCAGAAATGAACTCTTGCTTGTAGGAAGACACTGATCCTGGGGTTTAACTCCTTTTCTGAAGACAAATTCAGACCAGAATTCTCAACCCTAAAAAACACTCTGTTTTAAGGCAAGAATCATCCTCCTCTTTTCAGCCTCTCCAATACATGAAGAACCATGAGCAAGCCCAGAAAAAAAGAACTGTGTTTCCTACTCATACGGACCATATGTACTTCAAGTATGCTTATGAAATGATACAGTCCGCAGCTCCTCTTACATAAATGGTCTTTAGTTAATAGTGATGATGGCGTTTTCTTCTAGAACTGTGTAAAATCATTTTAGCCGAAAATTCCCTTGGTTTACCAGAAATGAACACTTGCTTGCAGGAAGACACAGATCCTGGGGTTTAACTCCGTTTCTGAAGGGAAATTCAGACGAGAGTTCTCATCCCTGAAAAACACTCTGTTTTAAGGCAAGAATCATCCTATTCCTTCCAGCGTCTCCATATACTAAGAAACATGAGCACGCCAAGAAAAAAAAACTGTGTTTTCTTCTCCTGCAGACCACATGCAATTCAACTCTGTTTATGAAACTGATACAAACCACAGCTCCTCTTACATAAATCCTCTTTAGTTAATAGTGAGAATAGCATATCGTTCGTGAACTGCGAAAAATCGTTGGAGCCCAAAATTCACAGGGTATACCAGAAATGAACTCTTGCTTGTAGGAAGACACTGATCCTGGGGTTTAACTCCGTTTCTGCAGGGAAATTGAGACCAGAGTTCTCATTCCTGAAACACACTCTGTTTAAACGAAGAAGCACGCTCTTCTTTCCAGAGTCTAAAATACAGCAATAACCATAAGCATGCGGTGAAAAAAAGAACTGTGTTTCCTATTCATACGGACAATATGTAGTTCAACTCTGCTTATGAAACTAATACACACCACATCTCCTCTTACATAAATGCTCTTTAGTTATTAGTGAGAATATCGTAGGGTTCCTGAACTGCGAAAAATAGTCTGAGCCCAAAAATCACTGGGTTTACCATAACTGAAATCTTTCTTGTAGGAAGACACAGATCCTGGGGTTTAACTCCGTTTCTGAAGACAAAGTGAGACCAGAATTCTCAAACCTGAAAAACACTCTGTTTTAAGGCAGGAAGCAAGCTCTTCTTTCCAGCGTCTCCAATACAGCAAGAACCATGAGCATGCGCTGAAAAAAAGAACTGTGTTTCCTATTCATATGGACCATATGTAGTTCAACTCTGCTTATGAAACTGATACAGACCACACCTCCTCTTACATAAATGCTCTTTAGTTAATAGTGAGAATAGCGTAGGTTTCGTGAACTGTGAAAAAATCATTTGAGCCCAAAATTCACTGGGTTTACCAGAAATAAACTCATGCTTGTAGGAAGACACAGATCCTGGGGATTAACTCCTTTTCTGAAGGGAAATTCAGACCAGTGTTCTCATCCATGAAACACACTCTGTTTTAACGCAAGAAGCAAGCTCTTCTTTCCAGAGTCTAAAATACAGCAAGAACCATGAGCCTGCCCTGAAAAAAAGAACTGTGTTTCCTATTCAGACGGACCATATGTAGTTCAACTCTGCTTATGAAACTGATACAAACCACAGCTCCTCTTACATAAATGCTCTTTAGTTAATAGTGAAAATAGCGTTGGGTTCCTGAACTGCGAAAAAACATTTGAGCCCAAAATTCACTGGGAATACCAGAACTGAACTCTTGCTTGTAGTAAGACACAGATCCTGGGATTTAACTCCGTTTATGAAGACAAATTCAGACCAGAATACTCAACCCTGAAAAACACTCTGTTTTAAGGCAAGAATCATCCTCTTCTTTTCAGCGTCTCCAATACATGAAGAACCATGAGCATGCCCAGAAAAAAAGAACTGTGTTTCCTACTCATACGGACCATATGTAGTTCAACTATGCTTATGAAATGATACAGTCCGCAGCTCCTCTTACATAAATGCTCTTTAGTTAATAGTGATGATGGCATTGGCTTCTAGAACTGTGTAAACTCATTTGAGCCGAAAATAAACTTGGTTTACCAGAAATGAACACTTGCTTGCAGGAAGACACAGATCCTGGGGTTTAACTCCGTTTCTGAAGGGAAATTCAGACGAGAGTTCTCATCCCTGAAAAACACTCTGTTTTAAGGCAAGAATCATCCTATTCTTTCCAGCGTCTCCAATATACTAAGAAACATGAGCACGCCAAGAAAAAAAGAATTGTGTTTCCTTCTCCTACAGACCATATGTAATTCAACTCTGCTTATGAAACTGATACAAACCACAGTTCCTCTTACATAAATCCTCTTTAGATAATAGTGAGAATAGCATATGGTTCGTGAACTGCGAAAAATCGTTTGAGCCCAAAATCACTGGGTATACCAGAAAAGAACTCTTGCTTGTAGGAAGACACTGATCCTGGGGTTTAACTCCGTTTCTGCAGGGAAATTCAGACCAGAGTTCTCATTCCTGAAACACACTCTGTTTAAACGAAGAAGCACGCTCTTCTTTCCAGAGTCTAAAATACAGCAATAACCATAAGCATGCAGTTTAAAAAAGAACTGTGTTTCCTATTCATATGGACCATATTTAGTTCAACTCTGCTTTTGAAACTGATAGAGACCACACCTCGTCTTATATAATTGCTCTTTTTTTAATAGTGAGAATAGCGTTCGGTTCCTGAACTGCGAAAAATCATTTGAGCCCCAAATTCACTGGGTTTACCAGAACTGAAATCTTTCTTGTAAGAAGACACAGATCCTGGGGTTTAACTCCGTTTCTGAAGACAAAGTGAGACCAGAATTCTCAACCCTGATAAACACTCTGTTTTAAAGCAAGAATTATCCTCTCCTTTCAAGCGTCTCCAATATAGTAAGAAACATGAGCATGCCCCCCAAAAAAGAATTGTGTTTCCTACTCATACAGACCATATGTAGTTCAACTCTGCTTATGAAACTGATACAAAGAAAAGCTGCTCTTACATAAATCCTCCTTGGTTAATAGTGAGAATAGCGTATGGTTCGTGAACTGCGAAAAAACATTTGAGCCCCAAATTCACTGGGTTTACCAGAAATGAAATCTTGCTTGTAGGAAGACACTGATCCTGGGGTTTTACTCCTTTTCTGAAGACAAATTCAGACCAGAGTTCTCATCCCTTAAAAACACTCTGTTTTAAGGCAAGAATCATCCTCTTTTTTCCAGCGTATCCAATATAGTAAGAAACATGAGCATGCCCAGAAAAAAAGAACTGTGTTTCCTTCTCCTACAGACCATATGTAGTTCAACTCTGCTTATGAAACTGATACAAAACACAGCTCCTCTGACATAAATCCTCTTTAGTTAATAGTGAGAATAGCGTATGTTTCGTGAACTGCGAAAAATCATTTGAGCCCAAAATTCACTGTGTTTACCAGAAATGAACTCTTGCTTGTAGGAAGACACTGATCCTGGGGTTTAACTCCGTTTCTGCAGGGAAATTCAGACCAGAGTTCTCATTCCTGAAACACACTCTGTTTAAACAAAGAAGCACGCTCTTCTTTCCAGAGTCTAAAATACAGCAATAACCATAAGCATGCGGTGAAAAAAAGAACTGTGTTTCCTATTCATATGGACCATATGTAGTTCTACTCTGCTTATGGAACTGATACAGACGACTCCTCCTCTTACATAAATGCTCTTTAGTTAATAGTGTGAATAGCGTAGGGATCATGAACTGCGAAAATCATTTGAGCCCAAAATTCACTGGGTTTACCAGAAATGAACTCTTGCTTATAGGAAGACACTGATCCTGGGGTTTAACTCCGTTTCTCAAGCCAAATTCAGAACAGAGTTCTCATGCCTGAAACACACTCTGTTTTAACGCAAGAAGCAAGCTCTTCATTCTAGAGTCTAAAATACAGCAAGAACTATGATCATGCCCTGAAAAAAAAAAAAACTGTGTTTCCTATTCAGACGGACCATAAGTAGTTCAACTCTGCTAATGAAATTCATAAAAACCACAGCTCCTCTTACATAAATTCTCTTTAGTTAATAGTGAGAATCATGTTGGGTTCGTGAACTGCAAAAAATCATTTGGGCCAAAAAATCACTGGGTTTACCAGAACTGAACTCTTGCTTGTAGGAAGACACTGATCCTGGGGTTTAACTCCGTTTCTGAAGGCAAATTGAGACCAGAGTTCTCATCCCTGAAAATCACTCTGTTTTAAGGCAAGAATCATCCTCTTCTTTCCAGCGTCTCCAATATAGTAAGAAACATGAGCATGCCCAGAAAATAGAACTGTGTTTCCGACTCATACAGAAAATATGTAGTTCAACTCTGCTTATGAAACTGATACAAACCCCGGCTCCACTTACATAAATCCTCTTTAGTTAATAGTGAGAATAGCGTAGGGTTCGTGAACTGTGAAAAAATCATTTGAGCCCAAAATTCACTGGGTTTACCAGAAATGCACTCTTATTGTAGGAAGACACAGATCCTGGGGTTACCTCTGTTTCTGTAGGGAAATTCATACCAGAGTTCTCATCACTGAAATACACTCTGTTTTAACGAAGAAGCAGTCTCTTCTTTCCAGAGTCTAAAATACAGCAAGAACCATGAGTATGGCCTGAAAAAAGAACTGTGTTTCCTATGCATATGGACCAAAATTAGTTCAACTCTGCTTTTGAAACTCATACAGACCACACCTTGTCTTACATAATTGCTCTTTTTTTAATAGTGAGAATAGCGTTCGTTTCCTGAACTTCGAAAAATCATTTGAGTCCAAAATTCACTGGGTTTACCAGAACTGAAATCTTTCTTGTCGGAAGACACAGATCCTGAGCTTTAACTCCGTTTCTGAAGACAAAGTGAGACCAGAATTCTCAACCCTGAAAAACACTCTGTTTTAAGGCAGGAAGCAAGCTCTTCTTTCCAGCGTCTCCAATACAGCAAGAACCATGAGCATGCGCTGAAAAAAAGAACTGTGTTTCCTATTCATACGGACCATATGTAGTTCAACTCTGCTTATGAAACTGATACAGACCACACCTCCTCTTACATAAATGCTCTTAAGTTAATAGTGAGAATAGCGTAGGATTCCTGAACTGCGAAAAATCATTTGAGCCCCAAAATCCCTGGGTTTACCAAAACTGAACTCTATCTTGTAGGAAGATACTGATCCTGGGGTTTAACTCCTTTTCTGAAGACAAATTCAGACCAGAGATGTCATCCCTGAAAAACACTCTGTTTTCAGGCAAGAATCATCCTCTTCTTTCCAGCGTCTCCAATATAGTAAGAAACATGAGCATGCCCAGAAAAAAAGAACTGTGTTTCCTTCTCCTACAGACCATATGTAGTTCAACTCTGCTTATGAATCTGATACATACCACAGCTCCTCTTACATAAATCCTCTTTGGTTAATAGTGAGAATAGCGTATGGTTTGTGAACTGCGAAAAATCATTTGAGCCCCAAATTCACTGGGTATACCAGAAATGAACTCTTGCTTGTAGGAAGACACTGATCCTGGGATATAACTCTGTTTCTGCAGGGAAATTGAGACCAGAGTTCTCATTCCTGAAATACACTCTGTTTAAACGAAGAAGCACGCTCTTCTTTCCAAAGTCTAAAATACAGCAATAACCATAAGCATGCGGTGAAAAAAAGAAATGTGTTTCCTATTCATACGGACCATATGTAGTTCAACTCTGCTTATGAAACTAATACAGACCACACCTCCTCTTACATAAATGCTCTTTAGTTAATAGTGAGAAAATCGTAGGGTTCCTGAACTGCTAAAAATAATTTGAGCCCAAAAATCACTGGGTTTTTCCAAAACTGAACTCTTGCTTGTAGGAAGACAATGATCCTGTGGTTTAACTCCGTTTCTGAAGGCAAATTCAGACCAGAGTTCTCATCCCTGAAAAGCACTCTGTTTTAAGGCAAGAATTATCCTCTCCTTTCAAGAGTCTCCAATATAGTAAGAAACATGAGCATGCCCCCAAAAAAAGAATTGTGTTTCCTACTCATACAGACCATATTTAGTTCAACTCTGCTTTTGAAACTGATAGAAAACACAGCTCCTCTGACATAAATCCTCTTTAGTTAATAGTGAGAATAGCGCATGGTTCGTGAACTGCGAAAAATAATTTGAGCCCAAAATTCACTGTGTTTACCAGAAATGAACTCTTGTTTGTAGGAAGACACAGATCCTGGGGTTTAACTCCTTTTCTGAAGGGAAATTCAGACCAGAATTCTCATCCTTGAAATAAACTCTGTTTTAACGCAAGAAGCAAGCTCTTCTTTCCAGAGTCTAAAATACAGCAATAACCATGAGCATGGCCTGAAAAAAAGAACTCTGTTTCCTATTCATTCGGACCATATGTAGTTCAACTCTGCTTATGAAACTGATAAAAACCACAGCTCCTCTTACATAAATCCGCTTTAGTTAATAGTGAGAATAGCGTAGGGTTCATGAACTGCGAAAAATCATTTGAGCCAAATAATCACTGGGTTTACCAGAAATTAACTCTTGCTTGAAGGAAGACACTGGTCCTGGGGTTTAACTCCTTTTCTGAAGACAAATTCAGACCAGAGTTCTCATCCCTGAAAAACACTCTGTTTTAAGGCAAAAATCATCCTATTCTTTCCAGAATCTCCAATATAGTAAGAAACGTGAGCATGCCAAGAAAAAAGAACTATGTTTCCTTCTCCTACAGACCATATGTAGTTCAACTCTGCTTATGAAACTGATACAAACCACAGCTCCTCTTACATAAATCCGCTTTAGTTAATAGTGAGAATAGCGTAGGGTTCCTGAACTGCGAAAAATCATTTGAGCCCAAAAATCACTGGGATTACCAGAACTGAACTCTTGCTTGTAGGAAGACACTGATCCTGGGGTTTAACTCCTTTTCTGAAGACAAATTCAGACCAGAGTTCTCATCCCTGAAAAACACTCTGTTTTAAGGCAAGAATCATCCTCTTCTTTCCAGCGTCTCCAATATAGTAAGAAACGTGAGCATGCCAAGAAAAAATAACTGTGTTTCCTTCTCATACAGACCATTTGTAGTTCAACTCTGCTTATGAAACTGATACAAAGCACAGCTGCACTTACATAAATCCTCATTGGATAATAATGAGAATAGCGTAGGGTTCGGTAACTGCGGAAAATCATTTGAGCCCAAAATTCACTGGGTATATCAGAAATGAACTCTTGCTTGTAGGAAGACACGGATCCTGGGGTTTAAGTCCATTTCTGCAGGGAAATTCATACCAGACCTCTCATTCCTGAAACACACTCTGTTAAACGAAGAAGCACGCTCTTCTATCCAGAGTCTAAAACACAGCAATAACCATGAGCATGTGCTGAAAAAAAGAACTGTGTTTCCTATTCATACAGACCATATGTAGTTCAACCCTGCTTATGAAACTGATACAGACCACACCTCCTCTTACATAAATGCTGTTTAGTTAATAGTGAGAATAGCGTAGGGTTCCTGAACTGCGAAAATCATTTGAGCCCAAAAATCACTGGGTTTACCAAAACTGAACTCTTGCTTGTAGGAAGACACTGATCCTGGGGTTTAACTCCTTTTCTGAAGACAAATTCAGACCAGAGTTCTCATCCCTGAAAAACACTCTGTTTTAAGGCAAGAATCATCCTCTTCTTTCCAGCGTATCCAATATAGTAAGAAACATGAGCATGCCTAGAAAAAAAGAACTGTGTTTCCTACTCCTACAGACCATATGTAGTTCAACTCTGCTTATGAAATTGATACAGACCACAGCTCCTCTTACATAAATCCTCTTTAGTAAATAGTGAGAATAGCGCATGGTTCGTGAACTGCGAAAAATCATTTGAGCCCCAAATTCATTGGGTTTACCAGAAATGAACACTTGCTTGTAGGAGGACCCTGATGCTGGGGTTTAATTCCGTTTCTGATGGCAAATTCAGACCAGAGTTCTCATCCCTGAAAAACACTCTGTTTTAAGGCAAGAATCATCCTATTCTTTCCAGCGTCTCCAATATAATATGAAACATGAGCATGCCAAGAAAAAAAGAACTGTGTTTCCTTCTCCTACAGACCATATGAAAATCAACTCTGCTTATGAAACTGATACAAACCACAGCTCCTCTTACATAAATCCTCTTTAGTTAATAGTGAGAATAGCATATGGTTCGTGAACTGCGAAAAATCATTTGAGCCCAAAATTCACTGGGTATACCAGAAAGAACTCTTGCTTGTAAGAAGACAATGACCCTGGGGTTTAACTCTGTTTCTGCAGGGAAATTCAGACCAGAGTTCTCATCCCTGAAAAGCACTCTGTTTTAAGGCAAGAATTATCCTCTCCTTTCAAGCGTCTCCAATATAGTAAGAAAGATGAGCAGGCCCCCAAAAAAAGAATTGTGTTTCCTACTCATACAGACCATATGTAGTTCAACTCTGCTTATGAAACTGATACAAAACACAGCTCCTCTTACATAAATCCGCTTTAGTTAATAGTGAGAATAGCATCGGGTTCCTGAACTGCGAAAAATCATTTGAGCCCAAAAATCATTGGGTTTACCAGAACTGAACTCTTGCTTGTAGGAAGACACTGATCCTGGGGTTTAAATCCTTTTCTGAAGACAAATTCAGACCAGAGTTCTCATCCCTGAAAAACACTCTGTTTTAAGGCAAGAATCATCCTCTTCTTTCCAGCGTCTCCAATATAGTAAGAAAAGTGAGCATGCCAAGAAAAAAGAACTGTGTTTCCTTCTCATACAGACCATTTGTAGTTCAACTCTGCTTATTTAACTGATACAAAGCACAGCTGCACTTACATAAATCCTCATTGGTTAATAGTGAGAATAGCGTAGGGTTCGGTAACTGCGGAAAATCATTTGAGCCCAAAATTCACTGGGTATATCAGAAATGAACTCTTGCTTGTATGAAGACACTGACCCTGGTGTTTAAGTCCATTTCTGCAGGGAAATTCAGACCAGACTTCTCATTCCTGAAACACACTCTGTTTAAACGAAGAAGCACGCTCTTCTTTCCAGAGTCTAAAATACAGCAATAACCATAAGCATGCGGTGAAAAAAAGAACTGTGTTTACTATTCATACGGACCATATGTAGTTCTACTCTGCTTATGGAACTGATACAGACGACTCCTCCTCTTACATAAATGCTCTTTAGTTAATAGTGTGAATAGCGTAGGGATCATGAACTGCGAAAAATCATTTGAGCCCAAAATTCACTGGGTTTACCAGAAATGAACTCTTGCTTGTAGGAAGACACTGATCCTGGGGTTTAACTCCGTTTCTGAAGGCAAATTCAGACCAGAGTTCTCATGCCTGAAACACACTCTGTTTTAACGCAAGAAGCAAGCTCTTCATTCTAGAGTCTAAAATATAGCAAGAACCATGAGCATGCCCTGAAAAAAAAAACTGTGTTTCCTACTCAGACGGACCATATGTAGTTCAACTCTGCTTATGAAATTGCTAAAAACCACAGCTCCTCTTACATAAATTCTCTTTAGTTAATAGTGAGAATCATGTTGTGTTCGTGAACTGCAAAATATCATTTGGGCCAAAAAATCACTGGGTTTACCAGAACTGAACTCTTGCTTGTAGGAAGACACTGATCCTGGGGTTTAACTCTGTTTCTGAAGGCAAATTGAGACCAGTGTTCCCATCCCTGAAAATCACTCTGTTTTAAGGCAAGAATCATCCTCTTCTTTCCAGCGTCTCCAATATAGTAAGAAACATGAGCATGCCCAGAAAATAGAACTGTGTTTCCGACTCATACAGAAAATATGTAGTTCATCTCTGCTTATGAAACTGATACAAACCCCAGAACCTCTTACATAAATCCTCTTCAGTTAATAGTGAGAATAACGTAGGGTTCGTGAACTGTGAAAAAATCATTTGAGCCCAAAATTCACTGGGTTTACCAGAAATGCACTCTTATTGTAGGAAGACACAGATCCTGGGGTTTACCTCTGTTTCTGCATGGAAATGCAGACCAGAGTTCTCATCCCTGAAACACACTCTGTTTTAACGAAGAAGCATGCTCTTCTTTCCAGAGTCTAAAATACAGCAAGAACCATGAGCATGGCCTGAAAAAAGAACTGTGTTTCCTCTTCATATGGACCATATTTAGTTCAACTCTGCTTTTGAAACTGATACTGACCACACCTCGTCTTACATAATTGCTCTTTTTTTAATAGTGAGAATAGCGTTCGGTTCCTGAACTTCGAAAAATCATTTGAGCCCAAAATAAACTGGGTTTACCATAACTGAAATCTTTCTTGTAGGAAGACACAGATCCTGGGGTTTAACTCCGTTTCTGAAGACAAAGTGAGACCAGAATTCTCAAACCTGAAAAACACTCTGTTTTAAGGCAGGAAGCAAGCTCTTCTTTCCAGCGTCTCCAATACAGCAAGAACCATGAGCATGCGCTGAAAAAAAGAACTGTGTTTCCTATTCATACGGACCATATGTAGTTCAACTCTGCTTATGAAACTGATACAGACCACACCTCCTCTTACATAAATGCTCTTTAGTTAATAGTGAGAATAGCGTAGGTTTCGTGAACTGTGAAAAAAATCATTTGAGCCCAAAATTCACTGGGTTTACCAGAAATGAACTCATGCTTGTAGGAAGACACAGATCCTGGGGATTAACTCCTTTTCTGAAGGGAAATTCAGACCAGTGTTCTCATCCATGAAACACACTCTGTTTTAACGCAAGAAGCAAGCTCTTCTTTCCAGAGTCTAAAATACAGCAAGAACCATGAGCCTGCCCTGAAAAAAAGAACTGTGTTTCCTTCTCAGACGGACGATATGTAGTTCAACTCTGCTTATGAAACTGATACATACCACAGCTCCTCTTACATAAATGCTCTTTAGTTAATAGTGAAAATAGCGTTGGGTTCCTGAACTGCGAAAAAACATTTGAGCCCAAAATTCACTGGGTATACCAGAACTGAACTCTTGCTTGTAGTAAGACACAGATCCTGTGATTTAACTCCGTTTATGAAGACAAATTCAGACCAGAATACTCAACCCTGAAAAACACTCTGTTTTAAGGCAAGAATCATCCTATTCTTTCCAGCGTCTCCAATATAATATGAAACATGAGCATGCCAAGAAAAAAAGAACTGTGTTTCCTTCTCCTACAGACCATATGAAAATCAACTCTGCTTAGGAAACTGATACAAACCACAGCTCCTCTTGCATAAATCCTCTTTAGTTAATAGTGAGAATAGCATATGGTTCGTGAACTGCGTAAAATCATTTGAGCCCAAAATTCACTGGGTATACCAGGAAGAACTCTTGCTTGTAAGAAGACAATCACCCTGGGGTTTAACTCTGTTTCTGCAGGGAAATTGAGACCAGAGTTCTCATTCCTGAAATACACTGTGTTTAAATGAAGAAGCACGCTCTTCTTTCCAAAGTCTAAAATACAGCAATAACCTTAAGCATACGGTGAAAAAAAGAAAGGTGTTTCCTATTCATACGGACCATATGTAGTTCAACTCTGCTTATGAAACTAATACAGACCACACCTCCTCTTACATAAATGCTCTTTAGTTAATAGTGAGAATATCGTAGGGTTCCTGAACTGCGAAAAATAATTTGAGCCCAAAAATCACTGGGTTTAACAAAACTGAACTCTTGCTTGTAGGAAGACAATGATCCTGTGGTTTAACTCCGTTTCTGAAGGCAAATTCAGACCAGAGTTCTCATCCCTGAAAAGCACTCTGTTTTAAGGCAAGAATTATCCTCTCCTTTCAAGCGTCTCCAATATAGTAAGAAACATGAGCAGGCCCCCAAAAAAAGAATTGTGTTTCCTACTCATACAGACCATATGTAGTTCAACTCTGCTTATGAAACTGATACAAAACACAGCTCCTCTTACATAAATCCGCTTTAGTTAATAGTGAGAATAGCATAGGGTTCCTGAACTGGGAAAAATCATTTGAGCCCAAAAATCATTGGGTTTACCAGAACTGAACTCTTGCTTGTAGGAAGACACTGATCCTGGGGTTTAACTCCTTTTCTGAAGACAAATTCAGACCAGAGTTCTCATCCCTGAAAAACACTCTGTTTTAAGGCAAGAATCATCCTCTTCTTTCCAGCGTCTCCAATATAGTAAGAAAAGTGAGCATGCCAAGAAAAAAGAACTGTGTTTCCTTCTCATACAGACCATTTGTAGTTCAACTCTGCTTATTAAACTGATACAAAGCACAGCTGCACTTACATAAATCCTCATTGGTTAATAGTGAGAATAGCGTAGGGTTCGGTAACTGCGGAAAATCATTTGAGCCCAAAATTCACTGGGTATATCAGAAATGAACTCTTGCTTGTAGGAAGACACTGATCCTGGGGTTTAAGTCCATTTCTGCAGGGAAATTCAGACCAGACTTCTCATTCCTGAAACACACTCTGTTTAAACGAAGAAGCACGCTCTTCTTTCCAGAGTCTAAAATACAGCAATAACCATAAGCATGCGGTGAAAAAAAGAACTGTGTTTACTATTCATACGGACCATATGTAGTTCTACTCTGCTTATGGAACTGATACAGACGACTCCTCCTCTTACATAAATGCTCTTTAGTTAATAGTGTGAATAGCTTAGGGATCATGAACTGCGAAAAATCATTTGAGCCCAAAATTCAATGGGTTTACCAGAAATGAACTCTTGCTTGTAGGAAGACACTGATCCTGGGGTTTAACTCCGTTTCTGAAGGCAAATTCAGACCAGAGTTCTCATGCCTGAAACACACTCTGTTTTAACGCAAGAAGCAAGCTCTTCATTCTAGAGTCTAAAATATAGCAAGAACCATGAGCATGCCCTGAAAAAAAAAAACTGTGTTTCCTACTCAGACGGACCATATGTAGTTCAACTCTGCTTATGAAATTGCTAAAAACCACAGCTCCTCTTACATAAATTCTCTTTAGTTAATAGTGAGAATCATGTTGGGTTCGTGAACTGCAAAATATCATTTGGGCCAAAAAATCACTGGGTTTACCAGAACTGAACTCTTGCTTGTAGGAAGACACTGATCCTGGGGTTTAACTCTGTTTCTGAAGGCAAATTGAGACCAGAGTTCCCATCCCTGAAAATCACTCTGTTTTAAGGCAAGAATCATCCTCTTCTTTCCAGCGTCTCCAATATAGTAAGAAACATGAGCATGCCCAGAAAATAGAACTGTGTTTCCGACTCATACAGAAAATATGTAGTTCATCTCTGCTTATGAAACTGATACAAACCCCAGAACCTCTTACATAAATCCTCTTCAGTTAATAGTGAGAATAGCGTAGGGTTCGTGAACTGTGAAAAAATCATTTGAGCGCAAAATTCACTGGGTTTACCAGAAATGCACTCTTATTGTAGGAAGACACAGATCCTGGGGTTTAACTCTGTTTCTGCAGGGAAATGCAGACCAGAGTTCTCATCCCTGAAACACACTCTGTTTTAACGAAGAAGCATGCTCTTCTTTCCAGAGTCTAAAATACAGCAAGAACCATGAGCATGGCCTGAAAAAAGAACTGTGTTTCCTCTTCATATGGACCATATTTAGTTCAACTCTGCTTTTGAAACTGATACTGACCACACCTCGTCTTACATAATTGCTCTTTTTTTAATAGTGAGAATAGCGTTCGGTTCCTGAACTTCGAAAAATCATTTGAGCCCAAAATTCACTGGGTTTACCATAACTGAAATCTTTCTTGTAGGAAGACACAGATCCTGGGGTTTAACTCCATTTCTGAAGACAAAGTGAGACCAGAATTCTCAAACGTGAAAAACACTCTGTTTTAAGGCAGGAAGCAAGCTCTTCTTTCCACCGTCTCCAATACAGCAAGAACCATGAGCATGCGCTGAAAAAAAGAACTGTGTTTCCTATTCATACAGACCATATGTAGTTCAACTCTGCTTATGAAACTGATACAGACCACACCTCCTCTTACATAAATGCTCTTTAGTTAATAGTGAGAATAGCGTAGGTTTCGTGAACTGTGAAAAAATCATTTGAGCCCAAAATTCACTGGGTTTACCAGAAATGAACTCATGCTTGTAGGAAGACACAGATCCTGGGGATTAACTCCTTTTCTGAAGGGAAATTCAGACCAGTGTTCTCATCCATGAAACACACTCTGTTTTAACGCAAGAAGCAAGCTCTTCTTTCCAGAGTCTAAAATACAGCAAGAACCATGAGCCTGCCCTGAAAAAAAGAACTGTGTTTCCTTCTCAGACGGACGATATGTAGTTCAACTCTGCTTATGAAACTGATACAAACCACAGCTCCTCTTACATAAATGCTCTTTAGTTAATAGTGAAAATAGCGTTGGGTTCCTGAACTGCGAAAAAACATTTGAGCCCAAAATTCACTGGGTATACCAGAACTGAACTCTTGCTTGTAGTAAGACACAGATCCTGGGATTTAACTCCGTTTATGAAGACAAATTCAGACCAGAATACTCAACCCTGAAAAACACTCTGTTTTAAGGCAAGAATCATCCTCTTCTTTTCAGCGTCTCCAATACATGAAGAACCATGAGCATGCCCAGAAAAAAAGAACTGTGTTTCCTACTCATATGGACCATATGTAGTTCAACTATGCTTATGAAATGATACAGTCCGCAGCTCCTCTTACATAAATGCTCTTTAGTTAATAGTGATGATGGCATTGGCTTCTAGAACTGTGTAAACTCATTTGAGCCGAAAATTCACTTGGTTTACCAGAAATGAACACTTGCTTGCAGGAAGACACAGATCCTGGGATTTAACTCCGTTTATGAAGACAAATTCAGACCAGAATTCTCAACCCTGAAAAACACTCTGTTTTAAGGCAAGAATCATCCTATTCTTTCCAGCGTCTCCAATATACTAAGAAACATAAGCCCCAAGAAAAAAAGAATTGTGTTTCCTTCTCCTACAGACCATATGTAATTCAACTCTGCTTATGAAACTGATACAAACCACAGCTCCTCTTACATAAATCCTCTTTAGTTAATAGTGAGAATAGCATATGGTTCATGAACTGCGAAAAATCGTTTGAGCCCAAAATTCACTGGGTATACCAGAAATGAACTCTTGCTTCTAGGAAGACACTGATCCTGGGGTTTAACTCCGTTTCTGCAGGGAAATTGGGACCAGAGTTCTCATTCCTGAAACACACTCTGTTTAAACGAAGAAGCACGCTCTTCTTTCCAGAGTCTAAAATACAGCAATAACCATAAGCATGCGGTTTAAAAAAGAACTGTGTTTCCTATTCATACGGACCATATTTAGATCAACTCTGCTTTTGAAACTGATAGAGACCACACCTCGTCTTATATAATTGCTCTTTTTTTAATAGTGAGAATAGCGTTCGGTTACTGAACTTCGAAAAATCATTTGAGCCCCAAATTCACTGGGTTTACCAGAACTGAAATCTTTCTTGTAAGAAGACACAGATCCTGGGGTTTAACTCCGATTCTGAAGACAAAGTGAGACCAGAATTCTCAACCCTGATAAACACTCTGTTTTAAAGCAAGAATTATCCTCTCCTTTCAAGCGTCTCCAATATAGTAAGAAACATGAGCATGCCCCCCAAAAAAGAATTGTGTTTCCTACTCATACAGACCATATGTAGTTCAACTCTGCTTATGAAACTGATACAAAGCATAGCTGCTCTTACATAAATCCTCTTTGGTTAATAGTGAGAATAGCATATGGTTCGTGAACTGCGAAAAAACATTTGAGCCCCAAATTCACTGGGTTTACCAGAAATGAAATCTTGCTTGTAGGAAGACACAGATCCTGGGGTTTAACTCCTTTTCTGAAGGGAAATTCAGACCAGAGTTCTCATTCCTGAAACACACTCTGTTTAAACGAAGAAGCACGCTCTTCTTTCCAGAGTCTAAAATACAGCAATAACCATAAGCATGCAGTTTAAAAAAGAACTGTGTTTCCTATTCATATGGACCATATTTAGATCAACTCTGCTTTTGAAACTGATAGAGACCACACCTCGTCTTATATAATTGCTCTTTTTTTAATAGTGAGAATAGCGTTCGGTTACTGAACTTCGAAAAATCATTTGAGCCCCAAATTCACTGGATTTACCAGAACTGAAATCTTTCTTGTAAGAAGACACAGATCCTGGGGTTTAACTCCGTTTCTGAAGACAAGGTGAGACCAGAATTCTCAATCCTGAAAACCACTCTGTTTTAAGGTAAGAATTATCCTCTCCTTTCAAGCGTCTCCAATATAGTAAGAAACATGAGCATGCCCCCCAAAAAAGAATTGTGTTTCCTACTCATACAGGCCATATGTAGTTCAACTCTGCTTATGAAACTGATACAAAGCATAGCTGCTCTTACATAAATCCTCTTTGGTTAATAGTGAGAATAGCGTATGGTTCGTGAACTGCGAAAAAACATTTGAGCCCCAAATTCACTGGGTTTACCAGAAATGAAATCTTGCTTGTAGGAAGACACAGATCCTGGGGTTTAACTCCTTTTCTGAAGGGAAATTCAGACCAGAGTTCTCATCCCTGAAACAAACTCTGTTTTAACGCAAGAAGAAAGTTCTTCTTTCCAGAGTCTAAAATACAGCAATAACCATGAGCCTGGCCTGAAAAAAAGAACTCTGTTTCCTATTCATTCGGACCATATGTACTTCAACTCTGCTTATGAAACTGATACAGACCACACCACCTCTTACATAAATGCTCTTTAGTTAATAGTGAGAATAGCGTAGGTTTCGTGAACTGTGAAAAAATCATTTGAGCCCAAAATTCACTGGGTTTACCAGAAATGAACTCATGCTTGTAGGAAGACACAGATCCTGGGGATTAACTCCTTTTCTGAAGACAAATTCAGACCAGAGTTCTCATCGCTGAAAAACACTCTGTATTAAGGCAAGGATCATCCTATTCTTTCCAGCATATCCAATATAGAAAGAAACGTGAGCATGCCAAGAAAAAAGAACTGTGTTTCCTTCTCATACAGACCATTTGTAGTTCAACTCTGCTTATGAAACTGATACAAAGAACAGCTGCACTTACATAAATCCTCATTGGTTAATAGTGAGAATAGCGTAGTGTTCGGTAACTGCGGAAAATCATTTGAGCCCAAAATACACTGGGTTTACCAGAAATGAACTCTTGCTTGTAGGAAGACACTGATCCTGGGGTTTAACTCCGTTTATGAAGACAAATTCAGACAAGAATTCTCAACCGTAAAAATCACTCTGTTTTAATGCAAGAATCATCCTCCTCTTTTCAGCGTCTCCAATATATGAAGAACCATGAGCATGCCCAGAAAAAAAGAACTGCGTTTCCTACTCATACGGACCATATGTACTTCAAGTATGCTTATGAAATGATACAGTCCACAGCTCCTCTTACATAAATGCTCTTTAGTTAATAGTGATGATGGCGTTGGCTTCTAGAACTGTGTAAACTCATTTGAGCCGAAAATTCACTTGGTTTACCAGAAATGAACACTTGCTTGCAGGAAGACACTGATCCTGGGGTTTAACTTCGTTTCTGAAGGGAAATTCAGACAAGAGTTCTCATCCCTGAAAAACACTCTGTTTTAAGGCAAGAATCATCCTATTCTTTCCAGCGTCTCCAATATACTAAGAAACATGAGCACGCCAAGAAAAAAAGAACTGTGTTTCCTTCTCCTACAGACCATATGCAATTCAACTCTGCTTATGAAACTGATACAAAACACAGCTCCTCTGACATAAATCCTCTTTAGTTAATAGTGAGAATAGCGCATTGTTCGTGAACTGCGAAAAATAATTGGAGCCCAAAATTCACTGTGTTTACCAGAAATGAACTCTTGCGTGTAGGAAGACACAGATCCTGGTGTTTAACTCCTTTTCCGAAGGGAAATTCAGACCAGAATTCTCATCCCTGAAACAAACTCTGTTTTAACGCAAGAAGCAAGCTCTTCTTTCCAGAGTCTAAAATACAGCAATAACCATGAGCATGGCCTGAAAAAAAGAACTCTGTTTCCTATTCATTCGGACCATATGTAGTTCAACTCTGCTTATGAAACTGATACAGACCATACCTCCTCTTACATAAATGCTCTTTAGTTAATAGTGTGAACAGCGTAGTGTTCATGAACTGCGAAAAATCATTTGAGCCAAATAATCACTGGGTTTACCAGAACTGAACTCTTGCTTGTAGTAAGACACAGATCCTGGGATTTAACTCCGTTTATGAAGACAAATTCAGACCAGAATTCTCAACCCTGAAAAACACTCTGTTTTAAGGCAAGAATCATCCTATTCTTTCCAGCGTCTCCAATATACTAAGAAACATGAGCACGCCAAGAAAAAAAGAATTGTGTTTCCTTCTCCTACAGACCATATGTAATTCAACTCTGCTTATGAAACTGATACAAACCACAGCTCCTCTTACATAAAACCTCTTTAGTTAATAGTGAGAATAGCATATGGTTCGTGAACTGCGAAAAATGGTTTGAGCCCAAAATTCACTGGGTATACCAGAAATGAACTCTTGCTTCTAGGAAGACACTGATCCTGGGGTTTAACTCCGTTTCTGCAGGGAAATTGGGACCAGAGTTCTCATTCCTGAAACACACTCTGTTTAAACGAAGAAGCACGCTCTTCTTTCCAGAGTCTAAAATACAGCAATAACCATAAGCATGCAGTTTAAAAAAGAACTGTGTTTCCTATTCATATGGACCATATTTAGTTCAACTCTGCTTTTGAAACTGATAGAGACCACACCTTGTCTTATATAATTGCTCTTTTTTTAATAGTGAAAATAGCGTTCGGTTACTGAACTTCGAAAAATCATTTGAGCCCCAAATTCACTGGGTTTACCAGAACTGAAATCTTTCTTGTAAGAAGACACAGATCCTGTGGTTTAACTCCGTTTCTGAAGACAAGGTGAGACCAGAATTCTCAATCCTGAAAACCACTCTGTTTTAAGGTAAGAATTATCCTCTCCTTTCAAGCGTCTCCAATATAGTAAGAAACATGAGCATGCCCCCCAAAAAAGAATTGTGTTTCCTACTCATACAGGCCATATGTAGTTCAACTCTGCTTATGAAACTGATACAAAGCATAGCTGCTCTTACATAAATCCTCTTTGGTTAATAGTGAGAATAGCGTATGGTTCGTGAACTGCGAAAAAACATTTGAGCCCCAAATTCACTGGGTTTACCAGAAATGAAATCTTGCTTGTAGGAAGACACAGATCCTGGGGTTTAACTCCTTTTCTGAAGGGAAATTCAGACCAGAGTTCTCATCCCTGAAACAAACTCTGTTTTAACGCAAGAAGAAAGTTCTTCTTTCCAGAGTCTAAAATACAGCAATAACCATGAGCATGGCCTGAAAAAAAGAACTCTGTTTCCTATTCATTCGGACCATATGTAGTTCAACTCTGCTTATGAAACTGATACAGACCACACCACCTCTTAAATAAATGCTCTTTAGTTAATAGTGTGAATAGCGTAGGGTTCATGAACTGCGAAAAATCATTTGAGCCCAAAAATCACTGTGTTTACCAAAACTGAACTCTTGCTTGAAGGAAGACACTGGTCCTGGGGTTTAACTCCTTTTCTGAAGACAAATTCAGACCAGAGTTCTCATCGCTGAAAAACACTCTGTATTAAGGCAAGGATCATCCTATTCTTTCCAGCATCTCCAATATAGAAAGAAACGTGAGCATGCCAAGAAAAAAGAACTGTGTTTCCTTCTCATACAGACCATTTGTAGTTCAACTCTGCTTATGAAACTGATACAAAGCACAGCTGCACTTACATAAATCCTCATTGGTTAATAGTGAGAATAGCGTAGTGTTCGGTAACTGCGGAAAATCATTTGAGCCCAAAATACACTGGGTTTACCAGAAATGAACTCTTGCTTGTAGGAAGACACTGATCCTGGGGTTTCACTCCGTTTATGAAGACAAATTCAGACCAGAATTCTCAACCGTAAAAATCACTCTGTTTTAATGCAAGAATCATCCTCCTCTTTTCAGCGTCTCCAATACATGAAGAACCATGAGCATGCCCAGAAAAAAAGAACTGTGTTTCCTACTCATACGGACCATATGTACTTCAAGTATGCTTATGAAATGATACAGTCCGCAGCTCCTCTTACATAAATGCTCTTTAGTTAATAGTGATGATGGCGTTGGCTTCTAGAACTGTGTAAACTCATTTGAGCCGAAAATTCACTTGGTTTACCAGAAATGAACACTTGCTTGCAGGAAGACACAGATCCTGGGGTTTAACTCCGTTTCTGAAGGGAAATTCAGACGAGAGTTCTCATCCCTGAAAAGCACTCTGTTTTAAGGCAAGAATCATCCTATTCTTTCCAGCGTCTCCAATATACTAAGAAACATGAGCACGCCAAGAAAAAAAGAACTGTGTTTCCTTCTCCTACAGACCATATGCAATTCAACTCTGCTTATGAAACTGATACAAACCACAGCTCCTCTTACATAAATCCTCTTTAGTTAATAGTGAGAATAGCATATCGTTCGTGAACTGCAAAAAATCGTTGGAGCCCAAAATTCACTGTGTTTACAAGAAATGTACTCTTGCTTCTAGGAAGACAATGATCCTGGGGTTTAACTCCGTATCTGCAGGGAAATTCAGACCAGAGTTCTCATTCCTGAAACACACTCTGTTTAAACGAATAAGCACGCTCTTCTTTCCAGAGTCTAAAATACAGCAATAACCATAAGCATGCGGTGAAAAAAAGAACTGTGTTTTCTATTCATACGGACCATATGTAGTTCAACTCTGCTTATGAAACTAATACACACCACACCTCCTCTTACATAAATGCTGTTTAGTTAATAGTGAGAATATCGTAGGGTTCCTGAACTGCGAAAAATAATTTGAGCCCAAAAATCACTGGGTTTACCAAAACTGAACTCTTGCTTGTAGGAAGACACTGATCCTGGGGTTTTACTCCTTTTCTGAAGACAAATTCAGACCAGAGTTCTCATCCCTTAAAAACACTCTGTTTTAAGGCAAGTATCATCCTCTTCTTTCCAGCGTATCCAATATAGTAAGAAACATGAGCATGCCCAGAAAAAAAGAACTGTGTTTCCTTCTCCTACAGAACATATGTAGTTCAACTCTGCTTATGAAACTGATACAAAACACAGCTCCTCTGACATAAATCCTCTTTAGTTAATAGTGAAAATAGCGTTGGGTTCCTGAACTGCGAAAAAACATTTGAGCCCAAAATTCACTGGGTATACCAGAACTGAACTCTTGCTTGTAGTAAGACACAGATCCTGGGATTTAACTCCGTTTATGAAGACAAATTCAGACCAGAATACTCAACCCTGAAAAACACTCTGTTTTAAGGCAAGAATCATCCTCTTCTTTTCAGCGTCTCCAATACATGAAGAACCATGAGCATGCCCAGAAAAAAAGAACTGTGTTTCCTACTCATATGGACCATATGTAGTTCAACTATGCTTATGAAATGATACAGTCCGCAGCTCCTCTTACATAAATGCTCTTTAGTTAATAGTGATGATGGCATTGGCTTCTAGAACTGTGTAAACTCATTTGAGCCGAAAATTCACTTGGTTTACCAGAAATGAACACTTGCTTGCAGGAAGACACAGATCCTGGGATTTAACTCCGTTTATGAAGACAAATTCAGACCAGAATTCTCAACCCTGAAAAACACTCTGTTTTAAGGCAAGAATCATCCTATTCTTTCCAGCGTCTCCAATATACTAAGAAACATAAGCCCCAAGAAAAAAAGAATTGTGTTTCCTTCTCCTACAGACCATATGTAATTCAACTCTGCTTATGAAACTGATACAAACCACAGCTCCTCTTACATAAATCCTCTTTAGTTAATAGTGAGAATAGCATATGGTTCATGAACTGCGAAAAATCGTTTGAGCCCAAAATTCACTGGGTATACCAGAAATGAACTCTTGCTTCTAGGAAGACACTGATCCTGGGGTTTAACTCCGTTTCTGCAGGGAAATTGGGACCAGAGTTCTCATTCCTGAAACACACTCTGTTTAAACGAAGAAGCACGCTCTTCTTTCCAGAGTCTAAAATACAGCAATAACCATAAGCATGCGGTTTAAAAAAGAACTGTGTTTCCTATTCATACGGACCATATTTAGATCAACTCTGCTTTTGAAACTGATAGAGACCACACCTCGTCTTATATAATTGCTCTTTTTTTAATAGTGAGAATAGCGTTCGGTTACTGAACTTCGAAAAATCATTTGAGCCCCAAATTCACTGGGTTTACCAGAACTGAAATCTTTCTTGTAAGAAGACACAGATCCTGGGGTTTAACTCCGTTTCTGAAGACAAAGTGAGACCAGAATTCTCAACCCTGATAAACACTCTGTTTTAAAGCAAGAATTATCCTCTCCTTTCAAGTGTCTCCAATATAGTAAGAAACATGAGCATGCCCCCCAAAAAAGAATTGTGTTTCCTACTCATACAGACCATATGTAGTTCAACTCTGCTTATGAAACTGATACAAAGCATAGCTGCTCTTACATAAATCCTCTTTGGTTAATAGTGAGAATAGCGTATGGTTCGTGAACTGCGAAAAACATTTGAGCCCCAAATTCACTGGGTTTACCAGAAATGAAATCTTGCTTGTAGGAAGACACAGATCCTGGGGTTTAACTCCTTTTCTGAAGGGAAATTCAGACCAGAGTTCTCATTCCTGAAACACACTCTGTTTAAACGAAGAAGCACGCTCTTCTTTCCAGAGTCTAAAATACAGCAATAACCATAAGCATGCAGTTTAAAAAAGAACTGTGTTTCCTATTCATATGGACCATATTTAGATCAACTCTGCTTTTGAAACTGATAGAGACCACACCTCGTCTTATATAATTGCTCTTTTTTTAATAGTGAGAATATCGTAGGGTTACTGAACTTCGAAAAATCATTTGAGCCCCAAATTCACTGGATTTACCAGAACTGAAATCTTTCTTGTAAGAAGACACAGATCCTGGGGTTTAACTCCGTTTCTGAAGACAAGGTGAGACCAGAATTCTCAATCCTGAAAACCACTCTGTTTTAAGGTAAGAATTATCCTCTCCTTTCAAGCGTCTCCAATATAGTAAGAAACATGAGCATGCCCCCCAAAAAAGAATTGTGTTTCCTACTCATACAGGCCATATGTAGTTCAACTCTGCTTATGAAACTGATACAAAGCATAGCTGCTCTTACATAAATCCTCTTTGGTTAATAGTGAGAATAGCGTATGGTTCGTGAACTGCGAAAAAACATTTGAGCCCCAAATTCACTGGGTTTACCAGAAATGAAATCTTGCTTGTAGGAAGACACAGATCCTGGGGTTTAACTCCTTTTCTGAAGGGAAATTCAGACCAGAGTTCTCATCCCTGAAACAAACTCTGTTTTAACGCAAGAAGAAAGTTCTTCTTTCCAGAGTCTAAAATACAGCAATAACCATGAGCCTGGCCTGAAAAAAAGAACTCTGTTTCCTATTCATTCGGACCATATGTACTTCAACTCTGCTTATGAAACTGATACAGACCACACCACCTCTTACATAAATGCTCTTTAGTTAATAGTGAGAATAGCGTAGGTTTCGTGAACTGTGAAAAAATCATTTGAGCCCAAAATTCACTGGGTTTACCAGAAATGAACTCATGCTTGTAGGAAGACACAGATCCTGGGGATTAAATCCTTTTCTGAAGACAAATTCAGACCAGAGTTCTCATCGCTGAAAAACACTCTGTATTAAGGCAAGGATCATCCTATTCTTTCCAGCATATCCAATATAGAAAGAAACGTGAGCATGCCAAGAAAAAAGAACTGTGTTTCCTTCTCATACAGACCATTTGTAGTTCAACTCTGCTTATGAAACTGATACAAAGAACAGCTGCACTTACATAAATCCTCATTGGTTAATAGTGAGAATAGCGTAGTGTTCGGTAACTGCGGAAAATCATTTGAGCCCAAAATACACTGGGTTTACCAGAAATGAACTCTTGCTTGTAGGAAGACACTGATCCTGGGGTTTAACTCCGTTTATGAAGACAAATTCAGACAAGAATTCTCAACCGTAAAAATCACTCTGTTTTAATGCAAGAATCATCCTCCTCTTTTCAGCGTCTCCAATATATGAAGAACCATGAGCATGCCCAGAAAAAAAGAACTGCGTTTCCTACTCATACGGACCATATGTACTTCAAGTATGCTTATGAAATGATACAGTCCACAGCTCCTCTTACATAAATGCTCTTTAGTTAATAGTGATGATGGCGTTGGCTTCTAGAACTGTGTAAACTCATTTGAGCCGAAAATTCACTTGGTTTACCAGAAATGAACACTTGCTTGCAGGAAGACACTGATCCTGGGGTTTAACTTCGTTTCTGAAGGGAAATTCAGACAAGAGTTCTCATCCCTGAAAAACACTCTGTTTTAAGGCAAGAATCATCCTATTCTTTCCAGCGTCTCCAATATACTAAGAAACATGAGCACGCCAAGAAAAAAAGAACTGTGTTTCCTTCTCCTACAGACCATATGCAATTCAACTCTGCTTATGAAACTGATACAAAACACAGCTCCTCTGACATAAATCCTCTTTAGTTAATAGTGAGAATAGCGCATTGTTCGTGAACTGCGAAAAATAATTGGAGCCCAAAATTCACTGTGTTTACCAGAAATGAACTCTTGCGTGTAGGAAGACACAGATCCTGGTGTTTAACTCCTTTTCCGAAGGGAAATTCAGACCAGAATTCTCATCCCTGAAACAAACTCTGTTTTAACGCAAGAAGCAAGCTCTTCTTTCCAGAGTCTAAAATACAGCAATAACCATGAGCATGGCCTGAAAAAAAGAACTCTGTTTCCTATTCATTCGGACCATATGTAGTTCAACTCTGCTTATGAAACTGATACAGACCATACCTCCTCTTACATAAATGCTCTTTAGTTAATAGTGTGAACAGCGTAGTGTTCATGAACTGCGAAAAATCATTTGAGCCAAATAATCACTGGGTTTACCAGAACTGAACTCTTGCTTGTAGTAAGACACAGATCCTGGGATTTAACTCCGTTTATGAAGACAAATTCAGACCAGAATTCTCAACCCTGAAAAACACTCTGTTTTAAGGCAAGAATCATCCTATTCTTTCCAGCGTCTCCAATATACTAAGAAACATGAGCACGCCAAGAAAAAAAGAATTGTGTTTCCTTCTCCTACAGACCATATGTAATTCAACTCTGCTTATGAAACTGATACAAACCACAGCTCCTCTTACATAAAACCTCTTTAGTTAATAGTGAGAATAGCATATGGTTCGTGAACTGCGAAAAATGGTTTGAGCCCAAAATTCACTGGGTATACCAGAAATGAACTCTTGCTTCTAGGAAGACACTGATCCTGGGGTTTAACTCCGTTTCTGCAGGGAAATTGGGACCAGAGTTCTCATTCCTGAAACACACTCTGTTTAAACGAAGAAGCACGCTCTTCTTTCCAGAGTCTAAAATACAGCAATAACCATAAGCATGCAGTTTAAAAAAGAACTGTGTTTCCTATTCATATGGACCATATTTAGTTCAACTCTGCTTTTGAAACTGATAGAGACCACACCTTGTCTTATATAATTGCTCTTTTTTTAATAGTGAAAATAGCGTTCGGTTACTGAACTTCGAAAAATCATTTGAGCCCCAAATTCACTGGGTTTACCAGAACTGAAATCTTTCTTGTAAGAAGACACAGATCCTGTGGTTTAACTCCGTTTCTGAAGACAAGGTGAGACCAGAATTCTCAATCCTGAAAACCACTCTGTTTTAAGGTAAGAATTATCCTCTCCTTTCAAGCGTCTCCAATATAGTAAGAAACATGAGCATGCCCCCCAAAAAAGAATTGTGTTTCCTACTCATACAGGCCATATGTAGTTCAACTCTGCTTATGAAACTGATACAAAGCATAGCTGCTCTTACATAAATCCTCTTTGGTTAATAGTGAGAATAGCGTATGGTTCGTGAACTGCGAAAAAACATTTGAGCCCCAAATTCACTGGGTTTACCAGAAATGAAATCTTGCTTGTAGGAAGACACAGATCCTGGGGTTTAACTCCTTTTCTGAAGGGAAATTCAGACCAGAGTTCTCATCCCTGAAACAAACTCTGTTTTAACGCAAGAAGAAAGTTCTTCTTTCCAGAGTCTAAAATACAGCAATAACCATGAGCATGGCCTGAAAAAAAGAACTCTGTTTCCTATTCATTCGGACCATATGTAGTTCAACTCTGCTTATGAAACTGATACAGACCACACCACCTCTTAAATAAATGCTCTTTAGTTAATAGTGTGAATAGCGTAGGGTTCATGAACTGCGAAAAATCATTTGAGCCCAAAAATCACTGTGTTTACCAAAACTGAACTCTTGCTTGAAGGAAGACACTGGTCCTGGGGTTTAACTCCTTTTCTGAAGACAAATTCAGACCAGAGTTCTCATCGCTGAAAAACACTCTGTATTAAGGCAAAGATCATCCTATTCTTTCCAGCATCTCCAATATAGAAAGAAACGTGAGCATGCCAAGAAAAAAGAACTGTGTTTCCTTCTCATACAGACCATTTGTAGTTCAACTCTGCTTATGAAACTGATACAAAGCACAGCTGCACTTACATAAATCCTCATTGGTTAATAGTGAGAATAGCGTAGTGTTCGGTAACTGCGGAAAATCATTTGAGCCCAAAATACACTGGGTTTACCAGAAATGAACTCTTGCTTGTAGGAAGACACTGATCCTGGGGTTTAACTCCTTTTCTGAAGGGAAATTCAGACCAGAGTTCTCATCCCTGAAACAAACTCTGTTTTAACGCAAGAAGAAAGTTCTTCTTTCCAGAGTCTAAAATACAGCAATAACCATGAGCCTGGCCTGAAAAAAAGAACTCTGTTTCCTATTCATTCGGACCATATGTACTTCAACTCTGCTTATGAAACTGATACAGACCACACCACCTCTTACATAAATGCTCTTTAGTTAATAGTGAGAAAAGCGTAGGTTTCGTGAACTGTGAAAAAATCATTTGAGCCCAAAATTCACTGGGTTTACCAGAAATGAACTCATGCTTGTAGGAAGACACAGATCCTGGGGATTAACTCCTTTTCTGAAGACAAATTCAGACCAGAGTTCTCATCGCTGAAAAACACTCTGTATTAAGGCAAGGATCATCCTATTCTTTCCAGCATATCCAATATAGAAAGAAACGTGAGCATGCCAAGAAAAAAGAACTGTGTTTCCTTCTCATACAGACCATTTGTAGTTCAACTCTGCTTATGAAACTGATACAAAGAACAGCTGCACTTACATAAATCCTCATTGGTTAATAGTGAGAATAGCGTAGTGTTCGGTAACTGCGGAAAATCATTTGAGCCCAAAATACACTGGGTTTACCAGAAATGAACTCTTGCTTGTAGGAAGACACTGATCCTGGGGTTTAACTCCGTTTATGAAGACAAATTCAGACAAGAATTCTCAACCGTAAAAATCACTCTGTTTTAATGCAAGAATCATCCTCCTCTTTTCAGCGTCTCCAATATATGAAGAACCATGAGCATGCCCAGAAAAAAAGAACTGCGTTTCCTACTCATACGGACCATATGTACTTCAAGTATGCTTATGAAATGATACAGTCCACAGCTCCTCTTACATAAATGCTCTTTAGTTAATAGTGATGATGGCGTTGGCTTCTAGAACTGTGTAAACTCATTTGAGCCGAAAATTCACTTGGTTTACCAGAAATGAACACTTGCTTGCAGGAAGACACTGATCCTGGGGTTTAACTTCGTTTCTGAAGGGAAATTCAGACAAGAGTTCTCATCCCTGAAAAACACTCTGTTTTAAGGCAAGAATCATCCTATTCTTTCCAGCGTCTCCAATATACTAAGAAACATGAGCACGCCAAGAAAAAAAGAACTGTGTTTCCTTCTCCTACAGACCATATGCAATTCAACTCTGCTTATGAAACTGATACAAAACACAGCTCCTCTGACATAAATCCTCTTTAGTTAATAGTGAGAATAGCGCATTGTTCGTGAACTGCGAAAAATAATTGGAGCCCAAAATTCACTGTGTTTACCAGAAATGAACTCTTGCGTGTAGGAAGACACAGATCCTGGTGTTTAACTCCTTTTCCGAAGGGAAATTCAGACCAGAATTCTCATCCCTGAAACAAACTCTGTTTTAACGCAAGAAGCAAGCTCTTCTTTCCAGAGTCTAAAATACAGCAATAACCATGAGCATGGCCTGAAAAAAAGAACTCTGTTTCCTATTCATTCGGACCATATGTAGTTCAACTCTGCTTATGAAACTGATACAGACCATACCTCCTCTTACATAAATGCTCTTTAGTTAATAGTGTGAACAGCGTAGTGTTCATGAACTGCGAAAAATCATTTGAGCCAAATAATCACTGGGTTTACCAGAACTGAACTCTTGCTTGTAGTAAGACACAGATCCTGGGATTTAACTCCGTTTATGAAGACAAATTCAGACCAGAATTCTCAACCCTGAAAAACACTCTGTTTTAAGGCAAGAATCATCCTATTCTTTCCAGCGTCTCCAATATACTAAGAAACATGAGCACGCCAAGAAAAAAAGAATTGTGTTTCCTTCTCCTACAGACCATATGTAATTCAACTCTGCTTATGAAACTGATACAAACCACAGCTCCTCTTACATAAAACCTCTTTAGTTAATAGTGAGAATAGCATATGGTTCGTGAACTGCGAAAAATGGTTTGAGCCCAAAATTCACTGGGTATACCAGAAATGAACTCTTGCTTCTAGGAAGACACTGATCCTGGGGTTTAACTCCGTTTCTGCAGGGAAATTGGGACCAGAGTTCTCATTCCTGAAACACACTCTGTTTAAACGAAGAAGCACGCTCTTCTTTCCAGAGTCTAAAATACAGCAATAACCATAAGCATGCAGTTTAAAAAAGAACTGTGTTTCCTATTCATATGGACCATATTTAGTTCAACTCTGCTTTTGAAACTGATAGAGACCACACCTTGTCTTATATAATTGCTCTTTTTTTAATAGTGAAAATAGCGTTCGGTTACTGAACTTCGAAAAATCATTTGAGCCCCAAATTCACTGGGTTTACCAGAACTGAAATCTTTCTTGTAAGAAGACACAGATCCTGTGGTTTAACTCCGTTTCTGAAGACAAGGTGAGACCAGAATTCTCAATCCTGAAAACCACTCTGTTTTAAGGTAAGAATTATCCTCTCCTTTCAAGCGTCTCCAATATAGTAAGAAACATGAGCATGCCCCCCAAAAAAGAATTGTGTTTCCTACTCATACAGGCCATATGTAGTTCAACTCTGCTTATGAAACTGATACAAAGCATAGCTGCTCTTACATAAATCCTCTTTGGTTAATAGTGAGAATAGCGTATGGTTCGTGAACTGCGAAAAAACATTTGAGCCCCAAATTCACTGGGTTTACCAGAAATGAAATCTTGCTTGTAGGAAGACACAGATCCTGGGGTTTAACTCCTTTTCTGAAGGGAAATTCAGACCAGAGTTCTCATCCCTGAAACAAACTCTGTTTTAACGCAAGAAGAAAGTTCTTCTTTCCAGAGTCTAAAATACAGCAATAACCATGAGCATGGCCTGAAAAAAAGAACTCTGTTTCCTATTCATTCGGACCATATGTACTTCAACTCTGCTTATGAAACTGATACAGACCACACCACCTCTTAAATAAATGCTCTTTAGTTAATAGTGTGAATAGCGTAGGGTTCATGAACTGCGAAAAATCATTTGAGCCCAAAAATCACTGTGTTTACCAAAACTGAACTCTTGCTTGAAGGAAGACACTGGTCCTGGGGTTTAACTCCTTTTCTGAAGACAAATTCAGACCAGAGTTCTCATCGCTGAAAAACACTCTGTATTAAGGCAAGGATCATCCTATTCTTTCCAGCATCTCCAATATAGAAAGAAACGTGAGCATGCCAAGAAAAAAGAACTGTGTTTCCTTCTCATACAGACCATTTGTAGTTCAACTCTGCTTATGAAACTGATACAAAGCACAGCTGCACTTACATAAATCCTCATTGGTTAATAGTGAGAATAGCGTAGTGTTCGGTAACTGCGGAAAATCATTTGAGCCCAAAATACACTGGGTTTACCAGAAATGAACTCTTGCTTGTAGGAAGACACTGATCCTGGGGTTTAACTCCGTTTATGAAGACAAATTCAGACCAGAATTCTCAACCGTAAAAATCACTCTGTTTTAATGCAAGAATCATCCTCCTCTTTTCAGCGTCTCCAATACATGAAGAACCATGAGCATGCCCAGAAAAAAAGAACTGTGTTTCCTACTCATACGGACCATATGTACTTCAAGTATGCTTATGAAATGATACAGTCCGCAGCTCCTCTTACATAAATGCTCTTTAGTTAATAGTGATGATGGCGTTGGCTTCTAGAACTGTGTAAACTCATTTGAGCCGAAAATTCACTTGGTTTACCAGAAATGAACACTTGCTTGCAGGAAGACACAGATCCTGGGGTTTAACTCCATTTCTGAAGGGAAATTCAGACGAGAGTTCTCATCCCTGAAAAACACTCTGTTTTAAGGCAAGAATCATCCTATTCTTTCCAGCGTCTCCAATATACTAAGAAACATGAGCATGCCCAGAAAATAGAACTGTGTTTCTGACTCATACAGAAATTATGTAGTTCAACTCTGCTTATGAAAATGATACAAACCACAGCTCCTCTTACATAAATCCTCTTTAGTTAATAGTGAGAATAGCGTAGGGTTCGTGAACTGCGAAAAATCATTTGAGCCCAAAATTCACTGGGTTTACCAGAAATGCACTCTTGCTTGTAGGAAGACACTGATCCTGGGGTTTAACTCCGTTTATGAAGACAAATTCAGACCAGAATTCTCAACCGTAAAAATCACTCTGTTTTAATGCAAGAATCATCCTCCTCTTTTCAGCGTCTCCAATACATGAAGAACCATGAGCATGCCAAGAAAAAAAGAACTGTGTTTCCTACTCATACGGACCATATGTACTTCAAGTATGCTTATGAAATGATACAGTCCGCAGCTCCTCTTACATAAATGCTCTTTAGTTAATAGTGATGATGGCGTTGGCTTCTAGAACTGTGTAAACTCATTTGAGCCGAAAATTCACTTGGTTTACCAGAAATGAACACTTGCTTGCAGGAAGACACAGATCCTGGGGTTTAACTCCATTTCTGAAGGGAAATTCAGACGAGAGTTCTCATCCCTGAAAAACACTCTGTTTTAAGGCAAGAATCATCCTATTCTTTCCAGCGTCTCCAATATACTAAGAAACATGAGCATGCCCAGAAAATAGAACTGTGTTTCTGACTCATACAGAAATTATGTAGTTCAACTCTGCTTATGAAAATGATACAAACCACAGCTCCTCTTACATAAATCCTCTTTAGTTAATAGTGAGAATAGCGTAGGGTTCGTGAACTGCGAAAAATCATTTGAGCCCAAAATTCACTGGGTTTACCAGAAATGCACTCTTGCTTGTAGGAAGACACTGATCCTGGGGTTTAACTCCGTTTATGAAGACAAATTCAGACCAGAATTCTCAACCGTAAAAATCACTCTGTTTTAATGCAAGAATCATCCTCCTCTTTTCAGCGTCTCCAATACATGAAGAACCATGAGCATGCCAAGAAAAAAAGAACTGTGTTTCCTACTCATACGGACCATATGTACTTCAAGTATGCTTATGAAATGATACAGTCCGCAGCTCCTCTTACATAAATGCTCTTTAGTTAATAGTGATGATGGCGTTGGCTTCTAGAACTGTGTAAACTCATTTGAGCCGAAAATTCACTTGGTTTACCAGAAATGAACACTTGCTTGCAGGAAGACACAGATCCTGGGGTTTAACTCCATTTCTGAAGGGAAATTCAGACGAGAGTTCTCATCCCTGAAAAACACTCTGTTTTAAGGCAAGAATCATCCTATTCTTTCCAGCGTCTCCAATATACTAAGAAACATGAGCACGCCAAGAAAAAAAGAACTGTGTTTCCTTCTCCTACAGACCATATGCAATTCAACTCTGCTTATGAAACTGATACAAACCACAGCTCCTCTTACATAAATCCTCTTTAGTTAATAGTGAGAATAGCATATCGTTCGTGAACTGCAAAAAATCGTTGGAGCCCAAAATTCACTGTGTTTACAAGAAATGTACTCTTGCTTCTAGGAAGACAATGATCCTGGGGTTTAACTCCGTATCTGCAGGGAAATTCAGACCAGAGTTCTCATTCCTGAAACACACTCTGTTTAAACGAATAAGCACGCTCTTCTTTCCAGAGTCTAAAATACAGCAATAACCATAAGCATGTGGTGAAAAAAAGAACTGTGTTTCCTATTCATACGGACCATATGTAGTTCAACTCTGCTTATGAAACTAATACACACCACACCTCCTCTTACATAAATGCTGTTTAGTTAATAGTGAGAATATCGTAGGGTTCCTGAACTGCGAAAAATAATTTGAGCCCAAAAATCACTGGGTTTACCAAAACTGAACTCTTGCTTGTAGGAAGACACTGATCCTGGGGTTTTACTCCTTTTCTGAAGACAAATTCAGACCAGAGTTCTCATCCCTTAAAAACACTCTGTTTTAAGGCAAGTATCATCCTCTTCTTTCCAGCGTATCCAATATAGTAAGAAACATGAGCATGCCCAGAAAAAAAGAACTGTGTTTCCTTCTCCTACAGAACATATGTAGTTCAACTCTGCTTATGAAACTGATACAAAACACAGCTCCTCTGACATAAATCCTCTTAAGTTAATAGTGAGAATAGCGTATGGTTCATGAACTGCGAAAAATCATTTGAGCCCAAAATTCACTGTGTTTACAAGAAATGTACTCTTGCTTCTAGGATGACAATGATCCTGGGGTTTAACTCCGTATCTGCAGGGAAATTCAGACCAGAGTTCTCATTCCTGAAACACACTCTGTTTAAACGAAGAAGCACGCTCTTCTTTCCAGAGTCTTAAATACAGCAATAACCATAAGCATGCGGTGAAAAAAAGAACTGTGTTTCCTATTCATACGGACCATATGTAGTTCTACTCTGCTTATGGAACTGATACAGACGACTCCTCCTCTTACATAAATGCTCTTTAGTTAATAGTGTGAATAGCGTAGGGATCATGAACTGCGAAAAATCATTTGAGCCCAAAATTCACTGGGTTTACCAGAAATGAACTCTTCCTTGTAGGAAGACACTGATCCTGGGGTTTAACTCCGTTTCTGAAGTCAAATTCAGACCAGAGTTCTCATGCCTGAAACACACTCTGTTTTAAAGCAAGAAGCAAGCTCTTCATTCTAGAGTCCAAAATACAGCAAGAACTATGATCATGCCCTGAAAAAAAAAATGTGTTTCCTATTCAGACGGACCATAAGTAGTTCAACTCTGCTTATGAAATTGATAAAAAACCACAGCTCCTCTTACATAAATTCTCTTTAGTTAATAGTGAGAATCATGTTGGGTTCGTGAACTGCAAAAAATCATTTGGGCCAAAAAATCACTGGGTTTACCAGAACTGAACTCTTGCTTGTAGGAAGACACTGATCCTGGGGTTTAACTCCGTTTCTGAAGGCAAATTGAGACCAGAGTTCTCATCCCTGAAAATCACTCTGTTTTAAGGCAAGAATCATCCTCTTCTTTCCAGCGTCTCCAATATAGTAAGAAACATGAGCATGCCCAGAAAATAGAACTGTGTTTCCGACTCATACAGAAAATATGTAGTTCAACTCTGCTTATGAAACTGATACAAACCCCAGCTCCTCTTACATAAATCCTCTTTAGTTAATAGTGAGAATAGCGTTGGGTTCGTGAACTGTGAAAAAATCATTTGAACCCAAAATTCACTGGGTTTACCAGAAATGCACTCTTATTGTAGGAAGACACAGATCCTGGGGTTTAACTCTGTTTCTGCAGGGAAATTCATACCAGAGTTCTCATCACTGAAATACACTCTGTTTTAACGAAGAAGCAGGCTCTTCTTTCCAGAGTCTAAAATACAGCAAGAACCATGAGCATGGCCTGAAAAAAGAACTGTGTTTCCTATTCATATGGACCAAAATTAGTTCAACTCTGCTTTTGAAACTCATACAGACCACACCTCGTCTTACATAATTGCTCTTTTTTTTAATAGTGAGAATAGCGTTCGGTTCCTGAACTTCGAAAAATCATTTGAGTCCAAAATTCACTGGGTTTACCAGAACTGAAATCTTTCTTGTAGGAAGACACAGATCCTGGGTTTAACTCCGTTTCTGAAGACAAAGTGAGAACAGAATTCTCAACCCTTAAAAACACTCTGTTTTAAGGCAGGAAGCAAGCTCTTCTTTCCAGCGTCTCCAATACAGCAAGAACCATGAGCATGCGCTGAAAAAAAGAACTGTGTTTCCTATTCATACGGACCATATGTAGTTCAACTCTGCTTATGAAACTGATACAGACCACACCTCCTCTTACATAAATGCTCTTAAGTTAATAGTGAGAATAGCGTAGGATTCCTGAACTGCGAAAAATCATTTGAGCACAAAAATCACTGGGTTTACCAAAACTGAATTCTATCTTGTAGGAAGACACTGATCCTGGGGTTTAACTCCTTTTCTGAAGACAAATTCAGACCAGAGTTCTCATCCCTGAAAAACACTCTGTTTTAAGGCAAGAATCATCCTCTTCTTTCAGGCGTCTCCAATATAGTAAGAAACATGAGCATGCCCAGAATAAAAGAACTGTGTTTCCTTCTCCTCCAGACCATATGTAGTTCAACTCTGCTTATGAATCTGATACATACCACAGCTCCTCTTACATAAATCCTCTTTAGTTAATAGTGAGAATAGCGTTGGGTTCCTGAACTGCGAAAAATCATTTGAGCCCAAAATTCACTGGGTTTACCAGAACTGAACTCTTGCGTGTAGTAAGACACAGATCCTGGGATTTAACTCCGTTTATGAAGACAAATTCAGACCAGAATTCTCAACCCTGAAAAACACTCTGTTTTACGGCAAGAATCATCCTCTTCTTTTCAGGGTCTCCAATACAAGAAGAACCATGAGCATGCCCAGAAAAAAAGAACTGTGTTTCCTACTCATACGGACCATATGTAGTTCATATATGCTTATGAAATGATACAGTCTGCAGCTCCTCTTACATAAATGGTCTTTAGTTAATAGTGATGATGGCGTTGGCTTCTAGAACTGCGTACACTCATTTGAGCCGAAAATTCACTTGGTTTACCAGAAATGAACACTTGCTTGCAGGAAGACACAGATCCTGGGGTTTAACTCCGTTTCTGAAGGGAAATTCAGACGAGAGTTCTCATCCCTGAAAAACACTCTGTTTTAAGGCAAGAATCATCCTACTCTTTCCAGCGTCTCCAATATACTAAGAAACATGAGCACGCCAAGAAAAAAAGAACTGTGTTTCCTTCTCCTACAGACCATATGTAATTCAACTCTGCTTATGAAACTGATACAAACCACAGCTCCTCTGACATAAATCCTCTTTAGTTAATAGTGAGAATAGCATATCGTTCGTGAACTGCGAAAAATCATTTGAGCCCAAAATTCACTGGGTATACCAGAAATGAACTCTTGCTTGTAGGAAGACACTGATCCTGGGGTTTAACTCCGTTTCTGCAGGGAAATTCAGACCAGAGTTCTCATTCCTGAAACACACTCTGTTTAAACGAAGAAGCACGATCTTCTTTCCAGAATCTTAAATACAGCAATAACCATGAGCATGCGCTGCAAAAAAGAACTGTGTTTCCTATTCATATGGACCATATGTAGTTCAACTCTGCTTATGGAACTGATACAGACGACTCCTCCTCTTACATAAATGCTCTTTAGTTAATAGTGTGAATAGCGTAGGGATCATGAACTGCGAAAAATCATTTGAGCCCAAAATTCACTGGGTTTACCAGAAATAAACTCTTGCTTGTAGGAAAACACTGATCCTGGGGTTTAACTCCGTTTCTGAAGGCAAATTCAGACCAGAGTTCTCGTGCCTGAAACACACTCTGTTTTAACGCAAGAAGCAAGCTCTTCATTCTAGAGTCTAAAATATAGCAAGAACCATGAGCATGCCCTGAAAAAAAAAAACCTGTGTTTCCTACTCAGACGGACCATATGTAGTTCAACTCTGCTTATGAAATTGATAAAAACCACAGCTCCTCTTAAATAAATTCAACTAAGTTAATAGTGAGAATCATGTTGGGTTCGTGAACTGCAAAAAATCATTTGAGCCCAAAAATCACTGGGTTTACCAGAAATAAACTCTTGCTAGAAGGAAGACACTGGTCCTGGGGATTAACTCCTTTTCTGAAGACAAATTCAGACCAGAGTTCTCATCCCTGAAAATCACTCTGTTTTAGGCAAGAATCATCCTCTTCTTTCCAGCATCTCCAATATAGCAAGAAACATGAGCATGCCCAGAAAATAGAACTGTGTTTCCGACTCATACAGAAAATATGTAGTTCATCTCTGCTTATGAAACTGATACAAACCCCAGAACCTCTTACATAAATCCTCTTTAGTTAATAGTGAGAATAGCGTAGGGTTCGTGAACTGTGAAAAAATCATTTGAGCAAAAATTCACTGGGTTTACCAGAAATGCACTCTTATTGTAGGAAGAGACAGATCCTGGGGTTTAACTCTGTTTCTGCAGGGAAATGCAGACCAGAGTTCTCATCCCTGAAACACACTCTGTTTTAACGAAGAATCATGCTCTTCTTTCAAGAGTCTAAAATACAGCAATAACCATGAGCATGGCCTGAAAAAAGAATTTGTTTCCTATTCATATGGACCATATTTAGTTCAACTCTGCTTATGAAACTGATACAAACCACAGCTCCTCTTACGTAAATGCTCTTTAGTTAATAGTGTGAATAGCGTAGGGATCATGAACTGCGAAAAATCATTTGAGCCCAAAATTCACTGGGTATACCAGAACTGAACTCTTGCTTGTAGTAAGACACAGATCCTGGGATTTAACTCCGTTTATGAAGACAAATTCAGAACAGAATTCTCAACCCTGAAAAACACTCTGTTTTAAGGCAAGAATCATCCTATTCTTTCCAGCGTCTCCTATATACTAAGAAAAATGAGCACGCCAAGAAAAAAAGAATAGTGTTTCCTTCTCCTACAGACCATATGTAATTCAACTCTGCTTATGAAACTGATACAAACCACAGCTCCTCTTACATAAATCCTCTTTAGTTAATAGTGAGAATAGCATATGGTTCGTGAACTGCGAAAAATCATTTGAGCCCAAAATTCACTGGGTATACCAGAAATGAACTCTTGCTTGTAGGAAGACACTGATCCTGGGGTTTAACTCCGTTTTTGCAGGGAAATTGGGACCAGAGTTCTCTTTCCTGAAACACACTCTGTTTAAATGAAGAAGCACGCTCTTCTTTCCAGAGTCTAAAATACAGCAATAACCATAAGCATGCAGTTTAAAAAAGAACTGTGCTTCCTATTCATATGGACCATATTTAGTTCAACTCTGCTTTTGAAACTGATAGAGACCACACCCCGTCTTATATAATTGCTCTTTTTTTAATAGTGAGAATAGCGTTCGGTTCCTGAACTTCGAAAAATCATTTGATCCCCAAATTCACTGGGTTTACAAGAACTGAAATCTTTCTTGTAAGAAGACACAGATCCTGGGGTTTAACTCCGTTTCTGAAGACAAAGTGAGACCAGAATTCTCAATCCTGAAAACCACTCTGTTTTAAGGCAAGAATTATCCTCTCCTTTCAAGCGTCTCCAATATAGTAAGAAACATGAGCATGCCCCCCAAAAAAGTATTGTGTTTCCTACTCATACAGACCATATGTAGTTCAACTCTGCTTTTGAAATTGATACAAAGCATAGCTGCACTTACATAAATCCTCTTTGGTTAATAGTGAGAATAGGGTATGGTTCGTGAACTGCGAAAAAACATTTCAGCCCCAAATTCACTGGGTTTACCAGAAATGAAATCTTGCTTGTAGGAAGACACAGATCCTGGGGTTTAACTCCTTTTCTGAAGGGAAATTCAGACCAGAGTTCTCATCCCTGAAACAAACTCCATTTTAACACAAGAAGAAAGTTCTTCTTTCCAGAGTCTAAAATACAGCAATAACCATGAGCATGGCCTGAAAAAAAGAACTCTGTTTCCTATTCATTCGGACCATATGTAGTTCAACTCTGCTTATGAAACTGATACAGACCACACCACCTCTTACATAAATGCTCTCTAGTTAATAGTGTGAATAGCGTAGGGTTCATGAACTGCGAAAAATCATTTGAGCCCAAAAATCACTGGGTTTACCAGAAATGAACTCTTGCTTGAAGGAAAACACTGGTCCTTTGATTTAACTCCTTTTCTGAAGACAAATTCAGACCAGAGTTCTCATCGCGGAAAAACACTCTGTATTAAGGCAAGGATCATCCTATTCTTTCCAGCATCTCCAATATAGAAAGAAACGTGAGCATGCCAAGAAAAAAGAACTGTGTTTCCTTCTCATACAGACCATTTGTAGTTCAACTCTGCTTATGAAACTGATACAAAGCACAGCTGCACTTACATAAGTCCTCATTGGTTAATAGTGAGAATAGCCTAGGGTTCGGTAACTGCGGAAAATCATTTGAGCCCAAAATACACTGGGTTTACCAGAAATGAACTCTTGCTTGTAGGAAGACACTGATCCTGGGGTTTAACTCCGTTTATGAAGACAAATTCAGACCAGAATTCTCAACCGTAAAAATCACTCTGTTTTAATGCAAGAATCATCCTCCTCTTTTCAGCGTCTCCAATACATGAAGAACCATGAGCATGCCCAGAAAAAAAGAACTGTGTTTCCTACTCATACAGACCATATGTAGTTCAACTATGCTTATGAAATGATACAGTCCGCAGCTCCTCTTACATAAATGCTCTTTAGTTAATAGTGATGATGGCGATGGCTTCTAGAACTGTGTAAACTCATTTGAGCCGAAAATTCACTTGGTTTACCAGAAATGAACACTTGCTTGCAGGAAGACACAGATACTGGGGTTTAACTCCCTTTCTGAAGGGAAATTCAGACGAGAGTTCTCATCCCTGAAAAACACTCTGTTTTAAGGCAAGAATCATCCTATTCTTTCCAGCGTCTCCAATATACTAAGAAACATGAGCACGCCAAGAAAAAAAGAACTGTGTTTCCTTCTCCTACAGACCATATGCAATTCAACTCTGCTTATGAAACTGATACAAACCACAGCTCCTCTTACATAAATCCTCTTTAGTTAATAGTGAGAATAGCATATCGTTCGTGAACTGCGAAAAATCGTTGGAGCCGAAAATTCACTGGGTATACCAGAAATGAACTCTTGCTTGTAGGAAGACACTGATCCTGGGGTTTAACTCCGTTTCTGCAGAGAAATTGAGACCAGAGTTCTCATTCCTGAAACACACTCTGTTTAAACGAAGAAGCACGCTCTTCTTTCCAGAGTCTAAAATACAGCAATAACCATAAGCATGCGGTGAAAAAAAGAACTGTGTTTCCTATTAATACGGACCATATGTAGTTCAACTCTGCTTATGAAACTAATACACACCACACCTCCTCTTACATAAATGCTCTTTAGTTAATAGTGAGAATATCGTAGAGTTCCTGAACTGCGAAAAATAATTTGAGCCCAAAAATCACTGGGTATACCAGAAATGAACTCTTGCTTGAATGAAGACACTGATCCTGGGGTTTAACTCCTTTTCTGAAGACAAATTCAGATCAGAGTTCTCTTCCCTGAAAAACACTCTGTTTTAAGGCAAGAATCATCCTCTTCTTTCCAGCCTCTCCTATATAGTAAGAAACATGAGCATGCCAAGAAAATCGAACTGTGTTTCTGACTCATACAGAAAATATGTAGTTCAACTCTGCTTATGAAACTGATACAAAACCCAGCACCTCTGACATAAATCCTCTTTAGTTAATAGTGAGAATAGCGTAGGGTTCCTGAACTGCGAAAAATCATTTGAGCCCAAAATTCACTGGGTTTACCAGAACTGAACTCTTGCGTGTAGTAAGACACAGATCCAGGGATTTAACTCCGTTTATGAAGACAAATTCAGACCAGAATTCTCAACCCTGAAAAACACTCTGTTTTACGGCAAGAATCATCCTCTTCTTTTCAGGGTCTCCAATACAAGAAGAACCATGAGCATGCCCAGAAAAAAAGAACTGTGTTTCCTACTCATACGGACCATATGTAGTTCAACTATGCTTATGAAATGATACAATCTGCAGCTCCTCTTACATAAATGGTCTTTAGTTAATAGTGATGATGGCGTTGGCTTCTAGAACTGCATACACTCATTTGAGCCGAAAATTCACTTGGTTTACCAGAAATGAACTCTTGCTTGTAGGAGGACCCTGATGCTGGGGTTTAACTCCATTTCTGAAGCAAATTCAGACCAGAGTTCTCATCCCTGAAAAGCACTCTGTTTTAAGGCAAGAATCATCCTCTCCTTTCAAGCGTCTCCAATATAGTAAGAAACAAGAGCATACCCCCCAAAAAAGAACTGTGTTTCCTACTCATACAGACCAGATGTAGTTCAACTCTGCTTATGAAACTGATACAAAGCACAGCTGCTCTTACATAAATCCTCTTTGGTTTATAGTGAGAATAGCGTATGGTTCGTGTACTGCGAAAAATCATTTGAGCCCAAAATTCACTGGGTTTACCAGAAATGAAATCTTGCTTGTAGGAAGACACAGATCCTAGGGTTTAACTCCTTTTCTGAAGACAAATTCAGACCAGAGTTCTCTTCCCTGAAAAACACTCTGTTTTAAGGCAAGAATCATCCTATTCTTTCCAGCGTCTCCAATATAGTAACAAACATGAGCATGCCCAGAAAAAAAGAACTGTGTTTCCTTCTCATACAGACCATATGTAGTTTAACTCTGCTTATGAAACTGATACAAAGCACAGCTCCTCTTACATGAATCCTCTTTAGTTAATAGTGAGAATAGCGTATAGTTTGTGAACCACGAAAAAACATTTGAGCCCAAAATTCACTGAGTTTACCAGAAATGAACTCTTGCTTGTAGGAAGAAGAGATCCTGGGGTTTAACTCCTTTTCTGAAGGGAAATTCAGACCCGAGTTCTCATCCCTGAAACAAACTCTGTTTTAACACAAGAAGCAAGCTCTTCTTTCCGGAGTCTAAAATACAGAAATAACCTTGAGCATGGCCTGAAAAAAAGAACTCTGTTTCCTATTTATTCGGACCATATGGAGTTCAACTCTGCTTATGAAACTGATACAGACCACACCTCCTCTTATATAAATGCTCTTTAGTTAATAGTGTGAATAGCATAGGGATCATGAACTGCGAAAAATCATTTGAGCCCAAAAATCACTGGTTTTACCAGAAATGAACTCTTGCTTGAAGGAAGACACTGATCCTGGGGTTTAACTCCTTTTCTGAAGACAAATTCAGACCAGAGTTCTCTTCCCTGAAAAACACTCTGCTTTAACGCAAGAATCATCCTATTCTTTCCAGCGTCTCCAATATAGTAACAAACATGAGCATGCCCAGAAAAAAAGAACTGTGTTTCCTACTCATACAGACCATATATAGTTCAACTCTGCTTATGAAACTGATACAAACCACAGCTCCTCTTACATAAATCGTCTTTAGTTAATAGTGAGAATAGTGCATGGTTCGTGAACTGCAAAAATCATTTGAGCCCAAAATTCACTGGGTTTACCAGAAATGAACTCTTGCTTGTAGGAAGACACTGATGCTGGGCTTTAACTCCGTTTCTGAAGGTAAATTCAGACCAGAGTTCTCATCCCTGAAACACACTCTGTTTTAATGCAAGAAGCAAGCTCTTCATTCTAGAGTCTAAAATACAGCAAGAAACATGAGCATGCCCTGAAAAAAAAAACTGTGTTTCCTACTCAGACGGATCATATGTAGTTCAACTCTGCTTATAAAACTGATAAAAATCACAGCTCCTATTACATAAATTCTCTTTAGTTAATAGTGAGAATCATGTTGGGTTCGTGAACGGGAAAAAATCATTTGGGCCAAAAAATCACTGGGTTTACCAGAAATAAACTCTTGCTTGTAGGAAGACACTGATCCTGATGTTTAACTCTGTTTCTGAAGGCAAATTGAGACCAGAGTTCTCATCCCTGAAAATCACTCTGTTTTAAGGCAAGAATCATCCTCTTCTTTTCAGCATCTCCAATATAGTAAGAAACATGAGCATGCCCAGAAAATAGAACTGTGTTTCTGACTCATACAGAAATTATGTAGTTCAACTCTGCTTATGAAAATGATACAAACCACAGCTCCTCTTACATAAATCCTCTTTAGTTAATAGTGAGAATAGCGTAGGGTTCGTGAACTGCGAAAAATCATTTGAGCCCAAAATTCACTGGGTTTACCAGAAATGCACTCTTATTGTAGGAAGACACAAATCCTGGGGTTTAACTCCGTTTCTGCAGGGAAATTCAGACCACAGTTCTCATTCCTGAAACACACTGTGTTTTAAGGCAAGAATCATCCTCTTCTTTCCAGCGTCTCCAATATAGTAAGAAACATGAGCATGCCCAGAAAAAAAGAACTGTGTTTCCTTCTCCTACAGACCATATGTAGTTCAACTCTGCTTATGAAACTGATACAGACCACAGCTCCTCTTGCATAGATGCTCTGTAGTAAATAGTGAGAATAGCGTAGGGTTCTTGAACTGCGAAAAATCATTTGAGCCCAAAATTCACTGGGTTTACCAGAAATGCACTCTTATTGTAGGAAGACACAAATCCTGGGATTTAACTCCGTTTCTGCACGGAAATTCAGACCAGATCTCATTCCTTAAACACACTCTGTTTAAACAAAGAAGCACGCTCTTCTTTCCAGAGTCTAAAATACAGCAATAAACATAAGCAAGCGCTGAAAAAAAGAACAGGGTTTACTATTCATACGGACCATATGTAGTTCAACTCTGCTTATGAAACTGATACAGACCACAGCTCCTCTTGCATAAATGCTCTTTAGTTAATAGTGAGAATAGCGTTGGGTTCCTGAACTGCGAAAAATCATTTGAGCCCCAAAATCACTGGGTTTACCAAAACTGAACTCTTTCTTGTAGGAAGACATTGATCCTGGGGTTTAACTCCTTTTCTGAAGACAAATTCAGACCACAGTTCTCATCCCTGAAAAGCACTCTGTTTTAAGGCAAGAATTACCTCTTTTCAAGCGTCTCCAATATAGTAAGAAAAATGAGCATAGCCCCCAAAAAAGAAATGTGTTTCCTACTCATACAGACCATATGTAGTTCAACTCTGCTTATGAAACTGATACAAAGCACAGCTGCTCTTACATAAATCCTCTTTGGTTAATAGTGAGAATAGCGTATGGTTCGTGAACTGCGAAAAAACATTTGAGCCCAAAATTCACTGGGTTTACCAGAAATGAAATCTTGCTTGTAGGAAGACACAGATCCTGGGGTTTAACTCCTTTTCTGAAGGGAAATTCATACCCGAGTTCTCATCCCTGAAACAAACTCTGTTTTAACGCAAAAAGCAAGCTATTCTTTCCAGAGTCTAAAATACAGAAATAACCTTGAGCATGGCCTGAAAAAAAGAACTCTGTTTCGTATTCATTCGGAACATAAGTGGTTCAACTCTGCTTATGAAACTGATATAGACCACACCTCCTCTTACATAAATGCTCTTTAGTTAATAGTGTGAATAGCATAGGGATCATGAACTGCGAAAAATCATTTGGTCCCAAAAATCACTGGGTTTACCAGAAATGAACTCTTGCTTGTAGGAAGACACTGATCCTGGGGTTTAACTCCGTTTTGAAGGGAAATTCAGACCAGAGTTCTCATTCCTGAAACACACTCTGTTTTATGGCAAGAATCATCCTCTTCTTTCCAGCGTCTCCAATATAGTAAGAAACATGAGCATGCCCAGAAAAAAAGAACTGTGTTTCCTTCTCCTACAGACCATATGTAGTTCAACTCTGCTTATAAAACTGATAGAAACTACACCTCCTCTTACATAAATTCTCTTAGGTTAATAGTGAGAATCATGTTGGGTTCGTGAACTGCAAATAATCATTTGGGCCAAAAAATCACTGGGTTTACCAGAAATGAACTCTTGCTTGTAGGAAGACACTGATCCTGGCGTTTAACTCCGTTTCTGAATGCAAATTGAGACCAGAGTTCTCATCCCTGAAAATCACTCAGTTTTAAGGCAAGAAGCAAGCTCTTCTTTCCAGATTCTAAAATACAGCAATAACATTGAGCATGGCCTGAAAATAATAACTCTGTTTCCTATTCATTCGGACCATATGTAGTTCAACTCTGCTTATGAAACTGATACAGACCACACCTCCTCTTACATAAATGCTCTTTAGTTAATAGTGTGAATAGCGTAGGAATCATGAACTGCGAAAAATCATTTGAGCCCAAAAATCACTGGGTTTACCAGAAATGAACTCTTGCTTGAAGGAAGACACTGATCCTGGGGTTTAACTCCATTTCTGAAGACAAATTCAGACCAGAGTTATCTTCCCTGAAAAACACTTTGTTTTAAGGCAAGAATCATCCTATTGTTTCCAGCGTCTCCAATATAGTAACAAACATGAGCATGCCCAGAAAAGAAGAACTGTGTTTCCTTCTCATACAGACCATATGTAGTTCAACTCTGCTTATGAAACTGATACAAACCACAGCTCCTCTTACATAAATCCTCTTTAGTTAATAGTGAGAATAGTGTATGGTTCGTGAACTGTGAAAAAATCATTTGAGCCCAAAATTCTCTGGGTTTACCAGAAATGAACTCTTGCTTGTAGAAAGACACTGATCCTGGGGTTTAACTCCGTTTCTGAAGCCAATTCAGACCAGAGTTCTCATCCCTGAAACACACTCTGTTTTAACGCAAGAAGCAAGCTCTTCATTCTAGAGTCTAAAATACAGCAAGAACCATGAGCATGCCTTAAAAAAATAACCTGTGTTTCCTACTCAGACGGACCATATGTAGTTCAACTCTGCTTATAAAACTAATAAAAACCACAGCTCCTCTTACATAAATTCTCTTTAGTTAATAGTGAGAATCATGTTGGGTTTAAGAACTGCAAAAAATCATTTGGGCCAAAAATCACTGGATTTACGAGAAATGAACTATTGCTTGTAGGAAGACACTGATCCTGGGGTTTAACTCCGTTTCTGCAGGGAAATTCAGACCAGAGTTCTCATTCCTGAAACACACTCTGTTAAAACGAAGAGGCATGCTCTTCTTTCCAGAGTCTAAAATACAGCAATAACCATGAGCATGCGCTGAAAAATGAACTGTGTTTCCTATTCCTATGGACCATATGTAGTTCAACTCTGCTTATGAAACTGATACAGACCACACCTCCTCTTACATAAATGCTCTTAGGTTAATAGTGAGAATAGCGTTGGGTTCCTGAAATGCGAAAAATCATTTGAGCCCAAAAATCACTGGGTTTACCAAAACTGAACTCTTTCTTGTAGGAAGACACTGATCCTGGAGTTTAACTCCTTTTCTGAAGACAAATTCAGACCACAGTTCTCATCCCTGAAAAACACTCTGTTTTATGGCAAGAATCATCCTCATCTTTCCATCGTCTCCAATATAGTAAGAAACATGAGCATGCCCAGAAAAAAAGAACTGTGTTTCCTTCTCCTACAGACCATATGTAGTTCAACTCTGCTTATGAAACTGATACAGACCACAGCTCCTCTTGCATAAATCCTCTTTAGTTAATAGTGAGAATAGCGTATGGTTTGTGAACTGCAAAAAAACATTTGAGCCCAAAATTCACTGGGTTTACCAGAAGTGAAATCTTGCTTGTAGTAAGACACAGATCCTGGGATTTAACTACTTTTCTGAAGGGAAATTCAGACCCGAGTTCTCATCCCTGAAACAAACTCTGTTTTAACGCAAGAAGCAAGCACTTCTTTCCAGAGTCTAAAATACAGAAATAACCTTGAGCATGGCCTGAAAAAAAGAACTCTGTTTCCTTTTCATTCGGACCATACGTAGTTCTACTCTGCTTATGAAACTGATACAGACCACACTTCCTCTTTCATAAATGCTCTTTAGTTAATAGTGTGAATTGCATAGGGTTCATGAACTGCGAAAAATCATTTGAGCCCAAAAATCACTGGGTATACCAGAAATGAACTCTTGCTTGAATGAAGACACTGATCCTGGGGTTTAACTCCTTTTCTGAAGACAAATTCAGACCAGAGTTCTCTTCCCTGAAAAACACTCTGTTTTAAGGCAAGAATCATCCTCTTCTTTCCAGGCTCTCCAATATAGTAAGAAACATGAGCATGCCCATAAAATCGAACTGTGTTTCTGACTCATACAGAAATTATGTAGTTCAAGTCTGCTTATGAAACTGATACAAACCACAGCTCCTCTTACATAAATCCTCTTTAGTTAATAGTGAGAATAGCGTAGGGTTCCTGAACTAAGAAAATTCATTTGAGCCCAAAAATCACTGGGCTTACCTAAACTAAACTCTTTCTTGTAGGAAGACACTGATCCTGTGGTTTAACTCCATTTCTGAAGACACATTCAGACCACAGTTCTCATCCCTGAAAAACATTCTGTTTTATGGCAAGAATCATCCTCTTCTTTCCAGCGTATCCAATATAGTAAGAAACATAAGCATGCCCAGAAAAAAAAACTGTGATTCCTTCTCCTACACACCATATGTAGTTCAACTCTGCTTATGAAACTGATAAAAACCACAGCTCCTCTTGCATAAATCCTCTTTAGTTGATAGTGAGAATAGCGTATGGGTTGTGAACTGCGAAAAAACATTTGAGCCCAAAATTCACTGGGTTTACCAGAAATGAAATCTTGCTTGTAGGAAGACACAGATCCTGGGGTTTAACTCCTTTTCTAAAGGGAAATTCAGACCGGAGTTCTCATCCCTGAAACAAACTCTGTTTTAACGCAAGAAGCAAGCTCTTCAATCTAGAGTCTAAAATACAGCAAGAAATATGAGCATGCCCTGAAAAAGAAATGTGTTTCCTACACGGACGGACCATATGTAGTTCAACTCTGCTTATAAAACTGATACAAACCACAGCTCCTCTTACATAAATCCTCTTTAGTTAATAGTGAGAATAGCGTAGGGTTCCTGAACTAAGAATATTCATTTGAGCCCAAAATTCACTGGGTTTACCAGAAATGCACTCTTATTGTAGGAAGACACAAATCCTGGGGTTTAACTCCATTTCTGCAGGGAAATTCAGACCAGAGTTCTCATTCCTGAAACACACTCTGTTTAAACGAAGAAGCACGCTCTTCTTTCCAGAGTCTAAAATACAGCAATAGCCATGAGCATGCGCTGAAAAAAAGAACTGTGTTTCCTCTTCATGCGGACCATATGTAGTTCAACTCTGCTTATGAAACTGATACAGACCACACCTCCTCTTACATAAATGCTCTTTAGTTAATAGTGAGAATAGCGTTGGGTTCCTGAATTGCAAAAAATCATTTGAGCCCAAAAATCACTGGGTTTACCAAAACTGAACTCTTGCTTGTAGGAAGACACTGATCCTGGGGTTTAACTCCTTCTCTGAAGACAAATTCAGACCACAGTTCTCATCCCTGAAAAACACTCTGTTTTATGGCAAGATTCATCCTCATCTTTCCATCGTCTCCAATATAGTAAGAAACATGAGCATGCCCAGAAAAAAAGAACTGTGTTTCCTTCTCCTACAGACCATATGTAGTTCAACTCTGCTTATGAAACTGATACAGACCACAGCTCCTCTTTCATAAATCCTCTTTAGTTAATAGTGAGAATAGCGTATGGTTTGTGAACTGCGAAAAAACATTTGAGCCCAAAATTCACTGGGTTTACCAGAAGTGAAATCTTGCTTGTAGGAAGACACAGATCCTGGGATTTAACTACTTTTCTGAAGGGAAATTCAGACCCGAGTTCTCATCCCTGAAACAAACTCTGTTTTAACGCAAGAAGCAAGCACTTCTTTCCAGAGTCTAAAATACAGAAATAACCTTGAGCATGGCCTGAAAAAAAGAACTCTCTTTCCTTTTCATTCGGACCATATGTAGTTCTACTCTGCTTATGAAACTGATACAGACCACACTTCCTCTTTCATAAATGCTCTTTAGTTAATAGTGTGAATTGCGTAGGGTTCATGAACTGCGAAAAATCATTTGAGCCCAAAAATCACTGGGTATACCAGAAATGAACTCTGGCTTGAATGAAGACACTGATCCTGGGGTTTAACTCCTTTTCTGAAGACAAATTCAGACCAGAGTTCTCTTCCCTGAAAACCACTCTGTTTTAAGGCAAGAATCATCCTCTTCTTTCCAGGCTCTCCAATATAGTAAGAAACATGAGCATGCCCAGAAAATCGAACTGTGTTTCTGACTCATACAGAAAATATGTAGTTCAACTCTGCTTATGAAACTGATACAAACCACAGCTCCTCTTACATAAATCCTCTTTAGTTAATAGTGAGAATAGCGTAGGGTTCCTGAACTAAGAAAATTCATTTGAGCCCAAAAATCACTGGGCTTACCTAAACTAAACTCTTTCTTGTAGGAAGACACTGATCCTGTGGTTTAACTCCATTTCTGAAGACACATTCAGACCACAGTTCTCATCCCTGAAAAACATTCTGTTTTATGGCTAGAATCATCCTCTTCTTTCCAGCGTATCCAATATAGTAAGAAACATAAGCATGCCCAGAAAAAAAAACTGTGATTCCTTCTCCTACAAACCATATGTAGTTCAACTCTGCTTATGAAACTGATACAGACCACAGCTCCTCTTGCATAAATCCTCTTTAGTTGATAGTGAGAATAGCGTATGGGTTGTGAACTGCGAAAAAACATTTGAGCCCAAAATTCACTGGGTTTACCAGAAATGAAATCTTGCTTGTAGGAAGACACAGATCCTGGGGTTTAACTCCTTTTCTAAAGGGAAATTCAGACCGGAGTTCTCATCCCTGAAACAAACTCTGTTTTAACGCAAGAAGCAAGCTCTTCAATCTAGAGTCTAAAATACAGCAAGAAATATGAGCATGCCCTGAAAAAGAAATGTGTTTCCTACACGGACGGACCATATGTAGTTCAACTCTGCTTATAAAACTGATACAAACCACAGCTCCTCTTACATAAATCCTCTTTAGTTAATAGTGAGAATAGCGTAGGGTTCCTGAACTAAGAATATTCATTTGAGCCCAAAATTCACTGGGTTTACCAGAAATGCACTCTTATTGTAGGAAGACACAAATCCTGGGGTTTAACTCCATTTCTGCAGGGAAATTCAGACCAGAGTTCTCATTCCTGAAACACACTCTGTTTAAACGAAGAAGCACGCTCTTCTTTCCAGAATCTAAAATACAGCAATAGCCATGAGCATGCGCTGAAAAAAAGAACTGTGTTTCCTATTCATACGGACCATATGTAGTTCAACTCTGCTTATGAAACTGATACAGACCACACCTCCTCTTACATAAATGCTCTTTAGTTAATAGTGAGAATAGCGTTGGGTTCCTGAACTGCAAAAAATCATTTGAGCCCAAAAATCACTGGGTTTACCAAAACTGAACTCTTGCTTGTAGGAAGACACTGATCCTGGGATTTAACTCCTTTTCTGAAGACAAATTCAGACCACAGTTCTCATCCCTGAAAAACACTCTGTTTTATGGCAAGAATCATCCTCTTCTTTACAGAGTCTCCAATATAGTAAGAAACATGAGCATGCCCAGAAAAAAAGAACTGTGTTTCCTTCTCCTACAGACCATATGTAGTTCAACTCTGCTTATAAAACTGAAAAAACTACACCTCCTCTTACATAAATTCTCTTAGGTTAATAGTGAGAATCATGATGGGTTCGTGAACTGCAAAAAATCATTTGAGCCCAAAATTCTCTGGGTTTACCAGAAATGAACTCTTGCTTGTAGAAAGACACTGATCCTGGGGTTTAACTCCGTTTCTGAAGGCAAATTCAGACCAGAGTTCTCATCCCTGAAACACACTCTGTTTTAACGAAAGAAGCAAGCTCTTCATTCTAGAGTCTAAAATACAGCAAGAACCATGAGCATGCCCTGAAAAAAAAACCTGTGTTTCCTACTCAGACGGACCATATGTAGTTCAAGTCTGCTTATAAAACTGATAAAAACCACAGCTCCTCTTACATAAATTCTCTTTAGTTAATAGTGAGAATCATGTTGGGTTCAAGAACTGCAAAAAATCATTTGGGCTAAAAATCACTGGGTTTACCAGAAATGAACTCTTGCTTGTAGGAAGACACTGATCCTGGGGTTTAACTCCGTTTCTGCAGGGAAATTCAGACCAGAGTTCTCATTCCTGAAACACACTCTATTTAAACGAAGAAGCACGCTCTTCTTTCCAGAGTCTAAAATACAGCAATAACCATGAGCATGCGCTGAAAAAAAGAACTGTGTTTCCTATTCCTAGGGACCATATGTAGTTCAACTCTGCTTATGAAACTGATACAGACCACACCTCCTCTTACATAAATGCTCTTAAGTTAATAGTGAGAATAGCGTTGGGTTCCTGAACTGCGAAAAATCATTTGAGCCCAAAAATCACTGGGTTTACCAAAACTGAACTCTTTCTTGTAGGAAGACACTGATCCTGGGGTTTAACTCCTTTTCTGAAGACAAATTCAGACCACAGTTCTCATCCCTGAAAAACACTCTGTTTTATGGCAAGAATCATCCTCATCTTTCCATCGTCTCCAATATAGTAAGAAACATGAGCATGCCCAGAAAAAAGAGCTGTGTTTCCTTCTCCTACAGACCATATGTAGTTCAACTCTGCTTATGAAACTGATACAGACCACAGCTCCTCTTGCATAAATCCTCTTTAGTTAATAGTGAGAATAGTGTATGGTTCGTGAACTGTGAAAAAAATCATTTGAGCCCAAAATTCTCTGGGTTTACCAGAAATGAACTCTTGCTTGTAGAAAGACACTGATCTTGGGGTTTAACTCCGTTTCTGAAGGCAAATTCAGACCAGAGTTCTCATCCCTGAAACACACTCTGTTTTAACGCAAGAAGCAAGCTCTTCATTCTAGAGTCTAAAATACAGCAAGAACCATGAGCATGCCTTGAAAAAAAAACCTGTGTTTCCTACTCAGACGGACCATATGTAGTTCAACTCTGCTTATAAAACTGATAAAAACCACAGCTCCTCTTACGTAAATTCTCTTTAGTTAATAGTGAGAATCATGTTGGGTTCAAGAACTGCAAAAAATCATTTGGGCTAAAAATCACTGGGTTTACCAGAAATGAACTCTTGCTTGTAGGAAGACACTGATCCTGGGGTTTAACTCCGTTTCTGCAGGGAAATTCAGACCAGAGTTCTCATTCCTGAAACACACTCTGTTTAAACTAAGAAGCACGCTCTTCTTTCCAGAGTCTAAAATACAGCAATAACCATGAGCATGCGCTGAAAAAACGAACTGTGTTTCCTATTCCTAGGGACCAATGTAGTTCAACTCTGCTTATGAAACTGATACAGACCACACCTCCTCTTACATAAATGCTCTTAAGTTAATAGTGAGAATAGCGTTGGGTTCCTGAACTGCGAAAAATCATTTGAGCCCAAAAATCACTGGGTTTACCAAAACTGAACTCTTTCTTGTAGGAAGACACTGATCCTGGGGTTTAACTCCTTTTCTGAAGACAAATTCAGACCACAGTTCTCATCCCTGAAAAACACTCTGTTTTATGGCAAGAATCATCCTCATCTTTCCATCGTCTCCAATATAGTAAGAAACATGAGCATGCCCAGAAAAAAAGAGCTGTGTTTCCTTCTCCTACAGACCATATGTAGTTCAACTCTGCTTATGAAACTGATACAGACCACAGCTCCTCTTGCATAAATCCTCTTTAGTTAATAGTGAGAATAGCGTATGGTTTGTGAACTGCGAAAAAACACTTGAGCCCAAAATTCACTGGGTTTACCAGAAATGAAATCGTGCTTGTAGGAAGACACAGATCCTGGGGTTTAACTACTTTTCTGAAGGGAAATTCAGACCGGAGTTCTCATCCCTGAAACAAACTCTGTTTTAACGCAAGAAGCAAGCTTTTCAATCTAGAGTCTAAAATACAGCAAGAAATATGAGCATGCCCTGAAAAAGAAATGTGTTTCCGACACAGACGGACCATATGTAGTTCAACTCTGCTTCTAAAACTGATAAAAACCACAGCTCCTCTTACATAAATCCTCTTTAGTTAATAGTGAGAATAGCGTAGGGTTCCTGAACTAAGAATATTCATTTGAGCACAAAATTCACTGGGTTTACCAGAAATGCACTCTTATTGTAGGAAGACACAAATCCTGGGGTTTAACTCTGTTTCTGTAGGGAAATTCAGACCAGAGTTCTCATTCCTGAAACACACTCTGTTTAAACGAAGAAGCACGCTCTTCTTTCCAGAGTCTAAAATACAACAATAGCCATGAGCATGCGCTGAAAAAAAGAACTGTGTTTCCTCTTCATACGGACCATATGTAGTTCAACTCTGCTTATGAAACTGATACAGACCACACCTCCTGTTACATAAATGCTCTTAAGTTAATAGTGAGAATAGCGTTGGGTTCCTGAACTGCGAAAAATCATTTGAGCCCAAAAATCACTGGGTTTACCAAAACTGAACTCTTTCTTGTAGGAAGACACTGATCCTGGGGTTTAACTCCTTTTCTGACGACAAATTCAGACCACAGTTCTCATCCCTGAAAAACACTCTGTTTTATGGCAAGAATCATCCTCATCTTTCCATCGTCTCCAATATAGTAAGAAACATGAGCATGCCCAGAATAAAAGAACTGTGTTTCCTTCTCCTACAGACCATATGTAGTTCAACTCTGCTTATGAAACTGATACAGACCACAGCTCCTCTTGTATAAATCCTCTTTAGTTAATAGTGAGAATAGCGTATGGTTTGTGAACTCCGAAAAAACATTTGAGCCCAAAATTCACTGTGTTTACAAGAAGTGAAATCTTGCTTGTAGGAAGACACAGATCCTGGGGTTTAACTACTTTTCTGAAGGGAAATTCAGACCCGAGTTCTCATCCCTGAAACAAACTCTGTTTTAACGCAAGAAGCAAGCACTTCTTTCCAGAGTCTAAAATACAGAAATAACCTTGAGCATGGCCTGAAAAAAAGAACTCTGTTTCCTTTTCATTCGGACCATACGTAGTTCGACTCTGCTTATGAAACTGATACAGACCACACCTCCTCTTACATAAATGCTCTTTAGTTAATAGTGTGAATTGCGTAGGGTTCATGAACTGCGAAAAATCATTTGAGCCCAAAAATCACTGGGTATACCAGAAATGAACTCTTGCTTGAATGAAGACACTGATCCTGGGGTTTAACTCCTTTTCTGAAGACAAATTCAGATCAGAGTTCTCTTCCCTGAAAAACACTCTGTTTTAAGGCAAGAATCATCCTCTTCTTTCCAGGCTCTCCAATATAGTAAGAAACATGAGCATGCCCAGAAAATCGAACTGTGTTTCTGACTCATACAGAAAATATGTAGTTCAACTCTGCTTATGAAACTGATACAAACCACAGCTCCTCTTACATAAATCCTCTTTAGTTAATAGTGAGAATAGCGTAGGGTTCCTGAACTAAGAAAATTCATTTGAGCCCAAAAATCACTGTGTTTACCAGAAATGAACTCTTGCTGGTAGAAAGTCACTGATCCTGGGGTTTAACTCCGTTTCGGAAGGCAAATTCAGACCAGAGTTCTCATCCCTGAAACACACTCTGTTTTAACGCAAGAAGCAAGCTCTTCATTCTAGATTCTAAAATACAGCAAGAACCATGAGCATGCCCTGAAAAAAAAACCTGTGTTTCCTACTCAGACGGACCATATGTAGTTCAACTCTGCTTATAAAACTGATAAAAACCACAGCTCCTCTTACATAAATTCTCTTTAGTTAATAGTGAGAATCATGTTGGGTTCAAGAACTGCAAAAAATCATTTGGGCCAAAACACTGGGTTTGCCAGAAATGAACTCTTGCTTGTAGGAAGACACTGATCCTGGGGTTTAACTCCTTTTCTGAAGACAAATTCAGACCACAGTTCTCATCCCTGAAAAACACTCTGTTTTATGGCAAGAATCATCCTCTTCTTTACAGAGTCTCCAATATAGTAAGAAACATGAGCATGCCCAGAAAAAAAGAACTGTGTTTCCTTCTCCTACAGACCATATGTAGTTCAACTCTGCTTATAAAACTGAAAAAACTACACCTCCTCTTACATAAATTCTCTTAGGTTAATAGTGAGAATCATGATGGGTTCGTGAACTGCAAAAAATCATTTGAGCCCAAAATTCTCTGGGTTTACCAGAAATGAACTCTTGCTTGTAGAAAGACACTGATCCTGGGGTTTAACTCCGTTTCTGAAGGCAAATTCAGACCAGAGTTCTCATCCCTGAAACACACTCTGTTTTAACGAAAGAAGCAAGCTCTTCATTCTAGAGTCTAAAATACAGCAAGAACCATGAGCATGCCCTGAAAAAAAAACCTGTGTTTCCTACTCAGACGGACCATATGTAGTTCAACTCTGCTTATAAAACTGATAAAAACCACAGCTCCTCTTACATAAATTCTCTTTAGTTAATAGTGAGAATCATGTTGGGTTCAAGAACTGCAAAAAATCATTTGGGCTAAAAATCACTGGGTTTACCAGAAATGAACTCTTGCTTGTAGGAAGACACTGATCCTGGGGTTTAACTCCGTTTCTGCAGGGAAATACAGACCAGAGTTCTCATTCCTGAAACACACTCTATTTAAACGAAGAAGCACGCTCTTCTTTCCAGAGTCTAAAATACAGCAATAACCATGAGCATGCGCTGAAAAAAAGAACTGTGTTTCCTATTCCTAGGGACCATATGTAGTTCAACTCTGCTTATGAAACTGATACAGACCACACCTCCTCTTACATAAATGCTCTTAAGTTAATAGTGAGAATAGCGTTGGGTTCCTGAACTGCGAAAAATCATTTGAGCCCAAAAATCACTGGGTTTACCAAAACTGAACTCTTTCTTGTAGGAAGACACTGATCCTGGGGTTTAACTCCTTTTCTGAAGACAAATTCAGACCACAGTTCTCATCCCTGAAAAACACTCTGTTTTATGGCAAGAATCATCCTCATCTTTCCATCGTCTCCAATATAGTAAGAAACATGAGCATGCCCAGAAAAAAGAGCTGTGTTTCCTTCTCCTACAGACCATATGTAGTTCAACTCTGCTTATGAAACTGATACAGACCACAGCTCCTCTTGCATAAATCCTCTTTAGTTAATAGTGAGAATAGTGTATGGTTCCTGAACTGTGAAAAAAATCATTTGAGCCCAAAATTCTCTGGGTTTACCAGAAATGAACTCTTGCTTGTAGAAAGACACTGATCTTGGGGTTTAACTCCGTTTCTGAAGGCAAATTCAGACCAGAGTTCTCATCCCTGAAACACACTCTGTTTTAACGCAAGAAGCAAGCTCTTCATTCTAGAGTCTAAAATACAGCAAGAACCATGAGCATGCCTTGAAAAAAAACCTGTGTTTCCTACTCAGACGGACCATATGTAGTTCAACTCTGCTTATAAAACTGATAAAAACCACAGCTCCTCTTACATAAATTCTCTTTAGTTAATAGTGAGAATCATGTTGGGTTCAAGAACTGCAAAAAATCATTTGGGCTAAAAATCACTGGGTTTACCAGAAATGAACTCTTGCTTGTAGGAAGACACTGATCCTGGGGTTTAACTCCGTTTCTGCAGGGAAATTCAGACCAGAGTTCTCATTCCTGAAACACACTCTGTTTAAACTAAGAAGCACGCTCTTCTTTCCAGAGTCTAAAATACAGCAATAACCATGAGCATGCGCTGAAAAAACGAACTGTGTTTCCTATTCCTAGGGACCATATGTAGTTCAACTCTGCTTATGAAACTGATACAGACCACACCTCCTCTTACATAAATGCTCTTAAGTTAATAGTGAGAATAGCGTTGGGTTCCTGAACTGCGAAAAATCATTTGAGCCCAAAAATCACTGGGTTTACCAAAACTGAACTCTTTCTTGTAGGAAGACACTGATCCTGGGGTTTAACTCCTTTTCTGAAGACAAATTCAGACCACAGTTCTCATCCCTGAAAAACACTCTGTTTTATGGCAAGAATCATCCTCATCTTTCCATCGTCTCCAATATAGTAAGAAACATGAGCATGCCCAGAAAAAAAGAGCTGTGTTTCCTTCTCCTACAGACCATATGTAGTTCAACTCTGCTTATGAAACTGATACAGACCACAGCTCCTCTTGCATAAATCCTCTTTAGTTAATAGTGAGAATAGCGTATGGTTTGTGAACTGCGAAAAAACACTTGAGCCCAAAATTCACTGGGTTTACCAGAAATGAAATCGTGCTTGTAGGAAGACACAGATCCTGGGGTTTAACTACTTTTCTGAAGGGAAATTCAGACCGGAGTTCTCATCCCTGAAACAAACTCTGTTTTAACGCAAGAAGCAAGCTTTTCAATCTAGAGTCTAAAATACAGCAAGAAATATGAGCATGCCCTGAAAAAGAAATGTGTTTCCGACACAGACGGACCATATGTAGTTCAACTCTGCTTCTAAAACTGATAAAAACCACAGCTCCTCTTACATAAATCCTCTTTAGTTAATAGTGAGAATAGCGTAGGGTTCCTGAACTAAGAATATTCATTTGAGCACAAAATTCACTGGGTTTACCAGAAATGCACTCTTATTGTAGGAAGACACAAATCCTGGGGTTTAACTCCGTTTCTGTAGGGAAATTCAGACCAGAGTTCTCATTCCTGAAACACACTCTGTTTAAACGAAGAAGCACGCTCTTCTTTCCAGAGTCTAAAATACAGCAATAGCCATGAGCATGCGCTGAAAAAAAGAACTGTGTTTCCTCTTCATACGGACCATATGTAGTTCAACTCTGCTTATGAAACTGATACAGACCACACCTCCTGTTACATAAATGCTCTTAAGTTAATAGTGAGAATAGCGTTGGGTTCCTGAACTGCGAAAAATCATTTGAGCCCAAAAATCACTGGGTTTACCAAAACTGAACTCTTTCTTGTAGGAAGACACTGATCCTGGGGTTTAACTCCTTTTCTGACGACAAATTCAGACCACAGTTCTCATCCCTGAAAAACACTCTGTTTTATGGCAAGAATCATCCTCATCTTTCCATCGTCTCCAATATAGTAAGAAACATGAGCATGCCCAGAATAAAAGAACTGTGTTTCCTTCTCCTACAGACCATATGTAGTTCAACTCTGCTTATGAAACTGATACAGACCACAGCTCCTCTTGTATAAATCCTCTTTAGTTAATAGTGAGAATAGCGTATGGTTTGTGAACTCCGAAAAAACATTTGAGCCCAAAATTCACTGTGTTTACAAGAAGTGAAATCTTGCTTGTAGGAAGACACAGATCCTGGGGTTTAACTACTTTTCTGAAGGGAAATTCAGACCGGAGTTCTCATCCCTGAAACAAACTCTGTTTTAACGCAAGAAGCAAGCTTTTCAATCTAGAGTCTAAAATACAGCAAGAAATATGAGCATGCCCTGAAAAAGAAATTTGTTTCCGACACAGACGGACCATATGTAGTTCAACTCTGCTTCTAAAACTGATAAAAACCACAGCTCCTCTTACATAAATCCTCTTTAGTTAATAGTGAGAATAGCGTAGGGTTCCTGAACTAAGAATATTCATTTGAGCACAAAATTCACTGGGTTTACCAGAAATGCACTCTTATTGTAGGAAGACACTGATCCTGGGGTTTAACTCCGTTTCTGCAGGGAAATTCAGACCAGAGTTCTCATTCCTGAAACACACTCTGTTTAAACTAAGAAGCACGCTCTTCTTTCCAGAGTCTAAAATACAGCAATAACCATGAGCATGCGCTGAAAAAACGAACTGTGTTTCCTATTCCTAGGGACCATATGTAGTTCAACTCTGCTTATGAAACTGATACAGACCACACCTCCTCTTACATAAATGCTCTTAAGTTAATAGTGAGAATAGCGTTGGGTTCCTGAACTGCGAAAAATCATTTGAGCCCAAAAATCACTGGGTTTACCAAAACTGAACTCTTTCTTGTAGGAAGACACTGATCCTGGGGTTTAACTCCTTTTCTGAAGACAAATTCAGACCACAGTTCTCATCCCTGAAAAACACTCTGTTTTATGGCAAGAATCATCCTCATCTTTCCATCGTCTCCAATATAGTAAGAAACATGAGCATGCCCAGAAAAAAAGAGCTGTGTTTCCTTCTCCTACAGACCATATGTAGTTCAACTCTGCTTATGAAACTGATACAGACCACAGCTCCTCTTGCATAAATCCTCTTTAGTTAATAGTGAGAATAGCGTATGGTTTGTGAACTGCGAAAAAACACTTGAGCCCAAAATTCACTGGGTTTACCAGAAATGAAATCGTGCTTGTAGGAAGACACAGATCCTGGGGTTTAACTACTTTTCTGAAGGGAAATTCAGACCGGAGTTCTCATCCCTGAAACAAACTCTGTTTTAACGCAAGAAGCAAGCTTTTCAATCTAGAGTCTAAAATACAGCAAGAAATATGAGCATGCCCTGAAAAAGAAATGTGTTTCCGACACAGACGGACCATATGTAGTTCAACTCTGCTTCTAAAACTGATAAAAACCACAGCTCCTCTTACATAAATCCTCTTTAGTTAATAGTGAGAATAGCGTAGGGTTCCTGAACTAAGAATATTCATTTGAGCACAAAATTCACTGGGTTTACCAGAAATGCACTCTTATTGTAGGAAGACACAAATCCTGGGGTTTAACTCTGTTTCTGTAGGGAAATTCAGACCAGAGTTCTCATTCCTGAAACACACTCTGTTTAAACGAAGAAGCACGCTCTTCTTTCCAGAGTCTAAAATACAGCAATAGCCATGAGCATGCGCTGAAAAAAAGAACTGTGTTTCCTCTTCATACGGACCATATGTAGTTCAACTCTGCTTATGAAACTGATACAGACCACACCTCCTGTTACATAAATGCTCTTAAGTTAATAGTGAGAATAGCGTTGGGTTCCTGAACTGCGAAAAATCATTTGAGCCCAAAAATCACTGGGTTTACCAAAACTGAACTCTTTCTTGTAGGAAGACACTGATCCTGGGGTTTAACTCCTTTTCTGACGACAAATTCAGACCACAGTTCTCATCCCTGAAAAACACTCTGTTTTATGGCAAGAATCATCCTCATCTTTCCATCGTCTCCAATATAGTAAGAAACATGAGCATGCCCAGAATAAAAGAACTGTGTTTCCTTCTCCTACAGACCATATGTAGTTCAACTCTGCTTATGAAACTGATACAGACCACAGCTCCTCTTGTATAAATCCTCTTTAGTTAATAGTGAGAATAGCGTATGGTTTGTGAACTCCGAAAAAACATTTGAGCCCAAAATTCACTGTGTTTACAAGAAGTGAAATCTTGCTTGTAGGAAGACACAGATCCTGGGGTTTAACTACTTTTCTGAAGGGAAATTCAGACCCGAGTTCTCATCCCTGAAACAAACTCTGTTTTAACGCAAGAAGCAAGCACTTCTTTCCAGAGTCTAAAATACAGAAATAACCTTGAGCATGGCCTGAAAAAAAGAACTCTGTTTCCTTTTCATTCGGACCATACGTAGTTCGACTCTGCTTATGAAACTGATACAGACCACACCTCCTCTTACATAAATGCTCTTTAGTTAATAGTGTGAATTGCGTAGGGTTCATGAACTGCGAAAAATCATTTGAGCCCAAAAATCACTGGGTATACCAGAAATGAACTCTTGCTTGAATGAAGACACTGATCCTGGGGTTTAACTCCTTTTCTGAAGACAAATTCAGATCAGAGTTCTCTTCCCTGAAAAACACTCTGTTTTAAGGCAAGAATCATCCTCTTCTTTCCAGGCTCTCCAATATAGTAAGAAACATGAGCATGCCCAGAAAATCGAACTGTGTTTCTGACTCATACAGAAAATATGTAGTTCAACTCTGCTTATGAAACTGATACAAACCACAGCTCCTCTTACATAAATCCTCTTTAGTTAATAGTGAGAATAGCGTAGGGTTCCTGAACTAAGAAAATTCATTTGAGCCCAAAAATCACTGTGTTTACCAGAAATGAACTCTTGCTGGTAGAAAGTCACTGATCCTGGGGTTTAACTCCGTTTCGGAAGGCAAATTCAGACCAGAGTTCTCATCCCTGAAACACACTCTGTTTTAACGCAAGAAGCAAGCTCTTCATTCTAGATTCTAAAATACAGCAAGAACCATGAGCATGCCCTGAAAAAAAAACCTGTGTTTCCTACTCAGACGGACCATATGTAGTTCAACTCTGCTTATAAAACTGATAAAAACCACAGCTCCTCTTACATAAATTCTCTTTAGTTAATAGTGAGAATCATGTTGGGTTCAAGAACTGCAAAAAATCATTTGGGCCAAAACACTGGGTTTGCCAGAAATGAACTCTTGCTTGTAGGAAGACACTGATCCTGGGGTTTAACTCCTTTTCTGAAGACAAATTCAGACCACAGTTCTCATCCCTGAAAAACACTCTGTTTTATGGCAAGAATCATCCTCTTCTTTACAGAGTCTCCAATATAGTAAGAAACATGAGCATGCCCAGAAAAAAAGAACTGTGTTTCCTTCTCCTACAGACCATATGTAGTTCAACTCTGCTTATAAAACTGAAAAAACTACACCTCCTCTTACATAAATTCTCTTAGGTTAATAGTGAGAATCATGATGGGTTCGTGAACTGCAAAAAATCATTTGAGCCCAAAATTCTCTGGGTTTACCAGAAATGAACTCTTGCTTGTAGAAAGACACTGATCCTGGGGTTTAACTCCGTTTCTGAAGGCAAATTCAGACCAGAGTTCTCATCCCTGAAACACACTCTGTTTTAACGAAAGAAGCAAGCTCTTCATTCTAGAGTCTAAAATACAGCAAGAACCATGAGCATGCCCTGAAAAAAAACCCTGTGTTTCCTACTCAGACGGACCATATGTAGTTCAACTCTGCTTATAAAACTGATAAAAACCACAGCTCCTCTTACATAAATTCTCTTTAGTTAATAGTGAGAATCATGTTGGGTTCAAGAACTGCAAAAAATCATTTGGGCTAAAAATCACTGGGTTTACCAGAAATGAACTCTTGCTTGTAGGAAGACACTGATCCTGGGGTTTAACTCCGTTTCTGCAGGGAAATACAGACCAGAGTTCTCATTCCTGAAACACACTCTATTTAAACGAAGAAGCACGCTCTTCTTTCCAGAGTCTAAAATACAGCAATAACCATGAGCATGCGCTGAAAAAAAGAACTGTGTTTCCTATTCCTAGGGACCATATGTAGTTCAACTCTGCTTATGAAACTGATACAGACCACACCTCCTCTTACATAAATGCTCTTAAGTTAATAGTGAGAATAGCGTTGGGTTCCTGAACTGCGAAAAATCATTTGAGCCCAAAAATCACTGGGTTTACCAAAACTGAACTCTTTCTTGTAGGAAGACACTGATCCTGGGGTTTAACTCCTTTTCTGAAGACAAATTCAGACCACAGTTCTCATCCCTGAAAAACACTCTGTTTTATGGCAAGAATCATCCTCATCTTTCCATCGTCTCCAATATAGTAAGAAACATGAGCATGCCCAGAAAAAAGAGCTGTGTTTCCTTCTCCTACAGACCATATGTAGTTCAACTCTGCTTATGAAACTGATACAGACCACAGCTCCTCTTGCATAAATCCTCTTTAGTTAATAGTGAGAATAGTGTATGGTTCGTGAACTGTGAAAAAAATCATTTGAGCCCAAAATTCTCTGGGTTTACCAGAAATGAACTCTTGCTTGTAGAAAGACACTGATCTTGGGGTTTAACTCCGTTTCTGAAGGCAAATTCAGACCAGAGTTCTCATCCCTGAAACACACTCTGTTTTAACGCAAGAAGCAAGCTCTTCATTCTAGAGTCTAAAATACAGCAAGAACCATGAGCATGCCTTGAAAAAAAAACCTGTGTTTCCTACTCAGACGGACCATATGTAGTTCAACTCTGCTTATAAAACTGATAAAAACCACAGCTCCTCTTACATAAATTCTCTTTAGTTAATAGTGAGAATCATGTTGGGTTCAAGAACTGCAAAAAATCATTTGGGCTAAAAATCACTGGGTTTACCAGAAATGAACTCTTGCTTGTAGGAAGACACTGATCCTGGGGTTTAACTCCGTTTCTGCAGGGAAATTCAGACCAGAGTTCTCATTCCTGAAACACACTCTGTTTAAACTAAGAAGCACGCTCTTCTTTCCAGAGTCTAAAATACAGCAATAACCATGAGCATGCGCTGAAAAAACGAACTGTGTTTCCTATTCCTAGGGACCATATGTAGTTCAACTCTGCTTATGAAACTGATACAGACCACACCTCCTCTTACATAAATGCTCTTAAGTTAATAGTGAGAATAGCGTTGGGTTCCTGAACTGCGAAAAATCATTTGAGCCCAAAAATCACTGGGTTTACCAAAACTGAACTCTTTCTTGTAGGAAGACACTGATCCTGGGGTTTAACTCCTTTTCTGGCGACAAATTCAGACCACAGTTCTCATCCCTGAAAAACACTCTGTTTTATGGCAAGAATCATCCTCATCTTTCCATCGTCTCCAATATAGTAAGAAACATGAGCATGCCCAGAATAAAAGAACTGTGTTTCCTTCTCCTACAGACCATATGTAGTTCAACTCTGCTTATGAAACTGATACAGACCACAGCTCCTCTTGTATAAATCCTCTTTAGTTAATAGTGAGAATAGCGTATGGTTTGTGAACTCCGAAAAAACATTTGAGCCCAAAATTCACTGTGTTTACAAGAAGTGAAATCTTGCTTGTAGGAAGACACAGATCCTGGGGTTTAACTACTTTTCTGAAGGGAAATTCAGACCGGAGTTCTCATCCCTGAAACAAACTCTGTTTTAACGCAAGAAGCAAGCTTTTCAATCTAGAGTCTAAAATACAGCAAGAAATATGAGCATGCCCTGAAAAAGAAATTTGTTTCCGACACAGACGGACCATATGTAGTTCAACTCTGCTTCTAAAACTGATAAAAACCACAGCTCCTCTTACATAAATCCTCTTTAGTTAATAGTGAGAATAGCGTAGGGTTCCTGAACTAAGAATATTCATTTGAGCACAAAATTCACTGGGTTTACCAGAAATGCACTCTTATTGTAGGAAGACACAAATCCTGGGGTTGAACTCCGTTTCTGTAGGGAAATTCAGACCAGAGTTCTCATCCCTGAAACACACTCTGTTTTAACGCAAGAAGCAAGCACTTCTTTCCAGAGTCTAAAATACAGAAATAACCTTGAGCATGGCCTGAAAAAAAGAACTCTGTTTCCTTTTCATTCGGACCATACGTAGTTCGACTCTGCTTATGAAACTGATACAGACCACACCTCCTCTTACATAAATGCTCTTTAGTTAATAGTGTGAATTGCGTAGGGTTCATGAACTGCGAAAAATCATTTGAGCCCAAAAATCACTGGGTATACCAGAAATGAACTCTTGCTTGAATGAAGACACTGATCCTGGGGTTTAACTCCTTTTCAGAAGACAAATTCAGATCAGAGTTCTCTTCCCTGAAAAACACTCTGTTTTAAGGCAAGAATCATCCTCTTCTTGTCAGCCTCTCCAATATAGTAAGAAACATGAGCATGCCCAGAAAATCGAACTGTGTTTCTGACTCATACAGAAAATATGTAGTTCAACTCTGCTTATGAAACTGATACAAACCACAGCTCCTCTTACATAAATCCTCTTTAGTTAATAGTGAGAATAGCGTAGGGTTCCTGAACTAAGAAAATTCATTTGAGCCCAAAAATCACTGTGTTTACCAGAAATGAACTCTTGCTGGTAGAAAGTCACTGATCCTGGGGTTTAACTCCGTTTCAGAAGGCAAATTCAGACCAGAGTTCTCATCCCTGAAACACACTCTGTTTTAACGCAAGAAGCAAGCTCTTCATTCTAGATTCTAAAATACAGCAAGAACCATGAGCATGCCCTGAAAAAAAAACCTGTGTTTCCTACTCAGACCGACCATATGTAGTTCAACTCTGCTTATAAAACTGATAAAAACCACAGCTCCTCTTACATAAATTCTCTTTAGTTAATAGTGAGAATCATGTTGGGTTCAAGAACTGCAAAAAATCATTTGGGCCAAAACACTGGGTTTGCCAGAAATGAACTCTTGCTTGTAGGAAGACACTGATCCTGGGGTTTAACTCCGTTTCTGCAGGGAAATTCAGACCAGAGTTCTCATTCCTGAAACACACTCTGTTTAAACGAAGAAGCACGCTCTTCTTTCCAGAGTCTAAAATACAGCAATAACCATGATCATGCGCTGAAAAAAAGAACTGTGTTTCCTATTCATACGGACCATATGTAGTTCAACTCTGCTTATGAAACTGATACAGACCACACCTCCTCTTACATAAATGCTCTTAAGTTAATAGTGAGAATAGCGTTGGGTTCCTGAACTGCGAAAAATCATTTGAGCCCAAAAATCACTGGGTTTACCAGAAATGAACTCTTGCTTGTAGCAAGACACTGATCCTGGGGTTTAACTCCTTTTCTGAAGACAAATTCAGACCACAGTTCTCATCCCTGAAAAACACTCTGTTTTATGGCAAGAATCATCCTCATCTTTCCATCGTCTCCAATATAGTAAGAAACATGAGCATGCCCAGAAAAAAGAGCTGTGTTTCCTTCTCCTACAGACCATATGTAGTTCAACTCTGCTTATGAAACTGATACAGACCACAGCTCCTCTTGCATAAATCCTCTTTAGTTAATAGTGAGAATAGTGTATGGTTCGTGAACTGTGAAAAAAATCATTTGAGCCCAAAATTCTCTGGGTTTACCAGAAATGAACTCTTGCTTGTAGAAAGACACTGATCTTGGGGTTTAACTCCGTTTCTGAAGGCAAATTCAGACCAGAGTTCTCATCCCTGAAACACACTCTGTTTTAACGCAAGAAGCAAGCTCTTCATTCTAGAGTCTAAAATACAGCAAGAACCATGAGCATGCCTTGAAAAAAAAACCTGTGTTTCCTACTCAGACGGACCATATGTAGTTCAACTCTGCTTATAAAACTGATAAAAACCACAGCTCCTCTTACATAAATTCTCTTTAGTTAATAGTGAGAATCATGTTGGGTTCAAGAACTGCAAAAAATCATTTGGGCTAAAAATCACTGGGTTTACCAGAAATGAACTCTTGCTTGTAGGAAGACACTGATCCTGGGGTTTAACTCCGTTTCTGCAGGGAAATTCAGACCAGAGTTCTCATTCCTGAAACACACTCTGTTTAAACTAAGAAGCACGCTCTTCTTTCCAGAGTCTAAAATACAGCAATAACCATGAGCATGCGCTGAAAAAACGAACTGTGTTTCCTATTCCTAGGGACCATATGTAGTTCAACTCTGCTTATGAAACTGATACAGACCACACCTCCTCTTACATAAATGCTCTTAAGGTAATAGTGAGAATAGCGTTGGGTTCCTGAACTGCGAAAAATCATTTGAGCCCAAAAATCACTGGGTTTACCAAAACTGAACTCTTTCTTGTAGGAAGACACTGATCCTGGGGTTTAACTCCTTTTCTGAAGACAAATTCAGACCACAGTTCTCATCCCTGAAAAACACTCTGTTTTATGGCAAGAATCATCCTCATCTTTCCATCGTCTCCAATATAGTAAGAAACATGAGCATGCCCAGAAAAAAAGAGCTGTGTTTCCTTCTCCTACAGACCATATGTAGTTCAACTCTGCTTATGAAACTGATACAGACCACAGCTCCTCTTGCATAAATCCTCTTTAGTTAATAGTGAGAATAGCGTATGGTTTGTGAACTGCGAAAAAACACTTGAGCCCAAAATTCACTGGGTTTACCAGAAATGAAATCGTGCTTGTAGGAAGACACAGATCCTGGGGTTTAACTACTTTTCTGAAGGGAAATTCAGACCGGAGTTCTCATCCCTGAAACAAACTCTGTTTTAACGCAAGAAGCAAGCTTTTCAATCTAGAGTCTAAAATACAGCAAGAAATATGAGCATGCCCTGAAAAAGAAATGTGTTTCCGACACAGACGGACCATATGTAGTTCAACTCTGCTTCTAAAACTGATAAAAACCACAGCTCCTCTTACATAAATTCTCTTTAGTTAATAGTGAGAATCATGTTGGGTTCAAGAACTGCAAAAAATCATTTGGGCTAAAAATCACTGGGTTTACCAGAAATGAACTCTTGCTTGTAGGAAGACACTGATCCTGGGGTTTAACTCCGTTTCTGCAGGGAAATTCAGACCAGAGTTCTCATTCCTGAAACACACTCTGTTTAAACTAAGAAGCACGCTCTTCTTTCCAGAGTCTAAAATACAGCAATAACCATGAGCATGCGCTGAAAAAACGAACTGTGTTTCCTATTCCTAGGGACCATATGTAGTTCAACTCTGCTTATGAAACTGATACAGACCACACCTCCTCTTACATAAATGCTCTTAAGTTAATAGTGAGAATAGCGTTGGGTTCCTGAACTGCGAAAAATCATTTGAGCCCAAAAATCACTGGGTTTACCAAAACTGAACTCTTTCTTGTAGGAAGACACTGATCCTGGGGTTTAACTCCTTTTCTGAAGACAAATTCAGACCACAGTTCTCATCCCTGAAAAACACTCTGTTTTATGGCAAGAATCATCCTCATCTTTCCATCGTCTCCAATATAGTAAGAAACATGAGCATGCCCAGAAAAAAAGAGCTGTGTTTCCTTCTCCTACAGACCATATGTAGTTCAACTCTGCTTATGAAACTGATACAGACCACAGCTCCTCTTGCATAAATCCTCTTTAGTTAATAGTGAGAATAGCGTATGGTTTGTGAACTGCGAAAAAACACTTGAGCCCAAAATTCACTGGGTTTACCAGAAATGAAATCGTGCTTGTAGGAAGACACAGATCCTGGGGTTTAACTACTTTTCTGAAGGGAAATTCAGACCGGAGTTCTCATCCCTGAAACAAACTCTGTTTTAACGCAAGAAGCAAGCTTTTCAATCTAGAGTCTAAAATACAGCAAGAAATATGAGCATGCCCTGAAAAAGAAATGTGTTTCCGACACAGACGGACCATATGTAGTTCAACTCTGCTTCTAAAACTGATAAAAACCACAGCTCCTCTTACATAAATCCTCTTTAGTTAATAGTGAGAATAGCGTAGGGTTCCTGAACTAAGAATATTCATTTGAGCACAAAATTCACTGGGTTTACCAGAAATGCACTCTTATTGTAGGAAGACACAAATCCTGGGGTTTAACTCTGTTTCTGTAGGGAAATTCAGACCAGAGTTCTCATTCCTGAAACACACTCTGTTTAAACGAAGAAGCACGCTCTTCTTTCCAGAGTCTAAAATACAGCAATAGCCATGAGCATGCGCTGAAAAAAAGAACTGTGTTTCCTCTTCATACGGACCATATGTAGTTCAACTCTGCTTATGAAACTGATACAGACCACACCTCCTGTTACATAAATGCTCTTAAGTTAATAGTGAGAATAGCGTTGGGTTCCTGAACTGCGAAAAATCATTTGAGCCCAAAAATCACTGGGTTTACCAAAACTGAACTCTTTCTTGTAGGAAGACACTGATCCTGGGGTTTAACTCCTTTTCTGACGACAAATTCAGACCACAGTTCTCATCCCTGAAAAACACTCTGTTTTATGGCAAGAATCATCCTCATCTTTCCATCGTCTCCAATATAGTAAGAAACATGAGCATGCCCAGAATAAAAGAACTGTGTTTCCTTCTCCTACAGACCATATGTAGTTCAACTCTGCTTATGAAACTGATACAGACCACAGCTCCTCTTGTATAAATCCTCTTTAGTTAATAGTGAGAATAGCGTATGGTTTGTGAACTCCGAAAAAACATTTGAGCCCAAAATTCACTGTGTTTACAAGAAGTGAAATCTTGCTTGTAGGAAGACACAGATCCTGGGGTTTAACTACTTTTCTGAAGGGAAATTCAGACCCGAGTTCTCATCCCTGAAACAAACTCTGTTTTAACGCAAGAAGCAAGCACTTCTTTCCAGAGTCTAAAATACAGAAATAACCTTGAGCATGGCCTGAAAAAAAGAACTCTGTTTCCTTTTCATTCGGACCATACGTAGTTCGACTCTGCTTATGAAACTGATACAGACCACACCTCCTCTTACATAAATGCTCTTTAGTTAATAGTGTGAATTGCGTAGGGTTCATGAACTGCGAAAAATCATTTGAGCCCAAAAATCACTGGGTATACCAGAAATGAACTCTTGCTTGAATGAAGACACTGATCCTGGGGTTTAACTCCTTTTCTGAAGACAAATTCAGATCAGAGTTCTCTTCCCTGAAAAACACTCTGTTTTAAGGCAAGAATCATCCTCTTCTTTCCAGGCTCTCCAATATAGTAAGAAACATGAGCATGCCCAGAAAATCGAACTGTGTTTCTGACTCATACAGAAAATATGTAGTTCAACTCTGCTTATGAAACTGATACAAACCACAGCTCCTCTTACATAAATCCTCTTTAGTTAATAGTGAGAATAGCGTAGGGTTCCTGAACTAAGAAAATTCATTTGAGCCCAAAAATCACTGTGTTTACCAGAAATGAACTCTTGCTGGTAGAAAGTCACTGATCCTGGGGTTTAACTCCGTTTCGGAAGGCAAATTCAGACCAGAGTTCTCATCCCTGAAACACACTCTGTTTTAACGCAAGAAGCAAGCTCTTCATTCTAGATTCTAAAATACAGCAAGAACCATGAGCATGCCCTGAAAAAAAAACCTGTGTTTCCTACTCAGACGGACCATATGTAGTTCAACTCTGCTTATAAAACTGATAAAAACCACAGCTCCTCTTACATAAATTCTCTTTAGTTAATAGTGAGAATCATGTTGGGTTCAAGAACTGCAAAAAATCATTTGGGCCAAAACACTGGGTTTGCCAGAAATGAACTCTTGCTTGTAGGAAGACACTGATCCTGGGGTTTAACTCCTTTTCTGAAGACAAATTCAGACCACAGTTCTCATCCCTGAAAAACACTCTGTTTTATGGCAAGAATCATCCTCTTCTTTACAGAGTCTCCAATATAGTAAGAAACATGAGCATGCCCAGAAAAAAAGAACTGTGTTTCCTTCTCCTACAGACCATATGTAGTTCAACTCTGCTTATAAAACTGAAAAAACTACACCTCCTCTTACATAAATTCTCTTAGGTTAATAGTGAGAATCATGATGGGTTCGTGAACTGCAAAAAATCATTTGAGCCCAAATATCTGGGTTTACCAGAAATGAACTCTTGCTTGTAGAAAGACACTGATCCTGGGGTTTAACTCCGTTTCTGAAGGCAAATTCAGACCAGAGTTCTCATCCCTGAAACACACTCTGTTTTAACGAAAGAAGCAAGCTCTTCATTCTAGAGTCTAAAATACAGCAAGAACCATGAGCATGCCCTGAAAAAAAAACCTGTGTTTCCTACTCAGACGGACCATATGTAGTTCAACTCTGCTTATAAAACTGATAAAAACCACAGCTCCTCTTACATAAATTCTCTTTAGTTAATAGTGAGAATCATGTTGGGTTCAAGAACTGCAAAAAATCATTTGGGCTAAAAATCACTGGGTTTACCAGAAATGAACTCTTGCTTGTAGGAAGACACTGATCCTGGGGTTTAACTCCGTTTCTGCAGGGAAATTCAGACCAGAGTTCTCATTCCTGAAACACACTCTGTTTAAACGAAGAAGCACGCTCTTCTTTCCAGAGTCTAAAATACAGCAATAACCATGATCATGCGCTGAAAAAAAGAACTGTGTTTCCTATTCATACGGACCATATGTAGTTCAACTCTGCTTATGAAACTGATACAGACCACACCTCCTCTTACATAAATGCTCTTAAGTTAATAGTGAGAATAGCGTTGGGTTCCTGAACTGCGAAAAATCATTTGAGCCCAAAAATCACTGGGTTTACCAGAAATGAACTCTTGCTTGTAGCAAGACACTGATCCTGGGGTTTAACTCCTTTTCTGAAGACAAATTCAGACCACAGTTCTCATCCCTGAAAAACACTCTGTTTTATGGCAAGAATCATCCTCATCTTTCCATCGTCTCCAATATAGTAAGAAACATGAGCATGCCCAGAAAAAAGAGCTGTGTTTCCTTCTCCTACAGACCATATGTAGTTCAACTCTGCTTATGAAACTGATACAGACCACAGCTCCTCTTGCATAAATCCTCTTTAGTTAATAGTGAGAATAGTGTATGGTTCGTGAACTGTGAAAAAAATCATTTGAGCCCAAAATTCTCTGGGTTTACCAGAAATGAACTCTTGCTTGTAGAAAGACACTGATCTTGGGGTTTAACTCCGTTTCTGAAGGCAAATTCAGACCAGAGTTCTCATCCCTGAAACACACTCTGTTTTAACGCAAGAAGCAAGCTCTTCATTCTAGAGTCTAAAATACAGCAAGAACCATGAGCATGCCTTGAAAAAAAAACCTGTGTTTCCTACTCAGACGGACCATATGTAGTTCAACTCTGCTTATAAAACTGATAAAAACCACAGCTCCTCTTACATAAATTCTCTTTAGTTAATAGTGAGAATCATGTTGGGTTCAAGAACTGCAAAAAATCATTTGGGCTAAAAATCACTGGGTTTACCAGAAATGAACTCTTGCTTGTAGGAAGACACTGATCCTGGGGTTTAACTCCGTTTCTGCAGGGAAATTCAGACCAGAGTTCTCATTCCTGAAACACACTCTGTTTAAACGAAGAAGCACGCTCTTCTTTCCAGAGTGTAAAATACAGCAATAACCATGAGCATGCGCTGAAAAAACGAACTGTGTTTCCTATTCCTAGGGACCATATGTAGTTCAACTCTGCTTATGAAACTGATACAGACCACACCTCCTCTTACATAAATGCTCTTAAGTTAATAGTGAGAATAGCGTTGGGTTCCTGAACTGCGAAAAATCATTTGAGCCCAAAAATCACTGGGTTTACCAAAACTGAACTCTTTCTTGTAGGAAGACACTGATCCTGGGGTTTAACTCCTTTTCTGAAGACAAATTCAGACCACAGTTCTCATCCCTGAAAAACACTCTGTTTTATGGCAAGAATCATCCTCATCTTTCCATCGTCTCCAATATAGTAAGAAACATGAGCATGCCCAGAAAAAAAGAGCTGTGTTTCCTTCTCCTACAGACCATATGTAGTTCAACTCTGCTTATGAAACTGATACAGACCACAGCTCCTCTTGCATAAATCCTCTTTAGTTAATAGTGAGAATAGCGTATGGTTTGTGAACTGCGAAAAAACACTTGAGCCCAAAATTCACTGGGTTTACCAGAAATGAAATCGTGCTTGTAGGAAGACACAGATCCTGGGGTTTAACTACTTTTCTGAAGGGAAATTCAGACCGGAGTTCTCATCCCTGAAACAAACTCTGTTTTAACGCAAGAAGCAAGCTTTTCAATCTAGAGTCTAAAATACAGCAAGAAATATGAGCATGCCCTGAAAAAGAAATGTGTTTCCGACACAGACGGACCATATGTAGTTCAACTCTGCTTCTAAAACTGATAAAAACCACAGCTCCTCTTACATAAATCCTCTTTAGTTAATAGTGAGAATAGCGTAGGGTTCCTGAACTAAGAATATTCATTTGAGCACAAAATTCACTGGGTTTACCAGAAATGCACTCTTATTGTAGGAAGACACAAATCCTGGGGTTTAACTCCGTTTCTGTAGGGAAATTCAGACCAGAGTTCTCATTCCTGAAACACACTCTGTTTAAACGAAGAAGCACGCTCTTCTTTCTAGAGTCTAAAATACAGCAATAGCCATGAGCATGCGCTGAAAAAAAGAACTGTGTTTCCTCTTCATACGGACCATATGTAGTTCAACTCTGCTTATGAAACTGATACAGACCACACCTCCTGTTACATAAATGCTCTTAAGTTAATAGTGAGAATAGCGTTGGGTTCCTGAACTGCGAAAAATCATTTGAGCCCAAAAATCACTGGGTTTACCAAAACTGAACTCTTTCTTGTAGGAAGACACTGATCCTGGGGTTTAACTCCTTTTCTGACGACAAATTCAGACCACAGTTCTCATCCCTGAAAAACACTCTGTTTTATGGCAAGAATCATCCTCATCTTTCCATCGTCTCCAATATAGTAAGAAACATGAGCATGCCCAGAATAAAAGAACTGTGTTTCCTTCTCCTACAGACCATATGTAGTTCAACTCTGCTTATGAAACTGATACAGACCACAGCTCCTCTTGTATAAATCCTCTTTAGTTAATAGTGAGAATAGCGTATGGTTTGTGAACTCCGAAAAAACATTTGAGCCCAAAATTCACTGTGTTTACAAGAAGTGAAATCTTGCTTGTAGGAAGACACAGATCCTGGGGTTTAACTACTTTTCTGAAGGGAAATTCAGACCCGAGTTCTCATCCCTGAAACAAACTCTGTTTTAACGCAAGAAGCAAGCACTTCTTTCCAGAGTCTAAAATACAGAAATAACCTTGAGCATGGCCTGAAAAAAAGAACTCTGTTTCCTTTTCATTCGGACCATACGTAGTTCGACTCTGCTTATGAAACTGATACAGACCACACCTCCTCTTACATAAATGCTCTTTAGTTAATAGTGTGAATTGCGTAGGGTTCATGAACTGCGAAAAATCATTTGAGCCCAAAAATCACTGGGTATACCAGAAATGAACTCTTGCTTGAATGAAGACACTGATCCTGGGGTTTAACTCCTTTTCTGAAGACAAATTCAGATCAGAGTTCTCTTCCCTGAAAAACACTCTGTTTTAAGGCAAGAATCATCCTCTTCTTTCCAGGCTCTCCAATATAGTAAGAAACATGAGCATGCCCAGAAAATCGAACTGTGTTTCTGACTCATACAGAAAATATGTAGTTCAACTCTGCTTATGAAACTGATACAAACCACAGCTCCTCTTACATAAATCCTCTTTAGTTAATAGTGAGAATAGCGTAGGGTTCCTGAACTAAGAAAATTCATTTGAGCCCAAAAATCACTGTGTTTACCAGAAATGAACTCTTGCTGGTAGAAAGTCACTGATCCTGGGGTTTAACTCCGTTTCGGAAGGCAAATTCAGACCAGAGTTCTCATCCCTGAAACACACTCTGTTTTAACGCAAGAAGCAAGCTCTTCATTCTAGATTCTAAAATACAGCAAGAACCATGAGCATGCCCTGAAAAAAAAACCTGTGTTTCCTACTCAGACGGACCATATGTAGTTCAACTCTGCTTATAAAACTGATAAAAACCACAGCTCCTCTTACATAAATTCTCTTTAGTTAATAGTGAGAATCATGTTGGGTTCAAGAACTGCAAAAAATCATTTGGGCCAAAACACTGGGTTTGCCAGAAATGAACTCTTGCTTGTAGGAAGACACTGATCCTGGGGTTTAACTCCTTTTCTGAAGACAAATTCAGACCACAGTTCTCATCCCTGAAAAACACTCTGTTTTATGGCAAGAATCATCCTCTTCTTTACAGAGTCTCCAATATAGTAAGAAACATGAGCATGCCCAGAAAAAAAGAACTGTGTTTCCTTCTCCTACAGACCATATGTAGTTCAACTCTGCTTATAAAACTGAAAAAACTACACCTCCTCTTACATAAATTCTCTTAGGTTAATAGTGAGAATCATGATGGGTTCGTGAACTGCAAAAAATCATTTGAGCCCAAAATTCTCTGGGTTTACCAGAAATGAACTCTTGCTTGTAGAAAGACACTGATCCTGGGGTTTAACTCCGTTTCTGAAGGCAAATTCAGACCAGAGTTCTCATCCCTGAAACACACTCTGTTTTAACGAAAGAAGCAAGCTCTTCATTCTAGAGTCTAAAATACAGCAAGAACCATGAGCATGCCCTGAAAAAAAAACCTGTGTTTCCTACTCAGACGGACCATATGTAGTTCAACTCTGCTTATAAAACTGATAAAAACCACAGCTCCTCTTACATAAATTCTCTTTAGTTAATAGTGAGAATCATGTTGGGTTCAAGAACTGCAAAAAATCATTTGGGCTAAAAATCACTGGGTTTACCAGAAATGAACTCTTGCTTGTAGGAAGACACTGATCCTGGGGTTTAACTCCGTTTCTGCAGGGAAATTCAGACCAGAGTTCTCATTCCTGAAACACACTCTATTTAAACGAAGAAGCACGCTCTTCTTTCCAGAGTCTAAAATACAGCAATAACCATGAGCATGCGCTGAAAAAAAGAACTGTGTTTCCTATTCCTAGGGACCATATGTAGTTCAACTCTGCTTATGAAACTGATACAGACCACACCTCCTCTTACATAAATGCTCTTAAGTTAATAGTGAGAATAGCGTTGGGTTCCTGAACTGCGAAAAATCATTTGGGCCCAAAAATCACTGGGTTTACCAAAACTGAACTCTTTCTTGTAGGAAGACACTGATCCTGGGGTTTAACTCCTTTTCTGAAGACAAATTCAGACCACAGTTCTCATCCCTGAAAAACACTCTGTTTTATGGCAAGAATCATCCTCATCTTTCCATCGTCTCCAATATAGTAAGAAACATGAGCATGCCCAGAAAAAAGAGCTGTGTTTCCTTCTCCTACAGGCCATATGTAGTTCAACTCTGCTTATGAAACTGATACAGACCACAGCTCCTCTTGCATAAATCCTCTTTAGTTAATAGTGAGAATAGTGTATGGTTCGTGAACTGTGAAAAAAATCATTTGAGCCCAAAATTCTCTGGGTTTACCAGAAATGAACTCTTGCTTGTAGAAAGACACTGATCTTGGGGTTTAACTCCATTTCTGAAGGCAAATTCAGACCAGAGTTCTCATCCCTGAAACACACTCTGTTTTAACGCAAGAAGCAAGCTCTTCATTCTAGAGTCTAAAATACAGCAAGAACCATGAGCATGCCTTGAAAAAAAAACCTGTGTTTCCTACTCAGACGGACCATATGTAGTTCAACTCTGCTTATAAAACTGATAAAAACCACAGCTCCTCTTACATAAATTCTCTTTAGTTAATAGTGAGAATCATGTTGGGTTCAAGAACTGCAAAAAATCATTTGGGCTAAAAATCACTGGGTTTACCAGAAATGAACTCTTGCTTGTAGGAAGACACTGATCCTGGGGTTTAACTCCGTTTCTGCAGGGAAATTCAGACCAGAGTTCTCATTCCTGAAACACACTCTGTTTAAACTAAGAAGCACGCTCTTCTTTCCAGAGTCTAAAATACAGCAATAACCATGAGCATGCGCTGAAAAAACGAACTGTGTTTCCTATTCCTAAGGACCATATGTAGTTCAACTCTGCTTATGAAACTGATACAGACCACACCTCCTCTTACATAAATGCTCTTAAGTTAATAGTGAGAATAGCGTTGGGTTCCTGAACTGCGAAAAATCATTTGAGCCCAAAAATCACTGGGTTTACCAAAACTGAACTCTTTCTTGTAGGAAGACACTGATCCTGGGGTTTAACTCCTTTTCTGAAGACAAATTCAGACCACAGTTCTCATCCCTGAAAAACACTCTGTTTTATGGCAAGAATCATCCTCATCTTTCCATCGTCTCCAATATAGTAAGAAACATGAGCATGCCCAGAAAAAAAGAGCTGTGTTTCCTTCTCCTACAGACCATATGTAGTTCAACTCTGCTTATGAAACTGATACAGACCACAGCTCCTCTTGCATAAATCCTCTTTAGTTAATAGTGAGAATAGCGTATGGTTTGTGAACTGCGAAAAAACACTTGAGCCCAAAATTCACTGGGTTTACCAGAAATGAAATCGTGCTTGTAGGAAGACACAGATCCTGGGGTTTAACTACTTTTCTGAAGGGAAATTCAGACCGGAGTTCTCATCCCTGAAACAAACTCTGTTTTAACGCAAGAAGCAAGCTTTTCAATCTAGAGTCTAAAATACAGCAAGAAATATGAGCATGCCCTGAAAAAGAAATTTGTTTCCGACACAGACGGACCATATGTAGTTCAACTCTGCTTCTAAAACTGATAAAAACCACAGCTCCTCTTACATAAATCCTCTTTAGTTAATAGTGAGAATAGCGTAGGGTTCCTGAACTAAGAATATTCATTTGAGCACAAAATTCACTGGGTTTACCAGAAATGCACTCTTATTGTAGGAAGACACAAATCCTGGGGTTTAACTCTGTTTCTGTAGGGAAATTCAGACCAGAGTTCTCATTCCTGAAACACACTCTGTTTAAACGAAGAAGCACGCTCTTCTTTCCAGAGTCTAAAATACAGCAATAGCCATGAGCATGCGCTGAAAAAAAGAACTGTGTTTCCTCTTCATACGGACCATATGTAGTTCAACTCTGCTTATGAAACTGATACAGACCACACCTCCTGTTACATAAATGCTCTTAAGTTAATAGTGAGAATAGCGTTGGGTTCCTGAACTGCGAAAAATCATTTGAGCCCAAAAATCACTGGGTTTACCAAAACTGAACTCTTTCTTGTAGGAAGACACTGATCCTGGGGTTTAACTCCTTTTCTGACGACAAATTCAGACCACAGTTCTCATCCCTGAAAAACACTCTGTTTTATGGCAAGAATCATCCTCATCTTTCCATCGTCTCCAATATAGTAAGAAACATGAGCATGCCCAGAATAAAAGAACTGTGTTTCCTTCTCCTACAGACCATATGTAGTTCAACTCTGCTTATGAAACTGATACAGACCACAGCTCCTCTTGTATAAATCCTCTTTAGTTAATAGTGAGAATAGCGTATGGTTTGTGAACTCCGAAAAAACATTTGAGCCCAAAATTCACTGTGTTTACAAGAAGTGAAATCTTGCTTGTAGGAAGACACAGATCCTGGGGTTTAACTACTTTTCTGAAGGGAAATTCAGACCGGAGTTCTCATCCCTGAAACAAACTCTGTTTTAACGCAAGAAGCAAGCTTTTCAATCTAGAGTCTAAAATACAGCAAGAAATATGAGCATGCCCTGAAAAAGAAATGTGTTTCCGACACAGACGGACCATATGTAGTTCAACTCTGCTTCTAAAACTGATAAAAACCACAGCTCCTCTTACATAAATCCTCTTTAGTTAATAGTGAGAATAGCGTAGGGTTCCTGAACTAAGAATATTCATTTGAGCACAAAATTCACTGTGTTTACCAGAAATGCACTCTTATTGTAGGAAGACACAAATCCTGGGGTTGAACTCCGTTTCTGTAGGGAAATTCAGACCAGAGTTCTCATCCCTGAAACAAACTCTGTTTTAACGCAAGAAGCAAGCACTTCTTTCCAGAGTCTAAAATACAGAAATAACCTTGAGCATGGCCTGAAAAAAAGAACTCTGTTTCCTTTTCATTCGGACCATACGTAGTTCGACTCTGCTTATGAAACTGATACAGACCACACCTCCTCTTACATAAATGCTCTTTAGTTAATAGTGTGAATTGCGTAGGGTTCATGAACTGCGAAAAATCATTTGAGCCCAAAAATCACTGGGTATACCAGAAATGAACTCTTGCTTGAATGATGACACTGATCCTGGGGTTTAACTTCTTTTCAGAAGACAAATTCAGATCAGAGTTCTCTTCCCTGAAAAACACTCTGTTTTAAGGCAAGAATCATCCTCTTCTTGTCAGCCTCTCCAATATAGTAAGAAACATGAGCATGCCCAGAAAATCGAACTGTGTTTCTGACTCATACAGAAAATATGTAGTTCAACTCTGCTTATGAAACTGATACAAACCACAGCTCCTCTTACATAAATCCTCTTTAGTTAATAGTGAGAATAGCGTAGGGTTCCTGAACTAAGAAAATTCATTTGAGCCCAAAAATCACTGTGTTTACCAGAAATGAACTCTTGCTGGTAGAAAGTCACTGATCCTGGGGTTTAACTCCGTTTCAGAAGGCAAATTCAGACCAGAGTTCTCATCCCTGAAACACACTCTGTTTTAACGCAAGAAGCAAGCTCTTCATTCTAGATTCTAAAATACAGAAAGAACCATGAGCATGCCCTGAAAAAAAAACCTGTGTTTCCTACTCAGACCGACCATATGTAGTTCAACTCTGCTTATAAAACTGATAAAAACCAAAGCTCCTCTTACATAAATTCTCTTTAGTTAATAGTGAGAATCATGTTGGGTTCAAGAACTGCAAAAAATCATTTGGGCCAAAAATCACTGGGTTTATCAGAAATGAACTCTTGCTTGTAGGAAGACACTGATCCTGGGGTTTAACTCCGTTTCTGCAGGGAAATTCAGACCAGAGTTTTCATTCTTGAAACACACTAAGTTTAAACGAAGAAGCACGCTCTTCTTTCCAGAGTCTAAAATACAGCAATAACCATGAGCATGCGCTGAAAAAACGAACTGTGTTTCCTATTCATACGGACCATATGTAGTTCAACTCTGCTTATGAAACTGATACAGACCACACCTCCTCTTACATAAATGCTCTTAAGTTAATAGTGAGAATAGCGTTGGGTTCCTGAACTGCGAAAAATCATTTGAGCCCAAAAATCACTGGGTTTACCAAAACTGATCTCTTTCTTGTAGGAAGACACTGATCCTGGGGTTTAACTCCTTTTCTGAAGACAAATTCAGACCACAGTTCTCATCCCTGAAAAACACTCTGTTTTATGGCAAGAATCATCCTCATCTTTCCATCGTCTCCAATATAGTAAGAAACATGAGCATGCCCAGAAAAAAAGAGCTGTGTTTCCTTCTCCTACAGACCATATGTAGTTCAACTCTGCTTATGAAACTGATACAGACCACAGCTCCTCTTGTATAAATCCTCTTTAGTTAATAGTGAGAATAGCGTATGGTTTGTGAACTCCGAAAAAACATTTGAGCCCAAAATTCACTGTGTTTACAAGAAGTGAAATCTTGCTTGTAGGAAGACACAGATCCTGGGGTTTAACTACTTTTCTGAAGGGAAATTCAGACCCGAGTTCTCATCCCTGAAACAAACTCTGTTTTAACGCAAGAAGCAAGCACTTCTTTCCAGAGTCTAAAATACAGAAATAACCTTGAGCATGGCCTGAAAAAAAGAACTCTGTTTCCTTTTCATTCGGACCATACGTAGTTCGACTCTGCTTATGAAACTGATACAGACCACACCTCCTCTTACATAAATGCTCTTTAGTTAATAGTGTGAATTTCGTAGGGTTCATGAACTGCGAAAAATCATTTGAGCCCAAAAATCACTGGGTATACCAGAAATGAACTCTTGCTTGAATGAAGACACTGATCCTGGGGTTTAACTCCTTTTCTGAAGACAAATTCAGATCAGAGTTCTCTTCCCTGAAAAACACTCTGTTTTAAGGCAAGAATCATCCTCTTCTTTCCAGGCTCTCCAATATAGTAAGAAACATGAGCATGCCCAGAAAATCGAACTGTGTTTCTGACTCATACAGAAAATATGTAGTTCAACTCTGCTTATGAAACTGATACAAACCACAGCTCCTCTTACATAAATCCTCTTTAGTTAATAGTGAGAATAGCGTAGGGTTCCTGAACTAAGAAAATTCATTTGAGCCCAAAAATCACTGTGTTTACCAGAAATGAACTCTTGCTGGTAGAAAGTCACTGATCCTGGGGTTTAACTCCGTTTCGGAAGGCAAATTCAGACCAGAGTTCTCATCCCTGAAACACACTCTGTTTTAACGCAAGAAGCAAGCTCTTCATTCTAGATTCTAAAATACAGCAAGAACCATGAGCATGCCCTGAAAAAAAAACCTGTGTTTCCTACTCAGACGGACCATATGTAGTTCAACTCTGCTTATAAAACTGATAAAAACCACAGCTCCTCTTACATAAATTCTCTTTAGTTAATAGTGAGAATCATGTTGGGTTCAAGAACTGCAAAAAATCATTTGGGCCAAAACACTGGGTTTGCCAGAAATGAACTCTTGCTTGTAGGAAGACACTGATCCTGGGGTTTAACTCCTTTTCTGAAGACAAATTCAGACCACAGTTCTCATCCCTGAAAAACACTCTGTTTTATGGCAAGAATCATCCTCTTCTTTACAGAGTCTCCAATATAGTAAGAAACATGAGCATGCCCAGAAAAAAAGAACTGTGTTTCCTTCTCCTACAGACCATATGTAGTTCAACTCTGCTTATAAAACTGAAAAAACTACACCTCCTCTTACATAAATTCTCTTAGGTTAATAGTGAGAATCATGATGGGTTCGTGAACTGCAAAAAATCATTTGAGCCCAAAATTCTCTGGGTTTACCAGAAATGAACTCTTGCTTGTAGAAAGACACTGATCCTGGGGTTTAACTCCGTTTCTGAAGGCAAATTCAGACCAGAGTTCTCATCCCTGAAACACACTCTGTTTTAACGAAAGAAGCAAGCTCTTCATTCTAGAGTCTAAAATACAGCAAGAACCATGAGCATGCCCTGAAAAAAAAACCTGTGTTTCCTACTCAGACGGACCATATGTAGTTCAACTCTGCTTATAAAACTGATAAAAACCACAGCTCCTCTTACATAAATTCTCTTTAGTTAATAGTGAGAATCATGTTGGGTTCAAGAACTGCAAAAAATCATTTGGGCTAAAAATCACTGGGTTTACCAGAAATGAACTCTTGCTTGTAGGAAGACACTGATCCTGGGGTTTAACTCCGTTTCTGCAGGGAAATTCAGACCAGAGTTCTCATTCCTGAAACACACTCTGTTTAAACGAAGAAGCACGCTCTTCTTTCCAGAGTCTAAAATACAGCAATAGCCATGAGCATGCGCTGAAAAAAAGAACTGTGTTTCCTCTTCATACGGACCATATGTAGTTCAACTCTGCTTATGAAACTGATACAGACCACACCTCCTGTTACATAAATGCTCTTAAGTTAATAGTGAGAATAGCGTTGGGTTCCTGAACTGCGAAAAATCATTTGAGCCCAAAAATCACTGGGTTTACCAAAACTGAACTCTTTCTTGTAGGAAGACACTGATCCTGGGGTTTAACTCCTTTTCTGACGACAAATTCAGACCACAGTTCTCATCCCTGAAAAACACTCTGTTTTATGGCAAGAATCATCCTCATCTTTCCATCGTCTCCAATATAGTAAGAAACATGAGCATGCCCAGAATAAAAGAACTGTGTTTCCTTCTCCTACAGACCATATGTAGTTCAACTCTGCTTATGAAACTGATACAGACCACAGCTCCTCTTGTATAAATCCTCTTTAGTTAATAGTGAGAATAGCGTATGGTTTGTGAACTCCGAAAAAACATTTGAGCCCAAAATTCACTGTGTTTACAAGAAGTGAAATCTTGCTTGTAGGAAGACACAGATCCTGGGGTTTAACTACTTTTCTGAAGGGAAATTCAGACCGGAGTTCTCATCCCTGAAACAAACTCTGTTTTAACGCAAGAAGCAAGCTTTTCAATCTAGAGTCTAAAATACAGCAAGAAATATGAGCATGCCCTGAAAAAGAAATGTGTTTCCGACACAGACGGACCATATGTAGTTCAACTCTGCTTCTAAAACTGATAAAAACCACAGCTCCTCTTACATAAATCCTCTTTAGTTAATAGTGAGAATAGCGTAGGGTTCCTGAACTAAGAATATTCATTTGAGCACAAAATTCACTGTGTTTACCAGAAATGCACTCTTATTGTAGGAAGACACAAATCCTGGGGTTTAACTCCGTTTCTGTAGGGAAATTCAGACCAGAGTTCTCATTCCTGAAACACACTCTGTTTAAACGAAGAAGCACGCTCTTCTTTCTAGAGTCTAAAATACAGCAATAGCCATGAGCATGCGCTGAAAAAAAGAACTGTGTTTCCTCTTCATACGGACCATATGTAGTTCAACTCTGCTTATGAAACTGATACAGACCACACCTCCTGTTACATAAATGCTCTTAAGTTAATAGTGAGAATAGCGTTGGGTTCCTGAACTGCGAAAAATCATTTGAGCCCAAAAATCACTGGGTTTACCAAAACTGAACTCTTTCTTGTAGGAAGACACTGATCCTGGGGTTTAACTCCTTTTCTGACGACAAATTCAGACCACAGTTCTCATCCCTGAAAAACACTCTGTTTTATGGCAAGAATCATCCTCATCTTTCCATCGTCTCCAATATAGTAAGAAACATGAGCATGCCCAGAATAAAAGAACTGTGTTTCCTTCTCCTACAGACCATATGTAGTTCAACTCTGCTTATGAAACTGATACAGACCACAGCTCCTCTTGTATAAATCCTCTTTAGTTAATAGTGAGAATAGCGTATGGTTTGTGAACTCCGAAAAAACATTTGAGCCCAAAATTCACTGTGTTTACAAGAAGTGAAATCTTGCTTGTAGGAAGACACAGATCCTGGGGTTTAACTACTTTTCTGAAGGGAAATTCAGACCCGAGTTCTCATCCCTGAAACAAACTCTGTTTTAACGCAAGAAGCAAGCACTTCTTTCCAGAGTCTAAAATACAGAAATAACCTTGAGCATGGCCTGAAAAAAAGAACTCTGTTTCCTTTTCATTCGGACCATACGTAGTTCGACTCTGCTTATGAAACTGATACAGACCACACCTCCTCTTACATAAATGCTCTTTAGTTAATAGTGTGAATTGCGTAGGGTTCATGAACTGCGAAAAATCATTTGAGCCCAAAAATCACTGGGTATACCAGAAATGAACTCTTGCTTGAATGAAGACACTGATCCTGGGGTTTAACTCCTTTTCTGAAGACAAATTCAGATCAGAGTTCTCTTCCCTGAAAAACACTCTGTTTTAAGGCAAGAATCATCCTCTTCTTTCCAGGCTCTCCAATATAGTAAGAAACATGAGCATGCCCAGAAAATCGAACTGTGTTTCTGACTCATACAGAAAATATGTAGTTCAACTCTGCTTATGAAACTGATACAAACCACAGCTCCTCTTACATAAATCCTCTTTAGTTAATAGTGAGAATAGCGTAGGGTTCCTGAACTAAGAAAATTCATTTGAGCCCAAAAATCACTGTGTTTACCAGAAATGAACTCTTGCTGGTAGAAAGTCACTGATCCTGGGGTTTAACTCCGTTTCGGAAGGCAAATTCAGACCAGAGTTCTCATCCCTGAAACACACTCTGTTTTAACGCAAGAAGCAAGCTCTTCATTCTAGATTCTAAAATACAGCAAGAACCATGAGCATGCCCTGAAAAAAAAACCTGTGTTTCCTACTCAGACGGACCATATGTAGTTCAACTCTGCTTATAAAACTGATAAAAACCACAGCTCCTCTTACATAAATTCTCTTTAGTTAATAGTGAGAATCATGTTGGGTTCAAGAACTGCAAAAAATCATTTGGGCCAAAACACTGGGTTTGCCAGAAATGAACTCTTGCTTGTAGGAAGACACTGATCCTGGGGTTTAACTCCTTTTCTGAAGACAAATTCAGACCACAGTTCTCATCCCTGAAAAACACTCTGTTTTATGGCAAGAATCATCCTCTTCTTTACAGAGTCTCCAATATAGTAAGAAACATGAGCATGCCCAGAAAAAAAGAACTGTGTTTCCTTCTCCTACAGACCATATGTAGTTCAACTCTGCTTATAAAACTGAAAAAACTACACCTCCTCTTACATAAATTCTCTTAGGTTAATAGTGAGAATCATGATGGGTTCGTGAACTGCAAAAAATCATTTGAGCCCAAAATTCTCTGGGTTTACCAGAAATGAACTCTTGCTTGTAGAAAGACACTGATCCTGGGGTTTAACTCCGTTTCTGAAGGCAAATTCAGACCAGAGTTCTCATCCCTGAAACACACTCTGTTTTAACGAAAGAAGCAAGCTCTTCATTCTAGAGTCTAAAATACAGCAAGAACCATGAGCATGCCCTGAAAAAAAAACCTGTGTTTCCTACTCAGACGGACCATATGTAGTTCAACTCTGCTTATAAAACTGATAAAAACCACAGCTCCTCTTACATAAATTCTCTTTAGTTAATAGTGAGAATCATGTTGGGTTCAAGAACTGCAAAAAATCATTTGGGCTAAAAATCACTGGGTTTACCAGAAATGAACTCTTGCTTGTAGGAAGACACTGATCCTGGGGTTTAACTCCGTTTCTGCAGGGAAATTCAGACCAGAGTTCTCATTCCTGAAACACACTCTATTTAAACGAAGAAGCACGCTCTTCTTTCCAGAGTCTAAAATACAGCAATAACCATGAGCATGCGCTGAAAAAAAGAACTGTGTTTCCTATTCCTAGGGACCATATGTAGTTCAACTCTGCTTATGAAACTGATACAGACCACACCTCCTCTTACATAAATGCTCTTAAGTTAATAGTGAGAATAGCGTTGGGTTCCTGAACTGCGAAAAATCATTTGGGCCCAAAAATCACTGGGTTTACCAAAACTGAACTCTTTCTTGTAGGAAGACACTGATCCTGGGGTTTAACTCCTTTTCTGAAGACAAATTCAGACCACAGTTCTCATCCCTGAAAAACACTCTGTTTTATGGCAAGAATCATCCTCATCTTTCCATCGTCTCCAATATAGTAAGAAACATGAGCATGCCCAGAAAAAAGAGCTGTGTTTCCTTCTCCTACAGACCATATGTAGTTCAACTCTGCTTATGAAACTGATACAGACCACAGCTCCTCTTGCATAAATCCTCTTTAGTTAATAGTGAGAATAGTGTATGGTTCGTGAACTGTGAAAAAAATCATTTGAGCCCAAAATTCTCTGGGTTTACCAGAAATGAACTCTTGCTTGTAGAAAGACACTGATCTTGGGGTTTAACTCCATTTCTGAAGGCAAATTCAGACCAGAGTTCTCATCCCTGAAACACACTCTGTTTTAACGCAAGAAGCAAGCTCTTCATTCTAGAGTCTAAAATACAGCAAGAACCATGAGCATGCCTTGAAAAAAAAACCTGTGTTTCCTACTCAGACGGACCATATGTAGTTCAACTCTGCTTATAAAACTGATAAAAACCACAGCTCCTCTTACATAAATTCTCTTTAGTTAATAGTGAGAATCATGTTGGGTTCAAGAACTGCAAAAAATCATTTGGGCTAAAAATCACTGGGTTTACCAGAAATGAACTCTTGCTTGTAGGAAGACACTGATCCTGGGGTTTAACTCCGTTTCTGCAGGGAAATTCAGACCAGAGTTCTCATTCCTGAAACACACTCTGTTTAAACTAAGAAGCACGCTCTTCTTTCCAGAGTCTAAAATACAGCAATAACCATGAGCATGCGCTGAAAAAACGAACTGTGTTTCCTATTCCTAAGGACCATATGTAGTTCAACTCTGCTTATGAAACTGATACAGACCACACCTCCTCTTACATAAATGCTCTTAAGTTAATAGTGAGAATAGCGTTGGGTTCCTGAACTGCGAAAAATCATTTGAGCCCAAAAATCACTGGGTTTACCAAAACTGAACTCTTTCTTGTAGGAAGACACTGATCCTGGGGTTTAACTCCTTTTCTGAAGACAAATTCAGACCACAGTTCTCATCCCTGAAAAACACTCTGTTTTATGGCAAGAATCATCCTCATCTTTCCATCGTCTCCAATATAGTAAGAAACATGAGCATGCCCAGAAAAAAAGAGCTGTGTTTCCTTCTCCTACAGACCATATGTAGTTCAACTCTGCTTATGAAACTGATACAGACCACAGCTCCTCTTGCATAAATCCTCTTTAGTTAATAGTGAGAATAGCGTATGGTTTGTGAACTGCGAAAAAACACTTGAGCCCAAAATTCACTGGGTTTACCAGAAATGAAATCGTGCTTGTAGGAAGACACAGATCCTGGGGTTTAACTACTTTTCTGAAGGGAAATTCAGACCGGAGTTCTCATCCCTGAAACAAACTCTGTTTTAACGCAAGAAGCAAGCTTTTCAATCTAGAGTCTAAAATACAGCAAGAAATATGAGCATGCCCTGAAAAAGAAATGTGTTTCCGACACAGACGGACCATATGTAGTTCAACTCTGCTTCTAAAACTGATAAAAACCACAGCTCCTCTTACATAAATCCTCTTTAGTTAATAGTGAGAATAGCGTAGGGTTCCTGAACTAAGAATATTCATTTGAGCACAAAATTCACTGGGTTTACCAGAAATGCACTCTTATTGTAGGAAGACACAAATCCTGGGGTTTAACTCTGTTTCTGTAGGGAAATTCAGACCAGAGTTCTCATTCCTGAAACACACTCTGTTTAAACGAAGAAGCACGCTCTTCTTTCCAGAGTCTAAAATACAGCAATAGCCATGAGCATGCGCTGAAAAAAAGAACTGTGTTTCCTCTTCATACGGACCATATGTAGTTCAACTCTGCTTATGAAACTGATACAGACCACACCTCCTGTTACATAAATGCTCTTAAGTTAATAGTGAGAATAGCGTTGGGTTCCTGAACTGCGAAAAATCATTTGAGCCCAAAAATCACTGGGTTTACCAAAACTGAACTCTTTCTTGTAGGAAGACACTGATCCTGGGGTTTAACTCCTTTTCTGACGACAAATTCAGACCACAGTTCTCATCCCTGAAAAACACTCTGTTTTATGGCAAGAATCATCCTCATCTTTCCATCGTCTCCAATATAGTAAGAAACATGAGCATGCCCAGAATAAAAGAACTGTGTTTCCTTCTCCTACAGACCATATGTAGTTCAACTCTGCTTATGAAACTGATACAGACCACAGCTCCTCTTGTATAAATCCTCTTTAGTTAATAGTGAGAATAGCGTATGGTTTGTGAACTCCGAAAAAACATTTGAGCCCAAAATTCACTGTGTTTACAAGAAGTGAAATCTTGCTTGTAGGAAGACACAGATCCTGGGGTTTAACTACTTTTCTGAAGGGAAATTCAGACCGGAGTTCTCATCCCTGAAACAAACTCTGTTTTAACGCAAGAAGCAAGCTTTTCAATCTAGAGTCTAAAATACAGCAAGAAATATGAGCATGCCCTGAAAAAGAAATGTGTTTCCGACACAGACGGACCATATGTAGTTCAACTCTGCTTCTAAAACTGATAAAAACCACAGCTCCTCTTACATAAATCCTCTTTAGTTAATAGTGAGAATAGCGTAGGGTTCCTGAACTAAGAATATTCATTTGAGCACAAAATTCACTGTGTTTACCAGAAATGCACTCTTATTGTAGGAAGACACAAATCCTGGGGTTGAACTCCGTTTCTGTAGGGAAATTCAGACCAGAGTTCTCATCCCTGAAACAAACTCTGTTTTAACGCAAGAAGCAAGCACTTCTTTCCAGAGTCTAAAATACAGAAATAACCTTGAGCATGGCCTGAAAAAAAGAACTCTGTTTCCTTTTCATTCGGACCATACGTAGTTCGACTCTGCTTATGAAACTGATACAGACCACACCTCCTCTTACATAAATGCTCTTTAGTTAATAGTGTGAATTGCGTAGGGTTCATGAACTGCGAAAAATCATTTGAGCCCAAAAATCACTGGGTATACCAGAAATGAACTCTTGCTTGAATGATGACACTGATCCTGGGGTTTAACTCCTTTTCAGAAGACAAATTCAGATCAGAGTTCTCTTCCCTGAAAAACACTCTGTTTTAAGGCAAGAATCATCCTCTTCTTGTCAGCCTCTCCAATATAGTAAGAAACATGAGCATGCCCAGAAAATCGAACTGTGTTTCTGACTCATACAGAAAATATGTAGTTCAACTCTGCTTATGAAACTGATACAAACCACAGCTCCTCTTACATAAATCCTCTTTAGTTAATAGTGAGAATAGCGTAGGGTTCCTGAACTAAGAAAATTCATTTGAGCCCAAAAATCACTGTGTTTACCAGAAATGAACTCTTGCTGGTAGAAAGTCACTGATCCTGGGGTTTAACTCCGTTTCAGAAGGCAAATTCAGACCAGAGTTCTCATCCCTGAAACACACTCTGTTTTAACGCAAGAAGCAAGCTCTTCATTCTAGATTCTAAAATACAGAAAGAACCATGAGCATGCCCTGAAAAAAAAACCTGTGTTTCCTACTCAGACCGACCATATGTAGTTCAACTCTGCTTATAAAACTGATAAAAACCAAAGCTCCTCTTACATAAATTCTCTTTAGTTAATAGTGAGAATCATGTTGGGTTCAAGAACTGCAAAAAATCATTTGGGCCAAAAATCACTGGGTTTATCAGAAATGAACTCTTGCTTGTAGGAAGACACTGATCCTGGGGTTTAACTCCGTTTCTGCAGGGAAATTCAGACCAGAGTTTTCATTCTTGAAACACACTAAGTTTAAACGAAGAAGCACGCTCTTCTTTCCAGAGTCTAAAATACAGCAATAACCATGAGCATGCGCTGAAAAAACGAACTGTGTTTCCTATTCATACGGACCATATGTAGTTCAACTCTGCTTATGAAACTGATACAGACCACACCTCCTCTTACATAAATGCTCTTAAGTTAATAGTGAGAATAGCGTTGGGTTCCTGAACTGCGAAAAATCATTTGAGCCCAAAAATCACTGGGTTTACCAAAACTGATCTCTTTCTTGTAGGAAGACACTGATCCTGGGGTTTAACTCCTTTTCTGAAGACAAATTCAGACCACAGTTCTCATCCCTGAAAAACACTCTGTTTTATGGCAAGAATCATCCTCATCTTTCCATCGTCTCCAATATAGTAAGAAACATGAGCATGCCCAGAAAAAAAGAGCTGTGTTTCCTTCTCCTACAGACCATATGTAGTTCAACTCTGCTTATGAAACTGATACAGACCACAGCTCCTCTTGTATAAATCCTCTTTAGTTAATAGTGAGAATAGCGTATGGTTTGTGAACTCCGAAAAAACATTTGAGCCCAAAATTCACTGTGTTTACAAGAAGTGAAATCTTGCTTGTAGGAAGACACAGATCCTGGGGTTTAACTACTTTTCTGAAGGGAAATTCAGACCCGAGTTCTCATCCCTGAAACAAACTCTGTTTTAACGCAAGAAGCAAGCACTTCTTTCCAGAGTCTAAAATACAGAAATAACCTTGAGCATGGCCTGAAAAAAAGAACTCTGTTTCCTTTTCATTCGGACCATACGTAGTTCGACTCTGCTTATGAAACTGATACAGACCACACCTCCTCTTACATAAATGCTCTTTAGTTAATAGTGTGAATTTCGTAGGGTTCATGAACTGCGAAAAATCATTTGAGCCCAAAAATCACTGGGTATACCAGAAATGAACTCTTGCTTGAATGAAGACACTGATCCTGGGGTTTAACTCCTTTTCTGAAGACAAATTCAGATCAGAGTTCTCTTCCCTGAAAAACACTCTGTTTTAAGGCAAGAATCATCCTCTTCTTTCCAGGCTCTCCAATATAGTAAGAAACATGAGCATGCCCAGAAAATCGAACTGTGTTTCTGACTCATACAGAAAATATGTAGTTCAACTCTGCTTATGAAACTGATACAAACCACAGCTCCTCTTACATAAATCCTCTTTAGTTAATAGTGAGAATAGCGTAGGGTTCCTGAACTAAGAAAATTCATTTGAGCCCAAAAATCACTGTGTTTACCAGAAATGAACTCTTGCTGGTAGAAAGTCACTGATCCTGGGGTTTAACTCCGTTTCGGAAGGCAAATTCAGACCAGAGTTCTCATCCCTGAAACACACTCTGTTTTAACGCAAGAAGCAAGCTCTTCATTCTAGATTCTAAAATACAGCAAGAACCATGAGCATGCCCTGAAAAAAAAACCTGTGTTTCCTACTCAGACGGACCATATGTAGTTCAACTCTGCTTATAAAACTGATAAAAACCACAGCTCCTCTTACATAAATTCTCTTTAGTTAATAGTGAGAATCATGTTGGGTTCAAGAACTGCAAAAAATCATTTGGGCCAAAACACTGGGTTTGCCAGAAATGAACTCTTGCTTGTAGGAAGACACTGATCCTGGGGTTTAACTCCTTTTCTGAAGACAAATTCAGACCACAGTTCTCATCCCTGAAAAACACTCTGTTTTATGGCAAGAATCATCCTCTTCTTTACAGAGTCTCCAATATAGTAAGAAACATGAGCATGCCCAGAAAAAAAGAACTGTGTTTCCTTCTCCTACAGACCATATGTAGTTCAACTCTGCTTATAAAACTGAAAAAACTACACCTCCTCTTACATAAATTCTCTTAGGTTAATAGTGAGAATCATGATGGGTTCGTGAACTGCAAAAAATCATTTGAGCCCAAAATTCTCTGGGTTTACCAGAAATGAACTCTTGCTTGTAGAAAGACACTGATCCTGGGGTTTAACTCCGTTTCTGAAGGCAAATTCAGACCAGAGTTCTCATCCCTGAAACACACTCTGTTTTAACGAAAGAAGCAAGCTCTTCATTCTAGAGTCTAAAATACAGCAAGAACCATGAGCATGCCCTGAAAAAAAAACCTGTGTTTCCTACTCAGACGGACCATATGTAGTTCAACTCTGCTTATAAAACTGATAAAAACCACAGCTCCTCTTACATAAATTCTCTTTAGTTAATAGTGAGAATCATGTTGGGTTCAAGAACTGCAAAAAATCATTTGGGCTAAAAATCACTGGGTTTACCAGAAATGAACTCTTGCTTGTAGGAAGACACTGATCCTGGGGTTTAACTCCGTTTCTGCAGGGAAATTCAGACCAGAGTTCTCATTCCTGAAACACACTCTGTTTAAACGAAGAAGCACGCTCTTCTTTCCAGAGTCTAAAATACAGCAATAGCCATGAGCATGCGCTGAAAAAAAGAACTGTGTTTCCTCTTCATACGGACCATATGTAGTTCAACTCTGCTTATGAAACTGATACAGACCACACCTCCTGTTACATAAATGCTCTTAAGTTAATAGTGAGAATAGCGTTGGGTTCCTGAACTGCGAAAAATCATTTGAGCCCAAAAATCACTGGGTTTACCAAAACTGAACTCTTTCTTGTAGGAAGACACTGATCCTGGGGTTTAACTCCTTTTCTGACGACAAATTCAGACCACAGTTCTCATCCCTGAAAAACACTCTGTTTTATGGCAAGAATCATCCTCATCTTTCCATCGTCTCCAATATAGTAAGAAACATGAGCATGCCCAGAATAAAAGAACTGTGTTTCCTTCTCCTACAGACCATATGTAGTTCAACTCTGCTTATGAAACTGATACAGACCACAGCTCCTCTTGTATAAATCCTCTTTAGTTAATAGTGAGAATAGCGTATGGTTTGTGAACTCCGAAAAAACATTTGAGCCCAAAATTCACTGTGTTTACAAGAAGTGAAATCTTGCTTGTAGGAAGACACAGATCCTGGGGTTTAACTACTTTTCTGAAGGGAAATTCAGACCGGAGTTCTCATCCCTGAAACAAACTCTGTTTTAACGCAAGAAGCAAGCTTTTCAATCTAGAGTCTAAAATACAGCAAGAAATATGAGCATGCCCTGAAAAAGAAATGTGTTTCCGACACAGACGGACCATATGTAGTTCAACTCTGCTTCTAAAACTGATAAAAACCACAGCTCCTCTTACATAAATCCTCTTTAGTTAATAGTGAGAATAGCGTAGGGTTCCTGAACTAAGAATATTCATTTGAGCACAAAATTCACTGTGTTTACCAGAAATGCACTCTTATTGTAGGAAGACACAAATCCTGGGGTTGAACTCCGTTTCTGTAGGGAAATTCAGACCAGAGTTCTCATCCCTGAAACAAACTCTGTTTTAACGCAAGAAGCAAGCACTTCTTTCCAGAGTCTAAAATACAGAAATAACCTTGAGCATGGCCTGAAAAAAAGAACTCTGTTTCCTTTTCATTCGGACCATACGTAGTTCGACTCTGCTTATGAAACTGATACAGACCACACCTCCTCTTACATAAATGCTCTTTAGTTAATAGTGTGAATTGCGTAGGGTTCATGAACTGCGAAAAATCATTTGAGCCCAAAAATCACTGGGTATACCAGAAATGAACTCTTGCTTGAATGATGACACTGATCCTGGGGTTTAACTCCTTTTCAGAAGACAAATTCAGATCAGAGTTCTCTTCCCTGAAAAACACTCTGTTTTAAGGCAAGAATCATCCTCTTCTTGTCAGCCTCTCCAATATAGTAAGAAACATGAGCATGCCCAGAAAATCGAACTGTGTTTCTGACTCATACAGAAAATATGTAGTTCAACTCTGCTTATGAAACTGATACAAACCACAGCTCCTCTTACATAAATCCTCTTTAGTTAATAGTGAGAATAGCGTAGGGTTCCTGAACTAAGAAAATTCATTTGAGCCCAAAAATCACTGTGTTTACCAGAAATGAACTCTTGCTGGTAGAAAGTCACTGATCCTGGGGTTTAACTCCGTTTCAGAAGGCAAATTCAGACCAGAGTTCTCATCCCTGAAACACACTCTGTTTTAACGCAAGAAGCAAGCTCTTCATTCTAGATTCTAAAATACAGAAAGAACCATGAGCATGCCCTGAAAAAAAAACCTGTGTTTCCTACTCAGACCGACCATATGTAGTTCAACTCTGCTTATAAAACTGATAAAAACCACAGCTCCTCTTACATAAATTCTCTTTAGTTAATAGTGAGAATCATGTTGGGTTCAAGAACTGCAAAAAATCATTTGGGCCAAAAATCACTGGGTTTATCAGAAATGAACTCTTGCTTGTAGGAAGACACTGATCCTGGGGTTTAACTCCGTTTCTGCAGGGAAATTCAGACCAGAGTTTTCATTCTTGAAACACACTAAGTTTAAACGAAGAAGCACGCTCTTCTTTCCAGAGTCTAAAATACAGCAATAACCATGAGCATGCGCTGAAAAAACGAACTGTGTTTCCTATTCATACGGACCATATGTAGTTCAACTCTGCTTATGAAACTGATACAGACCACACCTCCTCTTACATAAATGCTCTTAAGTTAATAGTGAGAATAGCGTTGGGTTCCTGAACTGCGAAAAATCATTTGAGCCCAAAAATCACTGGGTTTACCAAAACTGATCTCTTTCTTGTAGGAAGACACTGATCCTGGGGTTTAACTCCTTTTCTGAAGACAAATTCAGACCACAGTTCTCATCCCTGAAAAACACTCTGTTTTATGGCAAGAATCATCCTCATCTTTCCATCGTCTCCAATATAGTAAGAAACATGAGCATGCCCAGAAAAAAAGAACTGTGTTTCCTTCTCCTACAGACCATATGTAGTTCAACTCTGCTTATGAAACTGATACAGACCACAGCTCCTCTTGCATAAATCCTCTTTAGTTAATAGTGAGAATAGCGTATGGTTTGTGAACTGCGAAAAAACACTTGAGCCCAAAATTCACTGGGTTTACCAGAAATGAAATCTTGCTTGTAGAAAGACACTGATCCTGGGGTTTAACTCCGTTTCTGAAGGCAAATTCAGACCAGACTTCTCATCCCTGAAACAAACTCTGTTTTAACGCTAGAAGCAAGCTCTTCAATCTAGAGTCTAAAATAGAGCAAGAAATATGAGCATGCCCTGAAAAGGAAATGTGTTTTCTACATGGACGGACCATATGTAGTTCAACTCTGCTTATAAAACTGATACAAACCACAGCTCCTCTTACATAAATTCTCTTTAGTTAATAGTGAGAATAGCGTAGGGTTCGTGAACTAAGAATATTCATTTGAGCCCAAAATTCACTGGGTTTACCAGAAATGCACTCTTATTGTAGGAAGACACAAATCCTGGGGTTTAACTCGGTTTCTGCAGGGAAATTCAGACCAGAGTTCTCATTCCTGAAACACACTCTGTTTAAACGAAGAAGCACGCTCTTCTTTCCAGAGTCTAAAATACAGCAATAGCCATGAGCATGCGCTGAAAAAAAGAACTGTGTTTCCACTTCATACGGACCATATGTAGTTCAACTCTGCTTATGAAACTGGTACAGACCAAACCTCCTCTTACATAAATGCTCTTTAGTTAATAGTGAGAATAGCGTTGGGTTCCTGAACTTCAAAAAATCATTTCAGCCCAAAAATCACTGGGTTTACCAAAACTGAACTCTTGCTTGTAGGAAGACACTGATCCTGGGATTTAACTCCTTTTCTGAAGACAAATTCAGACCACAGTTCTCATCCCTGAAAAACACTCTGTTTTATGGCAAGAATCATCCTCTTCTTTACAGAGTCTCCAATATAGTAAGAAACATGAGCATGCCCAGAAAAAAAGAACTGTGTTTCCTTCTCCTACAGACCATATGTAGTTCAACTCTGCTTATAAAACTGAAAAAACTACACCTCCTCTTACATAAATTCTCTTAGGTTAATAGTGAGAATCATGTTGGGTTCGTGAACTGTGAAAAAATCATTTGAGCCCAAAATTCTCTGGGTTTACCAGAAATGAACTCTTGCTTGTAGAAAGACACTGATCCTGGGGTTTAACTCCGTTTCTGAAGGCAAATTCAGACCAGAGTTCTCATCCCTGAAATACACTCTGTTTTAATGCAAGAAGCAAGCTCTTCATTCTAGAGTCTAAAATACAGCAAGAACCATGAGCATGTCCTGAAAAAAAAAACCTGTGTTTCCTACTCAGACGGACCATATGTAGTTCAACTCAGCTTATAAAACTGATAAAAACCACAGCTCCTCTTACATAAATTCTCTTTAGTTAATATTGAGATTCATGCTGGGTTCAAGAACTGCAAAAAATCATTTGGGCCAAAAATCACTGGGTTTACCAGAAATGAACTCTTGCTTGTAGGAAGACTCTGATCCTGGGGATTAACTCCGTTTCTGCAGGGAAATTCAGACCAGAGTTCTCATTCCTGAAACACACTCTGTTTAAACGAAGAAGCACGCTCTTCTTTCCAGAGTCTAAAATACAGCAATAACCGTGAACATGCGCTGAAAAAAAGAACTGTGTTTCCTATTCATACGGACCATACGTAGTTCAACTCTGCTTATGAAACTTATACAGACCACACCTCCTCTTACATACATGCTCTTAAGTTAATAGTGAGAATAGCGTTGGGATCCTGAACTGTGAAAAATCATTTGAGCCCAAAAATCACTGGGTTTACCAAAACTGATCCCTTTCTTGTAGGAAGAAACTGATCCTGGGGTTTAACTACTTTTCTGAAGACAAATTCAGACCACAGTTCTCATCCCTGAAAAACACTCTGTTTTATGGCAAGAATCATCCTCATCTTTCCAGCGTCTCCAATATAGTAAGAAACATGAGCATGCCCAGAAAAAAGAGCTGTGTTTCTGACTTATAAAGAAAATATGTAGTTCAACTCTGCTTACGAAACTGATACACGCCAGAGCTCCTCTTGCATAAATCCTCTTTAGTTAATAGTGAGAATAGCGTATGGTTTGTGAACTCCGAAAAAACATTTGAGCCCAAAATTCACTGGGTTTATCAGAAATGAAATCTTGCTTGTAGGAAGACACAGATCCTGGGGTTTAACTTCTTTTCTGAAGGGAAATTCAGACCTGAGTTCTCATCCCTGAAACAAACTCTGTTTTAACGCAAGAAGCAAGCTCTTCTTTCCAGAGTCTAAAATACAGCAATAACCTTGAGCATGGCCTGAAAAAAAGAACTCTGTTTCCTATTCATTCGGACCATAAGTAGATCAACTCTGCTTATGAAACTGACACAGACCATACCTCCTCTTACATAAAAGATCTTTAGTTAATAGTGTGAATAGCGTAAGGATCATGAACTTAGAAAAATCATTTGAGCCCAAAAATCACAGGGTTTACCAGAAATGAACTCTTGCTTGAAGGAAGACACTGATCCTGGGGTTTAACTCCTTTTCTGAAGACAAATTCAGACCAGAGTTCTCTTCCCTGAAAAACACTCTGTTTTAAGGCAAGAATCATCCTATTCTTTCCAGTTTCTCGAATATAGTAACAAACATGAGCATGCCCAGAATAAAAGAACTGTGTTTCCTTCTCCTACAGACCATACGTAGTTCAACTCTGCTTATGAAACTGAAACAGACCACACCTCCTCTTACATAAATGCTCTTTAGTTAATATTGAGAATAGCGTTGGGTTCCAGAACTGTGAAAAATCATTTGAGCCCAAAAATCACTGGGTTTACCAAAACTGAACTCTTTCTTGTAGGAAGACACTGATCCTGGGGTTTAACTCCTTTTCTGAAGACAAATTCAGACCACAGTTCTCATCCCTGAAAAACACTCTGTTTTATGGCAAGAATCATCCTCATCTTTCCAGCGTCTCCAATATAGTAAGAAACATGAGAATGCCCAGAAAAAAAGAACTGTGTTTCCTTCTCCTACAGACCATATGTAGTTCAACTCTGCTTATGAAACTGATACAGACCACAGCCCCTCTTGCATAAATCCTCTTTAGTTAATAGTGAGAATAGCGTATGGTTTGTGAACTGCGAAAAAACATTTGAGCCCAAAATTCACTGGGTTTACCAGAAATGAAATCTTGCTTGTAGGAAGACACAGATCCTGGGGTTTAACTTCTTTTCTGAAGGGAAATTCAGAACCGAGTTCTCATCCCTGAAACAAACTCTGTTTTAATGCAGGAAGCAAGCTCTTCTTTCCAGAGTCTAAAATACAGAAATAACCTTGAGCATGGCCTGAAAAAAAAACTCTGTTTCCTATTCATTCGGACCATAAGTAGTTCAACTCTGCTTATGAAACTGATACAGACCATACCTCCTCTTACATAAATGATCTTTAGTTAATAGTGTGAATAGCGTAGGGATCATGAACTGTGAAAAATCATTTGAGCCCAAAAATCACTGGGTTTACCAAAAATGAACTCTTGCTTGAAGGAAGACACTGATCCTGGGGTTTAACTCCTTTTCCGAAGACAAATTCAGACCAGAGTACTCTTCCCTGAAAAACACTCTGTTTTAAGGCAAGAATCATCCTATTCTTTCAGGCGCATCCAATATAGTAACAAACATGAGCATGCCCAGAAAAAAAGAACTGTGTTTCCTTCTCATACAGACCATATGGAGTTCAACTCTGCTTATGAAACTGATACAAACCATAGCTCCTCTTACATAAATCCTCTTTAGTTAATAGTGAGAATAGTGTATGGTTTGTGAACTGGGAAAAATCATTTGAGCCCAAAATTCACTGGGTTTACCAGAAATGAACTCTTGCTTGTAGGAAGACACTGATCCTGGGGTTTAACTCCGTTCCTGAAGGCAAATTGAGACCAGAGTTCTCATCCCTGAAAATCACTCTGTTTTAAGGCAAGAATCATCCTCTTCTTTCCAGCGTCTCCAATATAGTAAGAAACATGAGCATGCCCAGAAAATAGAACTGTGTTTCTGACTCATACAGAAAATATGTAGTTCACTCTGCTTATGAAATTGATACAAACCACAGCTCCTCTTACAAAAATCCTCTTTAGTTAATAGTGAGAATAGCATAGGGTTCGTGAACTGCGGAAAAAAAAAATGAGCCCAAAATTCACTGGGTTTACCAGAAATGCACTCTCATTGTAGGAAGGCACAAATCCTGGGGTTTAACTCCGTTTCTGCAGGGAAATTCAGACCAGAGTTCTCATTCCTGAAACACACTCTGTTTAAACAAAGAAGCACGGTCTTCTTTCCAGAGTCTAAAATACAACAATAACCATGATCATGCGCTGAAAAAAAGAACTGTGTTTCCTCTTCATACAGACCATATGTAGTTCAACTCTGCTTATGAAACTGATACAGACCACACCTCCTCTTACATAAATGCTCTTTAGTTAATAGTGTGAATAGCGTAGGGTTCATGAACTGCGAAATATCATTTGAGCACAAAAATCACTGGGTTTACCAGAAATGAACTCTTGCTTGAAGGAAGACAATGATCCTGGGGTTTAACTTCTTTTCTGAAGACAAATTCAGACCAGAGTTCTCTTCCCTGAAAAACACTCTGTTTTAAGGCAAGAATCATCCTACTCTTTCCAGCGTCTCCAATATACTAACAAACATGAGCATGCCCAGAAAAAAAGAACTGTGTTTCTTTCTCATACAGACCATATGTAGTTCAACTCTGCTTATGGAACTGATACAAACCACAGCTCCTCTTACCTAAATCCTCTTTATTTAATATTGAGAATAGTGTATGTTTCATGAACTGCGAAAAATCATTTGAGCCCAAAATTCTCTGGGTTTACCAAAACTGAACTCTTGCTTGTAGGAAGACACTGATCCTGGGGTTTAACTCCGTTTCTAAAGGCAAATTCAGACCAGAGTTCTCATCCCTGAAACACACTCTGTTTTAACGCAAGAAGCAAGCTCTTCAATCTAGAGTCTAAAATACAGCAAGAACCATGAGCATGCCCTGAAAAAGAAACTGTGTTTCCTACTCAGACGGACCATATGTAGTTCAACTCTGCTTTTAAAACTGATACAAACCACAGCTCCTCTTACATAAATCCTCTTTAGTTAATAGTGAGAATAGCGTAGGGTTCGTGAACTAAGAATATTCATTTGAGCCCAAAATTCACTGGGTTTACCAGAAATGCACTCTTATTGTAGGAAGACACAAATCCTGGGGTTTAACTCGGTTTCTGCAGGGAAATTCAGACCAGAGTTCTCATTCCTGAAACACACTCTGTTTAAACGAAGAAGCACGCTCTTCTTTCCAGAGTCTAAAATTCAGCAATAGCCATGAGCATGCGCTGAAAAAAAGAACTGTGTTTCCACTTCATACGGACCATATGTAGTTCAACTCTGCTTATGAAACTGGTACAGACCAAACCTCCTCTTACATAAATGCTCTTTAGTTAATAGTGAGAATAGCGTTGGGTTCCTGAACTTCAAAAAATCATTTCAGCCCAAAAATCACTGGGTTTACCAAAACTGAACTCTTGCTTGTAGGAAGACACTGATCCTGGGATTTAACTCCTTTTCTGAAGACAAATTCAGACCACAGTTCTCATCCCTGAAAAACACTCTGTTTTATGGCAAGAATCATCCTCTTCTTTACAGAGTCTCCAATATAGTAAGAAACATGAGCATGCCCAGAAAAAAAGAACTGTGTTTCCTTCTCCTACAGACCATATGTAGTTCAACTCTGCTTATAAAACTGAAAAAACTACACCTCCTCTTACATAAATTCTCTTAGGTTAATAGTGAGAATCATGTTGGGTTCGTGAACTGTGAAAAAATCATTTGAGCCCAAAATTCTCTGGGTTTACCAGAAATGAACTCTTGCTTGTAGAAAGACACTGATCCTGGGGTTTAACTCCGTTTCTGAAGGCAAATTCAGACCAGAGTTCTCATCCCTGAAACACACTCTGTTTTAATGCAAGAAGCAAGCTCTTCATTCTAGAGTCTAAAATACAGCAAGAACCATGAGCATGTCCTGAAAAAAAAACCTGTGTTTCCTACTCAGACGGACCATATGTAGTTCAACTCAGCTTATAAAACTGATAAAAACCACAGCTCCTCTTACATATATTCTCTTTAGTTAATATTGAGATTCATGCTGGGTTCAAGAACTGCAAAAAATCATTTGGGCCAAAAATCACTGGGTTTACCAGAAATGAACTCTTGCTTGTAGGAAGACACTGATCCTGGGGATTAACTCCGTTTCTGCAGGGAAATTCAGACCAGAGTTCTCATTCCTGAAACACACTCTGTTTAAACGAAGAAGCACGCTCTTCTTTCCAGAGTCTAAAATACAGCAATAACCATGAACATGCGCTGAAAAAAAGAACTGTGTTTCCTATTCATACGGACCATACGTAGTTCAACTCTGCTTATGAAACTTATACAGACCACACCTCCTCTTACATACATGCTCTTAAGTTAATAGTGAGAATAGCGTTGGGATCCTGAACTGCGAAAAATCATTTGAGCCCAAAAATCACTGGGTTTACCAAAACTGATCCCTTTCTTGTAGGAAGAAACTGATCCTGGGGTTTAACTACTTTTCTGAAGACAAATTCAGACCACAGTTCTCATCCCTGAAAAACACTCTGTTTTATGGCAAGAATCATCCTCATCTTTCCAGCGTCTCCAATATAGTAAGAAACATGAGCATGCCCAGAAAATAGAACTGTGTTTCTGACTTATAAAGAAAATATGTAGTTCAACTCTGCTTACGAAACTGATACACGCCAGAGCTCCTCTTGCATAAATCCTCTTTAGTTAATAGTGAGAATAGCGTATGGTTTGTGAACTGCGAAAAATCATTTGAGCCCAAAATTCACTGGGTTTATCAGAAATGAAATCTTGCTTGTAGGAAGACACAGATCCTGGGGTTTAACTTCTTTTCTGAAGGGAAATTCAGACCTGAGTTCTCATCCCTGAAACAAACTCTGTTTTAACGCAAGAAGCAAGCTCTTCTTTCCAGAGTCTAAAATACAGCAATAACCTTGAGCATGGCCTGAAAAAAAGAACTCTGTTTCCTATTCATTCGGACCATAAGTAGATCAACTCTGCTTATGAAACTGACACAGACCATACCTCCTCTTACATAAAAGATCTTTAGTTAATAGTGTGAATAGCGTAAGGATCATGAACTTAGAAAAATCATTTGAGCCCAAAAATCACAGGGTTTACCAGAAATGAACTCTTGCTTGAAGGAAGACACTGATCCTGGGGTTTAACTCCTTTTCTGAAGACAAATTCAGACCAGAGTTCTCTTCCCTGAAAAACACTCTGTTTTAAGGCAAGAATCATCCTATTCTTTCCAGTTTCTCGAATATAGTAACAAACATGAGCATGCCCAGAATAAAAGAACTGTGTTTCCTTCTCCTACAGACCATACGTAGTTCAACTCTGCTTATGAAACTGAAACAGACCACACCTCCTCTTACATAAATGCTCTTTAGTTAATATTGAGAATAGCGTTGGGTTCCAGAACTGTGAAAAATCATTTGAGCCCAAAAATCACTGGGTTTACCAAAACTGAACTCTTTCTTGTAGGAAGACACTGATCCTGGGGTTTAACTCCTTTTCTGAAGACAAATTCAGACCACAGTTCTCATCCCTGAAAAACACTCTGTTTTATGGCAAGAATCATCCTCATCTTTCCAGCGTCTCCAATATAGTAAGAAACATGAGAATGCCCAGAAAAAAAGAACTGTGTTTCCTTCTCCTACAGACCATATGTAGTTCAACTCTGCTTATGAAACTGATACAGACCACAGCCCCTCTTGCATAAATCCTCTTTAGTTAATAGTGAGAATAGCGTATGGTTTGTGAACTGCGAAAAAACATTTGAGCCCAAAATTCACTGGGTTTACCAGAAATGAAATCTTGCTTGTAGGAAGACACAGATCCTGGGGTTTAACTTCTTTTCTGAAGGGAAATTCAGAACCGAGTTCTCATCCCTGAAACAAACTCTGTTTTAATGCAGGAAGCAAGCTCTTCTTTCCAGAGTCTAAAATACAGAAATAACCTTGAGCATGGCCTGAAAAAAAAACTCTGTTTCCTATTCATTCGGACCATAAGTAGTTCAACTCTGCTTATGAAACTGATACAGACCATACCTCCTCTTACATAAATGATCTTTAGTTAATAGTGTGAATAGCGTAGGGATCATGAACTGTGAAAAATCATTTGAGCCCAAAAATCACTGGGTTTACCAAAAATGAACTCTTGCTTGAAGGAAGACACTGATCCTGGGGTTTAACTCCTTTTCCGAAGACAAATTCAGACCAGAGTACTCTTCCCTGAAAAACACTCTGTTTTAAGGCAAGAATCATCCTATTCTTTCAGGCGCATCCAATATAGTAACAAACATGAGCATGCCCAGAAAAAAAGAACTGTGTTTCCTTCTCATACAGACCATATGGAGTTCAACTCTGCTTATGAAACTGATACAAACCATAGCTCCTCTTACATAAATCCTCTTTAGTTAATAGTGAGAATAGTGTATGGTTTGTGAACTGGGAAAAATCATTTGAGCCCAAAATTCACTGGGTTTACCAGAAATGAACTCTTGCTTGTAGGAAGACACTGATCCTGGGGTTTAACTCCGTTCCTGAAGGCAAATTGAGACCAGAGTTCTCATCCCTGAAAATCACTCTGTTTTAAGGCAAGAATCATCCTCTTCTTTCCAGCGTCTCCAATATAGTAAGAAACATGAGCATGCCCAGAAAATAGAACTGTGTTTCTGACTCATACAGAAAATATGTTGTTCAACTCTGCTTATGAAACTGATACAAACCACAGCTCCTCTTACATAAATCCTCTTTAGTTAATAGTGAGAATAGCATAGGGTTCGTGAACTGCGAAAAAAAAAATGAGCCCAAAATTCACTGGGTTTACCAGAAATGCACTCTCATTGTAGGAAGACACAAATCCTGGGGTTTAACTCCGTTTCTGCAGGGAAATTCAGACCAGAGTTCTCATTCCTGAAACACACTCTGTTTAAACGAAGAAGCACGCTCTTCTTTCCAGAGTCTAAAGTACAGCAATAATCATGAGCATGCACTGAAAAAAAGAACTGTGTTTCCTATTCATACGGACCATATGTAGTTCAACTCTGCTTATGAAACTGAAACAGACAACACCTCCTCTTACATAAATGCTCTTTAGTTAATATTGAGAATAGCGTTGGGTTCCTGAACTGCGAAAAATCATTTGAACCCAAAAATCCCTGGGTTTACCAAAAATGAACTCTTTCTTGTAGGAAGACACTGATCCTGGGGTTTAACTCCTTTTCTGAAGACAAATTCAGACCACAGTTCTCATCCCTGAAAAACACTCTGTTTTATGGCAAGAATCATCCTCTTCTTTCCAGCGTCTCCAATACAGTAAGAAACATGAGCATGTCCAGAAAAAATGAACTGTGTTTCCTTCTCCTACAGACCATATGTAGTTCAACTCTGCTTATGAAACTGATACAGACCACAGCTCCTCTTGCATAAATCCTCTTTAGTTAATAGTGAGAATAGCATATGGGTTGTGAACTGTGAAAAAACATTTGAGCCCAAAATTCTCTGGGTTTACCAGAAATGAACTCTTGCTTGTAGGAAGACACTGATCCTGGGGTTTAACTCCGTTTCTGAAGGCAAATTCAGAACAGAGTTCTCATCCCTGAAACACACTCTGTTTTAAAGCAAGAAGCAAGCTCTTCAATCTAGAGTCTAAAATACAGCAAGAACCATGAGCATGCACTGAAAAAGAAACTGTGTTTCCTATTCAGACGGACCATATGTAGTTCAACTCTGCTTATAAAACTGATACAAACCACAGCTCCTCTTACATAAATCCTCTTTAGTTAATAGTGAGAATAGCGTAGGGTTCCTGAACTAAGAAAATTCATTTGATCCCAAAATTAACTGGGTTTACAGGAATGCACTCTTATTGTAGGAAGACACAAATCCTGGGGTTTAACTCCGTTTCTGCAGGGAAATTCAGACCAGAGTTCTCATTCCTGAAACACATTCTGTTTAAACAAAGAAGCACGCTCATCTTTCCAGAGTCTAAAATACAGCAATAACCATGAGCATGCGCTGAAAAAAAGAACTGTGTTTCCTCTTCATACGGACCATGTGTAGTTCAACTCTGCTTATGAAACTGATACAGACCACACCTCCTCTTACATAAATGCTCTTTAGTTAATAGTGTGAATAGCGTAGGGTTCATGAACTGCGAAAAATCATTTGAGCACAAAAATCACTGGGTTTACCAGAAATGAACTCTTGCTTGAAGGAAGACACTGATCCTGGGGTTTAACTCCTTTTCGGAAGACAAATTCAGACCAGAGTTCTCTTCCCTGAAAAACACTCTGTTTAAGGCAAGAATCATCCTCTTCTTTCCAGCGACTCCAATATAGTAACAAACATGAGCATGCCCAGAAAAAAAGAACTGTGTTTCTTTCTCATACAGACCATATGTAGTTCAACTCTGCTTATGAAACTGATACAAACCACAGCTCCTCTTACATAAATCCTCTTTATTTAATAGTGAGAATAGTGTATGGTTCGTGAACTGCGAAAAATCATTTGAGTCCAAAATACTCTGGGTTTACCAGAAATGAACTCTTGCTTGTAGGAAGACACTGATCCTGGGCTTTAACTCCGTTTCTGAAGGCAAATTCAGAACAGAGTTTTCATCCCTGAAACACACTCTGTTTTAACGCAAGAAGCAAGCTCTTCAATCTAGAGTCTAAAATACAGCAAGAACCATGAGCATGCCCTGAAAAAAAGAACTGTGTTTCCTCTTCATACGGACCATATGTAGTTCAACTCTGCTTATGAAACTGATACAGACCAGACCTCCTCTTACATAAATGCTCTTTAGTTAATAGTGTGAATAGCGTAGGGATCATGAACTGTGAAAAATCATTTGAGCCCAAAAATCACTGGGTTTACCAGAAATGAACTCTTGGTTGTAGGAAGACACTGATCCTGGGGTTTAACTCCGTTTCCGAAGGCAAATTGAGACCACAGTTCTCATCCCTGAAAAACACTCTGTTTTATGGCAAGAATCATCCTCTTCTTTCCAGCGTCTCCAATATAGTAAGAAACATGAGCATGCCCAGAAAAAAAGAACTGTGTTTCCTTCTCCTACAGACCATATGTAGTTCAACTCTGCTTATGAAACTGATACAGACCACAGCTCCTCTTTAATAAATCCTCTTTAGTTAATAGTGAGAATAGCATAGGGTTCGTGAACTGTGAAAAAAAAAATTTGAGCCCAAAATTCACTGAGTTCACCAGAAATGCACTCTCATTGTAGGAAGACAAAAATCCTGGGGTTTAACTCCGTTTCTGCAGGGAAATTCAGACCAGAGTTCTCATTCCTGAAACACACTCTGTTTAAACGAAGAAGCATGCTCTTCTTTGCAGAGTCTAAAGTACACCAATAACCATGAGCATGCGCTGAAAAAAAGAACTGTGTTTCCTATTCATACGGACCATATGTAGTTCAACTCTGATTATGAAACTGAAACAGACCACACCTCCTCTTACATAAATGCTCTGTAGTTAATATTGAGAATAGTATTGGGTTCCTGAACTGCGAAAAATCATTTGAGCCCAAAAATCACTGGGTTTACCAAAACTGAACTCTTGCTTGTAGGAAGACACTGATCCTGGGCTTTAACTCCGTTTCTGAAGGCAAATTCAGAACAGAGTTTTCATCCCTGAAACACACTCTGTTTTAAAGCAAGAAGCAAGGTCTTCATTCTAGAGTCTAAAATACAGCAAGAACCATGAGCATGCCCTGAAAAAAAAACCTGTGTTTCCTACTCAGACGGACCATATGTAGTTCAATTCTGCTTATAAAACTGATAAAAACCACAGCTCCTCTTACATAAATTCTCTTTAGTTAATAGTGAGAATCAAGTTGGGTTCGTGAACTGCAAAAAATCATTTGGGCCAAAAAATCACTGGGTTTACCAGAAATGAACTCTTGCTTGTAGGAAGACACTGATCCTGGGGTTTAACTCCGTTTCTGAAGGCAAATTGAGACCAGAGTTCACATCCCTGAAAATCACTCTGTTTTAAGGCAAGAAGCAAGCTCTTCTTTCCAGATTCTAAAATACAGCAATAACCTTGAGCATGGCCTGAAAAAAAGAACTCTGTTTCCTATTCATTCGGACCATATGTAGTTCAACTCTGCTTATGAAACTGATACAGACCACACCTCCAGTTACATAAATGCTCTTCAGTTAATAGTGTGAATAGCGTAGGGTTCCTGAACTGCGAAAAATCATTTGAGCACAAAAATCACTGGGTTGACCAGAAATGAACTCTTGCTTGAAGGAAGACACTGATCCTGGGGTTTAACTCCTTTTCTGAAGAAAAATTCAGACCAGAGTTCTCTTCCCTGAAAAACACTCTGTTTTAAGGCAAGAATCATCCTATTCTTTCCAGCGTCTCCAATATAGTAACAAACATGAGCATGCCCAGAAAAAAAGAACTGTGTTTCTTTCTCATACAGACCATATGTAGTTCAACTCTGCTTATGAAACTGATACAAACCACAGCTCCTCTTACATAAATCCTCTTTATTTAATAGTGAGAATAGTGTATGTTTCATGAACTGCGAAAAATCATTTGAGCCCAAAATTCTCTGGGTTTACCAGAAATGAACTCTTGCTTGTAGGAAGACACTGATCCTGGGGTTTCACTCCATTTCTGATGGCAAATTCAGACCAGAGTTCTCATCCCTGAAACACACTCTGTTTTAACGCAAGAAGCAAGCTCTTCAATCTAGAGTCTAAAATACAGCAAGAACCATGAGCATGCCCTGAAAAAGAAACTGTGTTTCCTACTCAGACGGACCATATGTAGTTCAACTCTGCTTATAAAACTGATACTAACCACAGCTCCTCTTACATAAATCCTCTTTAGATAATAGTGAGAATAGCGTAGGGTTCCTGAACTAAGAAAATTCATTTGAGCCCAAAATTCACTGGGTTTACCAGAAATGCACTCTTATTGTAGGAAGACACAAATCCTGGGGTTTAACTCCGTTTCTGCAGGGAAATTCAGACCAGAGTTCTCATCCCTGAAAATCACTCTGTTTTAAGGCAAGAAACAAGCTCTTCTTTCCAGATTCTAAAATACTGCAATAACCTTGAACATGGCCTGAAAAAAAGAACTCTGTTTCCTATTCATTCGGACCATATGTAGTTCAACTCTGCTTATGAAACTGATACAGACCACACCTCCTCTTATATAAATGCTCTTTAGTTAATAGTGTGAATAGCGTAGGGATCATGAACTGCGAAAAATCATTTGAGCCCAAAAATCACTGGGTTTACCAGAAATGAACTCTTGCTTGTAGGAAGACACTTGTCCTGGGGTTTAACTCCGTTTCTGAAGGCAAATTGAGACCAGAGTTCTCATCCCTGAAAATCACTCTGTTTTAAGGCAAGAATCATCCTCTTCTTTCCAGCGTCTCCAATATAGTAAGAAACATGAGCATGCCCAGAAAATAGAACTGTGTTTCTGACTCATACAGAAAATATGTCGTTCAACTCTCCTTATGAAACTGATACAAACCACAGCTCCTCTTACACAAATCCTCTTTAGTTAATAGTGAGAATAGCATAGGGTTCTTGAACTGTGAAAAAAAAAATTTGAGCCCAAAATTCACTGGGTTTACTAGAAATGCACTCTCATTGTAGGAAGACACAAATCCTGGGGTTTAACTCCGTTTCTGCAGGGAAATTCAGACCAGAGTTCTCATTCCTGAAACACACTCTGTTTAAACGAAGAAGCACGCTCTTCTTTGCAGAGTCTAAAGTGCAGCAATAACCATGAGCATGCGCTGAAAAACAGAACTGTGTTTCCTATTCATACGGACCATATGTAGTTCAACTCTGCTTATGAAACTGAAACAGACCATACCTCCCCTTACATAAATTCTCTTTAGTCAATATTGAGAATAGCGTTGGGTTCCTGAACTGCGAAAAATCATTTGAGCCCAAAAATCACTGGGTTTACCAAAAATGAACTCTTTCTTGTAGGAAGACACTGATCCTGGGGTTTAACTCCTTTTCTGAAGACAAATTCAGACCACAGTTCTCATCCCTGAAAAACACTCTGGTTTATGGCAAGAATAATCCTCTTCTTTCCAGCGTCTCCAATATAGTCAGAAATATGAGCATGCCCAGAAAAAAAGAACTGTGTTTCCTTCTCCTACAGACCATATGTAGTTCAACTCTGCTTATGAAACTGATACAGAACACAGCTCCTTTTGCATAAATCCTCTTTAGTTAATAGTGAGAATAGCATATGGGTTGTGAACTGTGAAAAAACATTTGAGCCCAAAATTCTCTGGGTTTACCAGAAATGAACTCTTGCTTGTAGGAAGACACAGATCCTGGGGTTTAACTCCTTTTCTGAAGGGAAATTCAGACCAGAGTTCTCATCCTTGAAACAAACTCTGTTTTAACGCAAGAAGCAAGCTCTTCTTTCCAGAGTCTAAAATACAGAAATAACCTTGAGCATGGCCTGAAAAAAAGAACTCTGTTTCCTATTCATTCGGACCATAAGTAGTTCAACTCTGCTTATGAAACTGATACAGACCACAACTCCTCTTACATAAATGCTCTTTAGTTAATAGTGTGAATAGCGTAGGGATCAGGAACTGAGAAAAATCATTTGAGCCCTAAAATCACTGGGTTTACCAGAAATGAACTCTTGCTTGAAGGACGACACTGATCCTGGGGTTTAACTCCTTTTCTGATGGCAAATTCAGACCAGAGTTCTCATCCCTGAAACACACTCTGTTTTAACGCAAGAAGCAAGCTCTTCTTTCCAAAGTCTAAAATACAGCAAGAACCATGAGCATGCCCTGAAATAAAGGACTGTGTTTCCTACGAATACGGACCATATGTTGTTCAACTCTGCTTATGAAACTGATACAAACCACAGCTCCTCTTGCATAAATGCTCTTCAGTTAATAGTGAGAATCACATTGGGTTCGTGAACTGTGAAAAATCATTTGAGCCCAAAATTCACTGGGTTAACTAGAAATGAACTCTTGCTTGTAGGAAGACACAGATCCTGGGGTTTAACTCCGTTTCTGAAGGGAAATTCAGATCAGAGTTCTCATCCCTAAAACACACTCTGTTATATCGCAAGAAGCAAGCTCTTCTTTCCAGATTCTAAAATACAGCAAGAACAATGAGCATGCCCTGAAAGAAAGAACTCTGTTTCCTACTCATAAGGACCATATGTAGTTCAACTCTGCTTATGAAACTGATAAAAACCACGGCTACTCTTACATAAATGCTCTTTAGTTAATAGTGAGAATCATCTTGTTTTCGTAAACTGTGAAAAATCATTTGAGCCCAAAATTCACTGTGTTTACCAGAAATGACCTCTTGCTTGTAGGAAGACACTGATTCTGGGGTTTAACCTCGTTTCTGAAGGCAAATTCAGACCAGAGTTCTCATCCCTGAAAAACACTCTGTTTTAAGGCAAGAATCAACCTCTTCTTACCAGCGTCTCCAATATAGTAACAAACATGAGCATGCCCAGAAAAAAAGAACTGTGTTTCCGAGTAATACAGACCATATGTAGTTCAACTCTGCTTATGAAACTGATACAAACCACAGCTTCTCTTACATACATGCTCTTGAGTTAATAGTGAGAATAGCATTGGGTTCCTGAACTGCGAAAAACATTTGAGCACAAAATCTCTGGGTTTACCAGTAATGAACTCTTGCTTGTAGGAAGACACAGATCCTGGGGTTTAACTTCTTTTCTGAAGGGAAATTCAGACCCGAGTTCTCATCCCTGAAACAAACTCTGTTTTAACGCAAGAAGCAAGCTCTTCTTTCCAGATTCTAAAATACAGAAATAACCTTGAGCATGGCCTGAAAAAAAGAACTCTGTTTCTTATTCATTCGGACCATAAGTAGTTCAACTCTGCTTATGAAACTGATACAGACCACACCTCCTCTTACATAAATGCTCTTTAGTTAATAGTGTGAATAGCGTAGGGATCATGAACTGCGAAAAATCATTTGAGCCCAAAAATCACTGGGTTTACCAGAAATGAACTCTTGCTTGAAGGAAGACACTGATCCTGGGGTTTAACTCCTTTTCTGAAGACAAATTCAGACCAGAGTTCTCTTCCCTTGAAAAACACTCTGTTTTAAGGCAAGAATCATCCTATTCTTTCCAGCGTCTCCAATATAGTAAGAAACATGAGCATGCCCAGAAAAAAAGAACTGTGTTTCCTTTTCCTACAGACCATATGTAGTTCAACTCTGCTTATGAAACTGATACAGACCACAGCTCCTCTTGCATAAATCCTCTTTAGTTAATAGTGAGAATAGCATATGGGTGGTGAACTGTGAAAAAAACATTTGAGCGCAAAATTCACTGGGTTTACCAGAAATGAAATCTTGCTTGTAGGAAGACAGAGATCCTGGGGTTTAACTCCGCTTCTGAAGGCAAATTGAGACCAGAGTTCTCATCCCTGAATATCACTCTGTGTTAAGGCAAGAATCATCCTCTTCTTCCAGCGTCTCCAATATAGTAAGAAACATGAGCATGCCCAGAAAATAGAACTGTGTTTCTGACTCATACAGAAAATATGTAGTTCAACTCTGCTTATGAAACTGATACAGACCACAGTTCCTCTTGCATAAATCCTCTTTAGTTAATAGTGAGAATAGCATATGGGGGGTGAACTGTGAAAAAACATTTGAGCCCAAAAATCACTGAGTTTACCAGAAATGAAATCTTGCTTGTAGGAAGACACAGATCCTGGGGTTTAACTCCTTTTCTGAAGGAAAATTCAGACCGGAGTTCTCATCCTTGAAACAAACTCTGTTTTAACGCAAGAAGCATGCTCTTCTTTCCAGAGTATAAAATACAGAAATAACCTTGAGCATGGCCTGAAAAAAAGAACTCTGTTTCCTATTCTTTCGGACCATAAGTAGTTCAACTCTGCTTATGAAACTGATACAGACCACACCTCCTCTTACATAAATGCTCTTTAGTTAATAGTGTGAATAGCGTAGGAATCATGAACTAAGAAAAATCATTTGAGCCCTAAAATCACTGGGTTTACCAGAAATGAACTCTTGCTTGAAGGACGACACTGATCCTGGGGTTTAACTCCTTTTCTGAAGACAAATTCAGACCAGAGTTCTCTTCCCTGAAAAACACTCTGTTTTAAGGCAAGAATCATCCTATTCTTTCCAGCGTCTCCAATATAGTAACAAACATGAGCATGCCCAGAAAAAAAGAACTCTGTTTCCTTCTCATACAGACCATATGTAGTTCAACTCTGCTTATGCAACTGATACAAACCACAGCTCCTCTTACATAAATCCTCTTTAGTTAATAGTGAGAATAGTGTATGGTTCGTGAACTGCGAAAAATCATTTGAGCCCAAAATTCACTGGGTTTACCAGAAATGAACTCTTGGTTGTAGGAAGACACAGATCCTGGGGTTTAACTCCGTTTCTGAAGGGAAATTCAGATCAGAGTTCTCATCCCTAAAACACACTCTGTTATAACGCAAGAAGCAAGCTCTTCTTTCCAGAGACTAAAATACAGCAAGAACAATGAGCATGCCCTGAAAAAAAGAACTGTGTTTCCAACTCATAAGGTCCATATGTAGTTCAACTCTGCTTATGAAACTGATAAAAACCACGGCTACTCTTACATAAATGCTCTTTAGTTAATAGTGAGAATCATCTTGATTTCGTAAACTGTGAAAAATCATTTGAGCCCAAAATTCACTGTGTTTACCAGAAATGACCTCTTGCTTGTAGGAAGACACTGATTCTGGGGTTTAACCTCGATTCTGAAGGCAAATTCAGACCAGAGTTCTCATCCCTGAAAAACACTCTGTTTTAAGGCAAGAATCAACCTCTTCTTGCCAGCGTCTCCAATATAGTAACAAACATGAGCATGCCCAGAAAATAAGAACTGTGTTTCCGAGTAATACAGACCATATGTAGTTCAACTCTGCTTATGAAACTGATACAAACCACAGCTTCTCTTACATACATGCTTTTGAGTTAATAGTGAGAATAGCATTGGGTTCCTGAACTGCGAAAAAACATTTGAGCACAAAATCACTGGGTTTACCAGTAATGAACTCTAGCTTGTAGGAAGACACAGATCCAGGGGTTTAACTCCGATTCTGAAGGGAAATTCAGACCAGAGTTGTCATCCTTGAAACACACTCTGTTATAACGCAAGAAGCAAGAACTCCTATCCAGAGTCTAAAATACAGCAAGAACCATGAGCATGCCCTGAAAAAAATGATTGTGTTTCCTCCTCAAAAGGTCCATATGTAGTTCAACACTGTTTATCAAACTGATACAAACCACAGCTCCTCTTACATAAATGCTCTTTAGTTAATAGTGAAAATAGCGTTGGGTTGTTGAACTGCAAATAATCATTTGAACCCAAAATTCACTGGGTTTACAAGAACTGAACTCTTGCTTGTAGTAAGACACAGATCCTGGGGATTAACTCCGTTTAAGAAGAGAAATTCAGACCAGAATTCTGAACCCTGAAAAACACTCTGTTTTAAGGCAAGAATCATCCTCTTCTTTCCAGCGTCTCCAATACAGTAAGAACGGTGAGCATGCCCAGAAAAAAAGAACTGTGTTTCCTACTCCTACGGACCATATGTAGTTGAACTCTCCTTATGAAATGATACAGACCGCAGCTCCTCTTACATAAATGCTCTTTAGTTAATAGTGATAATCGCGTTGGGTTCTAGAACTGTGTAAAATCATTTGAGCCAAAAATTCACTTGGTTTACCAGAAATGAACACTTGCTTGTAGGAAGACACTGATGCTGGCGTTTAACTCCGTTTCTGAAGGGAAATTCAGACCAGAGTTCTCATGCCTGAAACACACTCTGTTTTAACGCAATAAGCAAGCTCTTCTTTCTAGAGTCTAAAATACAGCAAGAACCATGAGCATGCCCTGAAAAAAAAAAACGGTGTTTCCTATTCATACGGTCCATATGTAGTTCAACTCTGCTTATGAAACTGAAACAGACCACACCTCTTCTTACATAAATGCTCTTTAGTTTATAGTGCGAATAGCATAGGGTTCCTGAACTGCGAATAATCATTTGAGCCCAAAATTCACTGGGTTTACCAAAAAAGAACTCTTATTTGTAGTAAGACACAGATTCTGGGGTTCAACTCCGTTTATGAAGACAAATTCAGACCAGAATTCTCAACCCTGAAAAACACTCTGTTTTAAGGCAAGAATCATCCTATTCTTTCCAGTGTCTCCAATATAGTAAGAAACATGAGCATGCCCAGAAAAAAAGAACTGTGTTTCCTTTTCCTACAGACCATATGTAGTTCAACTCTGCTTATGAAACTGATACAGACCACAGCTCTTCTTGCATAAATCCTCTTTAGTTAATAGTGAGAATAGCATATGGGTGGTGAACTGTGAAAAAACATTTGAGCGCAAAATTCACTGGGTTTACCAGAAATGAAATCTTGCTTGTAGGAAGACAGAGATCCTGGGGTTTAACTCCGCTTCTGAAGGCAAATTGAGACCAGAGTTCTCATCCCTGAATATCACTCTGTGTTAAGGCAAGAATCATCCTCTTCTTTCCAGCGTCTCCAATATAGTAAGAAACATGAGCATGCCCAGAAAATAGAACTGTGTTTCTGACTCATACAGAAAATATGTAGTTCAACTCTGCTTATGAAACTGATACAGACCACAGTTCCTCTTGCATAAATCCTCTTTAGTTAATAGTGAGAATAGCATATGGGGGGTGAACTGTGAAAAAACATTTGAGCCCAAAAATCACTGAGTTTACCAGAAATGAAATCTTGCTTGTAGGAAGACACAGATCCTGGGGTTTAACTCCTTTTCTGAAGGAAAATTCAGACCGGAGTTCTCATCCTTGAAACAAACTCTGTTTTAACGCAAGAAGCATGCTCTTCTTCCAGAGTATAAAATACAGAAATAACCTTGAGCATGGCCTGAAAAAAAGAACTCTGTTTCCTATTCTTTCGGACCATAAGTAGTTCAACTCTGCTTATGAAACTGATACAGACCACACCTCCTCTTACATAAATGCTCTTTAGTTAATAGTGTGAATAGCGTAGGAATCATGAACTAAGAAAAATCATTTGAGCCCTAAAATCACTGGGTTTACCAGAAATGAACTCTTGCTTGAAGGACGACACTGATCCTGGGGTTTAACTCCTTTTCTGAAGACAAATTCAGACCAGAGTTCTCTTCCCTGAAAAACACTCTGTTTTAAGGCAAGAATCATCCTATTCTTTCCAGCGTCTCCAATATAGTAACAAACATGAGCATGCCCAGAAAAAAAGAACTCTGTTTCCTTCTCATACAGACCATATGTAGTTCAACTCTGCTTATGCAACTGATACAAACCACAGCTCCTCTTACATAAATCCTCTTTAGTTAATAGTGAGAATAGTGTATGGTTCGTGAACTGCGAAAAATCATTTGAGCCCAAAATTCACTGGGTTTACCAGAAATGAACTCTTGGTTGTAGGAAGACACAGATCCTGGGGTTTAACTCCGTTTCTGAAGGGAAATTCAGATCAGAGTTCTCATCCCTAAAACACACTCTGTTATAACGCAAGAAGCAAGCTCTTCTTTCCAGAGACTAAAATACAGCAAGAACAATGAGCATGCCCTGAAAAAAAGAACTGTGTTTCCAACTCATAAGGTCCATATGTAGTTCAACTCTGCTTATGAAACTGATAAAAACCACGGCTACTCTTACATAAATGCTCTTTAGTTAATAGTGAGAATCATCTTGATTTCGTAAACTGTGAAAAATCATTTGAGCCCAAAATTCACTGTGTTTACCAGAAATGACCTCTTGCTTGTAGGAAGACACTGATTCTGGGGTTTAACCTCGATTCTGAAGGCAAATTCAGACCAGAGTTCTCATCCCTGAAAAACACTCTGTTTTAAGGCAAGAATCAACCTCTTCTTGCCAGCGTCTCCAATATAGTAACAAACATGAGCATGCCCAGAAAATAAGAACTGTGTTTCCGAGTAATACAGACCATATGTAGTTCAACTCTGCTTATGAAACTGATACAAACCACAGCTTCTCTTACATACATGCTTTTGAGTTAATAGTGAGAATAGCATTGGGTTCCTGAACTGCGAAAAAACATTTGAGCACAAAATCACTGGGTTTACCAGTAATGAACTCTAGCTTGTAGGAAGACACAGATCCAGGGGTTTAACTCCGATTCTGAAGGGAAATTCAGACCAGAGTTGTCATCCTTGAAACACACTCTGTTATAACGCAAGAAGCAAGAACTCCTATCCAGAGTCTAAAATACAGCAAGAACCATGAGCATGCCCTGAAAAAAATGATTGTGTTTCCTCCTCAAAAGGTCCATATGTAGTTCAACACTGTTTATCAAACTGATACAAACCACAGCTCCTCTTACATAAATGCTCTTTAGTTAATAGTGAAAATAGCGTTGGGTTGTTGAACTGCAAATAATCATTTGAACCCAAAATTCACTGGGTTTACAAGAACTGAACTCTTGCTTGTAGTAAGACACAGATCCTGGGGATTAACTCCGTTTAAGAAGAGAAATTCAGACCAGAATTCTGAACCCTGAAAAACACTCTGTTTTAAGGCAAGAATCATCCTCTTCTTTCCAGCGTCTCCAATACAGTAAGAACGGTGAGCATGCCCAGAAAAAAAGAACTGTGTTTCCTACTCCTATGGACCATATGTAGTTCAACTCTCCTTATGAAATGATACAGACCGCAGCTCCTCTTACATACATGCTCTTTAGTTAATAGTGATAATCGCGTTGGGTCCTAGAACTGTGTAAACTCATTTGAGCGGAAAATTCTCTTGGTTTACCAGAAATGAACACTTGCTTGTAGGAAGACACAGATCCTGGGATTTAACTCCGTTTCTGAAGAGAAATTCAGACCAGAGTTCTCATCCCGGAAACACACTCTGTTTTAACGCAAGAAGCAAGCACTTTTTTCTAGAGTCTAAAATACAGCAAGAAACATGAGCATGCCCAGAAAAAAAGAACTCTGTTTCCTATTCATACGGACCATATGAAGTTCAACTCTGCTTATGAAACTGATACAGACCACACTTCCTCTTACATAAATGCTCTTTAGTTAATAGTGAGAATTGCGTTGGGTTCCTGAACTGCGAAAAATCATTTGAGTACAAAATTCACTGGGTTTACCAGAAATGAACTCTCGCTTGTAGATAGACACAGACCTTGGGGTTTAACTACGTTTCTGAAGTGAAATTCAGACAAGAGTTCTCATCCCTGAAACACACTCTGTTATAACGCAAGAAGCAAGCTCGTGCTTCTTGCTCTAAAGCAGAGTGTGATCTATATATGAGAACTCTGCTGTGTGTTTCACTTCAGAAATGGAGTTAAATCCCAGGCTCTGAGTCTTCCTACAAGAAAACTTCGTTTCAGGTAAGGGCAGTTACTTTACAGCCCAAACGAACTACATCGTTCAGGAAGCTCACACGTTTCTCATCATAACTGACAAGCATCGGATGTTAGAGGACCTGTGCTTTGTATCAGTTTCAGAAGCAGAGTTGCATTAGATATGGTCTGTATGTGTAGGAAACACCGTTCTTTTGTTCTCAGGACACTCACATTTCCTGCTGTCCTAGAGATAATAGAAAGCAAGATTGTGCTTCTTGCTCTAAAGCAGAGTGTGATCTATGGATGGGAACTCTGCTGTGTGTTTCACTTCATAAATGGAGTTAAATCCCAGGTTCTGAGTCTTTCTACAAGCACGACTTCGTTTCAGGTAAGGGCAGTCACTTTTCAGCTCAAACGAACTACACCGTTCTCGAAGCTCACACGTTGCTCATCTTAACTGACAAGCATTGGATGTTAGAGGACCTGTTGTTTGTTTCAGTTTCAGAAGCAGAGTTGAACTTGATATGGCCTGTATGTGTAGGAAACACTGTTATTTTGTACTGAGCACACTCAAGTTTCCTGCGGTCTTAGAGACTCTAGAAAGCAAGAGCATGCCTCTTCCTCTAAAGCAGAGTGTTATAAATGAATGAGAACTCTGCTGTGTGTTTCACTTCAGAAATGGAATTGAATCCCAGGCTCTGAGTCTTTCTACAAGCAAAACTTGGTTTCAGGTAAGGGCAGTTACTTTACACCTCAAATGAACTACATCGTCCTCGAAGCTCACACATTTATAATCTTAACTGACAAGCATCGGATGTTAGAGGACCAGTGCTTTGTATCAGTTTCAGAAGCACAGTTGGACTAGATATGGTCCCTATGTGTAGGAAACACCGTTCTTTTGTTCCCAGCACACTCACGTTTCCTGCTGTATTAGAGACTCTAGATAGCAAGAGCGTGCTTCTTGCTCTAAAGCCAAGTGTGATACATGGAAGAGAACTATGCTGTGTGTTTCACTTCAGAAATGGAGTTAAATCCCAGGCGCTGTGTCTTCCTACAAGCAAGACTTCGTTTCAGGTAAGGGCAGTTACTAACAGCTCAAACGAACTACATTGTTCACGAAGCTCACATGTTTCTCATCTTAACTGACAAGCATTGGATGTTAGAGGACCTGTGGTTTGTTTCAATTTCAGATGCAGAGTTGAACTAGATATGGCCCCTATGTGTAGGAAACACTGTTATTTTGTACTGAGCACAATCAAGTTTCCTGCTGTCTTAGAGACTCTAGAAAGCAAGAGCGTGCTTCTTGCTCTAAAGCAGAGTGTGATCTATGGATGAGAACTCTGCTGTGTGTTTCACTTCAGAAATGGAGTTAAATCCCAGGGTCTGAGTCTTCCTACAAGAAAACTTCGTTTCAGGTAAGGTTAGTTACTTTACAGCTCAAACGAACTACATCGTTCACGAAGCTCACACGTTTCTCTTCTTAACTGACAAGCATTGGATGTTAGAGAACCTGTGGTTTGTTTCAGTTTCAGAAGCAGACTTGAATTAGATATGGTCCATATGTGTAGGAAACACCGTTCTTTTGTTCTGAGCACACTCAAGTTTCCGACTGTCTTAGAGTCTCTAGAAAGCAAGAGCGTGCTTCTTGCTCTAAAGCAGAGTGTGATCTATATATAAGAACTCTGCTGTGTGTTTTACTTCAGAAATGGAGTTAAATCCCAGACTCTGAGTCTTCCTACAAGCAAGAATTCATTTCAAGTAAGGGCAGTTACTTTACAGCTCAAACGAATTACATCATTCAGGAAGCTCACACCTTTCTCATCTTAACTGAAAAGCATCGGATGTTAGAGGACCTGTGCTTTGTATCAGTTTCAGAAGCAGAGTTGCATTAGATATGGTCTGTATGTGTAGGAAACACCGTTCTTTTGTTCTCAGGACACTCACATTTCCTGCTGTCCTAGAGATAATAGAAAGCAAGATTGTGCTTCTTGCTCAAAAGCAGAGTGTGATCTATGGATGAGAACTCTGCTGTGTGTTTCACTTCAGAAATGGAGTTAAATCCCAGGTTCTGAGTCTTTCTACAGGCACGACTTCGTTTCAGGTAAGGGCAGTCACTTTTCAGCTCAAACGAACTACATCGTTCTCGAAGCTCACACGTTGCTCATCTTAACTGACAAGCATTGGATGTTAGAGGACCTGTGGTTTGTTTCAGTTTCAGAAGCAGAGTTGAACTAGATATGGCCTGTATGTGTAGGAAACACTGTTATTTTGTACTGAGCACACTCAAGTTTCCTGCGGTCTTAGAGACTCTAGAAAGCAAGAGCGTGCCTCTTGCTCTAAAGCAGAGTGTTATCAATGGATGAGAACTCTGCTGTGTGTTTCACTTCAGAAATGGAATTGAATCCCAAGCTCTGAGTCTTTCTACAAGCAAGACTTGGTTTCAGGTAAGTGCAGTTACTTTACAGCTAAAATGAACTACATCGTCCTCGAAGCTCACACATTTATAATCTTAACTGACAAGCATCAGATGTTAGAGGACCAGTGGTTTGTATCAGTTTCAGAAGCACAGTTGGACTAGATATTGTCCGTATGTGTAGGAAACACCGTTCTTTTGTTCCCAGCACACTCACGTTTCCTGCTGTATTAGAGACTCTAGAAAGCAAGAGCGTGCTTCTTGCTCTAATGCAGAGTGTGATACATGGAAGAGAACTATGCTGTGTGTTTCTCTTCAGAAATGGAGTTAAATCCCAGGCGCTGTGTCTTCCTACAAGCAAGACTTCGTTTCAGTTAAGGGCCGTTACTAACAGCTCAAACGATCTACATTGTTCACGAAGCTCTCACGTTTCTAATCTTAACTGACAAGCAAGTATGTTAGAGGACCTGTTGTTTGTTTCAGTTTCAGAATCACAGTTGACCTAGATATGGTCCGTATGTGTAAGAAACACCGTTCTTTTCTTCTGAGCACACTCACGTTTCCTGCTGTATTAGAGACTCTAGATATCAAGAGCGTGCTTCTTGCTCTAAAGCAGAGTGTGATCCACGGATGAGAACTATGCTGTGTGTTTCCCTTCAGAAATGGAGTTAAATCCCAGGCGCTGTGCCTTCCTAAAAGCAATACTTGGTTTCAGGTAAGGGCAGTCACTTTTCAGCTCAAACGAACTACATCGTTCACGAAGCTAACAAGTTTCCCATCTTAACTGACAATCATTAGATGTTAGAGGACCAGTGCTTTGTATTACTTTCAGAAGCAGAGTTGCACTAGATATGGTCCGTGTGTGTAGGAAACACTCTTCTTTTGTTCTCAGGACATTCACATTTCCTGCTGTCTTAGAGAAATAGAAAGCAAGAGCGTGCTTCTTGCTCTAAAGCCGAGTGTGATCTATGGATGAGAACTCTGCTGTGTGTTTCACTTCGGAAATTGAGTTAAGTCCCAGGCTCTGAGTCTTCTAACAAGCAAGACCTCGTTTCAGGTAAGGGCAGTTACTTTACAGCTCAAATGAACTACATTGTTCACGAAGCTCACACATTACTCATCTTAACTGACAAGCATTGTATGTTAGAGAACCTGTGGTTTGTTTCAGTTTCAGAAGCAGATTTGAACTAGATATGGTCCATATGTGTAGGAAACACCGTTCTTTTGTTCTGAGCACACTCAAGTTTCCTACTGTCTTAGAGTCTCTAGAAAGCAAGAGCGTGCTTCTTGCTCTAAAGCAGAGTGTGATCAATGGATGAGAACTCTGCTGTGTGTTTTACTTCAGAAATGGAGTTAAATCCCAGACTCTGAGTCTTCCTACAAGCAAGACTTCGTTTCAAGTAAGGGCAGTTACTTTACAGCTCAAACGAATTACATCGTTCAGGAAGCTCACACCTTTCTCATCTTAACTGACAAGCATCGGATGTTAGAGGACCTGTGCTTTGTATCAGTTTCAGAAGCTGAGTTGCATTAGATATGGTCTGTATTTGTAGGAAACACTGTTCTTTTGTTCTCAGGACACTCACATTTCCTGCTGTCCTAGAGATAATAGAAAGCAAGATTGTGCTTCTTGCTCTAAAGCAGAGTGTGATCCTTGGATGAGAACTCTGCTGTGTGTTTCACTTCAGAAATGGAGTTAAATCCCAGGGGCTGTGTCTTCCTACAAGCAAGACTTCGTTTCAGGTAAGGGAAGTTAATTTACAGCTCAAACGAACTACATCGTTCACGAAGCTCTCACGTTTCTAATCTTAACTGAGAAGCAAGTATGTTAGAGGACCTGTGGTTTGTTTCAGTTTCAGAAGTAGAGTTGAACTAGATATGGCCCTTATGTGTAGGAAACACTGTTCTTTTCTTCTGAGCACACTCAAGTTTCCTGCTGTATTAGAGTCTCTAGAAAGCAAGATTGTGCTTCTTGCTCTAAAGCAGAGTGTGATCTATGGATGAGAACTCTGCTGTGTGTTTCACTTCAGAAATGGAGTTAAATCCCAGGCGCTGTGCCTTCCTAAAAGCAAGACTTCGTTTCAGGTAAGGGCAGTCACTTTTCAGCTCAAATGAACTACATCGTTCACGAAGCTAACAAGTTTCCCATCTTAACTGACAATCATTAGATGTTAGAGGACCAGTGCTTTGTATTAGTTTCAGAAGCAGAGTTTCACTAGATATGGTCCGTGTGTGTAGGAAACACTCTTCTTTTGTTCTCAGGACACTCACATTTCCTGCTGTCTTAGAGAAAATAGAAAGCAAGAGCGTGCTTCTTGCTCTAAAGCCGAGTGTGATCTATGGATGAGAACTCAGCTGTGTGTTTCACTTCGGAAATTGAGTTAAGTCCCAGGCTCTGAGTCTTCCTACAAGCAAGACTTCGTTTCAGGTAAGGGCAGTTACTTTACAGCTCAAATGAACCACATTGTTCTCGAAGCTCACACGTTGCTCATCTTAACTGACAAGCATTGGATGTTAGAGGACCTGTGCTTTGTTTCAGTTTCAGAAGCAGAGTTGAACTAGATATGGCCTGTATGTGTAGGAAACACTGTTATTTTGTACTGAGCACACTCAAGTTTCCTGTGGTCTTAGAGACTCTAGAAAGCAAGAGCGTGCCTCTTGCTCTAAAGCAGAGTGTTATAAATGGATGAGAACTCTGCTGTGTGTTTCACGTCAGAAATGGAATTGAATCCCAGGCTCTGAGTCTTTCTACAAGGAAGACTTGGTTTCAGGTAAGGGCAGTTACTTTACAGCTCAAATGAACTACATCGTCCTCGAAGCTCACACATTTATAATCTTAACTGACAAGCATCGGATGTTAGAGGACCAGTGCTTTGTATCAGTTTCAGAAGCACAGTTGGACTAGATATGGTCTGTATGTGTAGGAAACACCGTTCTTTTGTTCCCAGCACACTCACGTTTCCTGCTGTATTAGAGACTCTAGAAAGCAAGAGCGTGCTTCTTGCTCTAATGCAGAGTGTGATACATGGAAGAGAACTATGCTGTGTGTTTCACTTCAGAAATGGAGTTAAATCCCAGGCGCTGTGTCTTCCTAAAAGCAAGACTTCGTTTCAGGTAAGGGCCGTTACTAACAGCTCAAACGATCTACATTGTTCACGAAGCTCACACGTTTCTCATCTTAACTGACAAGCATTGGATGTTAGAGGACCTGTGGTTTGTTTCAATTTCAGATGCAGATTTGAACTAGATATGGCCCCTATGTGTAGGAAACACTGTTATTTTGTACTGAGCACAGTCAAGTTTCCTGCTGTCTTAGAGATACTAGAAAGCAAGAGCGTGCTTCTTGCTCTAAAGCAGAGTGAGATCTATGGATGAGAACTCTGCCGTGTGTTTCACTTCAGAAATGGAGTTAAATCCCAGGCTCTGAGTCTTCCTACAAGAAAACTTCGTTTCAGGTAAGGGAAGTTAATTTACAGCTCAAACGAACTACATCGTTCACGAAGCTCTCACGTTTCTAATCTTAACTGACAAGCATTGGATGTTAGAGGACCTGTGCTTTGTATCAGTTTCAGAAGCAGAGTTGCATTAAATATGGTCTGTATGTGTAGGAAACACCGTTCTTTTGTTCTCCGGACACTCACATTTCCTGCTGTCCTAGAGATAATAGAAAGCAAGATTGTGCTTCTTGCTCAAAAGCAGAGTGTGATCTATGTTTGAGAACTCTGCTGTGTGTTTCACTTCAGAAATGGAGTTAATTCCCAGGTTCTGAGTCTTTCTACAAGCACGACTTCGTTTCAGGTAAGGGCAGTCACTTTTCAGCTCAAACAAACTACATCGTTCTCGAAGCTCACACGTTGCTCATCTTAACTGACAAGCATTGGATGTTAGAGGACCTGTGCTTTGTTTCAGTTTCAGAAGCAGAGTTGAACTAGATATGGCCTATAAGTGTAGGAAACACTGTTATTTTGTACTGAGCACACTCAAGTTTCCTGCGGTCTTAGAGACTCTAGAAAGCAAGAGCGTGCCTCTTGCTCTAAAGCAGAGTGTTATAAATGGATGAGAACTCTGCCGTGTGTTTCACTTCAGAAATGGAGTTAAATCCCAGGCTCTGAGTCTTCCTACAAGAAAACTTCGTTTCAGGTAAGGGAAGTTAATTTACAGCTCAAACGAACTACATCGTTCACGAAGCTCTCACGTTTCTAATCTTAACTGACAAGCAAGTATGTTAGAGGACCTGTTGTTTGTTTCAGTTTCAGAATCACAGTTGACCTAGATATGGTCCGTATGTGTAAGAAACACCGTTCTTTTCTTCTGAGCACACTCACGTTTCCTGCTGTATTAGAGACTCTAGATATCAAGAGCGTGCTTCTTGCTCTAAAGCAGAGTGTGATCCACGGATGAGAACTATGCTGTGTGTTTCCCTTCAGAAATGGAGTTAAATCCCAGGCGCTGTGCCTTCCTAAAAGCAAGACTTGGTTTCAGGTAAGGGCATTCACTTTTCAGCTCAAACGAACTACATCGTTCACGAAGCTAACAAGTTTCCCATCTTAACTGACAATCATTAGATGTTAGAGGACCAGTGCTTTGTATTAGTTTCAGAAGCAGAGTTGCACTAGATATGGTCCGTGTGTGTAGGAAACACTCTTCTTTTGTTCTCAGGACACTCACATTTCCTGCTGTCTTAGAGAAATAGAAAGCAAGAGCGTGCTTCTTGCTCTAAAGCCGAGTGTGATCTATGGATGAGAACTCTGCTGTGTGTTTCACTTCGGAAATTGAGTTAAGTCCCAGGCTCTGAGTCTTCTAACAAGCAAGACTTCGTTTCAGGTAAGGGCAGTTACTTTACAGCTCAAATGAACTACATTGTTCACGAAGCTCACACATTACTCATCTTAACTGACAAGCATTGTATGTTAGAGAACCTGTGGTTTGTTTCAGTTTCAGAAGCAGATTTGAACTAGATATGGTCCATATGTGTAGGAAACACCGTTCTTTTGTTCTGAGCACACTCAAGTTTCCTACTGTCTTAGAGTCTCTAGAAAGCAAGAGCGTGCTTCTTGCTCTAAAGCAGAGTGTGATCAATGGATGAGAACTCTGCTGTGTGTTTTACTTCAGAAATGGAGTTAAATCCCAGACTCTGAGTCTTCCTACAAGCAAGACTTCGTTTCAAGTAAGGGCAGTTACTTTACAGCTCAAACGAATTACATCGTTCAGGAAGCTCACACCTTTCTCATCTTAACTGACAAGCATCGGATGTTAGAGGACCTGTGCTTTGTATCAGTTTCAGAAGCTGAGTTGCATTAGATATGGTCTGTATTTGTAGGAAACACTGTTCTTTTGTTCTCAGGACACTCACATTTCCTGCTGTCCTAGAGATAATAGAAAGCAAGATTGTGCTTCTTGCTCTAAAGCAGAGTGTGATCCTTGGATGAGAACTCTGCTGTGTGTTTCACTTCAGAAATGGAGTTAAATCCCAGGGGCTGTGTCTTCCTACAAGCAAGACTTCGTTTCAGGTAAGGGAAGTTAATTTACAGCTCAAACGAACTACATCGTTCACGAAGCTCTCACGTTTCTAATCTTAACTGAGAAGCAAGTATGTTAGAGGACCTGTGGTTTGTTTCAGTTTCAGAAGTAGAGTTGAACTAGATATGGCCCTTATGTGTAGGAAACACTGTTCTTTTCTTCTGAGCACACTCAAGTTTCCTGCTGTATTAGAGTCTCTAGAAAGCAAGATTGTGCTTCTTGCTCTAAAGCAGAGTGTGATCTATGGATGAGAACTCTGCTGTGTGTTTCACTTCAGAAATGGAGTTAAATCCCAGGCGCTGTGCCTTCCTAAAAGCAAGACTTCGTTTCAGGTAAGGGCAGTCACTTTTCAGCTCAAATGAACTACATCGTTCACGAAGCTAACAAGTTTCCCATCTTAACTGACAATCATTAGATGTTAGAGGACCAGTGCTTTGTATTAGTTTCAGAAGCAGAGTTTCACTAGATATGGTCCGTGTGTGTAGGAAACACTCTTCTTTTGTTCTCAGGACACTCACATTTCCTGCTGTCTTAGAGAAAATAGAAAGCAAGAGCGTGCTTCTTGCTCTAAAGCCGAGTGTGATCTATGGATGAGAACTCAGCTGTGTGTTTCACTTCGGAAATTGAGTTAAGTCCCAGGCTCTGAGTCTTCCTACAAGCAAGACTTCGTTTCAGGTAAGGGCAGTTACTTTACAGCTCAAATGAACCACATTGTTCTCGAAGCTCACACGTTGCTCATCTTAACTGACAAGCATTGGATGTTAGAGGACCTGTGCTTTGTTTCAGTTTCAGAAGCAGAGTTGAACTAGATATGGCCTGTATGTGTAGGAAACACTGTTATTTTGTACTGAGCACACTCAAGTTTCCTGTGGTCTTAGAGACTCTAGAAAGCAAGAGCGTGCCTCTTGCTCTAAAGCAGAGTGTTATAAATGGATGAGAACTCTGCTGTGTGTTTCACGTCAGAAATGGAATTGAATCCCAGGCTCTGAGTCTTTCTACAAGGAAGAATTGGTTTCAGGTAAGGGCAGTTACTTTACATCTCAAATGTACTACATCGTCCTCGAAGCTCACACATTTATAATCTTAACTGACAAGCATCGGATGTTAGAGGACCAGTGCTTTGTATCAGTTTCAGAAGCACAGTTGGACTAGATATGGTCTGTATGTGTAGGAAACACCGTTCTTTTGTTCCCAGCACACTCACGTTTCCTGCTGTATTAGAGACTCTAGAAAGCAAGAGCGTGCTTCTTGCTCTAATGCAGAGTGTGATACATGGAAGAGAACTATGCTGTGTGTTTCACATCAGAAATGGAGTTAAATCCCAGGCGCTGTGTCTTCCTAAAAGCAAGACTTCGTTTCAGGTAAGGGCCGTTACTAACAGCTCAAACGATCTACATTGTTCACGAAGCTCACACGTTTCTCATCTTAACTGACAAGCATTGGATGTTAGAGGACCTGTGGTTTGTTTCAATTTCAGATGCAGATTTGAACTAGATATTGCCCCTATGTGTAGGAAACACTGTTATTTTGTACTGAGCACAGTCAAGTTTCCTGCTGTCTTAGAGACTCTAGAAAGCAAGAGCATGCTTCTTGCTCTAAAGCAGAGTGAGATCTATGGATGAGAACTCTGCCGTGTGTTTCACTTCAGAAATGGAGTTAAATCCCAGGCTCTGAGTCTTCCTACAAGAAAACTTCGTTTCAGGTAAGGGAAGTTAATTTACAGCTCAAACGAACTACATCGTTCACGAAGCTCTCACGTTTCTAATCTTAACTGACAAGCATTGGATGTTAGAGGACCTGTGCTTTGTATCAGTTTCAGAAGCAGAGTTGCATTAAATATGGTCTGTATGTGTAGGAAACACCGTTCTTTTGTTCTCCGGACACTCACATTTCCTGCTGTCCTAGAGATAATAGAAAGCAAGATTGTGCTTCTTGCTCAAAAGCAGAGTGTGATCTATGTTTGAGAACTCTGCTGTGTGTTTCACTTCAGAAATGGAGTTAATTCCCACGTTCTGAGTCTTTCTACAAGCACGACTTCGTTTCAGGTAAGGGCAGTCACTTTTCAGCTCAAACAAACTACATCGTTCTCGAAGCTCACACGTTGCTCATCTTAACTGACAAGCATTGGATGTTAGAGGACCTGTGCTTTGTTTCAGTTTCAGAAGCAGAGTTGAACGAGATATGGCCTGTATGTGTAGGAAACACTGTTATTTTGTACTGAGCACACTCAAGTTTCCTGCGGTCTTAGAGACTCTAGAAAGCAAGAGCGTGCCTCTTGCTCTAAAGCAGAGTGTTATAAATGGATGAGAACTCTGCTGTGTGTTTCACGTCAGAAATGGAATTGAATCCCAGGCTCTGAGTCTTTCTACAAGCAAGACTTGGTTTCAGGTAAGGGCAGTTACTTTACAGCTCAAATGAACTACATCGTCCTCGAAGCTCACACATTTATAATCTTAACTGACAAGCATCGGATGTTAGAGGACCAGTGCTTTGTATCAGTTTCAGAAGCACAGTTGGACTAGATATGGTCCGTATGTGTAGGAAACACCGTTCTTTTGTTCCCAGCACACTCACGTTTCCTGCTGTATTAGAGACTCTAGAAAGCAAGAGCGTGCTTCTTGCTCTAATGCAGAGTGTGATACATGGAAGAGAACTATGCTGTGTGTTTCACTTCAGAAATGGAGTTAAATCCCAGGCGCTGTGTCTTCCTACAAGCAAGACTTCGTTTCAGGTAAGGGCCGTTACTAACAGCTCAAACGATCTACATTGTTCACGAAGCTCACACGTTTCTCATCTTAACTGACAAGCATTGGATGTTAGAGGACCTGTGGTTTGTTTCAATTTCAGATGCAGAGTTGAACTAGATATGGCCCCTATGTGTAGGAAACACTGTTATTTTGTACTGAGCACAGTCAAGTTTCCTGCTGTCTTAGAGACTCTAGAAAGCAAGAGCGTGCTTCTTGCTCTAAAGCAGAGTGAGATCTATGGATGAGAACTCTGCCGTGTGTTTCACTTCAGAAATGGAGTGAAATCCCAGGCTCTGAGTCTTCCTACAAGAAAACTTCGTTTCAGGTAAGGGAAGTTAATTTACAGCTCAAACGAACTACATCGTTCACGAAGCTCTCACGTTTCTAATCTTAACTGACAAGCAAGTATGTTAGAGGACCTGTTGTTTGTTTCAGTTTCAGAATCACAGTTGACCTAGATATGGTCCGTATGTGTAAGAAACACCGTTCTTTTCTTCTGAGCACACTCACGTTTCCTGCTGTATTAGAGACTCTAGATATCAAGAGCGTGCTTCTTGCTCTAAAGCAGAGTGTGATCCACGGATGAGAACTATGCTGTGTGTTTCCCTTCAGAAATGGAGTTAAATCCCAGGCGCTGTGCCTTCCTAAAAGCAAGACTTCGTTTCAGGTAAGGGCAGTCACTTTTCAGCTCAAACGAACTACATCGTTCACGAAGCTAACAAGTTTCCCATCTTAACTGACAATCATTAGATGTTAGAGGACCAGTGCTTTGTATTAGTTTCAGAAGCAGAGTTGCACTAGATATGGTCCGTGTGTGTAGGAAACACTCTTCTTTTGTTCTCAGGACACTCACATTTCCTGCTGTCTTAGAGAAAATAGAAAGCAAGAGCGTGCTTCTTGATCTAAAGCAGAGTGTGATCTATGGATGAGAACTCTGTTGTGTGTTTCACTTCGGAAATTGAGTTAAGTCCCAGGCTCTGAGTCTTCCTACAAGCAAGACTTCGTTTCAGGTAAGGGCAGTTACTTTACAGCTCAAACGAACTACATCGTCCTCGAAGCTCACACATTTATAATCTTAACTGACAAGTAAGTATGTTAGAGGACCTGTGGTTTGTTTCAGTTTCAGAATCACAGTTGACCTAGATATGGTCCGTATGTGTAAGAAACACCGTTCTTTTCTTCTGAGCACACTCACGTTCCCTGCTGTATTAGAGACTCTAGATATCAAGAGCGTGCTTCTTGCTCTAAAGCAGAGTGTGATCCACGGATGAGAACTATGCTTTGTGTTTCCCTTCAGAAATGGAGTTAAATCCCAGGCGTTGTGCCTTCCTAAAAGCAAGACTTCGTTTCAGGTAAGGGCAGTCACTTTTCAGCTCAAACGAACTACATCGTTCACGAAGCTAACAAGTTTCCCATCTTAACTGACAATCATTAGATGTTAGAGGACCAGTGCTTTGTATTAGTTTCAGAAGCAGAGTTGCACTAGATATGGTCCGTGTGTGTAGGAAACACTCTTCTTTTGTTCTCAGGACACTCACATTTCCTGCTGTCTTAGAGATAATAGAAAGCAAGAGCGTGCTTCTTGCTCTAAAGCAGAGTGTGATCTATGGATGAGAACTCTGTTGTGTGTTTCACTTCGGAAATTGAGTTAAGTCCCAGGTTCTGAGTCTTCCTACAATCAAGACTTCGTTTCAGTTAAGGGCAGTTACTTTACAGCTCAAATGAACTACATCGTCCTCGAAGCTCACACATTTATAATCTTAACTGACAAGCATTGGATGTCAGAAGCACAGTTGGACTAGATATGGTCCGTATGTGTTGGAAACACCGTTCTTTTGTTCCCAGCACACTCACGTTTCCTGCTGTTTTAGAGTCTCTAGATATCAAGAGCGTGCTTCTTGCTCTAAAGCAGAGTGTGATCCATGGAAGAGAACTATGCTGTGTGTTTCCCTTCAGAAATGGAGTTAAATCCCAGGCGCTGTATGTTCCTACATGCAAGACTCGTTTCAGGTAAGGGCATCGTTCACGAAGCTAACAAGTTTCCCAGAGTGTGATCTATATATGAGAACTCTGCTGTGTGTTTTATTTCAGAAATGGAGTTAAGTCCCAGGCTCTGAGTCTTCCTACAAGCAAGACTTCGTTTCAAGTAAGGGCAGTTACTTTACAGCTCAAACGAATTACATCATTCAGGAAGCTCACACCTTTCTCATCTTAACTGACAAGCATCGGATGTTAGAGGACCTGTGCTTTGTATCAGTTTCAGAAGCAGAGTTGCATTAGATATGGTCTGTATGTGTAGGAAACACCGTTCTTTTGTTCTCAGGACACTCACATTTCCTGCTGTCCTAGAGATAATAGAAAGCAAGATTGTGCTTCTTGCTCTAAAGCAGAGTGTGATCTATGGATGAGAACTCTGCTGTGTGTTTCACTTCAGAAATGGAGTTAAATCCCAGGTTCTGAGTCTTTCTACAAGCAAGACTTCGTTTCAGGTAAGGGTAGTCACTTTTCAGCTCAAACGAACTACATCGTTCACGAGGCTCACACGTTTCTCATCTTAACTGACAAGCATTGGATGTTAGAGGACCTGTGGTTTGTTTCAGTTTCAGAAGCAGAGTTGAACTAGATATGGCCTGTATGTGTAGGAAACACTGTTATTTTGTACTGAGCACACTCAAGTTTCCTGCAGTCTTAGAGACTCTAGAAAGCAAGAGCATGCCTCTTGCTCTAAAGCAGAGTGTTATAAATGGATGAGAACTCTGCTGTGTGTTTCATGTCAGAAATGGAATTGAATCCCAGGCTCTGAGTCTTTCTACAAGCAAGACTTGGTTTCAAGTAAGGGCAGTTACTTTACAGCAAAAATGAACTACATCGTCCTAGAGCTCACACATTTATAATCTTAACTGACAAGCATCGGATGTTAGAGGACCAGTGCTTTGTATCAGTTTCAGAAGCAGAGTTGGACTAGATATAGTCCGTATGTGTAGGAAACTCCGTTCTTTTGTTCTCAGCACACTCACATTTCCTGCTGTAATAGAGACTCTAGAAAGCTAGAGCGTGCTTCTTGCTCTAAAGCAGAGTGTTATAAATGGATGAGAACTCTGCTGTGTGTTTCACGTCAGAAATGGAATTGAATCCCAGGCTCTGAGTCTTTCTACAAGCAAGACTTGGTTTCAAGTAAGGGTAGTTACTTTACAGCAAAAATGAACTACATCGTCCTCGAAGCTCACACATTTATAATCTTAACTGACAAGCATCGGATGTTAGAGGACCAGTGCTTTGTATCAGTTTCAGAAGCAAAGTTGGACTAGATATTGTCCATATGTGTAGGAAACACCGTTCTTTTCTTCTGAGCACACTCACGTTTCCTGCTGTATTAGAGACTCTAGAAAGCAAGAGCGTGCTTCTTGATCTAATGCAGAGTGTGATAAATGGAAGAGAACTATGCTGTGTGTTTCACTTCAGAAATGGAGTTAAATCCCAGGCGCTGTGTCTTCCTACAAGCAAGACTTCGTTTCAGGTAAGGGCAGTCACTTTTCAGTTCAAACGAACTACATCGTTCACGAACCTAACAAGTTTCCCATCTTAACTGACAATCATTAGATGTTAGAGGACCAGAGCTTTGTATTAGTTTCAGAAGCAGAGTTGCACTAGATATGGTCCTTGTGTGTAGGAAAAACCGTTCTTTTGTTCTGAGCACACTCAATTTCCTACTGTCTTAGAGTCTCTAGAAAGCAAGAGCGTGCTTCTTGCTCTAAAGCAGAGTGTGATCTATATATGAGAACTCTGCTGTGTGTTTTACTTCCGAAATGGAGTTAAATCCCAGGCTCTGAGTCTTCCTACAAGCAAGAATTGTTGCAAGTAAGGGCAGTTACTTTACAGCTCAAACGAATCACATCGTTCAGGAAGCTCACACCTTTCTCATCTTAACTGACAAGCATCGGATGTTAGAGGACCTGTGCTTTGTATCAGTTTCAGAAGCAGAGTTGCATTAGATATGGTCTGTATGTGTAGGAAACACCGTTCTTTTGTTCTCAGGACACTCACATTTCCTGCTGTCCTAGAGATAATAGAAAGCAAGATTGTGCTTCTTGCTCTAAAGCAGAGTGTGATCTATGGATGAGAACTCTGCTGTGTGTTTCACTTCAGAAATGGAGTTAAATCCCAGGTTCTCAGTCTTTCTACAAGCAAGACTTCGTTTCAGGTAAGGGCAGTCACTTTTCAGCTCAAACGAACAACATCGTTCTCGAAACTCACACGTTGCTCATCTTAACTGACAAGCATTGGATGTTAGAGGACCTGTGGTTTGTTTCAGTTTCAGAAGCAGAGTTGAACTAGATATGGCCTGTATGTGTAGGAAACACTGTTATTTTGTACTGAGCACACTCAAGTTTCCTGCTGTAATAGAGACTCTAGAAAGCAAGAGCGTGCCTCTTGCTCTAAAGCAGAGTGTTATAAATGGATGAGAACTCTGCTGTGTGTTTCACTTCAGAAATGGAATTGAATCCCAGGCTCTGAGTCTTCCTACAAGCAAGACTTCGTTTCAAGTAAGGGCAGTTACTTTACAGCTCAAACGAATCACATCGTTCAGGAAGCTCACACCTTTCTCATCTTAACTGACAAGCATCGGATGGTAGAGGACCTGTGCTTTGTATCAGTTTCAGAAGCAGAGTTGCATTAGATTTGGTCTGTATGTGTAGGAAACACCGTTCTTTTGTTCTCAGGACACTCACATTTCCTGCTGTCCTAGAGATAATAGAAAGCAAGATTGTGCTTCTTGCTCTAAAGCAGAGTGTGATCTATGGATGAGAACTCTGCTGTGTGTTTCACTTCAGAAATGGAGTTAAATCCCAGGTTCTGAGTCTTTCTACAAGCAAGACTTCGTTTCAGGTAAGGGCAGTCACTTTTCAGCTCAAACGGACTACATCGTTCTCGAATCTCACACGTTGCTCATCTTAACTGACAAGCATTGGATGTTAGAGGACCTGTGCTTTGTTTCAGTTTCAGAAGCAGAGTTGAACTAGATATGGCCTGTATGTGTAGGAAACACTGTTATTTTGTACTGAGCACACTCAAGTTTCCTGCGGTCTTAGAGACTCTAGAAAGCAAGAGCGTGCCTCTTGCTCTAAAGCAGAGTGTTATAAATGGATGAGAACTCTGCTGTGTGTTGCACTTCAGAAATGGAATTGAATCCCGGGCGCTGTGTCTTCCTAAAAGCAAGACTTCGTTTCAGGTAAGGGCAGTCACTTTTCAGCTCCAACGAACTACATCATTCTCGAAGCTAACAAGTATCCCATCTTAACTGCTAAGCTTTGGATGTTAGAGGACCAGTGCCTTGTATCAGTTTCAGAAGCAGAGTTGGAGTAGATATGGTCCTTTTGTGTAGGAAACTCCCTTCTTTTGTTCTCAGGACACTCACATATCCTGCTGTCTTAGAGAAAATAGAAAGCAAGAGCTTGCTTCTTGCTCTAAAGCGGAGTGTGATGTATGGAAGAGAACTCTGCAGTGTGTTTCACTTCAGAAATGGAGTTAAATCCCAGGCTCTGAGTCTTCCTACAAGAAAACTTCGTTTCAGTTAAGGTTAGTTACGTTACAGCTCAAACGAACTACATCGTTCACGAAGCTCACACGTTGCTCTTCTTAACTGACAAGCATTGGATGTTAGAGGACCTGTGGTTTGTTTCAGTTTCAGAATCACACTTGAACTAGATATGGTCCGTATGTGTAAGAAACACCGTTCTTTACTTCTGAGCACACTCACATTTCCTGCTGCATTAGAGATTCTAGAAAGCAAGAGCGTGCTTCTTGCTCTAAAGCAGAGTGTGATCCATGGAAGAGAACTATGCTGTGTGTTTCCCTTCAGAAATGGAGTTAAATCCCAGGCGCTGTATGTTCCTACAAGCAAGACTTCGTTTCAGGTAAGGGCAGTCACTTTTCAGCTCAAACGAACTACATCGTTCACGAAGCTAACAAGTTTCCCATCTTAACTGACAATCATTAGAAGTTAGAGGACCAGTGCTTTGTATTAGTTTCAGAAGCAGAGTTGCACTAGATATGGTCCGTGTGTGTAGGAAACACCATTCTTTTGTTCTGAGCACACTCAATTTCCTACTGTCTTAGAGTCTCTAGAAAGCAAGAGCGTGCTTCTTGCTCTAAAGCAGAGTGTGATCTATATATGAGAACTCTGCTGTGTGTTTTACTTCCGAAATGGAGTTAAATCCCAGGCTCTGAGTCTTCCTACAAGCAAGAATTCGTTGCAAGTAAGGGCAGTTACTTTACAGCTCAAACGAATCACATCGTTCAGGAAGCTCATACCTTTCTCATCTTAACTGACAAGCATCGGATGTTAGAGGACCTGTGCTTTGTATCAGTTTCAGAAGCAGAGTTGCATTAGATATGGTCTGTATGTGTAGGAAACACCGTTCTTTTGTTCTCAGGACACTCACATTTCCTGCTGTCCTAGAGATAATAGAAAGCAAGATTGTGCTTCTTGCTCTAAAGCAGAGTGTGATCTATGGATGAGAACTCTGCTGTGTGTTTCACTTCAGAAATGGAGTTAAATCCCAGGTTCTCAGTCTTTCTACAAGCAAGACTTCGTTTCAGGTAAGGGCAGTCACTTTTCAGCTCAAACGAACTACATCATTCACGAAGCTCACCTTTTCTCATCTTGACTGACAAGCATTGGATGTTAGAGGACCAGTGCTTTGTATCAGTTTCAGAAGCAGATTTGGACTAGATATGGTCCGTATGTGTAGGAAACTCCGTTCTTTTGTTCTCAGCACACTCACGTTTCCTGCTGTAATAGAGACTCTAGAAAGCTAGAGCGTGCTTCTTGCTCTAAAGCAGAGTGTGATCAATGGATGAGAACTCTGTTGTGTGTTTCACTTCAGAAATGGAGTTAAATCCCAGGTTCTGAGTCTTTCTACAGGCAAGATTTCGTTTCAGGTAAGGGCAGTCACTTTTCAGCTCAAACGAACTACATTGTTCTCGAAGCTCACACGTTTCTCATCTTAACTGACAAGCATTGGTTGTTAGAGGACCTGTGGTTTGTGTCAGTTTCAGAAGCAGAGTGGGACTAAATATGGTCCGTATGTGAAGGAAACACCGTTCTTTTGTTCTGAGCACACTCAGGTTTCCTGCTGTATTAGAGACTCTATAAAGCAAGAGCGTGATTCTTGTTCTAAAGCAGAGGCAGTTACTTTACAGCTCAAACGAACTACATCGTTCACGAAGCTCACAAGTTTCTCTTCTTAACTGACAAGCATTGGATGTTAGAGGACCTGTGGTTTGTTTCAGTTTCAGAATCACAGTTGACCTAGATATGGTCCGTATGTGTAAGAAACACCGTTCTTTATTCTGAGCACACTCACGTTTCCTGCTGTATTAGAGACTCTAGAAATCAAGAGCGTGCTTCTTGCTCTAAAGCAGAGGGTGATCCATGGATGAGAACTATGCTGTGTGTTTCCCTTCAGAAATGGAGTTAAATCCCGGGCGCTGTGTCTTCCTAAAAGCAAAAGTTCGTTTCAGGTAAGGGCAGTCAATTTTCAGCTCAAACGAACTACATCATTCTCGAAGCTAACAAGTATCCCATCTTAACTGCTAAGCTTTGGATGTTAGAGGACCAGTGCCTTGTATCAGTTTCAGAAGCAGAGTTGGAGTAGATATGGTCCTTTTGTGTAGGAAACTCCCTTCTTTTGTTCTCAGGACACTCACATATCCTGCTGTCTTAGAGAAAATAGAAAGCAAGAGCTTGCTTCTTGCTCTAAAGCGGAGTGTGATGTATGGAAGAGAACTCTGCAGTGTGTTTCACTTCAGAAATGGAGTTAAATCCCAGGCTCTGAGTCTTCCTACAAGAAAACTTCGTTTCAGTTAAGGTTAGTTACGTTACAGCTCAAACGAACTACATCGTTCACGAAGCTCACACGTTGCTCATCTTAACTGACAAGCATTGGATGTTAGAGGACCTGTGCTTTGTATCAGTTTCAGAATCACAGTTGAACTAGATATGGTCCGTATGTGTAAGAAACACCGTTCTTTTCTTCTGAGCACACTCACATTTCCTGCTGCATTAGAGATTCTAGAAAGCAAGAGCGTGCTTCTTGCTCTAAAGCAGAGTGTGATCCATGGAAGAGAACTATGCTGTGTGTTTCCCTTCAGAAATGGAGTTAAATCCCAGGCGCTGTATGTTCCTACAAGCAAGACTTCGTTTCAGGTAAGGGCAGTCACTTTTCAGCTCAAACGAACTACATCGTTCACGAAGCTAACAAGTTTCCCATCTTAACTGACAATCATTAGAAGTTAGAGGACCAGTGCTTTGTATTAGTTTCAGAAGCAGAGTTGCACTAGATATGGTCCGTGTGTGTAGGAAACACCGTTCTTTTGTTCTGAGCACACTCAAGTTTCCTACTGTCTTAGAGTCTCTAGAAAGCAAGAGCGTGCTTCTTGCTCTAAAGCAGAGTGTGATCTATATATGAGAACTCTGCTGTGTGTTTTACTTCAGAAATGGAGTTAAATCCCAGGCTCTGAGTCTTCCTACAAGCAAGACTTCGTTTCAAGTAAGGGCAGTTACTTTACAGCTCAAACGAATCACATCGTTCAGGAAGCTCACACCTTTCTCATCTTAACTGACAAGCATCGGATGTTAGAGGACCTGTGCTTTGTATCAGTTTCAGAAGCAGAGTTGCATTAGATATGGTCTGTATGTGTAGGAAACACCGTTCTTTTGTTCTCAGGACACTCACATTTCCTGCTGTCCTAGAGATAATAGAAAGCAAGATTGTGCTTCTTGCTCTAAAGCAGAGTGTGATCTATGGATGAGAACTCTGCTGTGTGTTTCACTTCAGAAATGGAGTTAAATCCCAGGTTCTGAGTCTTTCTACAAGCAAGACTTCGTTTCAGGTAAGGGCAGTCACTTTTCAGCTCAAACGGACTACATCGTTCTCGAATCTCACACGTTGCTCATCTTAACTGACAAGCATTGGATGTTAGAGGACCTGTGCTTTGTTTCAGTTTCAGAAGCAGAGTTGAACTAGATATGGCCTGTATGTGTAGGAAACACTGTTATTTTGTACTGAGCACACTCAAGTTTCCTGCGGTCTTAGAGACTCTAGAAAGCAAGAGCGTGCCGCTTGCTCTAAAGCAGAGTGTTATAAATGGATGAGAACTCTGCTGTGTGTTTCACTTCAGAAATGGAATTGAATCCCGGGCGCTGTGTCTTCCTAAAAGCAAGACTTCGTTTCAGGTAAGGGCAGTCACTTTTCAGCTCAAACGAACTACATCATTCTCGAAGCTAACAAGTATCTCATCTTAACTGCTAAGCTTTGGATGTTAGAGGACCAGTGCCTTGTATCAGTTTCAGAAGCAGAGTTGGAGTAGATATGGTCCTTTTGTGTAGGAAACTCCCTTCTTTTGTTCTCAGGACACTCACATATCCTGCTGTCTTAGAGAAAATAGAAAGCAAGAGCTTGCTTCTTGCTCTAAAGCGGAGTGTGATGTATGGAAGAGAACTCTGCAGTGTGTTTCACTTCAGAAATGGAGTTAAATCCCAGGCTCTGAGTCTTCCTACAAGAAAACTTCGTTTCAGTTAAGGTTAGTTACGTTACAGCTCAAACGAACTACATCGTTCACGAAGCTCACACGTTTCTCTTCTTAACTGACAAGCATTGGATGTTAGAGGACCTGTGGTTTGTTTCAGTTTCAGAATCACAGTTGAACTAGATATGGTCCGTATGTGTAAGAAACACCGTTCTTTTCTTCTGAGCACACTCACATTTCCTGCTGCATTAGAGATTCTAGAAAGCAAGAGCGTGCTTCTTGCTCTAAAGCAGAGTGTGATCCATGGAAGAGAACTATGCTGTGTGTTTCCCTTCAGAAATGGAGTTAAATCCCAGGCGCTGTATGTTCCTACAAGCAAGACTTCGTTTCAGGTAAGGGCAGTCACTTTTCAGCTCAAACGAACTACATCATTCACGAAGCTAACAAGTTTCCCATCTTAACTGACAATCATTAGAAGTTAGAGGACCAGTGCTTTGTATTAGTTTCAGAAGCAGAGTTGCACTAGATATGGTCCGTGTGTGTAGGAAACACCGTTCTTTTGTTCTGAGCACACTCAAGTTTCCTACTGTCTTAGAGTCTCTAGAAAGCAAGAGCGTGCTTCTTGCTCTAAAGCAGAGTGTGATCTATATATGAGAACTCTGCTGTGTGTTTTACTTCAGAAATGGAGTTAAATCCCAGGCTCTGAGTCTTCCTACAAGCAAGACATCGTTTCAAGTAAGGGCAGTTAGTTTACAGCTCAAACGAATCACATCGTTCAGGAAGCTCACACCTTTCTCATCTTAACTGACAAGCATTGGATGTTAGAGGACCTGTGGTTTGTTTCAGTTTCAGAAGCAGAGTTGAACTAGATATGGCCTGTATGTGTAGGAAACACTGTTATTTTAAACTGAGCACACTCAAGTTTCCTGCGGTCTTAGAGACTCTAGAAAGCAAGAGCGTGCCTCTTGCTCTAAAGCAGAGTGTTATAAATGGATGAGAACTCTGCTGTGTGTTTCACTTCAGAAATGGAATTGAATCCCAGGCTCTGAGTCTTTCTACAAGCAAGACTTGGTTTCAGGTAAGGGCAGTCACTTTTCAGCTCAAACGAACTACATCGTTCAGGAAGCTCACCTTTTCTCATCTTGACTGACAAGCATTGGATGTTAGAGGGCCAGTGCTTTGTATCAGTTTCAGAAGCAGATTTGGACTAGATATGGTCCGTATGTGTAGGAAACTCCGTTCTTTTGTTCTCAGCACACTCACGTTTCCTGCTGTAATAGAGACTCTAGAAAGCTAGAGCGTGCTTCTTGCTCTAAAGCAGAGTGTGATCAATGGATGAGAACTCTGTTGTGTGTTTCACTTCAGAAATGGAGTTAAATCCCAGGTTCTGAGTCTTTCTACAGGCAAGATTTCGTTTCAGGTAAGGGCAGTCACTTTTCAGCTCAAATGAACTACATTGTTCTCGAAGCTCACACGTTTCTCATCTTAACTGACAAGCATTGGTTGTTAGAGGACCTGTGGTTTGTGTCAGTTTCAGAAGCAGAGTGGGACTAAATATGGTCCGTATGTGAAGGAAACACCGTTCTTTTGTTCTGAGCACACTCAGGTTTCCTGCTGTATTAGAGACTCTATAAAGCAAGAGCGTGATTCTTGTTCTAAAGCAGAGGCAGTTACTTTACAGCTCAAACGAACTACATCGTTCACGAAGCTCACAAGTTTCTCTTCTTAACTGAGAAGCATTGGATGTTAGAGGACCTGTGGTTTGTTTCAGTTTCAGAATCACAGTTGACCTAGATATGGTCCGTATGTGTAAGAAACACCGTTCTTTCTTCTGAGCACACTCACGTTTCCTGCTGTATTAGAGACTCTAGAAATCAAGACTGTGCTTCTTGCTCTAAAGCAGAGTGTGATCCATGGATGAGAACTATGCTGTGTGTTTCCTTTCAGAAATGGAGTTAAATCCCGGGCGCTGTGTCTTCCTAAATGCAAGACTTCGTTTCAGGTAAGGGCAGTCACTTTTCAGCTCAAACGAACTACATCATTCTCGAAGCTAACAAGTATCCCATCTTAACTGCTAAGCTTTGGATGTTAGAGGACCAGTGCCTTGTATCAGTTTCAGAAGCAGAGTTGGAGTAGATATGGTCCTTTTGTGTAGGAAACTCCCTTCTTTTGATCTCAGGACACTCACATATCCTGCTGTCTTAGAGAAAATAGAAAGCAAGAGCTTGCTTCTTGCTCTAAAGCAGAGTGTGATCCATGGATGAGAACTATGCTGTGTGTTTCCCTTCAGAAATGGAGTTAAATCCCGGGCGCTGTGTCTTCCTAAAAGCAAGACTTCGTTTCAGGTAAGGGCAGTCACTTTTCAGCTCCAACGAACTACATCATTCTCGAAGCTAACAAGTATCCCATCTTAACTGCTAAGCTTTGCATGTTAGAGGACCAGTGCCTTGTATCAGTTTCAGAAGCAGAGTTGGAGTAGATATGGTCCTTTTGTGTAGGAAACTCCCTTCTTTTGTTCTCAGGACACTCACATATCCTGCTGTCTTAGAGAAAATAGAAAGCAAGAGCTTGCTTCTTGCTCTAAAGCGGAGTGTGATGTATGGAAGAGAACTCTGCAGTGTGTTTCACTTCAGAAATGGAGTTAAATCCCAGGCTCTGAGTCTTCCTACAAGAAAACTTCGTTTCAGTTAAGGTTAGTTACGTTACAGCTCAAACGAACTACATCGTTCACGAAGCTCACACGTTGCTCATCTTAACTGACAAGCATTGGATGTTAGAGGACCTGTGGTTTGTTTCAGTTTCAGAATCACAGTTGAACTAGATATGGTCCGTATGTGTAAGAAACACCGTTCTTTTCTTCTGAGCACACTCACATTTCCTGCTGCATTAGAGATTCTAGAAAGCAAGAGCGTGCTTCTTGCTCTAAAGCAGAGTGTGATCCATGGAAGAGAACTATGCTGTGTGTTTCCCTTCAGAAATGGAGTTAAATCCCAGGCGCTGTATGTTCCTACAAGCAAGACTTCGTTTCAGGTAAGGGCAGTCACTTTTCAGCTCAAACGAACTACATCGTTCACGAAGCTAACAAGTTTCCCATCTTAACTGACAATCATTAGAAGTTAGAGGACCAGTGCTTTGTATTAGTTTCAGAAGCAGTGTTGCACTAGATATGGTCCGTGTGTGTAGGAAACACCGTTCTTTTGTTCTGAGCACACTCAAGTTTCCTACTGTCTTAGAGTCTCTAGAAAGCAAGAGCGTGCTTCTTGCTCTAAAGCAGAGTGTGATCTATATATGAGAACTCTGCTGTGTGTTTTACTTCAGAAATGGAGTTAAATCCCAGGCTCTGAGTCTTCCTACAAGCAAGACTTCGTTTCAAGTAAGGGCAGTTACTTTACAGCTCAAACGAATCACATCGTTCAGGAAGCTCACACCTTTCTCATCTTAACTGACAAGCATCGGATGTTAGAGGACCTGTGCTTTGTATCAGTTTCAGAAGCAGAGTTGCATTAGATATGGTCTGTATGTGTAGGAAACACCGTTCTTTTGTTCTCAGGACACTCACATTTCCTGCTGTCCTAGAGATAATAGAAAGCAAGATTGTGCTTCTTGCTCTAAAGCAGAGTGTGATCTATGGATGAGAACTCTGCTGTGTGTTTCACTTCAGAAATGGAGTTAAATCCCAGGTTCTGAGTCTTTCTACAAGCAAGACTTCGTTTCAGGTAAGGGCAGTCACTTTTCAGCTCAAACGGACTACATCGTTCTCGAATCTCACACGTTGCTCATCTTAACTGACAAGCATTGGATGTTAGAGGACCTGTGCTTTGTTTCAGTTTCAGAAGCAGAGTTGAACTAGATATGGCCTGTATGTGTAGGAAACACTGTTATTTTGTACTGAGCACACTCAAGTTTCCTGCGGTCTTAGAGACTCTAGAAAGCAAGAGCGTGCCGCTTGCTCTAAAGCAGAGTGTTATAAATGGATGAGAACTCTGCTGTGTGTTTCACTTCAGAAATGGAATTGAATCCCGGGCGCTGTGTCTTCCTAAAAGCAAGACTTCGTTTCAGGTAAGGGCAGTCACTTTTCAGCTCAAACGAACTACATCATTCTCGAAGCTAACAAGTATCCCATCTTAACTGCTAAGCTTTGGATGTTAGAGGACCAGTGCCTTGTATCAGTTTCAGAAGCAGAGTTGGAGTAGATATGGTCCTTTTGTGTAGGAAACTCCCTTCTTTTGTTCTCAGGACACTCACATATCCTGCTGTCTTAGAGAAAATAGAAAGCAAGAGCTTGCTTCTTGCTCTAAAGCGGAGTGTGATGTATGGAAGAGAACTCTGCAGTGTGTTTCACTTCAGAAATGGAGTTAAATCCCAGGCTCTGAGTCTTCCTACAAGAAAACTTCGTTTCAGTTAAGGTTAGTTACGTTACAGCTCAAACGAACTACATCGTTCACGAAGCTCACACGTTTCTCTTCTTAACTGACAAGCATTGGATGTTAGAGGACCTGTGGTTTGTTTCAGTTTCAGAATCACAGTTGAACTAGATATGGTCCGTATGTGTAAGAAACACCGTTCTTTTCTTCTGAGCACACTCACATTTCCTGCTGCATTAGAGATTCTAGAAAGCAAGAGCGTGCTTCTTGCTCTAAAGCAGAGTGTGATCCATGGAAGAGAACTATGCTGTGTGTTTCCCTTCAGAAATGGAGTTAAATCCCAGGCGCTGTATGTTCCTACAAGCAAGACTTCGTTTCAGGTAAGGGCAGTCACTTTTCAGCTCAAACGAACTACATCGTTCACGAAGCTAACAAGTTTCCCATCTTAACTGACAATCATTAGAAGTTAGAGGACCAGTGCTTTGTATTAGTTTCAGAAGCAGAGTTGCACTAGATATGGTCCGTGTGTGTAGGAAACACCGTTCTTTTGTTCTGAGCACACTCAAGTTTCCTACTGTCTTAGAGTCTCTAGAAAGCAAGAGCGTGCTTCTTGCTCTAAAGCAGAGTGTGATCTATATATGAGAACTCCGCTGTGTGTTTTACTTCAGAAATGGAGTTAAATCCCAGGCTCTGAGTCTTCCTACAAGCAAGACTTCGTTTCAAGTAAGGGCAGTAACTTTACAGCTCAAACGAATCACATCGTTCAGGAAGCTCACACCTTTCTCATCTTAACTGACAAGCATCAGATGTTAGAGGACCTGTGCTTTGTATCAGTTTCAGAAGCAGAGTTGCATTAGATATGGTCTGTATGTGTAGGAAACACCGTTCTTTTGTTCTCAGGACACTCACATTTCCTGCTGTCCTAGAGATAATAGAAAGCAAGATTGTGCTTCTTGCTCTAAAGCAGAGTGTGATCTATGGATGAGAACTCTGCTGTGTGTTTCACTTCAGAAATGGAGTTAAATCCCAGGTTCTGAGTCTTTCTACAAGCAAGACTTCGTTTCAGGTAAGGGCAGTCACTTTTCAGCTCAAACGGACTACATCGTTCTCGAATCTCACATGTTGCTCATCTTAACTGACAAGCATTGGATGTTAGAGGTCCTGTGCTTTGTTTCAGTTTCAGAAGCAGAGTTGAACTAGATATGGCCTGTATGTGTAGGAAACACTGTTATTTTGTACTGAGCACACTCAAGTTTCCTGCGGTCTTAGAGACTCTAGAAAGCAAGAGCGTGCCGCTTGCTCTAAAGCAGAGTGTTATAAATGGATGAGAACTCTGCTGTGTGTTTCACTTCAGAAATGGAATTGAATCCCAGGTGCTGTGTCTTCCTAAAAGCAAGACTTCGTTTCAGGTAAGGGCAGTCACTTTTCAGCTCAAACGAACTACATCATTCTCGAAGCTAACAAGTATCCCATCTTAACTGCTAAGCTTTGGATGTTAGAGGACCAGTGCCTTGTATCAGTTTCAGAAGCAGAGTTGGAGTAGATATGGTCCTTTTGTGTAGGAAACTCCCTTCTTTTGTTCTCAGGACACTCACATATCCTGCTGTCTTAGAGAAAATAGAAAGCAAGAGCTTGCTTCTTGCTCTAAAGCGGAGTGTGATGTATGGAAGAGAACTCTGCAGTGTGTTTCACTTCAGAAATGGAGTTAAATCCCAGGCTCTGAGTCTTCCTACAAGAAAACTTCGTTTCAGTTAAGGTTAGTTACGTTACAGCTCAAACGAACTACATCGTTCACGAAGCTCACACGTTTCTCTTCTTAACTGACAAGCATTGGATGTTAGAGGACCTGTGGTTTGTTTCAGTTTCAGAATCACACTTGAACTAGATATGGTCCGTATGTGTAAGAAACACCGTTCTTTTCTTCTGAGCACACTCACATTTCCTGCTGCATTAGAGATTCTAGAAAGCAAGAGCGTGCTTCTTGCTCTAAAGCACAGTGTGATCCATGGAAGAGAACTATGCTGTGTGTTTCCCTTCAGAAATGGAGTTAAATCCCAGGCGCTGTATGTTCCTACAAGCAAGACTTCGTTTCAGGTAAGGGCAGTCACTTTTCAGCTCAAACGAACTACATCATTCACGAAGCTAACAAGTTTCCCATCTTAACTGACAATCATTAGAAGTTAGAGGACCAGTGCTTTGTATTAGTTTCAGAAGCAGAGTTGCACTAGATATGGTCCGTGTGTGTAGGAAACACCGTTCTTTTGTTCTGAGCACACTCAAGTTTCCTACTGTCTTAGAGTCTCTAGAAAGCAAGAGCGTGCTTCTTGCTCTAAAGCAGAGTGTGATCTATATATGAGAACTCTGCTGTGTGTTTTACTTCAGAAATGGAGTTAAATCCCAGGCTCTGAGTCTTCCTACAAGCAAGACATCGTTTCAAGTAAGGGCAGTTACTTTACAGCTCAAACGAATCACATCGTTCAGGAAGCTCACACCTTTCTCATCTTAACTGACAAGCATTGGATGTTAGAGGACCTGTGGTTTGTTTCAGTTTCAGAAGCAGAGTTGAACTAGATATGGCCTGTATGTGTAGGAAACACTGTTATTTTAAACTGAGCACACTCAAGTTTCCTGCGGTCTTAGAGACTCTAGAAAGCAAGAGCGTGCCTCTTGCTCTAAAGCAGAGTGTTATAAATGGATGAGAACTCTGCTGTGTGTTTCACTTCAGAAATGGAATTGAATCCCAGGCTCTGAGTCTTTCTACAAGCAAGACTTGGTTTCAGGTAAGGGCAGTCACTTTTCAGCTCAAACGAACTACATCGTTCAGGAAGCTCACCTTTTCTCATCTTGACTGACAAGCATTGGATGTTAGAGGGCCAGTGCTTTGTATCAGTTTCAGAAGCAGATTTGGACTAGATATGGTCCGTATGTGTAGGAAACTCCGTTCTTTTGTTCTCAGCACACTCACGTTTCCTGCTGTAATAGAGACTCTAGAAAGCTAGAGCGTGCTTCTTGCTCTAAAGCAGAGTGTGATCAATGGATGAGAACTCTGTTGTGTGTTTCACTTCAGAAATGGAGTTAAATCCCAGGTTCTGAGTCTTTCTACAGGCAAGATTTCGTTTCAGGTAAGGGCAGTCACTTTTCAGCTCAAACGAACTACATTGTTCTCGAAGCTCACACGTTTCTCATCTTAACTGACAAGCATTGGTTGTTAGAGGACCTGTGGTTTGTATCAGTTTCAGGGGCAGAGTGGGACTAAATATGGTCCGTATGTGAAGGAAACACCGTTCTTTTGTTCTGAGCACACTCAGGTTTCCTGCTGTATTAGAGACTCTATAAAGCAAGAGCGTGATTCTTGTTCTAAAGCAGAGGCAGTTACTTTACAGCTCAAACGAACTACATCGTTCACGAAGCTCACAAGTTTCTCTTCTTAACTGAGAAGCATTGGATGTTAGAGGACCTGTGGTTTGTTTCAGTTTCAGAATCACAGTTGACCTAGATATGGTCCGTATGTGTAAGAAACACCGTTCTTTCTTCTGAGCACACTCACGTTTCCTGCTGTATTAGAGACTCTAGAAATCAAGACTGTGCTTCTTGCTCTAAAGCAGAGTGTGATCCATGGATGAGAACTATGCTGTGTGTTTCCTTTCAGAAATGGAGTTAAATCCCGGGCGCTGTGTCTTCCTAAAAGCAAGACTTCGTTTCAGGTAAGGGCAGTCACTTTTCAGCTCAAACGAACTACATCATTCTCGAAGCTAACAAGTATCCCATCTTAACTGCTAAGCTTTGGATGTTAGAGGACCAGTGCCTTGTATCAGTTTCAGAAGCAGAGTTGGAGTAGATATGGTCCTTTTGTGTAGGAAACCCCCTTCTTTTGTTCTCAGGACACTCACATATCCTGCTGTCTTAGAGAAAATAGAAAGCAAGAGCTTGCTTCTTGCTCTAAAGCAGAGTGTGATCCATGGATGAGAACTATGCTGTGTGTTTCCCTTCAGAAATGGAGTTAAATCCCGGGCGCTGTGTCTTCCTAAAAGCAAGACTTCGTTTCAGGTAAGGGCAGTCACTTTTCAGCTCCAACGAACTACATCATTCTCGAAGCTAACAAGTATCCCATCTTAACTGCTAAGCTTTGGATGTTAGAGGACCAGTGCCTTGTATCAGTTTCAGAAGCAGAGTTGGAGTAGATATGGTCCTTTTGTGTAGGAAACTCCCTTCTTTTGTTCTCAGGACACTCACATATCCTGCTGTCTTAGAGAAAATAGAAAGCAAGAGCTTGCTTCTTGCTCTAAAGCGGAGTGTGATGTATGGAAGAGAACTCTGCAGTGTGTTTCACTTCAGAAATGGAGTTAAATCCCAGGCTCTGAGTCTTCCTACAAGAAAACTTCGTTTCAGTTAAGGTTAGTTACGTTACAGCTCAAACGAACTACATCGTTCACGAAGCTCACACGTTGCTCATCTTAACTGACAAGCATTGGATGTTAGAGGACCTGTGGTTTGTTTCAGTTTCAGAATCACAGTTGAACTAGATATGGTCCGTATGTGTAAGAAACACCGTTCTTTTCTTCTGAGCACACTCACATTTCCTGCTGCATTAGAGATTCTAGAAAGCAAGAGCGTGCTTCTTGCTCTAAAGCAGAGTGTGATCCATGGAAGAGAACTATGCTGTGTGTTTCCCTTCAGAAATGGAGTTAAATCCCAGGCGCTGTATGTTCCTACAAGCAAGACTTCGTTTCAGGTAAGGGCAGTCACTTTTCAGCTCAAACGAACTACATCGTTCACGAAGCTAACAAGTTTCCCATCTTAACTGACAATCATTAGAAGTTAGAGGACCAGTGCTTTGTATTAGTTTCAGAAGCAGAGTTGCACTAGATATGGTCCGTGTGTGTAGGAAACACCGTTCTTTTGTTCTGAGCACACTCAAGTTTCCTACTGTCTTAGAGTCTCTAGAAAGCAAGAGCGTGCTTCTTGCTCTAAAGCAGAGTGTGATCTATATATGAGAACTCTGCTGTGTGTTTTACTTCAGAAATGGAGTTAAATCCCAGGCTCTGAGTCTTCCTACAAGCAAGACTTCGTTTCAAGTAAGGGCAGTTACTTTACAGCTCAAACGAATCACATCGTTCAGGAAGCTCACACCTTTCTCATCTTAACTGACAAGCATCGGATGTTAGAGGACCTGTGCTTTGTATCAGTTTCAGAAGCAGAGTTGCATTAGATATGGTCTGTATGTGTAGGAAACACCGTTCTTTTGTTCTCAGGACACTCACATTTCCTGCTGTCCTAGAGATAATAGAAAGCAAGATTGTGCTTCTTGCTCTAAAGCAGAGTGTGATCTATGGATGAGAACTCTGCTGTGTGTTTCACTTCAGAAATGGAGTTAAATCCCAGGTTCTGAGTCTTTCTACAAGCAAGACTTCGTTTCAGGTAAGGGCAGTCACTTTTCAGCTCAAACGGACTACATCGTTCTCGAATCTCACACGTTGCTCATCTTAACTGACAAGCATTGGATGTTAGAGGACCTGTGCTTTGTTTCAGTTTCAGAAGCAGAGTTGAACTAGATATGGCCTGTATGTGTAGGAAACACTGTTATTTTGTACTGAGCACACTCAAGTTTCCTGCGGTCTTAGAGACTCTAGAAAGCAAGAGCGTGCCGCTTGCTCTAAAGCAGAGTGTTATAAATGGATGAGAACTCTGCTGTGTGTTTCACTTCAGAAATGGAATTGAATCACGGGCGCTGTGTCTTCCTAAAAGCAAGACTTCGTTTCAGGTAAGGGCAGTCACTTTTCAGCTCAAACGAACTACATCATTCTCGAAGCTAACAAGTATCCCATCTTAACTGCTAAGCTTTGGATGTTAGAGGACCAGTGCCTTGTATCAGTTTCAGAAGCAGAGTTGGAGTAGATATGGTCCTTTTGTGTAGGAAACTCCCTTCTTTTGTTCTCAGGACACTCACATATCCTGCTGTCTTAGAGAAAATAGAAAGCAAGAGCTTGCTTCTTGCTCTAAAGCGGAGTGTGATGTATGGAAGAGAACTCTGCAGTGTGTTTCACTTCAGAAATGGAGTTAAATCCCAGGCTCTGAGTCTTCCTACAAGAAAACTTCGTTTCAGTTAAGGTTAGTTACGTTACAGCTCAAACGAACTACATCGTTCACGAAGCTCACACGTTTCTCTTCTTAACTGACAAGCATTGGATGTTAGAGGACCTGTGGTTTGTTTCAGTTTCAGAATCACAGTTGAACTAGATATGGTCCGTATGTGTAAGAAACACCGTTCTTTTCTTCTGAGCACACTCACATTTCCTGCTGCATTAGAGATTCTAGAAAGCAAGAGCGTGCTTCTTGCTCTAAAGCAGAGTGTGATCCATGGAAGAGAACTATGCTGTGTGTTTCCCTTCAGAAATGGAGTTAAATCCCAGGCGCTGTATGTTCCTACAAGCAAGACTTCGTTTCAAGTAAGGGCAGTTACTTTACAGCTCAAACGAATCACATCGTTCAGGAAGCTCACACCTTTCTCATCTTAACTGACAAGCATCGGATGTTAGAGGACCTGTGCTTTGTATCAGTTTCAGAAGCAGAGTTGCATTAGATATGGTCTGTATGTGTAGGAAACACCGTTCTTTTGTTCTCAGGACACTCACATTTCCTGCTGTCCTAGAGATAATAGAAAGCAAGATTGTGCTTCTTGCTCTAAAGCAGAGTGTGATCTATGGATGAGAACTCTGCTGTGTGTTTCACTTCAGAAATGGAGTTAAATCCCAGGTTCTGAGTCTTTCTACAAGCAAGACTTCGTTTCAGGTAAGGGCAGTCACTTTTCAGCTCAAACGGACTACATCGTTCTCGAATCTCACACGTTGCTCATCTTAACTGACAAGCATTGGATGTTAGAGGACCTGTGCTTTGTTTCAGTTTCAGAAGCAGAGTTGAACTAGATATGGCCTGTATGTGTAGGAAACACTGTTATTTTGTACTGAGCACACTCAAGTTTCCTGCGGTCTTAGAGACTCTAGAAAGCAAGAGCGTGCCGCTTGCTCTAAAGCAGAGTGTTATAAATGGATGAGAACTCTGCTGTGTGTTTCACTTCAGAAATGGAATTGAATCCCGGGCGCTGTGTCTTCCTAAAAGCAAGACTTCGTTTCAGGTAAGGGCAGTCACTTTTCAGCTCAAACGAACTACATCATTCTCGAAGCTAACAAGTATCCCATCTTAACTGCTAAGCTTTGGATGTTAGAGGACCAGTGCCTTGTATCAGTTTCAGAAGCAGAGTTGGAGTAGATATGGTCCTTTTGTGTAGGAAACTCCCTTCTTTTGTTCTCAGGACACTCACATATCCTGCTGTCTTAGAGAAAATAGAAAGCAAGAGCTTGCTTCTTGCTCTAAAGCGGAGTGTGATGTATGGAAGAGAACTCTGCAGTGTGTTTCACTTCAGAAATGGAGTTAAATCCCAGGCTCTGAGTCTTCCTACAAGAAAACTTCGTTTCAGTTAAGGTTAGTTACGTTACAGCTCAAACGAACTACATCGTTCACGAAGCTCACACGTTTCTCTTCTTAACTGACAAGCATTGGATGTTAGAGGACCTGTGGTTTGTTTCAGTTTCAGAATCACAGTTGAACTAGATATGGTCCGTATGTGTAAGAAACACCGTTCTTTTCTTCTGAGCACACTCACATTTCCTGCTGCATTAGAGATTCTAGAAAGCAAGAGCGTGCTTCTTGCTCTAAAGCAGAGTGTGATCCATGGAAGAGAACTATGCTGTGTGTTTCCCTTCAGAAATGGAGTTAAATCCCAGGCGCTGTATGTTCCTACAAGCAAGACTTCGTTTCAGGTAAGGGCAGTCACTTTTCAGCTCAAACGAACTACATCGTTCACGAAGCTAACAAGTTTCCCATCTTAACTGACAATCATTAGAAGTTAGAGGACCAGTGCTTTGTATTAGTTTCAGAAGCAGAGTTGCACCAGATATGGTCCGTGTGTGTAGGAAACACCGTTCTTTTGTTCTGAGCACACTCAAGTTTCCTACTGTCTTAGAGTCTCTAGAAAGCAAGAGCGTGCTTCTTGCTCTAAAGCAGAGTGTGATCTATATATGAGAACTCTGCTGTGTGTTTTACTTCAGAAATGGAGTTAAATCCCAGGCTCTGAGTCTTCCTACAAGCAAGACTTCGTTTCAAGTAAGGGCAGTTACTTTACAGCTCAAACGAATCACATCGTTCAGGAAGCTCACACCTTTCTCATCTTAACTGACAAGCATCGGATATTAGAGGACCTGTGCTTTGTATCAGTTTCAGAAGCAGAGTTGCATTAGATATGGTCTGTATGTGTAGGAAACACCGTTCTTTTGTTCTCAGGACACTCACATTTCCTGCTGTCCTAGAGATAATAGAAAGCAAGATTGTGCTTCTTGCTCTAAAGCAGAGTGTGATCTATGGATGAGAACTCTGCTGTGTGTTTCACTTCAGAAATGGAGTTAAATCCCAGGTTCTGAGTCTTTCTACAAGCAAGACTTCGTTTCAGGTAAGGGCAGTCACTTTTCAGCTCAAACGGACTACATCGTTCTCGAATCTCACACGTTGCTCATCTTAACTGACAAGCATTGGATGTTAGAGGACCTGTGCTTTGTTTCAGTTTCAGAAGCAGAGTTGAACTAGATATGGCCTGTATGTGTAGGAAACACTGTTATTTTGTACTGAGCACACTCAAGTTTCCTGCGGTCTTAGAGACTCTAGAAAGCAAGAGCGTGCCGCTTGCTCTAAAGCAGAGTGTTATAAATGGATGAGAACTCTGCTGTGTGTTTCACTTCAGAAATGGAATTGAATCCCGGGCGCTGTGTCTTCCTAAAAGCAAGACTTGGTTTCAGGTAAGGGCAGTCACTTTTCAGCTCCAACGAACTACATCATTCTCGAAGCTAACAAGTATCCCATCTTAACTGCTAAGCTTTGGATGTTAGAGGACCAGTGCCTTGTATCAGTTTCAGAAGCAGAGTTGGAGTAGATATGGTCCTTTTGTGTAGGAAACTCCCTTCTTTTGTTCTCAGGACACTCACATATCCTGCTGTCTTAGAGAAAATAGAAAGCAAGAGCTTGCTTCTTGCTCTAAAGCGGAGTGTGATGTATGGAAGAGAACTCTGCAGTGTGTTTCACTTCAGAAATGGAGTTAAATCCCAGGCTCTGAGTCTTCCTACAAGAAAACTTCGTTTCAGTTAAGGTTAGTTACGTTACAGCTCAAACGAACTACATCGTTCACGAAGCTCACACGTTTCTCTTCTTAACTGACAAGCATTGGATGATAGAGGACCAGTGCTTTGTATCAGTTTCAGAAGCAGAGTTGGACTAGATATGGTCCTTATGTGTAGGAAACTCCGTTCTTTTGTTCTTAGCACACTCACGTTTCCTGCTGTAATAGAGACTCTAGAAAGCTAGAGCGTGCTTCTTGCTCTAAAGCAGAATGTGATCAATGGATGAGAACTCTGTTGTGTGTTTCACTTCAGAAATGGAGTTAAATCCCAGGTTCTGAGTCTTTCTACAGGCAAGATTTCGTTTCAGGTAAGGGCAGTCACTTTTCAGCTCAAACGAACTACATTGTTCTCAAAGCTCACACGTTTCTCATCTTAACTGACAAGCATTGGTTGTTAGAGGACCTGTGGTTTGTGTCAGTTTCAGAAGCAGAGTGGGTCTAAATATGGTCCGTATGTGAAGGAAACACCGTTCTTTTGTTCTGAGCACACTCAGGTTTCCTGCTCTATTAGAGACTCTATAAAGCAAGAGCGTGATTCTTGTTCTAAAGCAGAGGCAGTTACTTTACAGCTCAAACGAACTACATCGTTCACGAAGCTCACAAGTTTCTCTTCTTAACTGAAAAGCATTGGATGTTAGAGGACCTGTGGTTTGTTTCAGTTTCAGAATCACAGTTGACCTAGATATGGTCTGTATGTGTAAGAAACACCGTTCATTTCTTCTGAGCACACTCACGTTTCCTGCTGTATTAGAGACTCTAGAAATCAAGAGCATGCTTCTTGCTCTAAAGCAGAGTGTGATCCATGGATGAGAACTATGCTGTGTGTTTCCCTTCAGAAATGGAGTTAAATCCCTGGTGCTGTGTCTTCCTACAAGCAAGACTTCGTTTCAGGTAAGGGCAGTCACTTTTCAGCTCAAATGAAATACATCGTCCTCGAAGCTCACACATTTATAATCTTAACTGACAAGCATCGGATGTTAGAGGACCAGTGCTTTGTATCAGTTTCAGAAGCACAGTTGGACTAGATATTGTCCGTATGTGTAGGAAACACCGTTCTTTTCTTCTGAGCACACTAACGTTTCTTGCTGTATTAGAGACTCTAGAAAGCAAGAGCATGCTTCTTGATCTAATGCAGAGTGTGATACATGGAAGAGAACTATGCTGTGTGTTTCACTTCAGAAATGGAGTTAAATCGCAGGCGCTGTGTCTTCATACAAGCAAGACTTCGTTTCAGGTAAGGGCAGTTACTAACAGCTCAAACGAACTACATTGTTCACTAAGCTCACACATTTCTCATCTTAACTGACAAGCATTGGATGTTAGAGGACCTGTGGTTTGTTTCAATTTCAGATGCAGAGTTGAACTAGATATTGCCCTTATGTGTAGGAAACACTGTTCTTTTCTTCTGAGCACACTCAAGTTTCCTGCTGTATTAGAGTCTCTAGAAAGCAAAAGCATGCTTCTTGCTCTAAAGCAGAGTGTGATCAATGGATGAGAACTATGCTGTGTGTTTCCCTTCAGAAATGGAGTTAAATTCCATGCACTGTGTCTTCCTACAAGCGAAACATCCTTTCAGGTAAGGGCAGTCACTTTTCAGCTCAAACGAACTACATCGTTCACGAAGCTCACCTTTTCTCATCTTGACTAACAATCATTGGATGTTAGAGGACCAGTGCTTTGTATCAGTTTCAGAAGCAGAGTTGGACTAGATATGGTCCGTATGTGTAGGAAACTCCGTTCTTTTGTTCTCAGCACACTCACGTTTCCTGCTGTAATAGAGACTCTAGAAAGCTAGAGCGTGCTTCTTGCTCTAAAGCAGAGTGTGATCAATGGATGAGAACTAAGTTGTGTGTTTCACTTCAGAAATGGAGTTAAATCCCAGGTTCTGAGTCTTTCTACAGACAAGATTTCGTTTCAGGTAAGGGCAGTCACTTTTCAGCTCAAACGAACTACATTGTTCTCGAATCTCACACGTTGCTCATCTTAACTGACAAGCATTGGTTGTTAGAGGACCTGTGGTTTGTGTCAGTTTCAGAAGCAGAGTGGGACTAAATATGGTCCGTATGTGAAGGAAACACCGTTCTTTTTTTCTGAGCACACTCAGGTTTCCTGCTGTATTAGAGACTCTATAAAGCAAGAGCGTGCTTCTTGTTCTAAAGCAGAGGCAGTTACTTTACAGCTCAAACGAACTACATCGTTCACGAAGCTCACAAGTTTCTCTTCTTAACTGAAAACCATTGGATGTTAGAGGACCTGTGGTTTGTTTCAGTTTCAGAATCACAGTTGACCTAGATATGGTCCGTATGTCTAAGAAACACCGTTCCTTTCTTCTGAGCACACTCACGTTTCCTGCTGTATTAGAGACTCTAGAAATCAAGAGCATGCTTCTTGCTCTAAAGCAGAGTGTGATCCATGGATGAGAACTATGCTGTGTGTTTCCCTTCAGAAATGGAGTTAAATCCCGGGCGCTGTGTCTTCCTACAAGCGAAACATCCTTTCAGGTAAGGGCAGTCACTTTTCAGCTCAAACGAACTACATCGTTCACGAAGCTCACCTTTTCTCATCTTGACTAACAATCATTGGATGTTAGAGGACCAGTGCTTTGTATCAGTTTCAGAAGCAGAGTTGGAGTAGATATGGTCCTTTTGTGTAGGAAACTCCCTTCTTTTGTTCTCAGGACACTCACATATCCTGCTGTCTTAGAGAAAATAGAAAGCAAGAGCTTGCTTCTTGCTCTAAAGCGGAGTGTGATCTATGGAAGAGAACTCTGCAGTGTGTTTCACTTCAGAAATGGAGTTAAATCCCAGGTTCTGAGTCTTTCTACAAGCAAGACTTCGTTTCAGGTAAGGGCAGTCACTTTTCAGCTCAAACGGACTACATTGTTCTCGAATCTCACACGTTGCTCATCTTAACTGACAAGCATTGGATGTTAGAGGACCTGTGGTTTGTTTCAGTTTCAGAAGCAGAGTTGAACTAGATATGTCCTGTATGAGTAGGAAACACTGTTATTTTGTACTGAGCACACTCAAGTTTCCTGCGGTCTTAGAGACTCTAGAAAGCAAGAGCGTGCCTCTTGCTCTAAAGCAGAGTGTTATAAATGGATGAGAACTCTGCTGTGTGTTTCACTTCAGAAATGGAATTGAATCCCAGGCTCTGAGTCTTTCTACAAGCAAGACTTGGTTTCAGGTAAGAGCAGTTACTTTACAGCTCAAATGAACTACATCGTCCTCGAAGCTCACACATTTATAATCTTAACTGACAAGCATCGGATGTTAGAGGACCAGTGCTTTGTATCAGTTTCAGAAGCACAGTTCGACTAGATATTGTCCGTATGTGTAGGAAACACCGTTCTTTTGTTCCCAGCACACTCACGTTTCATGCTGTTTTAGAGTCTCTAGAAAGCAAGAGTGTGCTTCTTGATCTAAAGCAGAGTGTGATACATGGAAGAGAACTATGCTGTGTGTTTCAATTCAGAAATGGAGTTAAATCCCAGGCGCTGTGTCTTCCTAAATACAAGACTTCGTTTCAGGTAAGGGCAGTTACTAAGAGCTCAAACGAACTACATTGTTCACGAAGCTCACACGTTTCTCATCTTAACTGACAAGCATTGGATGTTAGAGGACCTGGGGTTTGTTTCAATTTCAGATGCAGAGTTGAACTAGATATGGCCCCTATGTGTAGGAAACACTGTTATTTTGTACTGAGCACAATCAAGTTTCCTGCTGTCTTAGAGACTCTAGAAAGCAAGAGCGTGCTTCTTGCTCTAAAGCAGAGTGTGATCTATGGATGAGAACTCTGCTGTGTGTTTCACTTCAGAAATGGAGTTAAATCCCAGGCTCTGAGTCTTCCTACAAGAAAACTCCGTTTCATGTAAGGGATATTACTTTACAGCTCAAACGAAATACATCGTTCACGAAGCTCACACGTTTCTCTTCTTAACTGACAAGCATTGTATGTTAGAGGACCTGTGGTTTGTTTCAGTTTCAGAAGTAGAGTTGAACTAGATATGGCCCTTATGTGTAGGAAACACCGTTCTTTTGTTCTGAGCACACTCAAGTTTCCTGCTGTATTAGAGTCTCTAGAAAGCAAGAGCGTGCTTCTTGCTCTAAAGCAGAGTGTGATCAATGGATGAGAACTATGCTGTGTGTTTCCCTTCAGAAATGGAGTTAAATTCCATGCACTGTGTCTTCTTACATGCAAAACATCCTTTCAGGTAAGGGCAGTCACTTTTCACCTCAAATGAACTACATCATTCACGAAGCTCACCTTTTCTCATCTTAACTGACAAGCATTGGATGTTAGAGGACCAGTGCTTTGTATCAGTTTCAGAAGCAGAGTTGGACTAGATATGGTCCGTATGTGTAGGAAACTCCGTTCTTTTGTTCTCAGCACACTCACGTTTCCTGCTGTAATAGAGACTCTAGAAAGCTGGAGCGTGCTTCTTGCTCTAAAGCAGAGTGTGATCACTGGATGAGAACTCTGTTGTGTGTTTCACTTCAGAAATGGAGTTAAATCCCAGGTTCTGAGTCTTTCTACAGGCAAGATTTCGTTTCAGGTAAGGGCAGTCACTTTTCAGCTCAAACGAACTACATTGTTCTCGAAGCTCACACGTTTCTCATCTTAACTGACAAGCACTGGATGTTAGAGGACCTGTGGTTTGTGTCAGTTTCAGGAGCAGAGTGGGACTAAATATGGTCCGTATGTGTAGGAAACACCGTTCTTTTGTTCTGAGCACACTCAGGTTTCCTGCTGTATTAGGGACCCTAGAAAGCAAGAGCGTGCTTCTTGCTCTAAAGCAGAGAGTGAACAATGGATGAGAACTCTGCTGTGTGTTTTCCTTCAGAAATGGAGTTAAAGCCCAGGCTCTTAGTCTTCCTATAAGGAATACTTTGTCTCAAGTAAGGGCAGTTACTTTACAGCTCAAAAGAACTACATCGTTCACGAAGCTCACACGTTTCTCTTCTTAACTGACAAGCATTGGATGTTAGAGGACCTGTGGTTTGGTTCAGTTTCAGAATCACAGTTGACCTAGATATGGTCTGTATGTGTAAGAAACACCGTTCTTTTCTTCTGAGCACACTCACGTTTCCTGCTGTATTAGAGACTCTAGAAATCAAGAGCGTGCTTCTTGCTCTAAAGCAGAGTGTGATCCATGGATGAGAACTATGCTGTGTGATTCCCTTCAGAAATGGAGTTAAATGCCAGGCGCTGTGTCTTCCTAAATACAAGACTTCGTTTCAGGTAAGGGCAGTCACTTTTAAGCTCAAACGAACTACATCATTCTCGAATCTCACACGTTGCTCATCTTAACTGACAAGCATTGGATGTTAGAGGACCTGTGGTTTGTTTCAGTTTCAGAAGCAGAGTTGAAGTGTTTATGGCCTGTATGTGAAGGAAACACTGTTATTTTGTACTGAGCACACTCATGTTTCCTGCGGTCTTAGAGACTCTAGAAAGCAAGAGCGTGCCTCTTGCCTTAAAGCAGAGTGTTATACATGGATGCGAACTCTGCTGTGTGTTTCACTTCAGAAATGGAATTGAATCCCATGCTCTGAGTCTTTCTACAAGCAAGACTTGGTATCAGGTAAGGGCAGTTACTTTACAGCTCAAATGAACTACATTGTCCTCGAAGCTCACACATTTATAATCTTAACTGACAAGCATCGGATGTTAGAGAACCAGTGCTTTGTATCAGTTTCAGAAGAACAGTTGGACTAGATATGGTCCGTATGTTTAGGAAACACCGTTCTTTTGTTCCCAGCACACTCACGTTTCCTGCTGTTTTAGAGTCTCTAGAAAGCAAGAGCGTGCTTCTTGCTCTAAAGCAGAGTGTGATCTATATATGAGAACTCTGTTGTATGTTTCACTTCAGAAATGGAGTTAAATACCTGGCGCTGTGTCTTCCTACAAGCAAGACTTCGTTTCAGGTAAGGGCAGTTACTAAGAGCTCAAATGAACTACATTGTTCACGAAGCTCACACGTTGCTCATCTTAACTGACAAGCATTGGATGTTAGAGGACCTGTGCTTTGTTTCAGTTTCAGAAGCAGAGTTGAACTAGATATGGCCTGTATGTGTAGGAAACACTGTTATTTTGTACTGAGCACACTCAAGTTTCCTGCGGTCTTAGAGACTCTAGAAAGCAAGAGCGTGCCGCTTGCTCTAAAGCAGAGTGTTATAAATGGATGAGAACTCTGCTGTGTGTTTCACTTCAGAAATGGAATTGAATCGCGGGCGCTGTGTCTTCCTAAAAGCAAGACTTCGTTTCAGGTAAGGGCAGTTACTAACAGCTCAAACGAACTACATTGTTCACGAAGCTCACACGTTTCTCATCTTAACTGACAAGCATTGGATGTTAGAGGACCTGTGGTTTGTTTCAATTTCAGATGCAGAGTTGAACTAGATATGGCCCTTATGTGTAGGAAACACTGTTCTTTTCTTCTGAGCACACTCAAGTTTCCTGCTGTATTAGAGACTCTAGAAATCAAGAGCATGCTTCTTGCTCTAAAGCAGAGTGTGATCCATGGATGAGAACTATGCTGTGTGTTTCCCTTCAGAAATGGAGTTAAATCCCGGGTGCTGTGTCTTCCTACAAGCAAGACTTCGTTTCAGGTAAGGGCAGTCACTTTTCAGCTCAAATGAACTACATCGTCCTCGAAGCTCACACATTTATAATCTTAACTGACAAGCATCGGATGTTAGAGGACCAGTGCTTTGTATCAGTTTCCGAAGCACAGTTGGACTAGATATTGTCCGTATGTGTAGGAAACACCGTTCTTTTCTTCTGAGCACACTAACATTTCCTGCTGTATTAGAGACTCTAGAAAGCAAGAGCGTGCTTCTTGATCTAATGCAGAGTGTGATCCATGGATGAGAACTATGCTGTGTGATTCCCTTCAGAAATGGAGTTAAATGCCAGGCGCTGTGTCTTCCTAAATACAAGACTTCGTTTCAGGTAAGGGCAGTCACTTTTAAGCTCAAACGAACTACATCATTCTCGAATCTCACACGTTGCTCATCTTAACTGACAAGCATTGGATGTTAGAGGACCTGTGGTTTGTTTCAGTTTCAGAAGCAGAGTTGAAGTGTTTATGGCCTGTATGTGAAGGAAACACTGTTATTTTGTACTGAGCACACTCATGTTTCCTGCGGTCTTAGAGACTCTAGAAAGCAAGAGCGTGCCTCTTGCCTTAAAGCAGAGTGTTATACATGGATGCGAACTCTGCTGTGTGTTTCACTTCAGAAATGGAATTGAATCCCATGCTCTGAGTCTTTCTACAAGCAAGACTTGGTATCAGGTAAGGGCAGTTACTTTACAGCTCAAATGAACTACATTGTCCTCGAAGCTCACACATTTATAATCTTAACTGACAAGCATCGGATGTTAGAGAACCAGTGCTTTGTATCAGTTTCAGAAGAACAGTTGGACTAGATATGGTCCGTATGTTTAGGAAACACCGTTCTTTTGTTCCCAGCACACTCACGTTTCCTGCTGTTTTAGAGTCTCTAGAAAGCAAGAGCGTGCTTCTTGCTCTAAAGCAGAGTGTGATCTATATATGAGAACTCTGTTGTATGTTTCACTTCAGAAATGGAGTTAAATACCTGGCGCTGTGTCTTCCTACAAGCAAGACTTCGTTTCAGGTAAGGGCAGTTACTAAGAGCTCAAATGAACTACATTGTTCACGAAGCTCACACGTTGCTCATCTTAACTGACAAGCATTGGATGTTAGAGGACCTGTGCTTTGTTTCAGTTTCAGAAGCAGAGTTGAACTAGATATGGCCTGTATGTGTAGGAAACACTGTTATTTTGTACTGAGCACACTCAAGTTTCCTGCGGTCTTAGAGACTCTAGAAAGCAAGAGCGTGCCGCTTGCTCTAAAGCAGAGTGTTATAAATGGATGAGAACTCTGCTGTGTGTTTCACTTCAGAAATGGAATTGAATCCCGGGCGCTGTGTCTTCCTAAAAGCAAGACTTGGTTTCAGGTAAGGGCAGTCACTTTTCAGCTCCAACGAACTACATCATTCTCGAAGCTAACAAGTATCCCATCTTAACTGCTAAGCTTTGGATGTTAGAGGACCAGTGCCTTGTATCAGTTTCAGAAGCAGAGTTGGAGTAGATATGGTCCTTTTGTGTAGGAAACTCCCTTCTTTTGTTCTCAGGACACTCACATATCCTGCTGTCTTAGAGAAAATAGAAAGCAAGAGCTTGCTTCTTGCTCTAAAGCGGAGTGTGATGTATGGAAGAGAACTCTGCAGTGTGTTTCACTTCAGAAATGGAGTTAAATCCCAGGCTCTGAGTCTTCCTACAAGAAAACTTCGTTTCAGTTAAGGTTAGTTACGTTACAGCTCAAACGAACTACATCGTTCACGAAGCTCACACGTTTCTCTTCTTAACTGACAAGCATTGGATGTTAGAGGACCTGTGGTTTGTTTCAGTTTCAGAATCACAGTTGAACTAGATATGGTCCGTATGTGTAAGAAACACCGTTCTTTTCTTCTGAGCACACTCACATTTCCTGCTGCATTAGAGATTCTAGAAAGCAAGAGCGTGCTTCTTGCTCTAAAGCATAGTGTGATCCATGGAAGAGAACTATGCTGTGTGTTTCCCTTCAGAAATGGAGTTAAATCCCAGGCGCTGTATGTTCCTACAAGCAAGACTTCGTTTCAGGTAAGGGCAGTCACTTTTCAGCCCAAACGAACTACAACTTTCACGAAGCTAACAAGTTTCCCATCTTAACTGACAATCATTGGAAGTTAGAGGACCAGTGCTTTGTATTAGTTTCAGAAGCAGAGTTGCACTAGATATGGTCCGTGTGTGTAGGAAACACCGTTCTTTTGTTCTGAGCACACTCAAGTTTCCTACTGTCTTAGAGTCTCTAGAAAGCAAGAGCGTGCTTCTTGCTCTAAAGCAGAGTGTGATCTATATATGAGAACTCTGCTGTGTGTTTTACTTCAGAAATGGAGTTAAATCCCAGGCTCTGAGTCTTCCTACAAGCAAGACATCGTTTCAAGTAAGGGCAGTTACTTTACAGCTCAAACGAATCACATCGTTCAGGAAGCTCACACCTTTCTCATCTTAACTGACAAGCATCGGATGTTAGAGGACCTGTGCTTTGTATCAGTTTCAGAAGCAGAGTTGCATTAGATATGGTCTGTATGTGTAGGAAACACCGTTCTTTTGTTCTCAGGACACTCACATTTCCTGCTGACCTAGAGATAATAGAAAGCAAGATTGTGCTTCTTGCTCTAAAGCAGAGTGTGATCTATGGATGAGAACTCTGCTGTGTGTTTCACTTCAGAAATGGAGTTAAATCCCAGGTTCTGAGTCTTTCTACAAGCAAGACTTCGTTTCAGGTAAGGCCGGTCACTTTTCAGCTCAAACGGACTACATTGTTCTCGAATCTCACACGTTGCTCATCTTAACTGACAAGCATTGGATGTTAGAGGACCTGTGGTTTGTTTCAGTTTCAGAAGCAGAGTTGAACTAGATATGGCCTGTATGTGTAGGAAACACTGTTATTTTGTACTGAGCACACTCAAGTTTCCTGCGGTCTTAGAGACTCTAGAATGCAAGAGCGTGCCTCTTGCTCTAAAGCAGAGTGTTATAAATGGATGAGAACTCTGCTGTGTGTTTCACTTCAGAAATGAAATTGAATCCCAGGCTCTGAGTCTTTCTACAAACAAGACTTGGTTTCAGGTAAGAGCAGTTACTTTACATCTCAAATGAACTACATCGTCCTCGAAGCTCACACATTTATAATCTTAACTGACAAGCATCGGATGTTAGAGGACCAGTGCTTTGTATCAGTTTCAGAAGCACAGTTGGACTAGATATTGTCTGTATGTGTAGGAAACACCGTTCTTTTCTTCTGAGCACACTCAAGTTTCCTGCTGTATTAGCGACTCTAGAAAGCAAGAGCGTGCTTCTTGATCTAATGCAGAGTGTGATACATGGAAGAGAACTATGCTGTGTGTTTCACTTCAGAAATGGAGTTAAATCCCAGGCGCTGTGTCTTCCTACTAGCAAGACTTCGTTTCAGGTAAGGGCAGTTACTAACAGCTCAAACGAACTACATTGTTCACGAAGCTCACACGTTTCTCATCTTAACTGACAAGCATTGGATGTTAGAGGACCTGTGGTTTGTTTCAATTTCAGATGCAGAGTTGAACTAGATATGGCCCTTATGTGTAGGAAACACTGTTCTTTTCTTCTGAGCACACTCAAGTTTCCTGCTGTATTAGAGACTCTAGAAATCAAGAGCATGCTTCTTGCTCTAAAGCAGAGTGTGATCCATGGATGAGAACTATGCTGTGTGTTTCCCTTCAGAAATGGAGTTAAATCCCGGGTGCTGTGTCTTCCTACAAGCAAGACTTCGTTTCAGGTAAGGGCAGTCACTTTTCAGCTCAAATGAACTACATCGTCCTCGAAGCTCACACATTTATAATCTTAACTGACAAGCATCGGATGTTAGAGGACCAGTGCTTTGTATCAGTTTCCGAAGCACAGTTGGACTAGATATTGTCCGTATGTGTAGGAAACACCGTTCTTTTCTTCTGAGCACACTAACATTTCCTGCTGTATTAGAGACTCTAGAAAGCAAGAGCGTGCTTCTTGATCTAATGCAGAGTGTGATCCATGGATGAGAACTATGCTGTGTGTTTCCCTTCAGAAATGGAGTTAAATTCCATGCACTGTGTCTTCCTACAAGCGAAACATCCTTTCAGGTAAGGGCAGTCACTTTTCAGCTCAAACGAACTACATTGTTCTCGAAGCTAACAAGTATCCCATCTTAACTGCTAAGCTTTGTATGTTAGAGGACCAGTGCCTTGTATCAGTTTCAGAAGCAGAGTTGGAGTAGATATGGTCCTTTTGTGTGGGAAACTCCCTTCTTTTGTTCTCAGGACACTCACATATCCTGCTGTCTTAGAGAAAATAGAAAGCAAGAGTTTGCTTCTTGCTCTAAAGTGGAGTGTGATCTATGGAAGAGAACTCTGCAGTGTGTTTCACTTCAGAAATGGAGTTAAATCCCAGGTTCTGAGTCTTTCTACAAGCAAGACTTCGTTTCAGGTAAGGGCAGTCACTTTTCAGCTCAAACGGACTACATTGTTCTCGAATCTCACACGTTGCTCATCTTAACTGACAAGCATTGGATGTTAGAGGACCTGTGGTTTGTTTCAGTTTCAGAAGCAGAGTTGAACTAGATATGGCCTGTATGAGTAGGAAACACTGTTATTTTGTACTGAGCACACTCAAGTTTCCTGCGGTCTTAGAGACTCTAGAAAGCAAGAGCGTGCCTCTTGCTCTAAAGCAGAGTGTTATAAATGGATGAGAACTCTGCTGTGTGTTTCACTTCAGAAATGGAATTGAATCCCAGGCTCTGAGTCTTTCTACAAGCAAGACTTTGTTTCAGGTAAGAGCAGTTACTTTACAGCTCAAATGAACTACATCGTCCTCGAAGCTCACACATTTATAATCTTAACTGACAAGCATCGGATGTTAGAGGACCAGTGCTTTGTATCAGTTTCAGAAGCACAGTTGGACTAGATATTGTCCGTATGTGTAGGAAACACCGTTCTTTTGTTCCCAGCACACTCACGTTTCATGCTGTTTTAGAGTCTCTAGAAAGCAAGAGTGTGCTTCTTGATCTAAAGCAGAGTGTGATACATGGAAGAGAACTATGCTGTGTGTTTCAATTCAGAAATGGAGTTAAATCCCAGGCGCTGTGTCTTCCTAAAAGCAAGACTTCGTTTCAGGTAAGGGCAGTTACTAAGAGCTCAAACGAACTACATTGTTCACGAAGCTCACACGTTTCTCATCTTAACTGACAAGCATTGGATGTTAGAGGACCTGGGGTTTGTTTCAATTTCAGATGCAGAGTTGAACTAGATATGGCCCCTATGTGTAGGAAACACTGTTATTTTGTACTGAGCACAATCAAGTTTCCTGCTGTCTTAGAGACTCTAGAAAGCAAGAGCGTGCTTCTTGCTCTAAAGCAGAGTGTGATCTATGGATGAGAACTCTGCTGTGTGTTTCACTTCAGAAATGGAGTTAAATCCCAGGCTCTGAGTCTTCCTACAAGAAAACTTCGTTTCATGTAAGGGATATTACTTTACAGCTCAAACGAAATACATCGTTCACGAAGCTCACACGTTTCTCTTCTTAACTGACAAGCATTGTATGTTAGAGGACCTGTGGTTTGTTTCAGTTTCAGAAGTAGAGTTGAACTAGATATGGCCCTTATGTGTAGGAAACACCGTTCTTTTGTTCTGAGCACACTCAAGTTTCCTGCTCTATTAGAGTCTCTAGAAAGCAAGAGCGTGCTTCTTGCTCTAAAGCAGAGTGTGATCAATGGATGAGAACTATGCTGTGTGTTTCCCTTCAGAAATGGAGTTAAATTCCATGCACTGTGTCTACTTACAAGCAAAACATCCTTTCAGGTAAGGGCAGTCACTTTTCACCTCAAACGAACTACATCATTCACGAAGCTCACCTTTTCTCATCTTAACTGACAAGCATTGGATGTTAGAGGACCAGTGCTTTGTATCAGTTTCAGAAGCAGAGTTGGACTAGATATGGTCCGTATGTGTAGGAAACTCCGTTCTTTTGTTCTCAGCACACTCACGTTTCCTGCTGTAATAGAGACTCTAGAAAGCTGGAGCGTGCTTCTTGCTCTAAAGCAGAGTGTGATCACTGGATGAGAACTCTGTTGTGTGTTTCACTTCAGAAATGGAGTTAAATCCCAGGTTCTGAGTCTTTCTACAGGCAAGATTTCGTTTCAGGTAAGGGCAGTCACTTTTCAGCTCAAAAGAACTACATTGTTCTCGAAGCTCACACGTTTCTCATCTTAACTGACAAGCATTGGATGTTAGAGGACCTGTGGTTTGTGTCAGTTTCAGAAGCAGAGTGGGACTAAATATGGTCCGTATGTGAAGGAAACACCGTTCTTTTGTTCTGAGCACACTCAGGTTTCCTGCTGTATTAGAGACTCTATAAAGCAAGAGCGTGATTCTTGTTCTAAAGCAGAGGCAGTTACTTTACAGCTCAAACGAACTACATCGTTCACGAAGCTCACAAGTTTCTCTTCTTAACTGAAAAGCATTGGATGTTAGAGGACCTGTGGTTTGTTTCAGTTTCAGAATCACAGTTGACCTAGATATGGTCCGTATGTGTAAGAAACACCGTTCCTTTCTTCTGAGCACACTCACGTTTCCTGCTGTATTAGAGACTCTAGAAATCAAGAGCATGCTTCTTGCTCTAAAGCAGAGTGTGATCCATGGATGAGAACTATGCTGTGTGTTTCCCTTCAGAAATGGAGTTAAATCCCGGGCGCTGTGTCTTCCTACAAGCGAAACATCCTTTCAGGTAAGGGCAGTCACTTTTAAGCTCAAACGAACTACATCGTTCACGAAGCTCACCTTTTCTCTTCTTGACTAACAATCATTGGATGTTAGAGGACCAGTGCTTTGTATCATTTTCAGAAGCAGAGTTGGAGTAGATATGGTCCTTTTGTGTAGGAAACTCCCTTCTTTTGTTCTCAGGACACTCACATATCCTGCTGTCTTAGAGAAAATAGAAAGCAAGAGCTTGCTTCTTGCTCTAAAGCGGAGTGTGATCTATGGAAGAGAACTCTGCAGTGTGTTTCACTTCAGAAATGGAGTTAAATCCCAGGTTCTGAGTCTTTCTACAAGCAAGACTTCGTTTCAGGTAAGGGCAGTCACTTTTCAGCTCAAACGGACTACATTGTTCTCGAATCTCACACGTTGCTCATCTTAACTGACAAGCATTGGATGTTAGAGGACCTGTGGTTTGTTTCAGTTTCAGAAGCAGAGTTGAACTAGATATGGCCTGTATGAGTAGGAAACACTGTTATTTTGTACTGAGCACACTCAAGTTTCCTGCGGTCTTAGAGACTCTAGAAAGCAAGAGCGTGCCTCTTGCTCTAAAGCAGAGTGTTATAAATGGATGAGAACTCTGCTGTGTGTTTCACTTCAGAAATGGAATTGAATCCCAGGCTCTGAGTCTTTCTACAAGGAAGACTTGGTTTCAGGTAAGAGCAGTTACTTTACAGCTCAAATGAACTACATCGTCCTCGAAGCTCACACATTTATAATCTTAACTGACAAGCATCGGATGTTAGAGGACCAGTGCTTTGTATCAGTTTCAGAAGCACAGTTGGACTAGATATTGTCTGTATGTGTAGGAAACACCGTTCTTTTGTTCCCAGCACACTCATGTTTCATGCTGTTTTAGAGTCTCTAGAAAGCAAGAGTGTGCTTCTTGATCTAAAGCAGAGTGTGATACATGGAAGAGAACTATGCTGTGTGTTTCAATTCAGAAATGGAGTTAAATCCCAGGCGCTGTGTCTTCCTAAAAGCAAGACTTCGTTTCAGGTAAGGGCAGTTACTAAGAGCTCAAACGAACTACATTGTTCACGAAGCTCACACGTTTCTCATCTTAACTGACAAGCATTGGATGTTAGAGGACCTGTGGTTTGTTTCAATTTCAGATGCAGAGTTGAACTAGATATGGCCCCTATGTGTAGGAAACACTGTTATTTTGTACTGAGCACAATCAAGTTTCCTGCTGTCTTAGAGACTCTAGAAAGCAAGAGCGTGCTTCTTGCTCTAAAGCAGAGTGTGATCAATGGAAGAGAACTATGCTGTGTGTTTCCCTTCAGAAATGGAGTTAAATTCCATGCACTGTGTCTACTTACAAGCAAAACATCCTTTCAGGTAAGGGCAGTCACTTTTCACCTCAAACGAACTACATCATTCACGAAGCTCACCTTTTCTCATTTTAACTGACAAGCATTGGATGTTAGAGGACCAGTGCTTTGTATCAGTTTCAGAAGCAGAGTTGGACTAGATATGGTCCGTATGTGTAGGAAACTCCGTTCTTTTGTTCTCAGCACACTCACGTTTCCTGCTGTAATAGAGACTCTAGAAAGCTGGAGCGTGCTTCTTGCTCTAAAGCAGAGTGTGATCACTGGATGAGAACTCTGTTGTGTGTTTCACTTCAGAAATGGAGTTAAATCCCAGGTTCTGAGTCTTTCTACAGGCAAGATTTCGTTTCAGGTAAGGGCAGTCACTTTTCAGCTCAAACGAACTACATTGTTCTCGAAGCTCACACGTTTCTCATCTTAACTGACAAGCATTGGATGTTAGAGGACCTGTGGTTTGTGTCAGTTTCAGAAGCAGAGTGGGACTAAATATGGTCCGTATGTGAAGGAAACACCGTTCTTTTGTTCTGAGCACACTTAAGTTTCCTGCTGTATTAGAGACTCTATAAAGCAAGAGCGTGATTCTTGTTCTAAAGCAGAGGCAGTTACTTTACAGCTCAAACGAACTACATCGTTCACGAAGCTCACAAGTTTCTCTTCTTAACTGAAAACCATTGGATGTTAGAGGACCTGTGGTTTGTTTCAGTTTCAGAATCACAGTTGACCTAGATATGGTCCGTATGTGAAAGAAACACCGTTCCTTTCTTCTGAGCACACTCACGTTTCCTGCTGTATTAGAGACTCTAGAAATCAAGAGCATGCTTCTTGCTCTAAAGCAGAGTGTGATCCATGGATGAGAACTATGCTGTGTGTTTCCCTTCAGAAATGGAGTTAAATCCCGGGCGCTGTGTCTTCCTACAAGCAAGACTTCGTTTCAGGTAAGGGCAGTCACTTTTCAGCTCAAATGAACTACATCGTCCTCGAAGCTCACACATTTATAATCTTAACTGACAAGCATCGGATGTTAGAGGACCAGTGCTTTGTATCAGTTTCAGAAGCACAGTTGGACTAGATATTGTCCGTATATGTAGGAAACACCGTTCTTTTCTTCTGAGCACACTAACGTTTCCTGCTGTATTAGAGACTCTAGAATGCAAGAGCGTGCTTCTTGATCTAATGCAGAGTGTGATACATGGAAGAGAACTATGCTGTGTGTTTCACTTCAGAAATGGAGTTAAATCCCAGGCGCTGTGTCTTCCTACAAGCAAGACTTCGTTTCAGGTAAGGGCAGTTACTAAGAGCTCAAACGAACTACATTGTTCACGAAGCTCACACGTTTCTCATCTTAACTGACAAGCATTGGATGTTAGAGGACCTGTGGTTTGTTTCAATTTCAGATGCAGAGTTGAACTAGATATGGCCCTTATGTGTAGGAAACACTGTTCTTTTCTTCTGAGCACACTCAAGTTTCCTGCTGTATTAGAGTCTCTAGAAAGCAAAAGCATGCTTCCTGCTCTAAAGCAGAGTGTGATCAATGGATGAGAACTATGCTGTGTGTTTCCCTTCTAAAATGGAGTTAAATTACATGCACTATGTCTTCCTACAAGCGAACCATCCTTTCAGGTAAGGGCAGTCACTTTTCAGCTCAAACGAATTACATCGTTCACGAAGCTCACCTTTTCTCATCTTGACTAACAATCATTGGATGTTAGAGGACCAGTGCTTTGTATCAGTTTCAGAAGCAGAGTTGGACTAGATATGATCCGTATGTGTAGGAAACTCCGTTCTTTTGTTCTCAGCACACTCACTTTTCCTGCTGTAATAGAGACTCTAGAAAGCTAGAGTGTGCTTCTTGCTCTAAAGCAGAGTGTGATCAATGGATGAGAACTCTGTTGTGTGTTTCACTTCAGAAATGGAGTTAAATCCCAGGTTCTGAGTCTTTCTACAGACAAGATTTCGTTTCAGGAAAGGGCAGTCACTTTTCAGCTCAAACGAACTACATTGTTCTCGAAGCTCACACGTTTCTCATCTTAACTGACAAGCATTGGTTGTTAGAGGACCTGTGGTTTGTGTCAGTTTCAGAAGCAGAGTGGGACTAAATATGGTCCGTATGTGAAGGAAACACCGTTCTTTTGTTCTGAGCACACTCAGGTTTCCTGCTGTATTAGAGACTCTATAAAGCAAGAGCGTGCTTCTTGTTCTAAAGCAGAGGCAGTTACTTTACAGCTCAAACGAACTACATCGTTCACGAAGCTCACAAGTTTCTCTTCTTAACTGAAAAGCATTGGATGTTAGAGGACCTGTGGTTTGTTTCAGTTTCAGAATCACAGTTGACCTAGATATGGTCCGTATGTGTAAGAAACACCGTTCTTTTCTTCTGAGCACACTCACGTTTCCTGCTGTATTAGAGACTCTAGAAATCAAGAGCATGCTTCTTGCTCTAAAGCAGAGTGTGATCCATGGATGAGAACTATGCTGTGTGTTTCCCTTCAGAAATGGAGTTAAATCCCGGGCGCTGTGTCTTCCTACAAGCAAGACTTCGTTTCAGGTAAGGGCAGTCACTTTTCAGCTCAAACGACCTACATCGTTCTCGAAGCTAACAAGTATCCCATCTTAACTGCTAAGCTTTGGATGTTAGAGGACCAGTGCCTTGTATCAGTTTCAGAAGCAGAGTTGGAGTAGATATGGTCCTTTTGTGTAGGAAACTCCCTTCTTTTGTTCTCAGGACACTCACATATCCTGCTGTCTTAGAGAAAATAGAAAGCAAGAGCTTGCTTCTTGCTCTAAAGCGGAGTGTGATCTATGGAAGAGAACTCTGCAGTGTGTTTCACTTCAGAAATGGAGTTAAATCCCAGGTTCTGAGTCTTTCTACAAGCAAGACTTCGTTTCAGGTAAGGCCGGTCACTTTTCAGCTCAAACGGACTACATTGTTCTCGAAGCTCACACGTTGCTCATCTTAACTGACAAGCATTGGATGTTAGAGGACCTGTGGTTTGTGTCAGTTTCAGGAGCAGAGTGGGACTAAATATGGTCCGTATGTGTAGGAAACACCGTTCTTTTGTTCTGAGCATACTCAGGTTTCCTGCTGTATTAGGGACCCTAGAAAGCAAGAGCGTGCTTCTTGCTCTAAAGCAGAGAGTGAACAATGGATGAGATCTCTGCTGTGTGTTTTCCTTCAGAAATGGAGTTAAAGCCCAGGCTCTTAGTCTTCCTATAAGGAATACTTTGTCTCAAGTAAGGGCAGTTACTTTACAGCTCAAACGAACTACATCGTTCACGAAGCTCACACGTTTCTCTTCTTAACTGACAAGCATTGGATGTTAGAGGACCTGTGGTTTGGTTCAGTTTCAGAATCACAGTTGACCTAGATATGGTCTGTATGTGTAAGAAACACCGTTCTTTTCTACTGAGCACACTCACGTTTCCTGCTGTATTAGAGAGTCTAGAAATCAAGAGCGTGCTTCTTGCTCTAAAGCAGAGTGTGATCCATGGATGAGAACTATGCTGTGTGTTTCCCTTCAGAAATGGAGTTAAATGCCAGGCGCTGTGTCTTCCTAAATACAAGACTTCGTTTCAGGTAAGGGCAGTCACTTTTAAGCTCAAACAAACTACATCATTCTCGAATCTCACACGTTGCTCATCTTAACTGACAAGCATTGGATGTTAGAGGACCTGTGGTTTGTTTCAGTTTCAGAAGCAGAGTTGAAGTGTTTATGGCCTGTATGTGAAGGAAACACTGTTATTTTGTACTGAGCACACTCATGTTTCCTGCGGTCTTAGAGACTCTAGAAAGCAAGAGCGTGCCTCTTGCCTTAAAGCAGAGTGTTATACATGGATGCGAACTCTGCTGCGTGTTTCACTTCAGAAATGGAATTGAATCCCATGCTCTGAGTCTTTCTACAAGCAAGACTTGGTATCAGGTAAGGGCAGTTACTTTACAGCTCAAATGAACTACATTGTCCTCGAAGCTCACACATTTATAATCTTAACTGACAAGCATCGGATGTTAGAGAACCAGTGCTTTGTATCAGTTTCAGAAGCACAGTTGGACTAGATATGGTCCGTATGTTTAGGAAACACCGTTCTTTTGTTCCCAGCACACTCACGTTTCCTGCTGTTTTAGAGTCTCTAGAAAGCAAGAGCGTGCTTCTTGCTCTAAAGCAGAGTGTGATCTATATATGAGAACTCTGTTGTATGTTTCACTTCAGAAATGGAGTTAAATCCCAGGCGCTGTGTCTTCCTACAAGCAAGACTTCGTTTCAGGTAAGGGCAGTTACTAACAGCTCAAATGAACTACATTGTTCACGAAGCTCACACGTTTCTCATCTTAACTGACAAGCATTGGATGTTAGAGGACCTGTGGTTTGTTTCAATTTCAGATGCAGAGGTGAACTAGATATGGCCCCTATGTGTAGGAAACACTGTTATTTTGTACTGAGCACAATCAAGTTTCCTGCTGTCTTAGAGACTCTAGAAAGCAAGAGCGTGCTTCTTGCTCTAAAGCAGAGTGTGATCTATGGATGAGAACTCTGCTGTGTGTTTCCCTTCAGAAATGGAGTTAAAGCCGAGGCTCTGAGTCTTCCTACAAGGAATAATTCGTTTCAAGAAAGGGCAATTACTTTATAGCTCAAACGAACTACATCGTTCACGAAGCTCACACATTACTCATCTTAACTGACAAGCATTGGATGTTAGAGCACCTGTGGTTTGTTTCAGTTTCAGAAGCAGATTTGCACTAGATATGGTCCATATGTGTAGGAAACACTGTTCTTTTGTTCTGAGCACACTCATGTTTCCAGCTGTGTTAGAGTCTCTAGAAAGCAAGAGCGTGCTTCTTGCTCTAAAGCAGAGTGTTATACATGGATGAGAACTCTGCTGTGTGTTTCACTTCAGAAATGGAATTGAATCCCATGCTCTGAGTCTTTCTCCAAGCAAGACTTGGTTTCAGGTAAGGGCAGTTACTTTACAGCTAAAATGAACTACATCGTCCTCGAAGCTCACACATTTATAATCATAACTGACAAGCATCGGATGTTAGAGGACCTGTGGTTTGTTTCAATTTCAGATGCAGAGTTGAACTAGATATGGCCCCTATGTGTAGGAAACACTGTTATTTTGTACTGAGCACAATCAAGTTTCCTACTGTCTTAGAGACTCTAGAAAGCAAGAGAGTGCTTCTTGCTCTAAAGCAGAGTGTGATCAATGGATGGGAACTCTGCTGTGTGTTTCACTTCAGAAATGGAGTTAAATCCCAGGCTCTGAGTATTCCTACAAGAAAACTTCGTTTCATGTAAGGGAAGTTACTTTACAGCTCAAATGAACTACATCGTTCACGAAGCTCACACGTTTCTCTTCTTAACTGACAAGCATTGTATGTTAGAGGACCTGTGGTTTGTTTCAGTTTTAGAGGTAGAGTTGAACTAGATATGGCCCTTATGTGTAGGAAACACTGTTCTTTTCTTCTGAGCACACTCAAGTTTGCTGCTGTATTAGAGTCTCTAGAAAGCAAGAGCGTGCTTCTTGCTCTAAAGCAGAGTGTGATCAATGGATGAGAACTATGCTGTGTGTTTCACTTCAGAAATGGATTTAAATTCCATGCACTGTGTCTTCCTAAAAGCAAAACATCCTTTCAGGTAAGGGCAGTCACTTTTCAGCTCAAACGAACTACATCGTTCACGAAGCTCACTTTTTCTCATCTTAACTGACAAGCATTGGATGTTAGAGGACCAGTGCTTTGTATCAGTTTCAGAAGCAGAGTTGGACTAGATATGGTCCGTGTGTGTAGGAAACACTCTTCTTTTGTTCTCAGGACACTCACCTTTCCTGCTGTCTTAGAGAAAATAGAAAGCAAGAGCGTGCTTCTTGCTCTAAAGCAGAGTGTGATCTATGGATGAGAACTCTGCTGTGTGTTTCACTTCAGAAATGGAGTTAAATCCCAGGCTCTGAGTCTTCCTACAAGAAAACTTCGTTTCAGGTAAGGGAAGTTACTTTACAGCTCAAACGAACTACATTGTTCATGAAGCTCTCACGTTTCTAATCTTAACTGACAAGCATTGTATGTTAGAGGACCTGTGGTTTGTTTCAGTTTCAGAAGTAGAGTTGAACTAGATATGGCTCTTATGTGTAGGAAACACTGTTCTTTTCTTCTGAGCACACTCATGTTACCTGCTGTAATAGAGACTCTAGAAAGCTAGAGCGTGCTTCTTGCTCTAAAGCAGAGTGTGATCAATGGATGAGAACTCTGCTGTGTGTTTCCCTTCAGAAATGGAGTTAAAGCCGAGGCTCTGAGTCTTCCTACAAGGAATAATTCGTTTCAAGTAAGGGCAGTTACTTTGCAGCTCAAACGAACTACATCGTTCACGAAGCTCACACATTACTCATCTTAACTGACAAGCATTGGATGTTAGAGCACCTGTGGTTTGTTCCAGTTTCAGAAGCAGATTTGCACTAGATATGGTCCATATGTGTAGGAAACACTGTTCTTTTGTTCTGAGCACACTCATGTTTCCAGCTGCCTTAGAGTCTCTAGAAAGCAAGAGCGTGCTTCTTGCTCTAAAGCAGAGTGTTATACATGGATGAGAACTCTGCTGTGTGTTTCACTTCAGAAATGGAATTGAATCCCATGCTCTGAGTCTTTCTCAAAGCAAGACTTGGTTTCAGGTAAGGGCAGTTACTTTACAGCTAAAATGAACTACATCGTCCTCGAAGCTCACACATTTATAATCATAACTGACAAGCATCGGATGTTAGAGGACCTGTGGTTTGATTCAATTTTAGATGCAGAGTTTAACTAGATATGGCCCCTATGTGTAGGAAACACTGTTATTTTGTACTGAACACAATCAAGTTTCCTACTGTCTTAGAGAACTAGAAAGCAAGAGAGTGCTTCTTGCTCTAAAGCAGAGTGTGATCTATGGATGGGAACTCTGCTGTGTGTTTCACTTCAGAAATGGAGTTAAATCCCAGGCTCTGAGTATTCCTACAAGAAAACTTCGTTTCATGTAAGGGAAGTTACTTTACAGCTCAAACGAACTACATCGTTCACGAAGCTCACACGTTTCTCTTCTTAACTGACAAGCATTGTATGTTAGAGGACCTGTGGTTTGTTTCAGTTTTAGAGGTAGAGTTGAACTAGATATGGCCCTTATGTGTAGGAAATACTGTTCTTTTCTTCTGAGTACACTCAAGTTTCCTGCTGTATTAGAGTCTCTAGAAAGCAAGAGCGTGCTTCTTGCTCTAAAGCAGAGTGTGATCAATGGATGAGAACTATGCTGTGTGTTTCCCTTCAGAAATGGAGTTAAATTCCATGCACTGTGTCTTCCTACAAGCAATACATCCTTTCAGGTAAGGGCAGTCACTTTTCAGCTCAAACGAACTACATCGTTCACGAAGCTCACCTTTTCTCATCTTAACTGACAAGCATTGGATGTTAGAGGACCAGTGCTTTGTATCAGTTTCAGAAGCAGAGTTGGACTAGATATGGTCCGTGTGTGTAGAAACACTCTTCTTTTGTTCTCAGGACACTCACCTTTCCTGCTGTCTTAGAGAAAATAGAAAGCAATAGCGTGCTTCTTGCTCTAAAGCAGAGAGTGATCTATGGATGGGAACTCTGCTGTGTGTTTCACTTCAGAAATGGAGTTAAAGCCCAGGCTCTGAGTCTTCCTACAAGCAAGACTTCGTTTCAAGTAAGGGCAGTTACTTTACAGCTCAAACGAACTACATCGTTCAGGAAGCTCACACGTTTCTCATCTTAACTGACAAACATTGGATGTTAGAGGACCTGTGGTTTGTTTCAGTTTCAGAATCACAGTTGACCTAGATATGGTTCGTATGTGTAAGAAACACCATTCTTTTCTTCTGAGCACACTCACGTTTCCTGCTGTATTAGAGACTCTAGAAATCAAGAGCGTGCTTCTTGTTCTAAAGCAGAGTGTGATCCGTGGATGAGAACTATGCTGTGTGTTTCCCTTCAGAAATGGAGTTAAATCCCAGGCGCTGTGTCTTCCTACATGCAAGACTTCGTTTCAGGTAAGGGCAGTCACTTTTCAGCTCAAACGAACTACATCGTTCACGAAGCTAACAAGTTTCCCATCGTAACTGACAAGCTTTGGATGTTAGAGGACCAGTGCTTTGTATCAGTTTCAGAAGCAGAGTTGGACTAGATATGGTCCGTGTGTGTAGGAAACACTCTTCTTTTGTTCTCAGGACACTCAACTTTCCTGCTGTCTTAGAGAAAATAGAAAGCAAGAGCGTGCTTCTTGCTCTAAAGCAGAGTGTGATCTATGGATGAGAACTCTGCTGTGTGTTTCACTTCAGAAATGGAGTTAAATCCCAGGCTCTGAGTCTTCCTACAAGAAAGACTTCGTTTCAGGTAAGGGCAGTTACTTTACAGCTCAAATGAACTACATCGTTCACGAAGCTCAAACGTTTCTCTTCTTAACTGACAAGCATTGGATGTTGGAGCACCTGTGGTTTGTTTCAGTTTCAGAAGCAGATTTGAACTAGATATGGTTCATATGTGTAGGAAACACCGTTCTTTTGTTCTGAGCACACTCAAGTTTCCTGCTGTCTTAGAGTCTCTAGAAAGCAAGAGCGTGCTTCTTTCTCTAAAGCAGAGTGTGATCTATATATGAGAACTCTGCTGTGTGTATTACTTCAGAAATGGAGTTAAATCCCAGTCTCTGAGTCTTCCTACAAGCAAGACTTCGTTTCAAGTAAGGGCAGTTACTTTACAGCTCAAACGAACTACATCGTTCAGGAAGCTCACACGTTTCTCTTCTTAACTGACAAGCATTGGATGTTGGAGCACCTGTGGTTTGTTTCAGTTTCAGAAGCAGAGTTGGACTAGATATGGTCCGTATGTGTAGGAAACTCCGTTCTTTTGTTCTCAGCACACTCACGTTTCCTGCTGTAATAGAGACTCTAGAAAGCTGGAGCGTGCTTCTTGCTCTAAAGCAGAGTGTGATCACTGGATGAGAACTCTGTTGTGTGTTTCACTTCAGAAATGGAGTTAAATCCCAGGCTCTGAGTCTTCCTACAAGAAAACTTCGTTTCAGGTAAGGGAAGTTACTTTACAGCTCAAACGAACTACATTGTTCATGAAGCTCTCACGTTTCTAATCTTAACTGACAAGCATTGTATGTTAGAGGACCTGTGGTTTGTTTCAGTTTCAGAAGTAGAGTTGAACTAGATATGGCTCTTATGTGTAGGAAACACTGTTCTTTTCTTCTGAGCACACTCATGTTACCTGCTGTAATAGAGACTCTAGAAAGCTAGAGCGTGCTTCTTGCTCTAAAGCAGAGTGTGATCAATGGATGAGAACTCTGCTGTGTGTTTCCCTTCAGAAATGGAGTTAAAGCCGAGGCTCTGAGTCTTCCTACAAGGAATAATTCGTTTCAAGTAAGGGCAGTTACTTTGCAGCTCAAACGAACTACATCGTTCACGAAGCTCACACATTACTCATCTTAACTGACAAGCATTGGATGTTAGAGCACCTGTGGTTTGTTCCAGTTTCAGAAGCAGATTTGCACTAGATATGGTCCATATGTGTAGGAAACACTGTTCTTTTGTTCTGAGCACACTCATGTTTCCAGCTGCCTTAGAGTCTCTAGAAAGCAAGAGCGTGCTTCTTGCTCTAAAGCAGAGTGTTATACATGGATGAGAACTCTGCTGTGTGTTTCACTTCAGAAATGGAATTGAATCCCATGCTCTGAGTCTTTCTCAAAGCAAGACTTGGTTTCAGGTAAGGGCAGTTACTTTACAGCTAAAATGAACTACATCGTCCTCGAAGCTCACACATTTATAATCATAACTGACAAGCATCGGATGTTAGAGGACCTGTGGTTTGATTCAATTTTAGATGCAGAGTTTAACTAGATATGGCCCCTATGTGTAGGAAACACTGTTATTTTGTACTGAACACAATCAAGTTTCCTACTGTCTTAGAGAACTAGAAAGCAAGAGAGTGCTTCTTGCTCTAAAGCAGAGTGTGATCTATGGATGGGAACTCTGCTGTGTGTTTCACTTCAGAAATGGAGTTAAATCCCAGGCTCTGAGTATTCCTACAAGAAAACTTCGTTTCATGTAAGGGAAGTTACTTTACAGCTCAAACGAACTACATCGTTCACGAAGCTCACACGTTTCTCTTCTTAACTGACAAGCATTGTATGTTAGAGGACCTGTGGTTTGTTTCAGTTTTAGAGGTAGAGTTGAACTAGATATGGCCCTTATGTGTAGGAAATACTGTTCTTTTCTTCTGAGTACACTCAAGTTTCCTGCTGTATTAGAGTCTCTAGAAAGCAAGAGCGTGCTTCTTGCTCTAAAGCAGAGTGTGATCAATGGATGAGAACTATGCTGTGTGTTTCCCTTCAGAAATGGAGTTAAATTCCATGCACTGTGTCTTCCTACAAGCAATACATCCTTTCAGGTAAGGGCAGTCACTTTTCAGCTCAAACGAACTACATCGTTCACGAAGCTCACCTTTTCTCATCTTAACTGACAAGCATTGGATGTTAGAGGACCAGTGCTTTGTATCAGTTTCAGAAGCAGAGTTGGACTAGATATGGTCCGTGTGTGTAGAAACACTCTTCTTTTGTTCTCAGGACACTCACCTTTCCTGCTGTCTTAGAGAAAATAGAAAGCAATAGCGTGCTTCTTGCTCTAAAGCAGAGAGTGATCTATGGATGGGAACTCTGCTGTGTGTTTCACTTCAGAAATGGAGTTAAAGCCCAGGCTCTGAGTCTTCCTACAAGCAAGACTTCGTTTCAAGTAAGGGCAGTTACTTTACAGCTCAAACGAACTACATCGTTCAGGAAGCTCACACGTTTCTCATCTTAACTGACAAACATTGGATGTTAGAGGACCTGTGGTTTGTTTCAGTTTCAGAATCACAGTTGACCTAGATATGGTTCGTATGTGTAAGAAACACCATTCTTTTCTTCTGAGCACACTCACGTTTCCTGCTGTATTAGAGACTCTAGAAATCAAGAGCGTGCTTCTTGTTCTAAAGCAGAGTGTGATCCGTGGATGAGAACTATGCTGTGTGTTTCCCTTCAGAAATGGAGTTAAATCCCAGGCGCTGTGTCTTCCTACATGCAAGACTTCGTTTCAGGTAAGGGCAGTCACTTTTCAGCTCAAACGAACTACATCGTTCACGAAGCTAACAAGTTTCCCATCGTAACTGACAAGCTTTGGATGTTAGAGGACCAGTGCTTTGTATCAGTTTCAGAAGCAGAGTTGGACTAGATATGGTCCGTGTGTGTAGGAAACACTCTTCTTTTGTTCTCAGGACACTCAACTTTCCTGCTGTCTTAGAGAAAATAGAAAGCAAGAGCGTGCTTCTTGCTCTAAAGCAGAGTGTGATCTATGGATGAGAACTCTGCTGTGTGTTTCACTTCAGAAATGGAGTTAAATCCCAGGCTCTGAGTCTTCCTACAAGAAAGACTTCGTTTCAGGTAAGGGCAGTTACTTTACAGCTCAAATGAACTACATCGTTCACGAAGCTCAAACGTTTCTCTTCTTAACTGACAAGCATTGGATGTTGGAGCACCTGTGGTTTGTTTCAGTTTCAGAAGCAGATTTGAACTAGATATGGTTCATATGTGTAGGAAACACCGTTCTTTTGTTCTGAGCACACTCAAGTTTCCTGCTGTCTTAGAGTCTCTAGAAAGCAAGAGCGTGCTTCTTTCTCTAAAGCAGAGTGTGATCTATATATGAGAACTCTGCTGTGTGTATTACTTCAGAAATGGAGTTAAATCCCAGTCTCTGAGTCTTCCTACAAGCAAGACTTCGTTTCAAGTAAGGGCAGTTACTTTACAGCTCAAACGAACTACATCGTTCAGGAAGCTCACACGTTTCTCTTCTTAACTGACAAGCATTGGATGTTGGAGCACCTGTGGTTTGTTTCAGTTTCAGAAGCAGAGTTGGACTAGATATGGTCCGTATGTGTAGGAAACTCCGTTCTTTTGTTCTCAGCACACTCACGTTTCCTGCTGTAATAGAGACTCTAGAAAGCTGGAGCGTGCTTCTTGCTCTAAAGCAGAGTGTGATCACTGGATGAGAACTCTGTTGTGTGTTTCACTTCAGAAATGGAGTTAAATCCCAGGTTCTGAGTCTTTCTACAGGCAAGATTTCGTTTCAGGTAAGGGCAGTCACTTTTCAGCTCAAACGAACTACATTGTTCTCGAAGCTCACACGTTTCTCATCTTAACTGACAAGCATTGGATGTTAGAGGACCTGTGGTTTGTGTCAGTTTCAGAAGCAGAGTGGGACTAAATATGGTCCGTATGTGAAGGAAACACCGTTCTTTTGTTCTGAGCACACTTAAGTTTCCTGCTGTATTAGAGACTCTATAAAGCAAGAGCGTGATTCTTGTTCTAAAGCAGAGGCAGTTACTTTACAGCTCAAACGAACTACATCGTTCACGAAGCTCACAAGTTTCTCTTCTTAACTGAAAACCATTGGATGTTAGAGGACCTGTGGTTTGTTTCAGTTTCAGAATCACAGTTGACCTAGATATGGTCCGTATGTGAAAGAAACACCGTTCCTTTCTTCTGAGCACACTCACGTTTCCTGCTGTATTAGAGACTCTAGAAATCAAGAGCATGCTTCTTGCTCTAAAGCAGAGTGTGATCCATGGATGAGAACTATGCTGTGTGTTTCCCTTCAGAAATGGAGTTAAATCCCGGGCGCTGTGTCTTCCTACAAGCAAGACTTCGTTTCAGGTAAGGGCAGTCACTTTTCAGCTCAAATGAACTACATCGTCCTCGAAGCTCACACATTTATAATCTTAACTGACAAGCATCGGATGTTAGAGGACCAGTGCTTTGTATCAGTTTCAGAAGCACAGTTGGACTAGATATTGTCCGTATGTGTAGGAAACACCGTTCTTTTCTTCTGAGCACACTAACGTTTCCTGCTGTATTAGAGACTCTAGAATGCAAGAGCGTGCTTCTTGATCTAATGCAGAGTGTGATACATGGAAGAGAACTATGCTGTGTGTTTCACTTCAGAAATGGAGTTAAATCCCAGGCGCTGTGTCTTCCTACAAGCAAGACTTCGTTTCAGGTAAGGGCAGTTACTAAGAGCTCAAACGAACTACATTGTTCACGAAGCTCACACGTTTCTCATCTTAACTGACAAGCATTGGATGTTAGAGGACCTGTGGTTTGTTTCAATTTCAGATGCAGAGTTGAACTAGATATGGCCCTTATGTGTAGGAAACACTGTTCTTTTCTTCTGAGCACACTCAAGTTTCCTGCTGTATTAGAGTCTCTAGAAAGCAAAAGCATGCTTCCTGCTCTAAAGCAGAGTGTGATCAATGGATGAGAACTATGCTGTGTGTTTCCCTTCTAAAATGGAGTTAAATTACATGCACTATGTCTTCCTACAAGCGAACCATCCTTTCAGGTAAGGGCAGTCACTTTTCAGCTCAAACGAATTACATCGTTCACGAAGCTCACCTTTTCTCATCTTGACTAACAATCATTGGATGTTAGAGGACCAGTGCTTTGTATCAGTTTCAGAAGCAGAGTTGGACTAGATATGATCCGTATGTGTAGGAAACTCCGTTCTTTTGTTCTCAGCACACTCACTTTTCCTGCTGTAATAGAGACTCTAGAAAGCTAGAGTGTGCTTCTTGCTCTAAAGCAGAGTGTGATCAATGGATGAGAACTCTGTTGTGTGTTTCACTTCAGAAATGGAGTTAAATCCCAGGTTCTGAGTCTTTCTACAGACAAGATTTCGTTTCAGGAAAGGGCAGTCACTTTTCAGCTCAAACGAACTACATTGTTCTCGAAGCTCACACGTTTCTCATCTTAACTGACAAGCATTGGTTGTTAGAGGACCTGTGGTTTGTGTCAGTTTCAGAAGCAGAGTGGGACTAAATATGGTCCGTATGTGAAGGAAACACCGTTCTTTTGTTCTGAGCACACTCAGGTTTCCTGCTGTATTAGAGACTCTATAAAGCAAGAGCGTGCTTCTTGTTCTAAAGCAGAGGCAGTTACTTTACAGCTCAAACGAACTACATCGTTCACGAAGCTCACAAGTTTCTCTTCTTAACTGAAAAGCATTGGATGTTAGAGGACCTGTGGTTTGTTTCAGTTTCAGAATCACAGTTGACCTAGATATGGTCCGTATGTGTAAGAAACACCGTTCTTTTCTTCTGAGCACACTCACGTTTCCTGCTGTATTAGAGACTCTAGAAATCAAGAGCATGCTTCTTGCTCTAAAGCAGAGTGTGATCCATGGATGAGAACTATGCTGTGTGTTTCCCTTCAGAAATGGAGTTAAATCCCGGGCGCTGTGTCTTCCTACAAGCAAGACTTCGTTTCAGGTAAGGGCAGTCACTTTTCAGCTCAAACGACCTACATCGTTCTCGAAGCTAACAAGTATCCCATCTTAACTGCTAAGCTTTGGATGTTAGAGGACCAGTGCCTTGTATCAGTTTCAGAAGCAGAGTTGGAGTAGATATGGTCGTTTTGTGTAGGAAACTCCCTTCTTTTGTTCTCAGGACACTCACATATCCTGCTGTCTTAGAGAAAATAGAAAGCAAGAGCTTGCTTCTTGCTCTAAAGCGGAGTGTGATCTATGGAAGAGAACTCTGCAGTGTGTTTCACTTCAGAAATGGAGTTAAATCCCAGGTTCTGAGTCTTTCTACAAGCAAGACTTCGTTTCAGGTAAGGCCGGTCACTTTTCAGCTCAAACGGACTACATTGTTCTCGAAGCTCACACGTTGCTCATCTTAACTGACAAGCATTGGATGTTAGAGGACCTGTGGTTTGTGTCAGTTTCAGGAGCAGAGTGGGACTAAATATGGTCCGTATGTGTAGGAAACACCGTTCTTTTGTTCTGAGCATACTCAGGTTTCCTGCTGTATTAGGGACCCTAGAAAGCAAGAGCGTGCTTCTTGCTCTAAAGCAGAGAGTGAACAATGGATGAGATCTCTGCTGTGTGTTTTCCTTCAGAAATGGAGTTAAAGCCCAGGCTCTTAGTCTTCCTATAAGGAATACTTTGTCTCAAGTAAGGGCAGTTACTTTACAGCTCAAACGAACTACATCGTTCACGAAGCTCACACGTTTCTCTTCTTAACTGACAAGCATTGGATGTTAGAGGACCTGTGGTTTGGTTCAGTTTCAGAATCACAGTTGACCTAGATATGGTCTGTATGTGTAAGAAACACCGTTCTTTTCTACTGAGCACACTCACGTTTCCTGCTGTATTAGAGAGTCTAGAAATCAAGAGCGTGCTTCTTGCTCTAAAGCAGAGTGTGATCCATGGATGAGAACTATGCTGTGTGTTTCCCTTCAGAAATGGAGTTAAATGCCAGGCGCTGTGTCTTCCTAAATACAAGACTTCGTTTCAGGTAAGGGCAGTCACTTTTAAGCTCAAACGAACTACATCATTCTCGAATCTCACACGTTGCTCATCTTAACTGACAAGCATTGGATGTTAGAGGACCTGTGGTTTGTTTCAGTTTCAGAAGCAGAGTTGAAGTGTTTATGGCCTGTATGTGAAGGAAACACTGTTATTTTGTACTGAGCACACTCATGTTTCCTGCGGTCTTAGAGACTCTAGAAAGCAAGAGCGTGCCTCTTGCCTTAAAGCAGAGTGTTATACATGGATGCGAACTCTGCTGCGTGTTTCACTTCAGAAATGGAATTGAATCCCATGCTCTGAGTCTTTCTACAAGCAAGACTTGGTATCAGGTAAGGGCAGTTACTTTACAGCTCAAATGAACTACATTGTCCTCGAAGCTCACACATTTATAATCTTAACTGACAAGCATCGGATGTTAGAGAACCAGTGCTTTGTATCAGTTTCAGAAGCACAGTTGGACTAGATATGGTCCGTATGTTTAGGAAACACCGTTCTTTTGTTCCCAGCACACTCACGTTTCCTGCTGTTTTAGAGTCTCTAGAAAGCAAGAGCGTGCTTCTTGCTCTAAAGCAGAGTGTGATCTATATATGAGAACTCTGTTGTATGTTTCACTTCAGAAATGGAGTTAAATCCCAGGCGCTGTGTCTTCCTACAAGCAAGACTTCGTTTCAGGTAAGGGCAGTTACTAACAGCTCAAATGAACTACATTGTTCACGAAGCTCACACGTTTCTCATCTTAACTGACAAGCATTGGATGTTAGAGGACCTGTGGTTTGTTTCAATTTCAGATGCAGAGGTGAACTAGATATGGCCCCTATGTGTAGGAAACACTGTTATTTTGTACTGAGCACAATCAAGTTTCCTGCTGTCTTAGAGACTCTAGAAAGCAAGAGCGTGCTTCTTGCTCTAAAGCAGAGTGTGATCTATGGATGAGAACTCTGCTGTGTGTTTCCCTTCAGAAATGGAGTTAAAGCCGAGGCTCTGAGTCTTCCTACAAGGAATAATTCGTTTCAAGAAAGGGCAGTTACTTTATAGCTCAAACGAACTACATCGTTCACGAAGCTCACACATTACTCATCTTAACTGACAAGCATTGGATGTTAGAGCACCTGTGGTTTGTTTCAGTTTCAGAAGCAGATTTGCACTAGATATGGTCCATATGTGTAGGAAACACTGTTCTTTTGTTCTGAGCACACTCATGTTTCCAGCTGTGTTAGAGTCTCTAGAAAGCAAGAGCGTGCTTCTTGCTCTAAAGCAGAGTGTTATACATGGATGAGAACTCTGCTGTGTGTTTCACTTCAGAAATGGAATTGAATCCCATGCTCTGAGTCTTTCTCCAAGCAAGACTTGGTTTCAGGTAAGGGCAGTTACTTTACAGCTAAAATGAACTACATCGTCCTCGAAGCTCACACATTTATAATCATAACTGACAAGCATCGGATGTTAGAGGACCTGTGGTTTGTTTCAATTTCAGATGCAGAGTTGAACTAGATATGGCCCCTATGTGTAGGAAACACTGTTATTTTGTACTGAGCACAATCAAGTTTCCTACTGTCTTAGAGACTCTAGAAAGCAAGAGAGTGCTTCTTGCTCTAAAGCAGAGTGTGATCAATGGATGGGAACTCTGCTGTGTGTTTCACTTCAGAAATGGAGTTAAATCCCAGGCTCTGAGTATTCCTACAAGAAAACTTCGTTTCATGTAAGGGAAGTTACTTTACAGCTCAAATGAACTACATCGTTCACGAAGCTCACACGTTTCTCTTCTTAACTGACAAGCATTGTATGTTAGAGGACCTGTGGTTTGTTTCAGTTTTAGAGGTAGAGTTGAACTAGATATGGCCCTTATGTGTAGGAAACACTGTTCTTTTCTTCTGAGCACACTCAAGTTTGCTGCTGTATTAGAGTCTCTAGAAAGCAAGAGCGTGCTTCTTGCTCTAAAGCAGAGTGTGATCAATGGATGAGAACTATGCTGTGTGTTTCACTTCAGAAATGGATTTAAATTCCATGCACTGTGTCTTCCTAAAAGCAAAACATCCTTTCAGGTAAGGGCAGTCACTTTTCAGCTCAAACGAACTACATCGTTCACGAAGCTCACTTTTTCTCATCTTAACTGACAAGCATTGGATGTTAGAGGACCAGTGCTTTGTATCAGTTTCAGAAGCAGAGTTGGACTAGATATGGTCCGTGTGTGTAGGAAACACTCTTCTTTTGTTCTCAGGACACTCACCTTTCCTGCTGTCTTAGAGAAAATAGAAAGCAAGAGCGTGCTTCTTGCTCTAAAGCAGAGTGTGATCTATGGATGAGAACTCTGCTGTGTGTTTCACTTCAGAAATGGAGTTAAATCCCAGGCTCTGAGTCTTCCTACAAGAAAACTTCGTTTCAGGTAAGGGAAGTTACTTTACAGCTCAAACGAACTACATTGTTCATGAAGCTCTCACGTTTCTAATCTTAACTGACAAGCATTGTATGTTAGAGGACCTGTGGTTTGTTTCAGTTTCAGAAGTAGAGTTGAACTAGATATGGCTCTTATGTGTAGGAAACACTGTTCTTTTCTTCTGAGCACACTCATGTTACCTGCTGTAATAGAGACTCTAGAAAGCTAGAGCGTGCTTCTTGCTCTAAAGCAGAGTGTGATCAATGGATGAGAACTCTGCTGTGTGTTTCCCTTCAGAAATGGAGTTAAAGCCGAGGCTCTGAGTCTTCCTACAAGGAATAATTCGTTTCAAGTAAGGGCAGTTACTTTGCAGCTCAAACGAACTACATCGTTCACGAAGCTCACACATTACTCATCTTAACTGACAAGCATTGGATGTTAGAGCACCTGTGGTTTGTTCCAGTTTCAGAAGCAGATTTGCACTAGATATGGTCCATATGTGTAGGAAACACTGTTCTTTTGTTCTGAGCACACTCATGTTTCCAGCTGCCTTAGAGTCTCTAGAAAGCAAGAGCGTGCTTCTTGCTCTAATGCAGAGTGTTATACATGGATGAGAACTCTGCTGTGTGTTTCACTTCAGAAATGGAATTGAATCCCATGCTCTGAGTCTTTCTCAAAGCAAGACTTGGTTTCAGGTAAGGGCAGTTACTTTACAGCTAAAATGAACTACATCGTCCTCGAAGCTCACACATTTATAATCATAACTGACAAGCATCGGATGTTAGAGGACCTGTGGTTTGATTCAATTTTAGATGCAGAGTTTAACTAGATATGGCCCCTATGTGTAGGAAACACCGTTATTTTGTACTGAACACAATCAAGTTTCCTACTGTCTTAGAGAACTAGAAAGCAAGAGAGTGCTTCTTGCTCTAAAGCAGAGTGTGATCTATGGATGGGAACTCTGCTGTGTGTTTCACTTCAGAAATGGAGTTAAATCCCAGGCTCTGAGTATTCCTACAAGAAAACTTCGTTTCATGTAAGGGAAGTTACTTTACAGCTCAAACGAACTACATCGTTCACGAAGCTCACACGTTTCTCTTCTTAACTGACAAGCATTGTATGTTAGAGGACCTGTGGTTTGTTTCAGTTTTAGAGGTAGAGTTGAACTAGATATGGCCCTTATGTGTAGGAAATACTGTTCTTTTCTTCTGAGTACACTCAAGTTTCCTGCTGTATTAGAGTCTCTAGAAAGCAAGAGCGTGCTTCTTGCTCTAAAGCAGAGTGTGATCAATGGATGAGAACTATGCTGTGTGTTTCCCTTCAGAAATGGAGTTAAATTCCATGCACTGTGTCTTCCTACAAGCAATACATCCTTTCAGGTAAGGGCAGTCACTTTTCAGCTCAAACGAACTACATCGTTCACGAAGCTCACCTTTTCTCATCTTAACTGACAAGCATTGGATGTTAGAGGACCAGTGCTTTGTATCAGTTTCAGAAGCAGAGTTGGACTAGATATGGTCCGTGTGTGTAGACACACTCTTCTTTTGTTCTCAGGACACTCACCTTTCCTGCTGTCTTAGAGAAAATAGAAAGCAATAGCGTGCTTCTTGCTCTAAAGCAGAGAGTGATCTATGGATGGGAACTCTGCTGTGTGTTTCACTTCAGAAATGGAGTTAAAGCCCAGGCTCTGAGTCTTCCTACAAGCAAGACTTCGTTTCAAGTAAGGGCAGTTACTTTACAGCTCAAACGAACTACATCGTTCAGGAAGCTCACACGTTTCTCATCTTAACTGACAAACATTGGATGTTAGAGGACCTGTGGTTTGTTTCAGTTTCAGAATCACAGTTGACCTAGATATGGTTCGTATGTGTAAGAAACACCATTCTTTTCTTCTGAGCACACTCACGTTTCCTGCTGTATTAGAGACTCTAGAAATCAAGAGCGTGCTTCTTGTTCTAAAGCAGAGTGTGATCCGTGGATGAGAACTATGCTGTGTGTTTCCCTTCAGAAATGGAGTTAAATCCCAGGCGCTGTGTCTTCCTACATGCAAGACTTCGTTTCAGGTAAGGGCAGTCACTTTTCAGCTCAAACGAACTAAATCGTTCACGAAGCTAACAAGTTTCCCATCGTAACTGACAAGCTTTGGATGTTAGAGGACCAGTGCTTTGTATCAGTTTCAGAAGCAGAGTTGGACTAGATATGGTCCGTGTGTGTAGGAAACACTCTTCTTTTGTTCTCAGGACACTCACCTTTCCTGCTGTCTTAGAGAAAATAGAAAGCAAGAGCGTGCTTCTTGCTCTAAAGCAGAGTGTGATCTATGGATGAGAACTCTGCTGTGTGTTTCACTTCAGAAATGGAGTTAAATCCCAGGCTCTGAGTCTTCCTACAAGAAAGACTTCGTTTCAGGTAAGGGCAGTTACTTTACAGCTCAAATGAACTACATCGTTCACGAGGCTCACACGTTTCTCTTCTTAACTGACAAGCATTGGATGTTGGAGCACCTGTGGTTTGTTTCAGTTTCAGAAGCAGATTTGAACTAGATATGGTTCATATGTGTAGGAAACACCGTTCTTTTGTTCTGAGCACACTCAAGTTTCCTGCTGTCTTAGAGTCTCTAGAAAGCAAGAGCGTGCTTCTTTCTCTAAAGCAGAGTGTGATGTATATTTGAGAACTCTGCTGTGTGTATTACTTCAGAAATGGAGTTAAATCCCAGTCTCTGAGTCTTCCTACAAGCAAGACTTCGTTTCAAGTAAGGGCAGTTACTTTACAGCTCAAACGAACTACATCGTTCAGGAAGCTCACACGTTTCTCTTCTTAACTGACAAGCATTGGATGTTGGAGCACCTGTGGTTTGTTTCAGTTTCAGAAGCAGATTTGAACTAGATATGGTTCATATGTGTAGGAAACACCGTTCTTTTGTTCTGAGCACACTCAAGTTTCCTGCTGTCTTAGAGTCTCTAGAAAGCAAGAGCGTGCTTCTTTCTCTAAAGCAGACTGTGATCTATATATGAGAACTCTGCTCTGTGTATTACTTCAGAAAGGGAGTTAAATCCCAGGCTCTGAGTCTTCCTACAAGCAAGACTTCGTTTCAAGTAAGGGCAGTTACTTTACAGCTCAAACGAACTACATCGTTCAGGAACCTCACACGTTTCTCATCTTAACTGACAAACATTGGATGTTAGAGGACCTGTGCTTTGTATCAGTTTCAGAAGCAGATTTGCATTAGATATGGTCTGTATGTGTAGGAAACACCTTTCTTTTGTTCTCAGGACACTCACATTTCCTGCTGTCCTAGAGATAATAGAAAGCAAGATTGTGCTTCTTGCTCTAAAGCAGAGTGTGATCCATGGATGAGAACTCTGCTGTGTGTTTCACTTGAGAAATGGAGTTAAATCCCAGGTTCTGAGTCTTTCTACAAGCAAGACTTCGTTTCAGGTAAGGGCAGTTACTAACAGCTCAAACGAACTACATTGTTCACGAAGCTCACACGTTTCTCATCTTAACTGACAAGCATTGGATGTTAGAGAACGTGTGGTTTGTTTCAATTTCAGATGCAGAGTTGAACTAGATATGGCCCCTATGTGTAGGAAACACTGTTATTTTGTACTGAGCACAATCAAGTTTCCTACTGTCTTAGAGACTCTAGAAAGCAATAGCGTGCTTCTTGCTCTAAAGCAGAGTGTGAGCTATGGATGGGAACTCTGCTGTGTGTTTCACTTCAGAAATGGAGTTAAATCCCAGGCTCTGAGTATTCCTACAAGAAAACTTCGTTTCATGTAAGGGAAGTTACTTTACAGCTCAAACGAACTACATCGTTCACGAAGCTCACACGTTTCTCTTCTTAACTGACAAGCATTGTATGTTAGAGGACCTGTGGTTTGTTTCAGTTTCAGAAGTAGAGTTGAACTAGATATGGCCCTTATGTGTAGGAAACACTGTTCTTTTCTTCTGAGCACACTCAAGTTTCCTGCTGTATTAGAGTCTCTAGAAAGCAAGAGCGTGCTTCTTGCTCTAAAGCAGATTGTGATCTATGGATGAGAACTATGCTGTGTGTTTCCCTTCAGAAATGGATTTAAATTCCATCCACTGTGTCTTCCTACAAGCAAAACATCCTTTCAGGTAAGGGCAGTCACTTTTCAGCTCAAACGAACTACATCGTTCACGAAGCTCACCTTTTCTCATCTTAACTGACAAGCATTGGATGTTAGAGGACCAGTGCTTTGTATCAGTTTCAGAAGCAGAGTTGGAGTAGATATGGTCCGTGTGTGTAGGAAACACTCTTCTTTTGTTCTCAGGACACTCACCTTTCCTGCTGTCTTAGAGAAAATAGAAAGCAAGAGCATGCTTCTTGCTCTAAAGCAGAGTGTGATCCGTGGATGAGAACTATGCTGTGTGTTTCCCTTCAGAAATGGAGTTATATCCCAGGCGCTGTGTCTTCCTACATGCAAGACTTCGTTTCAGGTAAGGGTAGTCACTTTTCAGCTCAAACGAACTACATCGTTCACGAAGCTAACAAGTTTCCCATCTTAACTGACAAGCTTTGGATGTTAGAGGACCAGTGCTTTGTATCAGTTTCAGAAGCAGAGTTGGACTAGATATGGTCCGTGTGTGTAGGAAACACTCTTCTTTTGTTCTCAGGACACTCACCTTTCCTGCTGTCTTAGAGAAAATAGAATGCAAGAGCGTGCTTCTTGCTCTAAAGCAGAGTGTGATCTATGGATGAGAACTCTGCTGTGTGTTTCACTTCAGAAATGGAGTTAAATCCCAGGCTCTGAGTCTTCCTACAAGAAAACTTCGTTTCAGGTAAGGGAAGTTACTTTATAGCTCAAACGAACTACATTGTTCATGAAGCTCTCACGTTTCTAATCTTAACTGACAAGCATTGTATGTTAGAGGACCTGTGGTTTGTTTCAGTTTCAGAAGTAGAGTTGAACTAGATATGGCTCTTATGTGTAGGAAACACTGTTCTTTTCTTCTGAGCACACTCATTTTACCAGCTGTAATAGAGACTCTAGAAAGCTAGAGCGTGCTTCTTGCTCTAACGCAGAGTGTGAAAAATGGATGAGAACTCTGCTGTGTGTTTCCCTTCAGAAATGGAGTCAAAGCCCAGGCTCTGAGTCTTCCTACAAGGAATAATTCGTTTAAAGTAAGGGCAGTTACATTACAGCTCAAACGAACTACATCGTTCAGGAAGCTCACCCGATTCTCTTCTGAACTGACAAGCATTGGATGTTAGAGGACCTGTGGTTTGTTTCAGTTTCAGAATCACAGTTGACCTAGATATGGTTCGTATGTGTAAGAAACACCATTCTTTTCTTCTGAGCACACTCACGTTTCCTGCTGTATTAGAGACTCTAGAAATCAAGAGCGTGCTTCTTGCTCTAAAGCAGAGTGTGATCCGTGGATGAGAACTATGCTGTGTGTTTCACTTCAGAAATGGAGTTAAATCCCAGGCTCTGAGTCTTCCTACAAGCAAGACTTCGTTTCAGGTAAGGGCAGTTACTTTACAGCTCAAACGAACTACATCGTTCAGGAAGCTCACACGTTTCTCATCTTAACTGACAAACATTGGATGTTATAGGACCTGTGGTTTGTTTCAGTTTCAGAATCACAGTTGACCTAGATATGGTTTGTATGTGTAAGAAACACCGTTCTTTTCTTCTGAGCACACTCACGTTTCCTGCTGTATTAGAGACTCTAGAAATCAAGAGCGTGCTTCTTGCTCTAAAGCAGAGTGTGATCCGTGGATGAGAACTATGCTGTGGGTTTCCCTTCAGAAATGGAGTTAAATCCCAGGCGCTGTGTCTTCCTACATGCAAGACTTCGTTTCAGGTAAGGGCAGTCACTTTTCAGCTCAAACGAACTACATCGTTCACGAAGCTAACAAGTTTCCCATCGTAACTGACAAGCTTTGGATGTTAGAGGACCAGTGCTTTGTATCAGTTTCAGAAGCAGAGTTGGACTAGATATGGTCCGTGTGTGTAGGAAACACTCTTCTTTTGTTCTCAGGACACTCACCTTTCCTGCTGTCTTAGAGAAAATAAAAAGCAAGAGCGTGCTTCTTGCTCTAAAGCAGAGTGTGATCTATGGATGAGAACTCTGCTGTGTGTTTCACTTCAGAAATGGAGTTAAATCCCAGGCTCTGAGTGTTCCTACAAGCAAGACTTCGTTTCAGGTAAGGGCAGTTACTTTACAGCTCAAACGAACTACATCGTTCAGGAAGCTCACACGTTTCTCATCTTAACTCACAAACATTGGATGTTAGAGGACCTGTGCTTTGTATCAGTTTCAGAAGCAGATTTGCATTAGATATGGTCTGTATGTGTAGGAAACACCGTTCTTTAGTTCTCAGGACACTCACATTTCCTGCTGTCCTAGAGATAATAGAAAGCAAGATTGTGCTTCTTGCTGTAAAGCAGACTGTGATCCATGGATGAGAACTCTGCTGTGTGTTTCACTTCAGAAATGGAGTTAAATCCCAGGTTCTGAGTCTTTCTACAAGCAAGACTTCGTTTCAGGTAATGGCATTTACTAACAGCTCAAACGAACTACATTGTTCACGAAGCTCACACGTTTCTCATCTTAACTGACAAGCATTGGATGTTAGAGGACCTGTGGTTTGTTTCAATTTCAGATGCAGAGTTGAACTATATATGGCCCCTATGTGTAGGAAACACTGTTATTTTGTACTGAGCACTATCAATTTTCCTACTGTCTTAGAGACTCTAGAAAGCAATAGCGTGCTTCTTGCTCTAAAGCAGAGTGTGATCTATGGATCGGAACTCTGCTGTGTGTTTCACTTCAGAAATGGAGTTAAAGCCCAGGCTCTGAGTCTTCCTACAAGCAAGACTTCGTTTCAAGTAAGAGCAGTTACTTTACAGCTCAAACGAACTACATCGTTCAGGAATCTCACACGTTTCTCATCTTAACTGACAAACATTGGATGTTAGAGGACCTGTTGTTTGTTTCAGTTTCAGAATCACAGTTGACCTAGATATGGTTCGTATGTGTAAGAAACACCGTTCTTTTCTTCTGAGCACACTCACGTTTCCTGCTGTATTAGAGACTCTAGAAATCAAGAGCGTGCTTCTTGCTCTAAAGCAGAGTGTGATCCGTGGATGAGAACTATGCTGTGTGTTTCCCTTCAGAAATGGAGTTAAATCCCAGGCGCTGTGTCTTCCTACATGCAAGACTTCGTTTCAGGTAAGGGCAGTTACTTTACAGCTCAAACGATCTACATCGTTCAGGAAGCTCACACGTTTCTCTTCTTAACTGACAAGCATTGGATGTTGGAGCACCTGTGGTTTGTTTCAGTTTCAGAAGCAGATTTGAACTAGATATGGTTCATATGTGTAGGAAACACCGTTCTTTTGTTCTGAGCACACTCAAGTTTCCTGCTGTCTTAGAGTCTCTAGAAAGCAAGAGCGTGCTTCTTTCTCTAAAGCAGAGTGTGACCTATATATGAGAACTCTGATGTATGTTTCACTTCAGAAATGGAGTTAAATCCCAGGTTCTGAGTCTTTCTACAAGCAAGACTTCGTTTCAGGTAAGGGCAGTTACTAACAGCTCAAACGAACTACATTGTTCATGAAGCTCACACGTTTCTCATCTTAACTGACAAGCATTGGATGTTAGAGGACGTGTGGTTTGTTTCAATTTCAGATGCAGAGTTGAACTAGATATGGCCCCTATGTGAAGGAAACACTGTTATTTTGTACTGAGCACAATCAAGTTTCCTACTGTCTTAGAGACTCTAGAAAGCAATAGCGTGCTTCTTGCTCTAAAGAAGAGTGTGATCTATGGATGGGAACTCTGCTGTGTGTTTCACTTCAGAAATGGAGTTAAATCCCAGTCTCTGAGTATTCCTACAAGAAAACTTCGTTTCATGTAAGGGAAGTTACTTTACAGCTCAAACGAACTACATCGTTCACGAAGCTCACACGTTTCTCTTCTTAACTGACAAGCATTGTATGTTAGAGGACCTGTGGTTTGTTTCAGTTTCAGAAGTAGAGTTGAACTAGATATGGCCCTTATGTGTAGGAAACACTGTTCTTTTCTTCTGAGCACACTCAAGTTTCCTGCTGTATTAGAGTCTCTAGAAAGCAAGAGCGTGCTTCTTGCTCTAAAGCAGAGTGTGATCAATGGATGAGAACTATGCTGTGTGTTTCCCTTCAGAAATGGATTTAAATTCCATGCACTGTGTCTTCCTACAAGCAAAACATCCTTTCAGGTAAGGGCAGTCACTTTTCAGCTAAAACGAACTACATCGTTCACGAAGCTCACCTTTTCTCATCTTAACTGACAAGCATTGGATGTTAGAGGACCAGTGCTTTGTATCAGTTTCAGAAGCAGAGTTGGAATAGATATGGTCCGTGTGTGTAGGAAACACTCTTCTTTTGTTCTCAGGACACTCACCTTTCCTGCTGTCTTAGAGAAAATAGAAAGCAAGTGCATGCTTCTTGCTATAAAGCAGAGTGTGATCTATGGATGAGAACTCTGCTGTGTGTTTCACTTCAGAAATGGAGTTAAATCCCAGGCTCTGAGTCTTCCTACAAGAAAACTTCGTTTCAGGTAAGGGAAGTTACTTTACAGCTCAAACGAACTACATTGTTCATGAAGCTCTCACGTTTCTAATCTTAACTGACAAGCATTGTATGTTAGAGGACCTGTGGTTTGTTTCAGTTTCAGAAGTAGAGTTGAACTAGATATGGCTCTTATGTGTAGGAAACACTGTTATTTTCTTCTGCGCACACTCATTTTACCAGCTGTAATAGAGACTCTAGAAAGCTAGAGCGTGCTTCTTGCTCTAACGCAGAGTGTGAACAATGGATGAGAACTCTGCGGTGTGTTTCCCTTCAGAAATGGAGTTAAAGCCCAGGCTCTGAGTCTTCCTACAAGGAATAATTCGTTTCCATTAAGGGCAGTTACTTTACAGCTCAAACGAACTACATCGTTCACGAAGCTCACCCGTTTCTCTTCTTAACTGACAAGCATTGGATGTTGGAGCACCTGTGGTTTGTTTCAGTTTCAGAAGCAGATTTGAACTAGATATGGTTCATATGTGTAGGAAACACCGTTCTTTTGTTCTGAGCACACTCAAGTTTCCTGCTGTCTTAGAGTCTCTAGAAAGCAAGAGCGTGCTTCTTTCTCTAAAGCAGAGTGTGATGTATATTTGAGAACTCTGCTGTGTGTATTACTTCAGAAATGGAGTTAAATCCCAGGCTCTGAGTCTTCCTACAAGCAAGACTTCGTTTCAAGTAAGGGCAGTTACTTTACAGCTCAAACGAACTACATCGTTCAGGAAGCTCACACGTTTCTCATCTTAACAGACAAACATTGGATGTTAGAGGACCTGTGCTTTGTATCAGTTTCAGAAGCAGATTTGCATTAGATATGGTCTGTATGTGTAGGAAACACCGTTCTTTTGTTCTCAGGACACTCACATTTCCTGCTGTCCTAGAGATAATAGAAAGCAAGATTGTGCTTCTTGCTCTAAAGCAGAGTGTGATCCATGGATGAGAACTCTGCTGTGTGTTTCACTTCAGAAATGGAGTAAAATCCCAGGTTCTGAGTCTTTCTACAGGGAAGATTTCGTTTCAGGTAAGTGCAGTCACTTTTCAGCTCAAACGAACTACATTGTTCTCGAAGCTCACACGTTTCTCATCTTAACTGACAAGCATTGGATGTTAGAGGACCTATGGCTTGTGTCAGTTTCAGGAGCAGAGTGGGACTAAACATGGTCCGTATGTGTAGGAAACACCGTTCTTTTGTTCTGAGCACACTCAGGTTTCCTGCTGTATTAGAGACTCAAGAAAGCAAGAGCGTGCTTCTTGCTCTAAAGCAGAGTGTGAACAGTGGATGAGAACTCTGCTGTGTGTTTTCCTTCAGAAATGGAGTTAAAGCCCAGGCTCTTAGTCTTCCTACAAGGAATACTTCGTTTCAAGTAAGGGCAGTTACTTTACAGCTCAAACGAACTACATCGTTCACGAAGCTCACACGTTTCTCTTCTTAACTGACAAGCATTGTATGTTAGACGACCTGTGGTTTGTTTCAGTTTCAGAAGTAGAGTTGAACTAGATATGGCCCTTATGTGTAGGAAACACTGTTCTTTTCTTCTGAGCACACTCAAGTTTCCTGCTATATTAGAGTCTCTAGAAAGCAAGAGCGTGCTTCTTGCTCTAAAGCAGAGTGTGATCTATGGATGAGAACTATGCTGTGTGTTTCCCTTCAGAAATGGATTTAAATTCCATGCACTGTGTCTTCCTACAAGCAAAGCATCCTTTCAGGTAAGGGCAGTCACTTTTCAGCTCAAACGAACTACATCGTTCACGAAGCTCACCCGTTTCTCTTCTTAACTGACAAGCATTGGATGTTAGAGGACCTGTGGTTTGTTTCAGTTTCAGAATCACAGTTGACCTAGATATGGTTCGTATGTGTATGAAACACCGTTCTTTTCTTCTGAGCACACTCACGTTTCCTGCTGTATTAGAGACTCTAGAAATAAAGAGCGTGCTTCTTGCTCTAAAGCAGAGTGTGATCCGTGGATGAGAACTATGCTGTGTGTTTCCCTTCAGAAATGGAGTTAAATCCCAGGCGCTTTGTCTTCCTACATGCAAGACTTCGTTTCAGGTAAGGTCAGTCACTTTTCAGCTCAAACGAACTACATCGTTCACGAAGCTAACAAGTTTCCCATCTTAACTGACAAGCTTTGGATGTTAGAGGACCAGTGCTTTGTATCAGTTTCAGAAGCAGAGTTGGACTAGATATGGTCCGTGTGTGTAGGAAACACTCTTCTTTTGTTATCAGGACACTCACCTTTCCTGCTGTCTTAGAGTCTCTAGAAAGCAAGAGCGTGCTTCTTTCTCTAAAGCAGACTGTGATCTATATATGAGAACTCTGCTGTGTGTATTACTTCAGAAATGGAGTTAAATCCCAGGCTCTGAGTCTTCCTACAAGCAAGACTTCGTTTCAAGTAAGGGCAGTTACTTTACAGCTCAAACGAACTACATCGTTCAGGAAGCTCACACGTTTCTCTTCTTAACTGACAAGCATTGGATGTTGGAGCACCTGTGGTTTGTTTCAGTTTCAGAAGGAGATTTGAACTAGATATGGTTCATATGTGTAGGATACACCGTTCTTTTGTTCTGAGCACACTCAAGTTTCCTGCTGTCTTAGAGTCTCTAGAAAGCAAGAGCGTGCTTCTTTCTCTAAAGCAGACTGTGATCTATATATGAGAACTCTGCTGTGTGTATTACTTCAGAAATGGAGTTAAATCCCAGGCTCTGAGTCTTCCTACAAGCAAGACTTCGTTTCAAGTAAGGGCAGTTACTTTACAGCTCAAACGAACTACATCGTTCAGGAAGCTCACACGTTTCTCATCTTAACTGACAAACATTGGATGTTAGAGGACCTGTGCTTTGTATCAGTTTCAGAAGCAGATTTGCATTAGTTATGGTCTGTATGTGAAGGAAACACCGTTCTTTTGTTCTCAGGACACTCACATTTCCTGCTGTCCTAGAGATAATAGAAAGCAAGATTGTGCTTCTTGCTCTAAAGCAGAGTGTGATCCATGGATGAGAACTCTGCTGTGTGTTTCCCTTCAGAAATGGAGTTAAATCCCAGGTTCTGAGTCTTTCTACAAGCAAGACTTCGTTTCAGGTAAGGGCAGTTACTAACAGCTCAAACGAACTACATTGTTCACGAAGCTCACACGTTTCTCATCTTAACTGACAAGCATTGGATGTTAGAGGACCCGTGGTTTGTTTCAATTTCAGATGCACAGTTGAACTAGATATGGCCCCTATGTGAAGGAAACACTGTTATTTTGTACTGAGCACAATCAAGTTTCCTACTGTCTTAGAGACTCTAGAAAGCAAGAGCGTGCTTCTTGCTCTAAAGCAGAGTGTGATCTATGGATGGGAACTCTGCTGTATGTTTCACTTCAGAAATGGAGTTAAATCCCAGGCTCTGAGTATTCCTACAAGAAAACTTCGTTTCATGTAAGGGAAGTTACTTTACAGCTCAAACGAACTACATCGTTCACGAAGCTCACACGTTTCTCTTCTTAACTGACAAGCATTGTATGTTAGAGGACCTGTGGTTTGTTTCAGTTTCAGAAGTAGAGTTGAACTAGATATGACCCTTATGTGTAGGAAACACTGTTCTTTTCTTCTGAGAACACTCAAGTTTCCTGCTGTATTAGAGTCTCTGGAAAGCAAGAGCGTGCTTCTTAGTCTAAAGCAGAGTGTGATCAATGGATGAGAACTATGCTGTGTGTTTCCCTTCAGAAATGGATTTAAATTCCATGCACTGTGTCTTCCTACAAGCAAAACATCCTTTCAGGAAAGGGCAGTCACTTTTCAGCTCAAAGGAACTACATCGTTCACGAAGCTCACCTTTTCTCATCTTAATTGACAAGCATTGTATGTTAGAGGACCTGTGGTTTGTTTCAGTTTCAGAAGTAGAGTTGAACTAGATATGGCTCTTATGTGTAGGAAACACTGTTCTTTTCTTCTGAGCACACTCATGTTACCTGCTGTAATAGAGACTCTAGAAAGCTAGAGCGTGCTTCTTGCTCTAAAGCAGAGTGTGAACAATGGATGAGAACTCTGCTGTGTGTTTCCCTTCAGAAATGGAGTTAAAGCCCAGGCTCTGAGTCTTCCTACAAGGAATAATTCGTTTCAAGTAAGGGCAGTTACTTTACAGCTCAAACGAACTACATCGTTCACGAAGCTCACCCGCTTCTCTTCTTAAATGACAAGCATTGGATGTTAGAGGACCTGTGGTTTGTTTCAGTTTCAGAATCACAGTTGACCTAGATATGGTTCGTATGTGTAAGAAACACCGTTCTTTTCTTCTGAGCACACACACGTTTCCTGCTGTATTAGAGACTCTAGAAATCAAGAGCGTGCTTCTTGATCTAAAGCAGTGTGTGATCCGTGGATGAGAACTATGCTGTGTGTTTCCCTTCAGAAATGGAGTTAAATCCCAGGCGCTTTGTCTTCGTACTTGCAAGACTTCGTTTCAGGTAAGGTCAGTCACTTTTCTGCTCAAACGAACTACATCGTTCACGAAGCTAACAAGTTTCCCATCTTAACTGACAAGCTTTGGATGTTAGAGGACCAGTGCTTTGTATCAGTTTCAGAAGCAGAGTTGGACTAGATATGGTCCGTGTGTGTAGGAAACACTCTTCTTTTGTTATCAGGACACTCACCTTTCCTGCTGTCTTAGAGAAAATAGAAAGCAAGAGCGTGCTTCTTGCTCTAAAGCAGAGTGTGATCTATGGATGAGAACTCTGCTGTGTGTTTCACATCAGAAATGGAGTTAAATCCCAGGCTCTGAGTCTTCCTACAAGCAAGACTTCGTTTCAGGTAAGGGCAGTTACTTTACAGCTCAAACGAACTACATCGTTCACGAAGCTCACACGTTTCTCTTCTTAACTGACAAGCATTGGATGTTGGAGCTCCTGTGGTTTGTTTCAGTTTCAGAAGGAGATTTGAACTAGATCTGGTTCATATGTGTAGGAAACACCGTTCTTTTGTTCTGAGCACACTCAAGTTTCCTACTGTCTTAGAGACTCTAGAAAGCAATAGCGTGCTTCTTGCTCTAAAGAAGAGTGTGATCTATGGATGGGAACTCTGCTGTGTGTTTCACTTCAGAAATGGAGTTAAATCCCAGGCTCTGAGTATTCCTACAAGAAAACTTCGTTTCATGTAAGGGAAGTTACTTTACAGCTCAAACGAACTACATCGTTCACGAAGCTCACACGTTTCTCTTCTTAACTGACAAGCATTGTATGTTAGAGGACCTGTGGTTTGTTTCAGTTTCAGAAGTAGAGTTGAACTAGATATGACCCTTATGTGTAGGAAACACTGTTCTTTTCTTCTGAGAACACTCAAGTTTCCTGCTGTATTAGAGAAAATAGAAAGCAAGTGCATGCTTCTTGCTCTAAAGCAGAGTGTGATCTATGGATGAGAACTCTGCTGTGTGTTTCACTTCAGAAATGGAGTTAAATCCCAGGCTCTGAGTCTTCCTACAAGAAAACTTCGTTTCAGGTAAGGGAAGTTACTTTACAGCTCAAACGAACTACATTGTTCATGAAGCTCTCACGTTTCTAATCTTAACTGACAAGCATTGTATGTTAGAGGACCTGTGGTTTGTTTCAGTTTCAGAAGTAGAGTTGAACTAGATATGGCTCTTATGTGTAGGAAACACTGTTATTTTCTTCTGCGCACACTCATTTTACCAGCTGTAATAGAGACTCTAGAAAGCTAGAGCGTGCTTCTTGCTCTAACGCAGAGTGTGAACAATGGATGAGAACTCTGCGGTGTGTTTCCCTTCAGAAATGGAGTTAAAGCCCAGGCTCTGAGTCTTCCTACAAGGAATAATTCGTTTCCATTAAGGGCAGTTACTTTACAGCTCAAACGAACTACATCGTTCACGAAGCTCACCCGTTTCTCTTCTTAACTGACAAGCATTGGATGTTGGAGCACCTGTGGTTTGTTTCAGTTTCAGAAGCAGATTTGAACTAGATATGGTTCATATGTGTAGGAAAAACCGTTCTTTTGTTCTGAGCACACTCAAGTTTCCTGCTGTCTTAGAGTCTCTAGAAAGCAAGAGCGTGCTTCTTTCTCTAAAGCAGAGTGTGATGTATATTTGAGAACTCTGCTGTGTGTATTACTTCAGAAATGGAGTTAAATCCCAGGCTCTGAGTCTTCCTACAAGCAAGACTTCGTTTCAAGTAAGGGCAGTTACTTTACAGCTCAAACGAACTACATCGTTCAGGAAGCTCACACGTTTCTCATCTTAACAGACAAACATTGGATGTTAGAGGACCTGTGCTTTGTATCAGTTTCAGAAGCAGATTTGCATTAGATATGGTCTGTATGTGTAGGAAACACCGTTCTTTTGTTCTCAGGACACTCACATTTCCTGCTGTCCTAGAGATAATAGAAAGCAAGATTGTGCTTCTTGCTCTAAAGCAGAGTGTGATCCATGGATGAGAACTCTGCTGTGTGTTTCACTTCAGAAATGGTGTAAAATCCCAGGTTCTGAGTCTTTCTACAGGCAAGATTTCGTTTCAGGTAAGTGCAGTCACTTTTCAGCTCAAACGAACTACATTGTTCTCGAAGCTCACACGTTTCTCATCTTAACTGACAAGCATTGGATGTTAGAGGACCTATGGCTTGTGTCAGTTTCAGGAGCAGAGTGGGACTAAACATGGTCCGTATGTGTAGGAAACACCGTTCTTTTGTTCTGAGCACACTCAGGTTTCCTGCTGTATTAGAGACTCAAGAAAGCAAGAGCGTGCTTCTTGCTCTAAAGCAGAGTGTGAACAGTGGATGAGAACTCTGCTGTGTGTTTTCCTTCAGAAATGGAGTTAAAGCCCAGGCTCTTAGTCTTCCTACAAGGAATACTTCGTTTCAAGTAAGGGCAGTTACTTTACAGCTCAAAAGAACTACATCGTTCACGAAGCTCACACGTTTCTCTTCTTAACTGACAAGCATTGTATGTTAGACGACCTGTGGTTTGTTTCAGTTTCAGAAGTAGAGTTGAACTAGATATGGCCCTTATGTGTAGGAAACACTGTTCTTTTCTTCTGAGCACACTCAAGTTTCCTGCTATATTAGAGTCTCTAGAAAGCAAGAGCGTGCTTCTTGCTCTAAAGCAGAGTGTGATCTATGGATGAGAACTATGCTGTGTGTTTCCCTTCAGAAATGGATTTAAATTCCATGCACTGTGTCTTCCTACAAGCAAAGCATCCTTTCAGGTAAGGGCAGTCACTTTTCAGCTCAAACGAACTACATCGTTCACGAAGCTCACCCGTTTCTCTTCTTAACTGACAAGCATTGGATGTTAGAGGACCTGTGGTTTGTTTCAGTTTCAGAATCACAGTTGACCTAGATATGGTTCGTATGTGTATGAAACACCGTTCTTTTCTTCTGAGCACACTCACGTTTCCTGCTGTATTAGAGACTCTAGAAATAAAGAGCGTGCTTCTTGCTCTAAAGCAGAGTGTGATCCGTGGATGAGAACTATGCTGTGTGTTTCCCTTCAGAAATGGAGTTAAATCCCAGGCGCTTTGTCTTCCTACATGCAAGACTTCGTTTCAGGTAAGGTCAGTCACTTTTCAGCTCAAACGAACTACATCGTTCACGAAGCTAACAAGTTTCCCATCTTAACTGACAAGCTTTGGATGTTAGAGGACCAGTGCTTTGTATCAGTTTCAGAAGCAGAGTTGGACTAGATATGGTCCGTGTGTGTAGGAAACACTCTTCTTTTGTTCTCAGGACACTCACCTTTCCTGCTGTCTTAGAGTCTCTAGAAAGCAAGAGCGTGCTTCTTTCTCTAAAGCAGACTGTGATCTATATATGAGAACTCTGCTGTGTGTATTACTTCAGAAATGGAGTTAAATCCCAGGCTCTGAGTCTTCCTACAAGCAAGACTTCGTTTCAAGTAAGGGCAGTTACTTTACAGCTCAAACGAACTACATCGTTCAGGAAGCTCACACGTTTCTCTTCTTAACTGACAAGCATTGGATGTTGGAGCACCTGTGGTTTGTTTCAGTTTCAGAAGGAGATTTGAACTAGATATGGTTCATATGTGTAGGATACACCGTTCTTTTGTTCTGAGCACACTCAAGTTTCCTGCTGTCTTAGAGTCTCTAGAAAGCAAGAGCGTGCTTCTTTCTCTAAAGCAGACTGTGATCTATATATGAGAACTCTGCTGTGTGTATTACTTCAGAAATGGAGTTAAATCCCAGGCTCTGAGTCTTCCTACAAGCAAGACTTCGTTTCAAGTAAGGGCAGTTACTTTACAGCTCAAACGAACTACATCGTTCAGGAAGCTCACACGTTTCTCATCTTAACTGACAAACATTGGATGTTAGAGGACCTGTGCTTTGTATCAGTTTCAGAAGCAGATTTGCATTAGTTATGGTCTGTATGTGAAGGAAACACCGTTCTTTTGTTCTCAGGACACTCACATTTCCTGCTGTCCTAGAGATAATAGAAAGCAAGATTGTGCTTCTTGCTCTAAAGCAGAGTGTGATCCATGGATGAGAACTCTGCTGTGTGTTTCCCTTCAGAAATGGAGTTAAATCCCAGGTTCTGAGTCTTTCTACAAGCAAGACTTCGTTTCAGGTAAGGGCAGTTACTAACAGCTCAAACGAACTACATTGTTCACGAAGCTCACACGTTTCTCATCTTAACTGACAAGCATTGGATGTTAGAGGACCCGTGGTTTGTTTCAATTTCAGATGCACAGTTGAACTAGATATGGCCCCTATGTGAAGGAAACACTGTTATTTTGTACTGAGCACAATCAAGTTTCCTACTGTCTTAGAGACTCTAGAAAGCAAGAGCGTGCTTCTTGCTCTAAAGCAGAGTGTGATCTATGGATGGGAACTCTGCTGTATGTTTCACTTCAGAAATGGAGTTAAATCCCAGGCTCTGAGTATTCCTACAAGAAAACTTCGTTTCATGTAAGGGAAGTTACTTTACAGCTCAAACGAACTACATCGTTCACGAAGCTCACACGTTTCTCTTCTTAACTGACAAGCATTGTATGTTAGAGGACCTGTGGTTTGTTTCAGTTTCAGAAGTAGAGTTGAACTAGATATGACCCTTATGTGTAGGAAACACTGTTCTTTTCTTCTGAGAACACTCAAGTTTCCTGCTGTATTAGAGTCTCTGGAAAGCAAGAGCGTGCTTCTTAGTCTAAAGCAGAGTGTGATCAATGGATGAGAACTATGCTGTGTGTTTCCCTTCAGAAATGGATTTAAATTCCATGCACTGTGTCTTCCTACAAGCAAAACATCCTTTCAGGAAAGGGCAGTCACTTTTCAGCTCAAAGGAACTACATCGTTCACGAAGCTCACCTTTTCTCATCTTAATTGACAAGCATTGTATGTTAGAGGACCTGTGGTTTGTTTCAGTTTCAGAAGTAGAGTTGAACTAGATATGGCTCTTATGTGTAGGAAACACTGTTCTTTTCTTCTGAGCACACTCATGTTACCTGCTGTAATAGAGACTCTAGAAAGCTAGAGCGTGCTTCTTGCTCTAAAGCAGAGTGTGAACAATGGATGAGAACTCTGCTGTGTGTTTCCCTTCAGAAATGGAGTTAAAGCCCAGGCTCTGAGTCTTCCTACAAGGAATAATTCGTTTCAAGTAAGGGCAGTTACTTTACAGCTCAAACGAACTACATCGTTCACGAAGCTCACCCGCTTCTCTTCTTAAATGACAAGCATTGGATGTTAGAGGACCTGTGGTTTGTTTCAGTTTCAGAATCACAGTTGACCTAGATATGGTTCGTATGTGTAAGAAACACCGTTCTTTTCTTCTGAGCACACACACGTTTCCTGCTGTATTAGAGACTCTAGAAATCAAGAGCGTGCTTCTTGATCTAAAGCAGTGTGTGATCCGTGGATGAGAACTATGCTGTGTGTTTCCCTTCAGAAATGGAGTTAAATCCCAGGCGCTTTGTCTTCGTACTTGCAAGACTTCGTTTCAGGTAAGGTCAGTCACTTTTCTGCTCAAACGAACTACATCGTTCACGAAGCTAACAAGTTTCCCATCTTAACTGACAAGCTTTGGATGTTAGAGGACCAGTGCTTTGTATCAGTTTCAGAAGCAGAGTTGGACTAGATATGGTCCGTGTGTGTAGGAAACACTCTTCTTTTGTTATCAGGACACTCACCTTTCCTGCTGTCTTAGAGAAAATAGAAAGCAAGAGCGTGCTTCTTGCTCTAAAGCAGAGTGTGATCTATGGATGAGAACTCTGCTGTGTGTTTCACATCAGAAATGGAGTTAAATCCCAGGCTCTGAGTCTTCCTACAAGCAAGACTTCGTTTCAGGTAAGGGCAGTTACTTTACAGCTCAAACGAACTACATCGTTCACGAAGCTCACACGTTTCTCTTCTTAACTGACAAGCATTGGATGTTGGAGCTCCTGTGGTTTGTTTCAGTTTCAGAAGGAGATTTGAACTAGATCTGGTTCATATGTGTAGGAAACACCGTTCTTTTGTTCTGAGCACACTCAAGTTTCCTACTGTCTTAGAGACTCTAGAAAGCAATAGCGTGCTTCTTGCTCTAAAGAAGAGTGTGATCTATGGATGGGAACTCTGCTGTGTGTTTCACTTCAGAAATGGAGTTAAATCCCAGGCTCTGAGTATTCCTACAAGAAAACTTCGTTTCATGTAAGGGAAGTTACTTTACAGCTCAAACGAACTACATCGTTCACGAAGCTCACACGTTTCTCTTCTTAACTGACAAGCATTGTATGTTAGAGGACCTGTGGTTTGTTTCAGTTTCAGAAGTAGAGTTGAACTAGATATGACCCTTATGTGTAGGAAACACTGTTCTTTTCTTCTGAGAACACTCAAGTTTCCTGCTGTATTAGAGAAAATAGAAAGCAAGTGCATGCTTCTTGCTCTAAAGCAGAGTGTGATCTATGGATGAGAACTCTGCTGTGTGTTTCACTTCAGAAATGGAGTTAAATCCCAGGCTCTGAGTCTTCCTACAAGAAAACTTCGTTTCAGGTAAGGGAAGTTACTTTACAGCTCAAACGAACTACATTGTTCATGAAGCTCTCACGTTTCTAATCTTAACTGACAAGCATTGTATGTTAGAGGACCTGTGGTTTGTTTCAGTTTCAGAAGTAGAGTTGAACTAGATATGGCTCTTATGTGTAGGAAACACTGTTATTTTCTTCTGCGCACACTCATTTTACCAGCTGTAATAGAGACTCTAGAAAGCTAGAGCGTGCTTCTTGCTCTAACGCAGAGTGTGAACAATGGATGAGAACTCTGCGGTGTGTTTCCCTTCAGAAATGGAGTTAAAGCCCAGGCTCTGAGTCTTCCTACAAGGAATAATTCGTTTCCATTAAGGGCAGTTACTTTACAGCTCAAACGAACTACATCGTTCACGAAGCTCACCCGTTTCTCTTCTTAACTGACAAGCATTGGATGTTGGAGCACCTGTGGTTTGTTTCAGTTTCAGAAGCAGATTTGAACTAGATATGGTTCATATGTGTAGGAAAAACCGTTCTTTTGTTCTGAGCACACTCAAGTTTCCTGCTGTCTTAGAGTCTCTAGAAAGCAAGAGCGTGCTTCTTTCTCTAAAGCAGAGTGTGATGTATATTTGAGAACTCTGCTGTGTGTATTACTTCAGAAATGGAGTTAAATCCCAGGCTCTGAGTCTTCCTACAAGCAAGACTTCGTTTCAAGTAAGGGCAGTTACTTTACAGCTCAAACGAACTACATCGTTCAGGAAGCTCACACGTTTCTCATCTTAACAGACAAACATTGGATGTTAGAGGACCTGTGCTTTGTATCAGTTTCAGAAGCAGATTTGCATTAGATATGGTCTGTATGTGTAGGAAACACCGTTCTTTTGTTCTCAGGACACTCACATTTCCTGCTGTCCTAGAGATAATAGAAAGCAAGATTGTGCTTCTTGCTCTAAAGCAGAGTGTGATCCATGGATGAGAACTCTGCTGTGTGTTTCACTTCAGAAATGGTGTAAAATCCCAGGTTCTGAGTCTTTCTACAGGCAAGATTTCGTTTCAGGTAAGTGCAGTCACTTTTCAGCTCAAACGAACTACATTGTTCTCGAAGCTCACACGTTTCTCATCTTAACTGACAAGCATTGGATGTTAGAGGACCTATGGCTTGTGTCAGTTTCAGGAGCAGAGTGGGACTAAACATGGTCCGTATGTGTAGGAAACACCATTCTTTTGTTCTGAGCACACTCAGGTTTCCTGCTGTATTAGAGACTCAAGAAAGCAAGAGCGTGCTTCTTGCTCTAAAGCAGAGTGTGAACAGTGGATGAGAACTCTGCTGTGTGTTTTCCTTCAGAAATGGAGTTAAAGCCCAGGCTCTTAGTCTTCCTACAAGGAATACTTCGTTTCAAGTAAGGGCAGTTACTTTACAGCTCAAAAGAACTACATCGTTCACGAAGCTCACACGTTTCTCTTCTTAACTGACAAGCATTGTATGTTAGACGACCTGTGGTTTGTTTCAGTTTCAGAAGTAGAGTTGAACTAGATATGGCCCTTATGTGTAGGAAACACTGTTCTTTTCTTCTGAGCACACTCAAGTTTCCTGCTATATTAGAGTCTCTAGAAAGCAAGAGCGTGCTTCTTGCTCTAAAGCAGAGTGTGATCTATGGATGAGAACTATGCTGTGTGTTTCCCTTCAGAAATGGATTTAAATTCCATGCACTGTGTCTTCCTACAAGCAAAGCATCCTTTCAGGTAAGGGCAGTCACTTTTCAGCTCAAACGAACTACATCGTTCACGAAGCTCACCCGTTTCTCTTCTTAACTGACAAGCATTGGATGTTAGAGGACCTGTGGTTTGTTTCAGTTTCAGAATCACAGTTGACCTAGATATGGTTCGTATGTGTATGAAACACCGTTCTTTTCTTCTGAGCACACTCACGTTTCCTGCTGTATTAGAGACTCTAGAAATAAAGAGCGTGCTTCTTGCTCTAAAGCAGAGTGTGATCCGTGGATGAGAACTATGCTGTGTGTTTCCCTTCAGAAATGGAGTTAAATCCCAGGCGCTTTGTCTTCCTACATGCAAGACTTCGTTTCAGGTAAGGTCAGTCACTTTTCAGCTCAAACGAACTACATCGTTCACGAAGCTAACAAGTTTCCCATCTTAACTGACAAGCTTTGGATGTTAGAGGACCAGTGCTTTGTATCAGTTTCAGAAGCAGAGTTGGACTAGATATGGTCCGTGTGTGTAGGAAACACTCTTCTTTTGTTCTCAGGACACTCACCTTTCCTGCTGTCTTAGAGTCTCTAGAAAGCAAGAGCGTGCTTCTTTCTCTAAAGCAGACTGGGATCTATATATGAGAACTCTGCTGTGTGTATTACTTCAGAAATGGAGTTAAATCCCAGGCTCTGAGTCTTCCTACAAGCAAGACTTCGTTTCAAGTAAGGGCAGTTACTTTACAGCTCAAACGAACTACATCGTTCAGGAACCTCACACGTTTCTCTTCTTAACTGACAAGCATTGGATGTTGGAGCACCTGTGGTTTGTTTCAGTTTCAGAAGGAGATTTGAACTAGATATGGTTCATATGTGTAGGATACACCGTTCTTTTGTTCTGAGCACACTCAAGTTTCCTGCTGTCTTAGAGTCTCTAGAAAGCAAGAGCGTGCTTCTTTCTCTAAAGCAGACTGTGATCTATATATGAGAACTCTGCTGTGTGTATTACTTCAGAAATGGAGTTAAATCCCAGGCTCTGAGTCTTCCTACAAGCAAGACTTCGTTTCAAGTAAGGGCAGTTACTTTACAGCTCAAACGAACTACATCGTTCAGGAAGCTCACACGTTTCTCATCTTAACTGACAAACATTGGATGTTAGAGGACCTGTGCTTTGTATCAGTTTCAGAAGCAGATTTGCATTATTTATGGTCTGTATGTGAAGGAAACACCGTTCTTTTGTTCTCAGGACACTCACATTTCCTGCTGTCCTAGAGATAATAGAAAGCAAGATTGTGCTTCTTGCTCTAAAGCAGAGTGTGATCCATGGATGAGAACTCTGCTGTGTGTTTCACTTCAGAAATGGAGTTAAATCCCAGGTTCTGAGTCTTTCTACAAGCAAGACTTCGTTTCAGGTAAGGGCAGTTACTAACAGCTCAAACGAACTACATTGTTCACGAAGCTCACACGTTTCTCATCTTAACTGACAAGCATTGGATGTTAGAGGACCCGTGGTTTGTTTCAATTTCAGATGCACAGTTGAACTAGATATGGCCCCTATGTGAAGGAAACACTGTTATTTTGTACTGAGCACAATCAAGTTTCCTACTGTCTTAGAGACTCTAGAAAGCAAGAGCGTGCTTCTTGCTCTAAAGCAGAGTGTGATCTATGGATGGGAACTCTGCTGTGTGTTTCACTTCAGAAATGGAGTTAAATCCCAGGCTCTGAGTATTCCTACAAGAAAACTTCGTTTCATGTAAGGGAAGTTACTTTACAGCTCAAACGAACTACATCGTTCACGAAGCTCACACGTTTCTCTTCTTAACTGACAAGCATTGTATGTTAGAGGACCTGTGGTTTGTTTCAGTTTCAGAAGTAGAGTTGAACTAGATATGACCCTTATGTGTAGGAAACACTGTTCTTTTCTTCTGAGAACACTCAAGTTTCCTGCTGTATTAGAGTCTCTGGAAAGCAAGAGCGTGCTTCTTAGTCTAAAGCAGAGTGTGATCAATGGATGAGAACTATGCTGTGTGTTTCCCTTCAGAAATGGATTTAAATTCCATGCACTGTGTCTTCCTACAAGCAAAACATCCTTTCAGGAAAGGGCAGTCACTTTTCAGCTCAAAGGAACTACATCGTTCACGAAGCTCACCTTTTCTCATCTTAATTGACAAGCATTGTATGTTAGAGGACCTGTGGTTTGTTTCAGTTTCAGAAGTAGAGTTGAACTAGATATGGCTCTTATGTGTAGGAAACACTGTTCTTTTCTTCTGAGCACACTCATGTTACCTGCTGTAATAGAGACTCTAGAAAGCTATAGCGTGCTTCTTGCTCTAAAGCAGAGTGTGAACAATGGATGAGAACTCTGCTGTGTGTTTCCCTTCAGAAATGGAGTTAAAGCCCAGGCTCTGAGTCTTCCTACAAGGAATAATTCGTTTCAAGTAAGGGCAGTTACTTTACAGCTCAAACGAACTACATCGTTCACGAAGCTCACCCGCTTCTCTTCTTAAATGACAAGCATTGGATGTTAGAGGACCTGTGGTTTGTTTCAGTTTCAGAATCACAGTTGACCTAGATATGGTTCGTATGTGTAAGAAACACCGTTCTTTTCTTCTGAGCACACTCACGTTTCCTGCTGTATTAGAGACTCTAGAAATCAAGAGCGTGCTTCTTGATCTAAAGCAGTGTGTGATCCGTGGATGAGAACTATGCTGTGTGTTTCCCTTCAGAAATGGAGTTAAATCCCAGGCGCTTTGTCTTCGTACTTGCAAGACTTCGTTTCAGGTAAGGTCAGTCACTTTTCTGCTCAAACGAACTACATCGTTCACGAAGCTAACAAGTTTCCCATCTTAACTGACAAGCTTTGGATGTTAGAGGACCAGTGCTTTGTATCAGTTTCAGAAGCAGAGTTGGACTAGATATGGTCCGTGTGTGTAGGAAACACTCTTCTTTTGTTATCAGGACACTCACCTTTCCTGCTGTCTTAGAGAAAATAGAAAGCAAGAGCGTGCTTCTTGCTCTAAAGCAGAGTGTGATCTATGGATGAGAACTCTGCTGTGTGTTTCACATCAGAAATGGAGTTAAATCCCAGGCTCTGAGTCTTCCTACAAGCAAGACTTCGTTTCAGGTAAGGGCAGTTACTTTACAGCTCAAACGAACTACATCGTTCACGAAGCTCACACGTTTCTCTTCTTAACTGACAAGCATTGGATGTTGGAGCTCCTGTGGTTTGTTTCAGTTTCAGAAGGAGATTTGAACTAGATCTGGTTCATATGTGTAGGAAACACCGTTCTTTTGTTCTGAGCACACTCAAGTTTCCTACTGTCTTAGAGACTCTAGAAAGCAATAGCGTGCTTCTTGCTCTAAAGAAGAGTGTGATCTATGGATGGGAACTCTGCTGTGTGTTTCACTTCAGAAATGGAGTTAAATCCCAGGCTCTGAGTATTCCTACAAGAAAACTTCGTTTCATGTAAGGGAAGTTACTTTACAGCTCAAACGAACTACATCGTTCACGAAGCTCACACGTTTCTCTTCTTAACTGACAAGCATTGTATGTTAGAGGACCTGTGGTTTGTTTCAGTTTCAGAAGTAGAGTTGAACTAGATATGACCCTTATGTGTAGGAAACACTGTTCTTTTCTTCTGAGAACACTCAAGTTTCCTGCTGTATTAGAGTCTCTAGAAAGCAAGAGCGTGCTTCTTAGTCTAAAGCAGAGTGTGATCAATGGATGAGAACTATGCTGTGTGTTTCCCTTCAGAAATGGATTTAAATTCCATGCACTGTGTCTTCCTACAAGCAAAACATCCTTTCAGGAAAGGGCAGTCACTTTTCAGCTCAAACGAACTACATCGTTCACGAAGCTCACCTTTTCTCATCTTAACTGACAAGCATTGTATGTTAGAGGACCTGTGGTTTGTTTCAGTTTCAGAAGTAGAGTTGAACTAGATATGGCTCTTATGTGTAGGAAACACTGTTCTTTTCTTCTGAGCACACTCATGTTACCTGCTGTAATAGAGACTCTAGAAAGCTAGAGCGTGCTTCTTGCTCTAAAGCAGAGTGTGAACAATGGATGAGAACTCTGCTGTGTGTTTCCCTTCAGAAATGGAGTTAAAGCCCAGGCTCTGAGTCTTCCTACAAGGAATAATTCGTTTCAAGTAAGGGCAGTTACTTTACAGCTCAAACGAACTACATCGTTCACGAAGCTCACCCGTTTCTCTTCTTAACTGACAAGCATTGGATGTTAGAGGACCTGTGGTTTGTTTCAGTTTCAGAATCACAGTTGACCTAGATATGGTTCGTATGTGTAAGAAACACCGTTCTTTTCTTCTGAGCACACTCACGTTTCCTGCTGTATTAGAGACTCTAGAAATCAAGAGCGTGCTTCTTGCTCTAAAGCAGTGTGTGATCCCTGGATGAGAACTATGCTGTGTGTTTCCCTTCAGAAATGGAGTTAAATCCCAGGCGCTTTGTCTTCCTACATGCAAGACTTCGTTTCAGGTAAGGTCAGTCACTTTTCAGCTCAAACGAACTACATCGTTCACGAAGCTAACAAGTTTCCCATCTTAACTGACAAGCTTTGGATGTTATAGGACCAGTGCTTTGTATCAGTTTCAGAAGTAGAGTTGGACTAGATATGGTCCGTGTGTGTAGGAAACACCGTTCTTTTGTTCTCAGGACACTCACAATTCCTGCTGTCCTAGAGATAATAGAAAGCAAGATTGTGCTTCTTGCTCTAAAGCAGAGTGTGATCTATGGATGAGAACTCTGCTGTGTGTATCACTTCAGAAATGGAGTTAAATCCCAGGTTCTGAGTCTTTCTACAAGCAAGACTTCGTTTCAGGTAAGGGCAGTTACTAACAGCTCAAACGAACTACATTGTTCACGAAGCTCACACGTTTCTCATCTTAACTGACAAGCATTGGATATTAGAGGACCTGTGGTTTGTTTCAATTTCAGATGCAGAGTTGAACTAGATATGGCACCTATGTGTAGGAAACACTGATATTTTGTACTGAGCACAATCAAGTTTCCTACTGTCTTAGAGACTCTAGAAAGCTGGAGCATGCTTCTTGCTCTAAAGCAGAGTGCGATCAATGGATGAGAACTCTGTTGTGTGTTTCACTTCAGAAATGGAGTAAAATCCCTGGTTCTGAGTCTTTCTACAGGCAAGATTTCGTTTCAGGTAAGTGCAGTCACTTTTCTGCTCAAACGAACTACATTGTTCTCAAAGCTCACATGTTTCTCATCTTAACTGACAAGCATTGGATGTTAGAGGACCTGTGGCTTGTGTCAGTTTCAGGAGCAGAGTGGGACTAAATATGGTCCGTATGTGTAGGAAACACCGTTCTTTTGTTCTGAGCACACTCAGGTTTCCTGCTGTATTAGAGACTCAAGAAAGCAAGAGCGTGCTTCTTGCTCTAAAGCAGAGTGTGAACAATGGAAGAGAACTCTGCTGTGTGTTTTCCTTCAGAAATGGAGTTAAAGCCCAGGCTCTTAGTCTTCCTACAAGGAATACTTCGTTTCAAGTAAGGGCAGTTACTTTACAGCTCAAACGAACTACATCGTTCAGGAAGCTCACACGTTTCTCTTCTTAACTGACAAGCATTGTATGTTACAGGACCTGTGGTTTGTTTCAGTTTCAGAAGTAGAGTTGAACTAGACATGACCCTTATGTGTAGGAAACACTGTTCTTTTCTTCTGAGCACACTCATGTTTCCTGCTGTATTAGAGTCTCTAGAAAGCAAGAGCGTGCTTCTTTCTCTAAAGCAGAGTGTGATCTATACATGAGAACTCTGCTGTGTGTTTTACTTCAGAAATGGAGTTAAAGCCCAGGCTCTGAGTCTTCCTACAAGCAAGACTTCGTTTCAAGTAAGGGCAGTTACTTTACAGCTCAAACGAACTACATCGTTCAGGAAGCTCACACGTTTCTCATCTTAACTGACAAACATTGGATGCTAGAGGACCTGTGCTTTGTATCAGTTTCAGAATCAGATTTGCATTAGATATGGTCTGTATGTGTAGGAAACACTGTTCTTTTGTTCTCAGGACACTCACATTTCCTGCTGTCCTAGAGATAATAGAAAGCAAGATTGTGCTTCTTGCTCTAAAGCAGAGTGTGATCTATGGATGAGAACTCTGCTGTGTGTATCACTTCAGAAATGTATTTAAATCCCAGGTTCTGAGTCTTTCTACAAGCAAGACTTCGTTTCAGGTAAGGGCAGTTACTAACAGCTCAAACGAACTACATTGTTCACGAAGCTCACACGTTTCTCATCTTAACTGACAAGCATTGGATGTTAGAGGACCTGTGGTTTGTTTCAATTTCAGATGCAGAGTTGAACTAGATATGGCACCTATGTGTAGGAAACACTGTTATTTTGTACTGAGCACAATCAAGTTTCCTACTGTCTTAGAGACTCTAGAAAGCTGGAGCATGCTTCTTGCTCTAAAGCAGAGTGCGATCAATGGATGAGAACTCTGTTGTGTGTTTCACTTCAGAAATGGAGTAAAATCCCTGGTTCTGAGTCTTTCTACAGGCAAGATTTCGTTTCAGGTAAGTGCAGTCACTTTTCTGCTCAAACGAACTACATTGTTCTCGAAGCTCACACGTTTCTCATCTTAACTGACAAGCATTGGATGTTAGAGGACCTGTGGCTTGTGTCAGTTTCAGGAGCAGAGTGGGACTAAATATGGTCCGTATGTGTAGGAAACAACGTTCTTTTGTTCTGAGCACACTCAGGTTTCCTGCTGTATTAGAGACTCAAGAAAGCAAGAGCGTGCTTCTTGCTCTAAAGCAGAGTGTGAACAATGGAAGAGAACTCTGCTGTGTGTTTTCCTTCAGAAATGGAGTTAAAGCCCAGGCTCTTAGTCTTCCTACAAGGAATACTTCGTTTCAAGTAAGGGCAGTTACTTTACAGCTCAAACGAACTACATCGTTCACTAAGCTCACACGTTTCTCTTCTTAACTGACAAGCATTGTATGTTAGAGGACCTGTGGTTTGTTTCAGTTTCAGAAGTAGAGTTGAACTAGATATGGCCCTTATGTGTAGGAAACACTGTTCTTTTCTTCTGAGCACACTCATGTTTCCTGCTGTATTAGAGTCTCTAGAAATCAAGAGCGTGCTTCTTGCTCTAAAGCAGAGTGTGATCCGTGGATGAGAACTATGCTGTGTGTTTCCCTTCAGAAATGGAGTTAAATCCCAGGCGCTTTGTCTTCCTACATGCAACACTTCGTTTCAGGTAAGGGCAGTCACTTTTCAGCTCAAAGGAACTACATCGTTCACGAAGCAAACAAGTTTCCCATCTTAAATGACAAGCTTTGGATGTTAGAGGACCAGTGCTTTGTATCAGTTTCAGAAGCAGAGTTGGACTAGATATGGTCCGTGTGTGTAGGAAACACTCTTCTTTTGTTCTCAGGACACTCACCTTTCCTGCTGTCTTAGAGAAAATAGAAAGCAAGAGCGTGCTTCTTGCTCTAAAGCAGAGTGTGATCTATGGATGAGAACTCTGCTGTGTGTTTCACTTCAGAAATGGAGTTAAATCCCAGGCTCTGAGTCTTCCTACAAGCAAGACTTCGTTTCAGGTAAGGGCAGTTACTTTACAGCTCAAACGAACTACATCATTCACGAAGCTCACACGTTTCTCTTCTTAACTGACAAGCATTGGATGTTGGAGCACCTGTGTTTTGTTTCAGTTTCAGAAGCAGATTTGAACTAGATATGGTTCATATGTGTAGGAAACACCGTTCTTTTGTTCTGAGCACACTCAAGTTTCCTGCTGTCTTAGAGTCTCTAGAAAGCAAGAGCGTGCTTCTTTCTCTAAAGCAGAGTGTGATCTATATATGAGAACTCTGCTGTGTGTTTTACTTCAGAAATGGAGTTAAAGCCCAGGCTCTGAGTCTTCCTACAAGCAAGACTTCGTTTCAAGTAAGGGCAGTTACTTTACAGCTCAAACGAACTACATCGTTCAAGAAGCTCACTTGTTTCTCATCTTAACTGACAAACATTGGATGTTAGAGGACCTGTGCTTTGTATCAGTTTCAGAAGCAGATTTGCATTAGATATGGTCTGTATGTGTAGGAAACACCGTTCTTTTGTTCTCAGGACACTCACATTTCCTGCTGTCCTAGAGATAATAGAAAGCAAGATTGTGCTTCTTGCTCTAAAGCAGAGTGTGATCCATGGATGAGAACTCTGCTGTGTGTTTCACTTCAGAAATGGAGTTAAATCCCAGGTTCTGAGTCTTTCTACAAGGAAGACTTCGTTTCAGGTAAGGGCAGTTACTAAAAGCTCAAACGAACTACATTGTTCTCGAAGCTCACACGTTTCTCATCTTAACTGACAAGCATTGGATGTTAGAGGACCTGTGGTTTGTTTCAATTTCAGATGCAGAGTTGAACTAGATATGGCACCTATGTGTAGGAAACACTGTTATTTTGTACTGAGCACAATCAAGTTTCCTACTGTCTTAGAGACTCTAGAAAGCTGGAGCATGCTTCTTGCTCTAAAGCAGAGTGCGATCAATGGATGAGAACTCTGTTGTGTGTTTCACTTCAGAAATGGAGTAAAATCCCAGGTTCTGAGTCTTTCTACAGGCAAGATTTCGTTTCAGGTAAGTGCAGTCATTTTTCAGCTCAAACGAACTACATTGTTCTCGAAGCTCACACGTTTCTCATCTTAACTGACAAGCATTGGATGTTAGAGGACCTGTGTCTTGTGTCAGTTTCAGGAGCAGAGTGGGACTAAATATGGTCCGTATGTGTAGGAAACACCATTCTTTTGTTCTGAGCACACTCAGGTTTCCTGCTGTATTAGAGACTCAAGAAAGCAAGAGCGTGCTTCTTGCTCTAAAGCAGAGTGTGAACAATGGATGAGAACTCTGCTGTGTGTTTTCCTTCAGAAATGGAGTTAAAGCCCAGGCTCTTAGTCTTCCTACAAGGAATACTTCGTTTCAAGTAAGGGCAGTTACTTTACAGCTCAAACGAAATACATCGTTCACGAAGCTCACACGTTTCTCTTCTTAACTGACAAGCATTGGATGTTGGAGCACCTGTGGTTTCTTTCAGTTTCAGAAGCAGATTTGAACTAGATATGGTTCATATGTGTAGGAAACACCGTTCTTTTGTTCTGAGCACACTCAAGTTTCCTGCTGTCTTAGAGTCTCTAGAAAGCAAGAGCGTGCTTCTTTCTCTAAAGCAGAGTGTGATCTATACATGAGAACTCTGCTGTGTGTTTTACTTCAGAAATGGAGTTAAAGCCCAGGCTCTGAGTCTTCCTACAAGCAAGACTTCGTTTCAAGTAAGGGCAGTTACTTTACAGCTCAAACGAACTACATCGTTCAGGAAGCTCACACGTTTCTCATCTTAACTGACAAACATTGGATGCTAGAGGACCTGTGCTTTGTATCAGTTTCAGAATCAGATTTGCATTAGATATGGTCTGTATGTGTAGGAAACACCGTTCTTTTGTTCTCAGGACACTCACATTTCCTGCTGTCCTAGAGATAATAGAAAGCAAGATTGTGCTTCTTGCTCTAAAGCAGAGTGTGATCTATGGATGAGAACTCTGCTGTGTGTTTCACTTTAGAAATGGAGTTAAATCCCAGGTTCTGAGTCTTTCTACAAGCAAGACTTCGTTTCAGGTAAGGGCAGTTACTAACAGCTCAAACGAACTACATTGTTCACGAAGCTCACACGTTTCTCATCTTAACTGACAAGCATTGGATGTTAGAGGACCTGTGGTTTGTTTCAATTTCAGATGCAGAGTTGAACTAGATATGGCACCTATGTGTAGGAAACACTGTTATTTTGTACTGAGCACAATCAAGTTTCCTACTGTCTTAGAGACTCTAGAAAGCTGGAGCATGCTTTTTGCTCTAAAGCAGAGTGCGATCAATGGATGAGAACTCCGTTGTGTGTTTCACTTCAGAAATGGAGTAAAATCCCAGGTTCTGAGTCTTTCTACAGGCAAGATTTCGTTTCAGGTAAGTGCAGTCACTTTTCAGCTCAAACGAACTACATTGTTCTCGAAGCTCACACGTTTCTCATCTTAACTGACAAGCATTGGATGTTAGAGGACCTGTGGCTTGTGTCAGTTTCAGGAGCAGAGTGGGACTAAATATGGTACGTATGTGTAGGAAACACCGTTCTTTTGTTCTGAGCACACTCAGGTTTCCTGCTGTATTAGAGACTCAAGAAAGCAAGAGCGTACTTCTTGCTCTAAAGCAGAGTGTGAACAATGGATGAGAACTCTGCTGTGTGTTTTCCTTCAGAAATGGAGTTAAAGCCCAGGCTCTGAGTCTTCCTACAAGGAATACTTCGTTTCAAGTAAGGACAGTTACTTTACAGCTCAAACGAACTACATCATTCATGAAGCTCACACGTTTCTCTTCTTAACTGACAAGCATTGGATGTTAGAGGACCTGTGGTTTGTTTCAGGTTCAGAATCACAGGTGAACTAGATATGGTCCGTATGTGTAAGAAACACTCTTCCTTTCTTCTGAGCACCGTCACGTTTGCTACTCTATTAGAGACTCTAGAAAGCAAAAGCATGCTTCTTGCTCTAAAGCAGAGTGTGATACATGGAAGAGAACTATGCTGTGTGTTTCACTTCAGAAATGGAGTTAAATCCCAGGCGCTGTGTCTTCCTACAAGCAAGTCTTCGTTTCAGGTAAGGGCAGTTACTAACAGCTCAAACGAAATACATTGTTCACGAATCTTACACGTTTCTCACCTTAACTGACAAGCATTGGATGTTAGAGGACCTGTGGTTTGTTTCAATTTCAGATGCAGAGTTGAACTAGATATGGACCCTATGTGTAGGAATCACTGTTATTTTGTACTGAGCACAATCAATTTTCCTGCTGTCTTAGAGACTCTAGAAAGCAAGAGCGTGCTTCTTGCTCTAAAGCAGAGTGTGATCAATGGATGAGAACTCCGCTGTCTGTTTCACTTCAGAAATGGAGTTAAAGCCCAGGCTCTGAGTCTTTCTATAAGCAAGACTTCATTTCAGGTAAGGGCAGTTACTTTACAGCTCAAACGAACTACATCGTTCACGAAGCTCACAAGTTTCTCTTCTTAACTGACAAGCATTGGATGTTAGAGGACCTGTGATTTGTTTCAGTTTCAGAATCACATTTGAACTAGATATGGTCCGTATGTGTAAGAAACACCGTTCTCTTCTTCTGAGCACACTCAAGTTTCCTGCTGTATTACAGTCTCTAGAAAGCAAGTGCGTGCTTCTTGCTCTAAAGCAGAGTGTGATCAATGGATGAGAACTATGCTGTGTGTTTCCCTTCAGAAATGGAGTTAAATTCCATGCACTGTGTCTTCCTACAAGCAAAACATCCTTTCATGTAAGGGCAGTCACTTTTCAGCTCAAACAAACTACATCGTTCAGAAGCGCACACGTTTCCCATCTTAACTGACAAGCATCGGATGTTAGAGGACCTGTGCTTTGTATCAGTTTCAGAAGCAGAGTTGCATTAGATAAGGTCTGGATGTGTAGGAAACACCGTTCTTTTGTTCTCAGGACACTCACATTTCCTGCTGTCCTAGAGATAATAGATAGCAAGATTGTGCTTCTTGCTCTAAAGCAGAGTGTGATCAATGGATGAGAACTCTGCTGTGTGTTTCCCTTCAGAAATGGAGTTAAAGCCCAGGCTCTGAGTCTTACTACAAGGAATACTTCGTTTCAAGTAAGGGCAGTTCCTTTACAGCTCAAACGAACTACATCATTCACGAAGCTCACACGTTTCTCTTCTTAACTGACAAGCATTGGATGTTAGAGGACCTGTGGTTTGTTTCAGGTTCAGAATCAAAGGTGAACTAGATATGGTCCGTATGTGTAAGAAACACCGTTCTTTTCTTCTGAGCACAGTCATGTTTGCTACTGTATTAGAGACTCTAGAAAGCAAGAGTGTGCTTCTTGCTCTAAAGCAGAGTATGATACATGGAAGAGAACAATGCTGAGTGTTTCACTTTAGAAATGGAGTTAAATCCCAGGCGGTGTGTCTTCCTACAAGCAAGACTTCGTTTCAGGGAAGGGCAGTTACTAACAGCTCAAACGAACTACATTGTTCACGAAGTTCACACGTTTCTCATATTAACTGACAAGCATTGGATGTTAGAGGACCTGTCGTTTGTTTCAATTTCAGATGCAGAGTTGAACTAGATATGGCCCCTATGTGTAGGAAACACTGTTATTTTGTACTGAGGACAATCAAGTTTCCTGCTGTCTTAGAGACTCTAGAAAGCAAGAGCGTGCTTCTTGCTCTAAAGCAGAGTGTGATCAATGGATGAGAACTCCGCTGTCTGTTTCACTACAGAAATGGAGTTAAAGCCCAGGCTCTGAGTCTTTCTATAAGCAAGACTTCATTTCAGGTAAGGGCAGTTACTTTACAGCTCAAACGAACTACATCGTTCACGAAGCTCACACGTTTCTCTTCTTAACTGACAAGCATTGGATGTTAGAGGACCTGTGGTTTGTTTCAGGTTCAGAATCACAGTTGAACTAGATATGGTCCGTATGTGTAAGAAACACCGTTCTTTTCTTCTGAGCACACTCACGTTTCCTGCTGTATTAGAGACTCTAGAAAGCAAGAGCGTGCTTCTTGCTCTAAAGCAGAGTGTGATACATGGAAGAGAACTATGCTGTGTGTTTCCCTTCAGAAATGGAGTTAAATCCCAGGCGCTGTGTCTTCCTACAAGCAAAACATCCTTTGAGGTAAGGGCAGTCACTTTTCAGCTCAAACGAACTACATCGTTCACGAAGCTCACCTTTTCTCATCTTAACTGACAAGCATTGGATGTTAGAGGACCATTGCTTTGTATTAGTTTCAGAAGCAGAGTTGGACTAGATATGGTCCGTATGTGTAGGAAACTCTGTTCTATTGTTCTCAGCACACTCATGTTTCCTGCTGTAATAGAGACTCTAGAAAGCTAGAGCGTGCTTCTTGCTCTAAAGCAGAGTGTGATCACTGGATGAGAACTCTCTTGTGTGTTTCCCTTCAGAAATGGAGTTAAATCCCAGGTTCTGAGTCTTTCTACAGGCAAGATTTTGTTTCAGGTAAGGGCAGTCAATTTTCAGCTCAAACGATCTAAAATGTTCTCGAAGCTCACACGTTTCTCTTCTTTTCTTCTGAGCACAGTCACGTTTCCAGCTCTATTAGAGACTCTAGAAATCAAGAGCGTGCTTCTTGCTCTAAAGCAGAGTGTGATCCATGGATGAGAACTATGCTGTGTGTTTCCCTTCAGAAATGGAGTTAAATCCCAGGCGCTGTGTCTTCCTACAAGCAAGACTTCGTTTCAGGTAAGGGCAGTCACTTTTCAGCTCAAAGGAACTACATCGTTCACGAAGCTAACAAGTATCCCATATTAACTGATAAGATTTGGATGTTAGAGGACCAGTGCTTTCTATCAGTTTCAGATGCAGAGTTGGAGTAGATATGGTCCTTATGTGTAGGAAACTCCCTTCATTTGTTCTCAGGACACTCACATATCCTGCTGTCTTAGAGAAAATAGAAAGCAAGAGCTTGATTCTTGCTCTAAACCAGAGTGTGATCTATGGATGAGAACTCTGCTGTGTGTTTCACTTCAGAAATGGAGTTAAATCCCAGGCTCTGAGTCTTCCTACATGCAAGACATCGTTTCAGGTAAGGTTCCTTTACAGCTCAAACGAACTACATCGTTCACGAAGCGCACACGTTTCTCTTCTTAACTGACAAGCATTGGATGTTAGAGGACCTGTGGTTTGTTTCAGTTTCAGAATCACATTTGAACTAGATATGGTCCGTATATGTAAGAAACACCGTTCTCTTCTTCTGAGCACACTCAAGTTTCCTGCTGTATTACAGTCTCTAGAAAGTAAGTGCGTGCTTCTTGCTCTAAAGCAGAGTGTGATCAATGGATGAGAACTATGCTGTGTGTTTCCCTTCAGAAATGGAGTTAAATTCCATGCACTGTGTCTTCCTACAAGCAAAACATCCTTTCAGGTAAGGGCAGTCACTTTTCAGCTCAAACAAACTACATCGTTCAGGAAGCTCACACGTTTCCCATCTTAACTGACAAGTATCGGATGTTAGAGGACCTGTGCTTTGTATCAGTTTCAGAAGCAGAGTTGCATTAGATAAGGTCTGGATGTGTAGGAAACACCGTTCTTTTGTTCTCAAGACACTCACATTTCCTGCTGTCCTAGAGATAATAGATAGCAAGATTGTGCTTCTTGCTCTAAAGCAGAGTGTGATCAATGGATGAGAACTCTGCTGTGTGTTTCCCTTCAGAAATGGAGTTAAAGCCCAGGCTCTGAGTCTTACTACAAGGAATACTTCGTTTCAAGTAAGGGCAGTTACTTTACAGCTCAAACGAACTACATCATTCACGAAGCTCACACGTTTCTCTTCTTAACTGACAAGCATTGGATGTTAGAGGACCTGTGGTTTGTTTCAGGTTCAGAATCAAAGGTGAACTAGATATGGTCCTTATGTGTAAGAAACACCGTTCTTTTCTTCTGAGCACAGTCATGTTTGCTACTGTATTAGAGACTCTAGAAAGCAAGAGTGTGCTTCTTGCTCTAAAGCAGAGTGTGATACATGGAAGAGAACTATGCTGTGTGTTTCACTTCAGAAATGGAGTTAAATCCCAGGCGCTGTGTCTTCCTACAAGCAAGACTTCGTTTCAGGGAAGGGCAGTTACTAACAGCTCAAACGATCTACATTATTCACGAAGTTCACACGTTTCTCATCTTAACTGACAAGCATTGAATGTTAGAGGACCTGTCGTTTGTTTCAATTTCAGATGCAGAGTTGAACTAGATATGGCCCCTATGTGTAGGAAACACTGTTATTTTGTACTGAGGACAATCAAGTTTCCTGCTGTCTTAGAGACTCTAGAAAGCAAGAGCGTGCTTCTTGCTCTAAAGCAGAGTGTGATCAATGGATGAGAACTCCGCTGTCTGTTTCACTACAGAAATGGAGTTAAAGCCCAGGCTCTGAGTCTTTCTATAAGCAAGACTTCATTTCAGGTAAGGGCAGTTACTTTACAGCTCAAACGAACTACATCGTTCACGAAGCTCACACGTTTCTCTTCTTAACTGACAAGCATTGGATGTTAGAGGACCTGTGGTTTGTTTCAGGTTCAGAATCACAGTTGAACTAGATATGGTCCGTATGTGTAAGAAACACCGTTCTTTTCTTCTGAGCACACTCACGTTTCCTGCTGTATTAGAGACTCTAGAAAGCAAGAGCGTGCTTCTTGCTCTAAAGCAGAGTGTGATACATGGAAGAGAACTATGCTGTGTGTTTCCCTTCAGAAATGGAGTTAAATCCCAGGCGCTGTGTCTTCCTACAAGCAAAACATCCTTTGAGGTAAGGGCAGTCACTTTTCAGCTCAAACGAACTACATCGTTCACGAAGCTCACCTTTTCTCATCTTAACTGACAAGCATTGGATGTTAGAGGACCATTGCTTTGTATTAGTTTCAGAAGCAGAGTTGGACTAGATATGGTCCGTATGTGTAGGAAACTCTGTTCTATTGTTCTCAGCACACTCATGTTTCCTGCTGTAATAGAGACTCTAGAAAGCTAGAGCGTGCTTCTTGCTCTAAAGCAGAGTGTGATCACTGGATGAGAACTCTCTTGTGTGTTTCCCTTCAGAAATGGAGTTAAATCCCAGGTTCTGAGTCTTTCTACAGGCAAGATTTTGTTTCATGTAAGGGCAGTCAATTTTCAGCTCAAACGATCTAAAATGTTCTCGAAGCTCACACGTTTCTCTTCTTTTCTTCTGAGCACAGTCACGTTTCCAGCTCTATTAGAGACTCTAGAAATCAAGAGCGTGCTTCTTGCTCTAAAGCAGAGTGTGATCCATGGATGAGAACTATGCTGTGTGTTTCCCTTCAGAAATGGAGTTAAATCCCAGGCGCTGTGTCTTCCTACAAGCAAGACTTCGTTTCAGGTAAGGGCAGTCACTTTTCAGCTCAAAGGAACTACATCGTTCACGAAGCTAACAAGTATCCCATATTAACTGATAAGATTTGGATGTTAGAGGACCAGTGCTTTCTATCAGTTTCAGATGCAGAGTTGGAGTAGATATGGTCCTTATGTGTAGGAAACTCCCTTCATTTGTTCTCAGGACACTCACATATCCTGCTGTCTTAGAGAAAATAGAAAGCAAGAGCTTGATTCTTGCTCTAAACCAGAGTGTGATCTATGGATGAGAACTCTGCTGTGTGTTTCACTTCAGAAATGGAGTTAAATCCCAGGCTCTGAGTCTTCCTACATGCAAGACATCGTTTCAGGTAAGGTTCCTTTACAGCTCAAACGAACTACATCGTTCACGAAGCGCACACGTTTCTCTTCTTAACTGACAAGCATTGGATGTTAGAGGACCTGTGGTTTGTTTCAGTTTCAGAATCACATTTGAACTAGATATGGTCCGTATATGTAAGAAACACCGTTCTCTTCTTCTGAGCACACTCAAGTTTCCTGCTGTATTACAGTCTCTAGAAAGCAAGTGCGTGCTTCTTGCTCTAAAGCAGAGTGTGATCAATGGATGAGAACTATGCTGTGTGTTTCCCTTCAGAAATGGAGTTAAATTCCATGCACTGTGTCTTCCTACAAGCAAAACATCCTTTCAGGTAAGGGCAGTCACTTTTCAGCTCAAACAAACTACATCGTTCAGGAAGCTCACACGTTTCCCATCTTAACTGACAAGTATCGGATGTTAGAGGACCTGTGCTTTGTATCAGTTTCAGAAGCAGAGTTGCATTAGATAAGGTCTGGAAGTGTAGGAAACACCGTTCTTTTGTTCTCAGGAGACTCACATTTCCTGCTGTCCTAGAGATAATAGATAGCAAGATTGTGCTTCTTGTTCTAAAGCAGAGTGTGATCAATGGATGAGAACTCTGCTGTGTGTTTCCCTTCAGAAATGGAGTTAAAGCCCAGGCTCTGAGTCTTACTACAAGGAATACTTCGTTTCAAGTAAGGGCAGTTACTTTACAGCTCAAACGAACTACATCATTCACGAGGCTCACACGTTTCTCTTCTTAACTGACAAGCATTGGATGTTAGAGGACCTGTGGTTTCGTTTAGGTTCAGAATCAAAGGTGAACTAGATATGGTCTGTATGTGTAAGAAACACCGTTCTTTTCTTCTGAGCACAGTCATGTTTGCTACTGTATTAGAGACTCTAGAAAGCAAGAGTGTGCTTCTTGCTCTAAAGCAGAGTGTGATACATGGAAGAGAACTATGCTGAGTGTTTCACTTCAGAAATGGAGTTAAATCCCAGGCGCTGTGTCTTCCTACAAGCAAGACTTCGTTTCAGGGAAGGGCAGTTACTAACAGCTCAAACGAACTACATTGTTCACGAATTTCACACGATTCTCATCTTAACTGACAAGCATTGGATGTTAGAGGACCTGTCGTTTGTTTCAATTTCAGATGCAGAGTTGAACTAGATATGGCCCCTATGTGTAGGAAACACTGTTATTTTGTACTGAGGACAATCAAGTTTCCTGCTGTCTTAGAGACTCTAGAAATCAAGAGCGTGCTTCTTGCTCTAAAGCAGAGTGTGATCAATGGATGAGAACTCCGCTGTCTGTTTCACTTCAGATGTGGAGTTAAAGCCCAGGCTCTGAGTCTTTCTATAAGCAAGACTTCATTTCAGGTAAGGGCAGTTACTTTACAGCTCAAACGAACTACATCGTTCACGAAGCTCACACGTTTCTCTTCTTAACTGACAAGCATTGGATGTTAGAGGACCTGTGGTTTGTTTCAGGTTCAGAATCACAGTTGAACTAGATATGGTCTGTATGTGTAAGAAACACCGTTCTTTTCTTCTGAGCACACTCACGTTTCCTGCTGTATTAGAGACTCTAGAAAGCAAGAGCGTGCTTTTTGCTCTAAAGCAGAGTGTGATCCATGGGAGAGAACTATGCTGTGTGTTTCCCTTCAGAAATGGAGTTAAAGCCCAGGCTCTGTGTCTTCCTACAAGCAAGACTTCGTTTCTGGTAAGGACAGTCACTTTTCAGCTCAAACGAACTACATGGTTCACGAAGCTCACCTTTTCTCATCTTAACTGACAAGGATTGGATGTTAGAGGACCAGTGCTTTGTATCAGTTTCAGAAGCATAGTTGCACTAGTCATGGTCTGTATGTGTAGGAAACTCCGTTCTTTTGTTCTCAGCACACTCACGTTTCTGCTGTAATAGAGACTCTAGAAAGCTAGAGCGTGCTTCTTGCTCTAAACCAGAGTGTGATCAATGGATGAGAACTCTGCTGTGTGTTTCCCTTCAGAAATGGAGATAAAGCCCAGGCTCTGAGTCTTCCTACAAGGAATACTTCGTTTCAAGTAAGGGCAGTCCCTTTACAACTCAAATGAACTACATCGTACACGAAGCTCACACATTACTCATCTTAACTGACAAGCATTGGATGTTAGAGCCCCTATGGTTTGTTTCAGTTTCAGAAGCAGAGTTGAACTAGATATGGCCTGTATGTGTAGGAAACACTGTTATTTTGTTCCCAGCACACTCACGTTTCCTGCTGTCTTAGAGTCTCTAGAAAGCAAGAGCGTGCTTCTTGCTCTAAAGCAGAGTGTGATCTATGGATGAGAACTATGCTGTGTGTTTCCCTTCAGAAATGGAGTTAAATTCCATGCTCTGTGTCTTCCTACCAGCAAAACATCCTTTCAGGTAAGGGCAGTCACTTTTCAGCTCAAACGAACTACATCGTTCACGAAGCTCACCCGTTTCTCTTCTTAACTGACAAGTATTGGATGTTAGAGGACCTGTGGTTTGTTTCAGTTTCAGAATCACAGTTGACCTAGATATGGTCCATATGTGTAAGAAACACCGTTCTTTTCTTCCTAGCACACTCACGTTTCCTGCTGTATTAGACACTCTAGAAATCAAGAGCGTGCTTCTTGCTCTAAAGCAGAGTGTGATCCATGGATGAGAACTATGCTGTGTGTTTCCCTTCAGAAATGGAGTTAAATCCCAGGCGCTGTGTCCTCCTACAAGCAAGACTTCGTTTCAGGTAAGGGCAGTCACTTTTCAGCTCAAACGAACTACATCGTTCACGAAGCTAACAAGTTTCCCATCTTAACTGACAAGCTTTGGATGTTAGAGGACCAGTGCTTTGTATCAGTTTCAGAAGCAGAGTTGGACTAGATATGGTCCTTATGTGTAGGAAACTCCCCTCTTTTGTTCTCAGGACACTCACATATCCTGCTGTCTTAGAGAAAATAGAAAGCAAGAGCTTGCTTCTTGCTCTAAAGCGGAGTGTGATCTATGGATGAGAACTCTGCTGTGTGTTTCACTTCAGAAATGGAGTTAAATCCCAGGCTCTGAGTCTTCCTACAGAAAACTTCTTTTCAGATAAGGTTCGTTACTTTACAGCTCAAACGAACTACATCGTTCACGAAGCTCACACGTTTCTCTTCTTAACTGACAATCATTGGATGTTAGAGGACCTGTGGTTTGTTTCAGTTTCAGAATCACAGTTGAACTAGATATGGCCCGTATGTGTAAGAAACACTGTTCTTTTCTTCTGAACACACTCACATTTCCTGCTGTATTAGAGATTCTAGAAAGCAAGAGCATGCTTTTTGCTCTAAAGCAGAGTGTGATCCATGGGAGAGAACTATGCTGTGTGTTTCCCTTCAGAAATGGAGTTAAAGCCCAGGCTCTGTGTCTTCCTACAAGCAAGACTTCGTTTCTGGTAAGGACAGTCACTTTTCAGCTCAAACGAACTACATGGTTCACGAAGCTCACCTTTTCTCATCTTAACTGACAAGGATTGGATGTTAGAGGACCAGTGCTTTGTATCAGTTTCAGAAGCATAGTTGCACTAGTCATGGTCTGTATGTGTAGGAAACTCCGTTCTTTTGTTCTCAGCACACTCACGTTTCTGCTGTAATAGAGACTCTAGAAAGCTAGAGCGTGCTTCTTGCTCTAAACCAGAGTGTGATCAATGGATGAGAACTCTGCTGTGTGTTTCCCTTCAGAAATGGAGATAAAGCCCAGGCTCTGAGTCTTCCTACAAGGAATACTTCGTTTCAAGTAAGGGCAGTCCCTTTACAACTCAAATGAACTACATCGTACACGAAGCTCACACATTACTCATCTTAACTGACAAGCATTGGATGTTAGAGCCCCTATGGTTTGTTTCAGTTTCAGAAGCAGAGTTGAACTAGATATGGCCTGTATGTGTAGGAAACACTGTTATTTTGTTCCCAGCACACTCACGTTTCCTGCTGTCTTAGAGTCTCTAGAAAGCAAGAGCGTGCTTCTTGCTCTAAAGCAGAGTGTGATCTATGGATGAGAACTATGCTGTGTGTTTCCCTTCAGAAATGGAGTTAAATTCCATGCTCTGTGTCTTCCTACCAGCAAAACATCCTTTCAGGTAAGGGCAGTCACTTTTCAGCTCAAACGAACTACATCGTTCACGAAGCTCACCCGTTTCTCTTCTTAACTGACAAGTATTGGATGTTAGAGGACCTGTGGTTTGTTTCAGTTTCAGAATCACAGTTGACCTAGATATGGTCTATATGTGTAAGAAACACCGTTCTTTTCTTCCTAGCACACTCACGTTTCCTGCTGTATTAGACACTCTAGAAATCAAGAGCGTGCTTCTTGCTCTAAAGCAGAGTGTGATCCATGGATGAGAACTATGCTGTGTGTTTCCCTTCAGAAATGGAGTTAAATCCCAGGCGCTGTGTCCTCCTACAAGCAAGACTTCGTTTCAGGTAAGGGCAGTCACTTTTCAGCTCAAACGAACTACATCGTTCACGAAGCTAACAAGTTTCCCATCTTAACTGACAAGCTTTGGATGTTAGAGGACCAGTGCTTTGTATCAGTTTCAGAAGCAGAGTTGGACTAGATATGGTCCTTATGTGTAGGAAACTCCCCTCTTTTGTTCTCAGGACACTCACATATCCTGCTGTCTTAGAGAAAATAGAAAGCAAGAGCTTGCTTCTTGCTCTAAAGCGGAGTGTGATCTATGGATGAGAACTCTGCTGTGTGTTTCACTTCAGAAATGGAGTTAAATCCCAGGCTCTGAGTCTTCCTACAGAAAACTTCTTTTCAGATAAGGTTCGTTACTTTACAGCTCAAACGAACTACATCGTTCACGAAGCTCACACGTTTCTCTTCTTAACTGACAATCATTGGATGTTAGAGGACCTGTGGTTTGTTTCAGTTTCAGAATCACAGTTGAACTAGATATGGCCCGTATGTGTAAGAAACACTGTTCTTTTCTTCTGAACACACTCACATTTCCTGCTGTATTAGAGATTCTAGAAAGCAAGAGCGTGCTTTTTGCTCTAAAGCAGAGTGTGATCCATGGGAGAGAACTATGCTGTGTGTTTCCCTTCAGAAATGGAGTTAAAGCCCAGGCTCTGTGTCTTCCTACAAGCAAGACTTCGTTTCTGGTAAGGACAGTCACTTTTCAGCTCAAACGAACTACATGGTTCACGAAGCTCACCTTTTCTCATCTTAACTGACAAGGATTGGATGTTAGAGGACCAGTGCTTTGTATCAGTTTCAGAAGCATAGTTGCACTAGTCATGGTCTGTATGTGTAGGAAACTCCGTTCTTTTGTTCTCAGCACACTCACGTTTCTGCTGTAATAGAGACTCTAGAAAGCTAGAGCGTGCTTCTTGCTCTAAACCAGAGTGTGATCAATGGATGAGAACTCTGCTGTGTGTTTCCCTTCAGAAATGGAGATAAAGCCCAGGCTCTGAGTCTTCCTACAAGGAATACTTCGTTTCAAGTAAGGGCAGTCCCTTTACAACTCAAATGAACTACATCGTACACGAAGCTCACACATTACTCATCTTAACTGACAAGCATTGGATGTTAGAGCCCCTATGGTTTGTTTCAGTTTCAGAAGCAGAGTTGAACTAGATATGGCCTGTATGTGTAGGAAACACTGTTATTTTGTTCCCAGCACACTCACGTTTCCTGCTGTCTTAGAGTCTCTAGAAAGCAAGAGCGTGCTTCTTGCTCTAAAGCAGAGTGTGATCTATGGATGAGAACTATGCTGTGTGTTTCCCTTCAGAAATGGAGTTAAATTCCATGCTCTGTGTCTTCCTACCAGCAAAACATCCTTTCAGGTAAGGGCAGTCACTTTTCAGCTCAAACGAACTACATCGTTCACGAAGCTCACCCGTTTCTCTTCTTAACTGACAAGTATTGGATGTTAGAGGACCTGTGGTTTGTTTCAGTTTCAGAATCACAGTTGACCTAGATATGGTCCATATGTGTAAGAAACACCGTTCTTTTCTTCCTAGCACACTCACGTTTCCTGCTGTATTAGACACTCTAGAAATCAAGAGCGTGCTTCTTGCTCTAAAGCAGAGTGTGATCCATGGATGAGAACTATGCTGTGTGTTTCCCTTCAGAAATGGAGTTAAATCCCAGGCGCTGTGTCCTCCTACAAGCAAGACTTCGTTTCAGGTAAGGGCAGTCACTTTTCAGCTCAAACGAACTACATCGTTCACGAAGCTAACAAGTTTCCCATCTTAACTGACAAGCTTTGGATGTTAGAGGACCAGTGCTTTGTATCAGTTTCAGAAGCAGAGTTGGACTAGATATGGTCCTTATGTGTAGGAAACTCCCCTCTTTTGTTCTCAGGACACTCACATATCCTGCTGTCTTAGAGAAAATAGAAAGCAAGAGCTTGCTTCTTGCTCTAAAGCGGAGTGTGATCTATGGATGAGAACTCTGCTGTGTGTTTCACTTCAGAAATGGAGTTAAATCCCAGGCTCTGAGTCTTCCTACAGCAAACTTCTTTTCAGATAAGGTTCGTTACTTTACAGCTCAAACGAACTACATCGTTCACGAAGCTCACACGTTTCTCTTCTTAACTGACAATCATTGGATGTTAGAGGACCTGTGGTTTGTTTCAGTTTCAGAATCACAGTTGAACTAGATATGGCCCGTATGTGTAAGAAACACTGTTCTTTTCTTCTGAACACACTCACATTTCCTGCTGTATTAGAGATTCTAGAAAGCAAGAGCGTGCTTTTTGCTCTAAAGCAGAGTGTGATCCATGGAAGAGAACTATGCTGTGTGTTTCCCTTCAGAAATGGAGTTAAATCCCAGGCGCTGTATCTTCCTACAAGCAAGACTTCGTTTCAGGTAAGGGCAGTCACTTTTCAGCTCAAACGAACTACATCGTTCAGGAAGCTCACACGTTTCTCATCTTAACTGACAAGCATTGGATGTTAGAGGACCTGTGCTTTGTATCAGTTTCAGAAGCAGAGTTGGACTAGATATGTTCCGTGTGTGTAGGAAACACCGTTCTTTTGTTTTCAGGACACTCACATTTCCTGCTGTCCTAGAGATAATAGAAAGCAAGATTGTGCTTCTTGCTCTAAAGCAGAGTGTGATCTATGGATGAGAACTTTGCTTTGTGTTTCACTTCAGAAATGGAGTTAAATCCCAGGCTCTGAGTCTTCCTACAGGAAAACTTCGTTTCAGGTAAGGGAAGTTACTTTACAGCTCAAACGAACTACATCGTTCACGAAGCTCTCACGTTTCTAATCTTAACTGACAAGCATTGTATGTTAGAGGACCAGTGGTTTGTTTCAGTTTCAGAAGTAGAGTTGAACTAGATATGGCTCTTATGTGTAGGAAACACTGTTCTTTTCTTCTGAGCACACTCATGTTTCCTGGTGTATTAGAGTCTCTAGAAAGAAAGAACGTGCTTTTTGCTCTAAAGCAGAGTGTGATCAATGAATGAGAACTATGCTGTGTGTTTCCCTTCAGAAATGGATTTAAATTCCATGCTCTGTGTCTTCCTACAAGCAAAACATCCTTTCAGGTAAGGGCAGTCACTTTTCAGCTCAAACGAACTACATCGTTCACGAAGCTCACCTTTTCTCATCTTAACTGACAAGGATTGGATGTTAGAGGACCAGTGCTTTGTATCAGTTTCAGAAGCAGAGTTGGACTAGATATGGTCTGTATGTGTAGGAAACTCCGTTCTTTTGTTCTCAGCACACTCACGTTTCCTGCTGTAATAGAGACTCTAGAAAGCTAGAGCGTGCTTCTTGCTCTAAAGCAGAGTGTGATCAATGGATGAGAACTCTGCTGTGTGTTTCCCTTCAGAAAGGGAGTTAAAGCCCAACCTCTGAGTCTTCCTACAAGGAATACTTCGTTTATAGTAAGGGCAGTTACTTTACAACTCAAATGAACTACATCGTTCACGAAGATCACACATTACTCATCTTAACTGACAAGCATTGGATGTTAGAGCACCTGTGGTTTGTTTCAGTTTCAGAAGCAGATTTGAACTAGATATGGTCCATAGGTGTAGGAAACACCGTTCTTTTGTTGTGAGCACACTCAAGTTTCCTGCTGTCTTAGAGTCTCTAGAAAGCAAGAGCGTGCTTCTTGCTCTAAAGCAGAGTGTGATCTATATATGAGAACTCTGCTGTGTGTTTTCCTTCAGAAATGGAGTTAAATTCCAGGCTCTGAGTCTTCCTACAAGCAAGAATTCGTTTCAAGTAAGGGCAGTTTCTTTACAGCTCAAACGAACTACATCGTTTAGGAAGCTCACACGTTTCTCATCTTAACTGACAAGCATCGCATGTTAGAGGACCTGTGCTTTGTATCAGTTTCAGAAGCAGAATTGCATTAGATATGGTGTGTATGTGTAAGAAACACCGTACTTTTGTTCTCAGGACACTCACATTTCCTGCCCTCCTTGAGATAAAAGAAAGCAAGATTGTGCTTCTTGCTCTAAAGCAGAGTGTGATCTATGGATGAGAACTCTGCTGTGTGTTTCACTTCAGAAATGGAGTTAAATCCCAGGTTCTGAGTCTTTCTACAAGCAAGACTTCGTTTCAGGTATGGGCAGTCACTTTTCAGCTCAAACGAACTACATCGTTCTCGAAGCTCACACGTTGCTCATCTTAACTGACAAGCATTGGATGTTAGAGGACCTGTGGTTTGTTTCAGTTTCAGAAGCAGAGTTGAACTAGATATGGCCTGTATGTATAGGAAACACTGCTTTTTTGTTCCCAGCACACTCACGTTTCCTGCTGTCTTAGAGTCTCTAGAAAGCAAGAGCGTGCTTCTTGCTCTAAAGCAGAGTGTGATCTATGGATGAGAACTCTGTTGTGTGTTTCACTTCAGAAATGGATTTAAATCCCAGGCTCTGAGTCTTCCTACATGCAAGACTTCGTTTCAGGTAAGGGCAGTTACTTGACAGCTCAAACGAACTACATCGTTCACGAAGCTTACACGTTCCTCGTCATAACTGACAAGCCTTGGATGTTAGAGGACATGTGGTTTGTTTCAGTTTCAGAAGCAGAGTTGCACTAGATATGGCCCTTATGTGTAGGAAACACCGTTCATTTGTTCTGAGCACACTCACGTTTCCTGCTGTCTTAGAGATTCCAGAATGCAAGAGCGTGCTTCTTGCTCTAAAGCAGAGTGTGATCCATGGATGAGAACTCCGCTGTCTGTTTCACTTCAGAAATGGAGTTAAAGCCCAGGCTCTGAGTCTTTCTATAAGCAAGACTCCATTTCAGGTAAGGGCAGTTTCTTTACAGCTCAAACGAACTACATCGTTCACGAAGCTCACAAGTTTCTCTTCTTAACTGACAAGCATTGGATGTTAGAGGACCTGTGATTTGTTTCAGTTTCAGAATCACAGTTGAACTAGATATGGTCCGTATGTTTAAGAAACACCGTTCTTTTCTTCTGAGCACACTCATGTTTCCTGCTGTATTAGAGACCCTAGAAAGCAAGAGCGTGCTTCTTCCTCTTAAGCAGAGTGTGTTCCATGAAAGAGAACTATGCTGTGTGTTTCCCTTCTGAAATGGAGTTAATTCCAGGCGCTGTGTCTTCCTACAACAAGACTTCGTTTCATGTAAGGGCAGTCACTTTTCAGCTCAAATGAACTACATCGTTCACGAAGCTAACAAGTTTCCCATCTTAACTGACAAGCATTGGATGTTAGCTGGCCAGTGCTTTGTATCAGTTTCAGAAGCAGATTTGGACTAGATATGGTCCGTGTGTGTATGAAACACCGTTCTTTTCTTCTCAGGACACTCACATTTCCTGCTGTCCTAGAGATAATAGAAAGCAAGATTGTGCTTCTTGCTCTAAAGCAGAGTGTGATCTATGGATGAGAACTCTGCTGTGTCTTTCACTTCAGAAATGGAGTTAAATCCCAGGCTCTGAGTCTTCCTACAGGAAAACTTCGTTTCAGGTAAGGGAAGTTACTTTACAGCTCAAACGAACTACATCGTTCACGAAGCTCTCACGTTTCTAATCTTAACTGACAAGCATTGTATGTTAGAGGACCAGTGGTTTGTTTCAGTTTCAGAAGTAGAGTTGAACTAGATATGGCTCTTATGTGTAGGAAACACTGTTCTTTTCTTCTGAGCACACTCATGTTTCCTGGTGTATTAGAGTCTCTAGAAAGAAAGAACGTGCTTTTTGCTCTAAAGCAGAGTGTGATCAATGAATGAGAACTATGCTGTGTGTTTCCCTTCAGAAATGGATTTAAATTCCATGCTCTGTGTCTTCCTACAAGCAAAACATCCTTTCAGGTAAGGGCAGTCACTTTTCAGCTCAAACGAACTACATCGTTCACGAAGCTCACCTTTTCTCATCTTAACTGACAAGGATTGGATGTTAGAGGACCAGTGCTTTGTATCAGTTTCAGAAGCAGAGTTGGACTAGATATGGTCTGTATGTGTAGGAAACTCCGTTCTTTTGTTCTCAGCACACTCACGTTTCCTGCTGTAATAGAGACTCTAGAAAGCTAGAGCGTGCTTCTTGCTCTAAAGCAGAGTGTGATCAATGGATGAGAACTCTGCTGTGTGTTTCCCTTCAGAAAGGGAGTTAAAGCCCAACCTCTGAGTCTTCCTACAAGGAATACTTCGTTTATAGTAAGGGCAGTTACTTTACAACTCAAATGAACTACATCGTTCACGAAGATCACACATTACTCATCTTAACTGACAAGCATTGGATGTTAGAGCACCTGTGGTTTGTTTCAGTTTCAGAAGCAGATTTGAACTAGATATGGTCCATATGTGTAGGAAACACCGTTCTTTTGTTGTGAGCACACTCAAGTTTCCTGCTGTCTTAGAGTCTCTAGAAAGCAAGAGCGTGCTTCTTGCTCTAAAGCAGAGTGTGATCTATATATGAGAACTCTGCTGTGTGTTTTCCTTCAGAAATGGAGTTAAATTCCAGGCTCTGAGTCTTCCTACAAGCAAGAATTCGTTTCAAGTAAGGGCAGTTTCTTTACAGCTCAAACGAACTACATCGTTTAGGAAGCTCACACGTTTCTCATCTTAACTGACAAGCATCGCATGTTAGAGGACCTGTGCTTTGTATCAGTTTCAGAAGCAGAATTGCATTAGATATGGTGTGTATGTGTAAGAAACACCGTACTTTTGTTCTCAGGACACTCACATTTCCTGCCCTCCTTGAGATAAAAGAAAGCAAGATTGTGCTTCTTGCTCTAAAGCAGAGTGTGATCTATGGATGAGAACTCTGCTGTGTGTTTCACTTCAGAAATGGAGTTAAATCCCAGGTTCTGAGTCTTTCTACAAGCAAGACTTCGTTTCAGGTATGGGCAGTCACTTTTCAGCTCAAACGAACTACATCGTTCTCGAAGCTCACACGTTGCTCATCTTAACTGACAAGCATTGGATGTTAGAGGACCTGTGGTTTGTTTCAGTTTCAGAAGCAGAGTTGAACTAGATATGGCCTGTATGTATAGGAAACACTGCTTTTTTGTTCCCAGCACACTCACGTTTCCTGCTGTCTTAGAGTCTCTAGAAAGCAAGAGCGTGCTTCTTGCTCTAAAGCAGAGTGTGATCTATGGATGAGAACTCTGTTGTGTGTTTCACTTCAGAAATGGATTTAAATCCCAGGCTCTGAGTCTTCCTACATGCAAGACTTCGTTTCAGGTAAGGGCAGTTACTTGACAGCTCAAACGAACTACATCGTTCACGAAGCTTACACGTTCCTCGTCATAACTGACAAGCCTTGGATGTTAGAGGACATGTGGTTTGTTTCAGTTTCAGAAGCAGAGTTGCACTAGATATGGCCCTTATGTGTAGGAAACACCGTTCATTTGTTCTGAGCACACTCACGTTTCCTGCTGTCTTAGAGATTCCAGAATGCAAGAGCGTGCTTCTTGCTCTAAAGCAGAGTGTGATCCATGGATGAGAACTCCGCTGTCTGTTTCACTTCAGAAATGGAGTTAAAGCCCAGGCTCTGAGTCTTTCTATAAGCAAGACTCCATTTCAGGTAAGGGCAGTTTCTTTACAGCTCAAACGAACTACATCGTTCACGAAGCTCACAAGTTTCTCTTCTTAACTGACAAGCATTGGATGTTAGAGGACCTGTGATTTGTTTCAGTTTCAGAATCACAGTTGAACTAGATATGGTCCGTATGTTTAAGAAACACCGTTCTTTTCTTCTGAGCACACTCATGTTTCCTGCTGTATTAGAGACCCTAGAAAGCAAGAGCGTGCTTCTTCCTCTTAAGCAGAGTGTGTTCCATGAAAGAGAACTATGCTGTGTGTTTCCCTTCTGAAATGGAGTTAATTCCAGGCGCTGTGTCTTCCTACAACAAGACTTCGTTTCAGGTAAGGGCAGTCACTTTTCAGCTCAAATGAACTACATCGTTCACGAAGCTAACAAGTTTCCCATCTTAACTGACAAGCATTGGATGTTAGCTGGCCAGTGCTTTGTATCAGTTTCAGAAGCAGATTTGGACTAGATATGGTCCGTGTGTGTATGAAACACCGTTCTTTTCTTCTCAGGACACTCACATTTCCTGCTGTCCTAGAGATAATAGAAAGCAAGATTGTGCTTCTTGCTCTAAAGCAGAGTGTGATCTATGGATGAGAACTCTGCTGTGTCTTTCACTTCAGAAATGGAGTTAAATCCCAGGCTCTGAGTCTTCCTACAGGAAAACTTCGTTTCAGGTAAGGGAAGTTACTTTACAGCTCAAACGAACTACATCATTCACGAAGCTCACACATTACTCATCTTAACTGACAAGCATTGGATGTTAGAGGTCCTGTGGTTTGTTTCAGTTTCAGAAGCAGAGTTGAACTAGATATGGCCTGTATGTGTAGGAACAACTGTTATTTGGTTCCCAGCACACTCACTTTTCCTGCTCTCTTAGAGTCCCTAGAAAGCAAGAGTGTGCTTCTTGCTCTAAAGCAGAGTGTGATCTATGGATGAGAACTCTGCTGTGTGTTTCACTTCAGAAATGGAGTTAAATCCCAGGCTCTGAGTCTTCCTACATGCAAGACTTCGTTTCAGGTAAGGGCAGTTACTTTAGAGCTCAAACGAACTACATCGTTCACGAATCTCACACGTTTCTCTTCTTAACTGACAAGCATTGGATGTTAGAGGACCTGTGATTTGTTTCAGTTTCAGAATCACAGTTGAACTAGATATGGTCCGTATGTGTAAGAAACACCGTTCTTTTCTTCTGATCACACTCATGTTTCCTGCTGTATTAGAGACTCTAGAAAGCAAGAGCGTGCTTCTTGCTCTAAAGCAGAGTGTGATCCATGGAAGAGAACTATGTTGTGTGTTTCCCGTCAGAAATGGAGTTAAATCCCAGGCGCTGTGTCTTCCTACAAGCAAGACTTCGTTTCAGGTAAGGGCAGTCACTTTTCAGCTAAAACGAACTACATTGTTCACAAAGCTAACAAGTTTCCCATTTTAACTGACAAGCATTGGATGTTAGAGGACCACTGCTTTGGATCAGTTTCAGAAGCAGAGTTGGACTAGATATGGTCCCTATGTGTAGGAAACTCCCTTCTTTTGTTCTCAGGACACTCACATTTTCTGATGTCTTAGAGAAAATAGAAAGCAAGTGCGTGCTTCTTGCTCTAAAGCAGAGTGTGATCTATGGATGAGAATTCTGCAGTGTGTTTCACTTCAGAAATGGAGTTAAATCCCAGGCTCTGAGTCTTCCTACAAGCAAGACTTCGTTTCAGGTAAGGGCAGTTACTTTACAGCTCTAATGAACTACATCGTTCACAAAGCTCACACGTTTCTCATCTTAACTGAAAAGCATTGGATGTTAGAGGAACTGTGGTTTTGTCAGTTTCAGAAGCAGAGTTGCATTAGATATGGTCTGTATGTGTAGGAAACACCGTTCTTTTGTTCTCAGGACAGGCATATTTCCTGCTGTCCTAGAGATAATAGAAAGCAAGATTGTGCTTCTTGCTCTAAAGCAGAGTGTGATCTATGGATGAGAACTCTACTGTGTGTTTCAATTCAGAAATGGAATTGAATCCCAGGCTCTGAGTCTTTCTAAAAGCAAGACTTGTTTTCAGGTAAGGGCAGTCACTTTTCAGCTCAAACGAACTACATCGTTCTCGAAGCTCACACGTTGCTCATCTTAACTGACAAGCATTGGATGTTAGAGGTCCTGTGGTTTGTTTCAGTTTCAGAAGCCGAGTTGAACTAGATATGGCCTGTATGTGTAGGAAACACTGTTATTTTGTACTGAGCACACTCACGTTTCCTGCTGTCTTAGAGTCTCTAGAAAGCAAGAGTGTGCTTCTTGCTCTAAAGCAGAGTGTGATCTATTTATGAGAACCCTGTTGTGTGTTTCACTTCAGAAATGGAGTTAAATCCCAGGCTCTGAGTGTTCCTACAAGGAAGACTCCGTTTCAAGTAAGAGCAGTTACTTTACAGCTCAAACGAACTACATCGTTCACGAAGCTCACACGATTCACTTCTTAACTGACAAGCATTGGATGTTAGAGGACCTGTGGTTTGTTTCAGGTTCAGAATCACATTTGAACTATATATGGTCCGTATGTGTAAGAAACACCGTTCTTTTCTTCTGAGCACACTAACATTTCCTGCTGTATTAGAGACTCTAGAAAGCAAGAGCGTGCTTCTTGCTCTAAAGCAGAGTGTGATACATGGAAGAGAACTATGCTGTGTGTGTCACTTCAGAAATGGAGTTATCCCAGGCGCTGTGTCTTCCTAAGAGCAAGACTTCGTTTCAGGTAAGGGCAGTTACTAACAGCTCAAACGAACTACATTGTTCACGAAGCTCACACGTTTCTCATCTTAACTGACAAGAATTGGATGTTAGAGCACCTCTGGTTTGTTTCAATTTCAGATGCAGAGTTGAACTAAATATGGCCCCTATGTGTAGGAAACACCGTTATTTTGTACTGAGCACAATCAAGTTTCCTGCTGTCTTAGAGACTCTAGAAAGCAAGAGCGTCCTTCTTGCTCTAAAGCAGAGTGTGATCAATGGATGAGAACTCCGCTGTCTGTTTCACTTCAGAAATGGCGTTAAACCCCAGGCTCTGAGTCTTTCTACAAGCAAGACTTCATTTCAGGTAAGGGCAGTTACTTTGCCGCTCAAATGAACTACATTGTTCACGAAGCTCACACGTTTCTCTTCTTAACTGACAAGCATTGTATGTTAGAGGACCTGTGATTTGTTTCAGTTTCAGAATCACAGTTGAACTAGATATGGTCTGTATGTTTAAGAAACACCGTTCTTTTCTTCTGATCACACTCATGTTTCCTGCTGTATTAGAGACTCTAGAAAGCAAGAACGTGCTTCTTGCTCTAAAGCAGAGTGTGATCCATGGAAGTGAACTATGCTGTGTGTTTCCCTTCAGGAATGGAGTTAAATCCAAGGCGCTGTGTCTTCCTACAAGCAAGAATTCGTTTCAGGTAAGGGCAGTCACTTTTCAGCTCAAACGAACTACATTGTTCACAAAGCTAACAAGTTTCCCATCTTAACTGACAAGCATTGGACGTTAGAGGACCAGTGCTTTGTGTCAGTTTCAGAAGCAGAGTTGGATCAGATATGGTCCGTATGTGTATGAAACACCCTTCTTTTGTTCTCAGGACACTCACATTTCCTACTGTCTTAGAGAAAATAGAAAGCAAGAGCGTGCATCTTGCTCTAAAGCAGAGTGTGATCTATGGATGAGAACTCTGCTGTGTGTTTCACTTCAGAAATGGAGTTAAATCCCAGGCTCTGAGTCTTCCTACAAGCAAGACTTCGTTTCAGGTAAGGGCAGTTACTTTACAGCTCAAATGAAGTACATCGTTCACGAAGCTTACACGTTTCTCTTCTTAACTGACAAGCATTGGAAGTTAGAGGACATGTGGATTGTTTCAGTTTCAGAAGCAGAGTTGCACTAGATATGGCCTTTATGTGTAGGAAACACCATTCATTTGTTCTGAGCACACTCACGTTTCCTGCTGTATTAGAGACTCTAGAAAGCAAGAGCGTGCTTCTTGCTCTAAAGCAGAGTGTGAACAATGTATGAGAACTCCGCTGTCTTTTTCACTTCATAAATGGAGTTAAAGCCCAGGCTCTGAGTCTTTCTGCAAGCAAGACTTCATTTCAGGTAAGGGCAGTTACTTTACAGCTCAAACAAACTACATCGTTCACGAAGCTAACACGTTTCTCTTCTTAACTTACATGCATTGGATGTTAGAGGACCTGTGATTTGTTTCAGTTTCAGAATCACAGTTGAACTAGATATGGTCCGTATGTGTAAGAAACACCGTTCTTTTCTTCTGATCACACTCATGTTTCCTGCTGTATTAGAGACTCTAGAAAGCAAGAGCGTGCTTCTTGCTCTAAAGCAGAGTGTGATCCATGGAAGAGAACTACGTTATGTGTTTCCCTTCAGAAATGTAGTTAAATTCCATGCTCTGAGTCTTCCTACAAGCAAAACTTCCTTTCAGGTAGGGCAGTCACTTTTCAGCTCAAACGAACTACATCGTTCACGAAGCTCACCTATTCTCATCTTAATTGACAAGCACTGGATGTTAGAGGACCTGTGGTTTGTTTCAGTTTCAGAATCACAGTTGACCTAGATATGGTCCGTATGTGTAAGAAACACCGTTCTTTTCTTCTGAGCACATTCACGTTTCCTGCTGTATTAGAGACTCTAGAAATCAAGAGCGTGCTTCTTGCTCTAAAGCAGAGTGTGATTCATGGATGAGAACTATGCTGTGTGTTTCCCTTCAGAAATGGAGTTAAATCCCAGCCGTTTTCTTCCTACAAGCAAGACTTCGTTTCAGGTAAGGGCAGTCACTTTTCAGCTCAAACAAACTACATTGTTCACGAAGCTAACAAGTTTCCCATCTTAACTGACAAGCTTTGGATGTTAGAGGAACAGTGCTTTGTATCAGTTTCAGAAGCAGAGTTGGACTAGATATGGTCCTTATGTGTAGGAAACTCCCTTCTTTTGTTCTCAGGACACTCACATATCCTGCTGTCTTAGAGAAAATGGAAAGCAAGAGCGTGCTTCTTGCTCTAAAAAGAGTGTGATATATGGATGAGAACTCTGCTGTGTGTTTCACTTCAGAAATGGAGTTAAATCCCAGGCGCTGAGTCTTCCTACAAGAAAACTGCGTTTCAGGTAAGGTTAGTTACTTTACAGCTCAAACGAACTACATCGATCACAAAGCTCACAGGTTTCTCATCTTAAAAGACAAGCATTGTATGTTAGAGGACCTGTGGTTTGTTTCAGTTTCAGAAGTAGAGTTGCACTAGGTATGGCCCTTATGTTTAGGAAACACTGTTCTTTTGTTCTGAGCACACTCAAGTTTCCTGCTGTATTAGAGACTCTAGAAAGCAAGAGCGTGCTTGTTGCTCTAAAGCAGAGTGTTATCCATGGATGAGAACTCTGCTGTGTGTTTCCCTTCAGAAATGGAGTTAAAGCCCAGGCTCTGAGTCTTCCTACAAGGAATACTTCGTTTCAAGTAAGGGCAGTTACTTTACAGCTGCAACGAACTACATCGTTCTCGAAGCTCACACGTTTCTCTTCTTAACTGACAAGCATTGGATGTTAGAGGACCTGTGGTTTGTTTCAGTTTCAGAATCACAGTTGACCTAGATATGGTCCGTATGTGTAAGAAACACCGTTCTTTTCTTCTGAGCACACTCACGTTTCCTGCTGTATTAGAGACCCTAGAAAGCCAGAGCGTGATTCTTCCTCTTAAGCAGAGTGTGTTCCATGAAAGAGAACTATGCTGTGTGTTTCCCTTCAGAAATGGAGTTAATTCCAGGCCCTGTGTCTTCCTACAACAAGACTTCGTTTCAGGTAAGGGCAGTCACTTTTCAGCTCAAATGAACTACATCGTTCACGAAGCTAACAAGTTTCCCATCTTAACTGACAAGCATTGGATGTTAGCTGGCCAGTGCTTTGTATCAGTTTCAGAAGCAGATTTGGACTAGATATGGTCCGTGTGTGTATGAAACACCGTTCTTTTGTTCTCAGGACACTCACATTTCCTGCTGTCCTAGAGATAATAGAAAGCAAGATTGTGCTTCTTGCTCTAAAGCAGAGTGTGATCTATGGATGAGAACTCTGCTGTGTCTTTCACTTCAGAAATGGAGTTAAATCCCAGGCTCTGAGTCTTCCTACAGGAAAACTTCGTTTCAGGTAAGGGAAGTTACTTTACAGCTCAAACGAACTACATCGTTCACGAAGCTCACACATTACTCATCTTAACTGACAAGCATTGGATGTTAGAGGTCCTGTGGTTTATTTCAGTTTCAGAAGCAGAGTTGAACTAGATATGGCCTGTATGTGTAGGAACAACTGTTATTTTGTTCCCAGCACACTCACGTTTCCTGCTCTCTTAGAGTCCCTAGAAAGCAAGAGCGTGCTTCTTGCTCTAAAGCAGAGTGTGATCTATGGATGAGAACTCTGCTGTGTGTTTCACTTCAGAAATGGAGTTAAATCCCAGGCTCTGAGTCTTCCTACATGCAAGACTTCGTTTCAGGTAAGGGCAGTTACTTTAGAGCTCAAACGAACTACATCGTTCACGAATCTCACACGTTTCTCTTCTTAACTGACAAGCATTGGATGTTAGAGGACCTGTGATTTGTTTCAGTTTCAGAATCACAGTTGAACTAGATATGGTCCTTATGTGTAAGAAACACCGTTCTTTTCTTCTGATCACACTCAGCTTTCCTGCTGTATTAGAGACTCTAGAAAGCAAGAGCGTGCTTCTTGCTCTAAAGCAGAGTGTGATCCATGGAAGAGAACTATGTTGTGTGTTTCCCGTCAGAAATGGAGTTAAATCCCAGGCGCTGTGTCTTCCTACAAGCAAGACTTCGTTTCAGGTAAGGGCAGTCACTTTTCAGCTAAAACGAACTACATTGTTCACAAAGCTAACAAGTTTCCCATTTTAACTGACAAGCATTGGATGTTAGAGGACCACTGCTTTGGATCAGTTTCAGAAGCAGAGTTGGACTAGATATGGTCCCTATGTGTAGGAAACTCCCTTCTTTTGTTCTCAGGACACTCACATTTTCTGATGTCTTAGAGAAAATAGAAAGCAAGTGCGTGCTTCTTGCTCTAAAGCAGAGTGTGATCAATGGATGAGAACTATGCTGTGTGTTTCCCTTCAGAAATGGAGTTAAATCCCAGGCTCTGAGTCTTCCTACAAGCAAGACTTCGTTTCAGGTAAGGGCAGTTACTTTACAGTTCTAATGAACTACATCGTTCACAAAGCTCACACGTTTCTCATCTTAACTGAAAAGCATTGGATGTTAGAGGAACTGTGGTTTTGTCAGTTTCAGAAGCAGAGTTGCATTAGATATGGTCTGTATGTGTAGGAAACACCGTTCTTTTGTTCTCAGGACAGGCATATTTCCTGCTGTCCTAGAGATAATAGAAAGCAAGATTGTGCTTCTTGCTCTAAAGCAGAGTGTGATCTATGGATGAGAACTCTACTGTGTGTTTCAATTCAGAAATGGAATTGAATCCCAGGCTCTGAGTCTTTCTAAAAGCAAGACTTGTTTTCAGGTAAGGGCAGTCACTTTTCAGCTCAAACGAACTACATCGTTCTCGAAGCTCACACGTTGCTCATCTTAACTGACAAGCATTGGATGTTAGAGGACCTGTGGTTTGTTTCAGTTTCAGAAGCCGAGTTGAACTAGATATGGCCTGTATGTGTAGGAAACACTGTTATTTTGTCCTGAGCACACTCAATTTTCCTGCGGTCTTTGAGACTCTAGAAAGCAAGAGCGTCCTTCTTGCTCTAAAGCAGAGTGTCATCAATGGATGAGAACTCCGCTGTCTCTTTCACTTCAGAAATGGCGTTAAACCCCAGGCTCTGAGTCTTTCTACAAGCAAGACTTCATTTCAGGTAAGGGCAGTTACTTTGCCGCTCAAATGAACTACATGGTTCACGAAGCTCACACGTTTCTCTTCTTAACTGACAAGCATTGTATGTTAGAGGACCTGTGATTTGTTTCAGTTTCAGAATCACAGTTGAACTAGATATGGTCTGTATGTTTAAGAAACACCGTTCTTTTCTTCTGATCACACTCATGTTTCCTGCTGTATTAGAGACTCTAGAAAGCAAGAGCGTGCTTCTTGCTCTAAAGCAGAGTGTGATCCATGGAAATGAACTATGCTGTGTGTTTCCCTTCAGGAATGGAGTTAAATCCAAGGCGCTGTGTCTTCCTACAAGCAAGACTTCGTTTCAGGTAAGGGCAGTCACTTTTCAGCTCAAACGAACTACATTGTTCACAAAGCTAACAAGTTTCCCATCTTAACTGACAAGCATTGGACGTTAGAGGACCAGTGCTTTGTGTCAGTTTCAGAAGCAGAGTTGGATCAGATATGGTCCGTATGTGTATGAAACACCCTTCTTTTGTTCTCAGGACACTCACATTTCCTGCTGTCTTAGAGAAAATAGAAAGCAAGAGTGTGCATCTTGCTCTAAAGCAGAGTGTGACCTATGGATGAGAACTCTGCTGTGTGTTTCACTTCAGAAATGGAGTTAAATCCCAGGCTCTGAGTCTTCCTACAAGCAAGACTTCATTTCAGGTAAGGGCAGTTACTTTACAGCTCAAATGAAGTACATCGTTCACGAAGCTTACACGTTTCTCTTCTTAACTGACAAGCATTGGAAGTTAGAGGACATGTGTATTGTTTCAGTTTCAGAAGCAGAGTTGCACTAGATATGGCCTTTATGTGTAGGAAACACCATTCATTTGTTCTGAGCACACTCACGTTTCCTGCTGTATTAGAGACTCTAGAAAGCAAGAGCGTGCTTCTTGCTCTAAAGCAGAGTGTGAACAATGTATGAGAACTCCGCTGTCTTTTTCACTTCATAAATAGAGTTAAAGCCCAGGCTCTGAGTCTTTCTGCAAGCAAGACTTCATTTCAGGTAAGGGCAGTTACTTTACAGCTCAAACAAACTACATCGTTCACGAAGCTAACACGTTTCTCTTCTTAACTTACATGCATTGGATGTTAGAGGACCTGTGATTTGTTTCAGTTTCAGAATCACAGTTGAACTAGATATGGTCCGTATGTGTAAGAAACACCGTTCTTTTCTTCTGATCACACTCATGTTTCCTGCTGTATTAGAGACTCTAGAAAGCAAGAGCGTGCTTCTTGCTCTAAAGCAGAGTGTGATCCATGGAAGAGAACTACGTTATGTGTTTCCCTTCAGAAATGGAGTTAAATCCCTGGCGCTCTGTCTTCCTACAAGCAAGACTTCGTTTCAGGTAAGGGCAGTCACTTTTCAGCTCAAACAAACTACATCGTTCACGATGCTAACAAGTTTCCCATCTTAACTGACAAGCTTTGGATGTTAGAGGAACAGTGCTTTGTATCAGTTTCAGAAGCAGAGTTGGACTAGATATGGTCCTTATGTGTAGGAAACTCCCTTCTTTTGTTCTCAGGACAATCACATATCCTGCTGTCTTAGAGAAAATGGAAAGCAAGAGCGTGCTTCTTGCTCTAAAAAAGAGTGTGATATGTGGATGAGAACTCTGCTGTGTGTTTCACTTCAGAAATGGAGTTAAATCCCAGGCGCTGAGTCTTCCTACAAGAAAACTGCGTTTCAGGTAAGGTTAGTTACTTTACAGCTCAAACGAACTACATCGATCACAAAGCTCACAGGTTTCTCATCTTAACAGACAAGCATTGTATGTTAGAGGACCTGTGGTTTGTTTCAGTTTCTGAAATAGAGTTGCACTACATATGGCCCTTATGTTTAGGAAAAACTGTTCTTTTGTTCTGAGCACACTCAAGTTTCCTGCTGTATTAGAGACTCTAGAAAGCAAGAGCGTGCTTGTTGCTCTAAAGCAGAGTGTTATCCATGGATGAGACCTATGCTGTGTGTTTCCCTTCAGAAATGTAGTTAAATTCCATGCTCTGAGCCTTCCTACAAGCAAAACTTCCTTTCAGGTAGGGCAGTCACTTTTCAGATCAAACGAACTACATCGTTCTCAAAGTTCACACTTTTCTCATCTTAACTGACAAGAATTGGATGTTAGAGGACCTGTGGTTTGTGTCAATTTCAGAAGCAGAGTTCGACTATATATGGTCCGTATGTGTAGGAAACTCCGTTTTTTGTTCTGAGCACACTCAGGTTTCCTTGTGTATTAGAGACTCTAGAAAGCAAGAGTGTGCTTCTTGCTCTAAAGCAGAGTGTGAACAATGGATGAGAACTCTGCTGTGTGTTTCCCTTCAGAAATGGAGTTAAAGCCCAGGCTCTGAGTCTTCCTACAAGGAATACTTCTTTCAAGTAAGGGCAGTTACTTTACAGCTGCAACGAACTACATCGTTCTCGAAGCTCACACGTTTCTCTTCTTAACTGACAAGCATTGGATGTTAGAGGACCTGTGGTTTGTTTCAGTTTCAGAATCACAGTTGACCTAGATATGGTCCGTATGTGAAAGAAACACCGTTCTTTTCTTCTGAGCACACTCACGTTTCCTGCTGTATTAGAGAATCTAGACATCAAGAGCGTGCTTCTTGCTCTAAAGCAGAGTGTGATCCATGGATGAAAACTATGCTGTGTGTTTCCCTTCAGAAATGGAGTTAAATCCCGGGCGCTCTGTCTTCCTACAAGCAAGACTTCTTTTCAGGTAAGGGCAGTCACTATTCAGCTCAAAGGAAATACATCGTTCACGAAGCTAACAAGTTTCCCATCTTAACTGACAAGCTTTGGATGTTAGAGGACCAGTGCTTTGTATCAGTTTCAGAAGCAGAGTTGGACTAGATATGGTCCTTATGTGTAGGAAACTCCCTTCTTTTGTTCTCAGGACACACACATATCCTGCTGTCTTAGAGAAAATGGAAAGCAAGAGCGTGCTTCTTGCTCTAATAAAGAGTGTGATAAATGGATGAGAACTCTGCCGTGTGTTTCACTTCAGAAATGGAGTTAAATCCCAGGCGCTGAGTCTTCCTACAAGAAAACTGCGTTTCAGGTAAGGTTAGTTACTTTACAGCTCAAACTAACTACATCGTTCACAAAGCTCACAGGTTTCTCATCTTAACTGACAATCATTGTATGTTAGAGGACCTGTGGTTTGTTTCAGTTTCAGAAGTAGAGTTGCACTAGATATGGTCCTTATGTGTAGGAAACTCTGTTCTTTTTTTCTGAGCACAATCAAGTATCCTGCTTTATTAGAGACTCTAGAAAGCAAGAGCGTGCTTGTTGCTCTAAAGCAGAGTGTGATCCATGGATGAGAACTATGCTGTGTGTTTCCCTTCAGAAATGTAGTTAAACTCCATGCTCTGAGTCTTCCTACAAGCAAAACTTCCTTTCAGGTAGGGCAATCACTTTTCAGGTCAAACGAAATACATCGTTCACGAAGCTCACCTTTTCTCATCCTAATTGACAAGCATTGGATGTAAGAGGACCAGTGCTTTGTATCAGTTTCAGAAGCAGTGTTGGACTAGATATGGTCCGTAATGTGTAGGAAACTCCCTTCTTTTGTTCTCAGGACACTCACATTTCCTGGTGTCTTAGAGAAAATAGAAAGCAAGAGCATGCTTCTTGCTCTAAAGCAGAGTTTGATCAATGGATGACAACTCTGTTGTGTGTTTCACTTCAGAAATGGAGTTAAATCCCAGGCTCTGAGTCTTTCTACAAGCAAGACTTCGTTTCAGTTAAGGGCTGTTACTTTACAGCTCAAACGAACTACATCGTTCACGAAGCTCACACGTTTATCTTCTTAACTGACAAGCATTGGATGTTAGAGGACCTGTGGTTTGTTTCAGTTTCAGAATCACAGTTGACCTAGATATGGTCCGTATGTGTAAGAAACACCGTTCTTTTCTTCTGAGCACACTTACTTTTCCTGCTGTATTAGAGACTCTAGAAAGCAAGAGCGTGCTTCTTGCTCTAAAGCAGAGTGTGATCCATGGATGAGAACTATGCTGTGTGTTTCCCTTCAGAAATGGAGTTAATTTCCAGGCACTGTGTCTTCATACAAGCACGACTTAGTTTCAGGTAATGGCAGTTACTTTACAGCTCAAATGAACTACATCGTACACGAAGCTCACACGTTTCTCTTCTTAACTGACAAGCATTGGATGTTAGAGGACCTGTGGATTGTTTCAGTTTCTGAATCACAGGTGAAATAGATATGGTCCGTATGTGTAAGAAACACTGTTTTTTTTCTTCTGACCACACTCATGTTTCCTGCTGTATTAGAGACTCTAGAAATCAGGACGTGCCTTTTGCTCTAAAGCAGAGTGTGATCCATGGATGAGAACTATGCTGTTTGTTTCCCTTCAGAAATGGAGATAAATCCCAGGCGCTGTGTCTTCCTACAAGCAAGACTTCGGTTCAGGTAAGGGCAGTCACTTTTCAGCTCAAACGAGCTACATCGTTCACGAAGCTAACAAGTTTCCCATCTTAACTGACAAGCTTTGGATGTAGAGGACCAGTGTTTTGTATCAGTTTCAAAAGCAGAGTTGGACTAGATATGGTCCTTATGTGTAGGAAACTCCATTCATTTGTTCTCAGGACACTCACATATCCTGCTGTCTTAGAGAAAATGGAAAGCAAGAGCGTGCTTCTTGCTCTAAAAAAGAGTGTGATATATGGATGAGAACTCTGCTGTGTGTTTCACTTCAGAAATGGAGTTAAATCCCAGGCTCTGAGTCTTCCTACAAGAAAACTTCCTTTCAGGTAAGGTTAGTTACTTTACAGCTCAAACGAACTACATCGTTCACAAAGCTCACACGTTTCTCATCTTAACTTACAAGCATTGTATGTTAGAGGACATGTGGTTTGTTTCAGTTTCAGAAGCATAGTTGGACTATATATGGTCCGTATGTGTAGGAAACACCGTTCATTTGTTCTGAGCACACTCATGTTTCCTGCTGTATTAGAGACTCTAGAAAGCAAGAGCGTGCTTCTTGCTCTAAAGCAGAGTGAAATCTACATATGAGAACTCTGCTGTGTGTTTCATTTCAGAAATGGAGTTAAATCCCAGGCTCTGAGTCTTCCTACAAACAAGACTTCGTTTCAAGTAAGGGCAGATACTTTACAGCTCAAACGAACTACATCCTTCAAGAAGCTCACACGTTTATCATCTTAACTGACAAGCAGCGGATGTTAGAGGACCTGTGCTTTGTATCAGATCAGAAGCAGAGTTGCATTAGATATGGTCTGTATGTGGAGGAAACACTGTTCTTTTGTTCTCAGGACACTCACATTTCCTGCTGTCCTAGAGATAATAGAAAGCAAGATTGTGCTTCTGGCTCTAAAGCAGAGTGTGATCTATGGATGAGAACTCTGCTGTGTGTTTCACTTCAGAAATGGAGTTAAATCCCAGCTTCTGAGTCTTTCTACAAGCAAGACTTCGTTTCAGGTAAGGGCAGTCACTTTTCAGCTCAAACGAAATACATCATTCTCGAAACTCACACGTTGCTCATCTTAACTGACAAGCATTGGATGTTAGACTACCTGTGGTTTGTTTCTGTTTAAGAAGCAGAGTTGAACTAGATATGGCCTTTATATGTAGGAAACACTGTTATTTTGTACTGAGCACACTCAAGTTTCCTGCTGTCTTAGAGACTCTAGAAAGCAAGAGCGTGGCTCTTGCTCTAAAGCAGAGTGTTATCAATGGATGAGAACTCTGCTGTGTATTTCACTTCTGAAATTGAATTGAATCCCAGGCTCTGAGTCTTTCTACAAGCAATACTTCGTTTCAGGTAAGGGCAGTTACTTTACACCTCAAACAAACTACATCGTTCACGAAGCTAACAAGTTTCCCATCTTAACTGACAAGCTTTGGATGTAAGAGGACCAGTGCTTTGTATCAATTTCAGAAGCAGAGTTGGACTAGATATGGTCCGTATGTGTAGGAAACTCCCTTCTTTTGTTCTCAGGACACTCACATTTCCTGGTTTCTTAGAAAAAATAGAAAGCAAGAGCATGCTTCTTGCTCTAAAGCAGAGTGTGAACAGTGTATGATAACTCTGCTGTCTGTTTCACTTCAGAAATGGAGTTAAAGCCCAGGCTCTGAGTCTTCCTACAAGGAAGACTTCCATTCAAGTAAGGGCAGTTCCTTACATCTCAAACGAACGACACCGTTCACGAAGCTCACACGTTTCTCTTCTTAACTGACAAGCATTGGATGTTAGAGGACCTGTGGTTTGTGTAAATTTCAGATGCAGATTTGAACTAGACATGGCCCGTATGTGTAGGAAACACTGTTATTTTGTGCTGAGCACACTCATGTTTCCTGCTGTCTTAGAGACTCTAGAAAGCAAGAGCGTGCCTCTTGCTCTAAAGCAGAGTGTTATCAATGGATGGGAACTCTGCTGTGTGTTTCACTTCAGAAATGGAATTGAATCCCAGGCTCTGAGTCTTTCAACAAGCAAGACTTCATTTCAGGTAAGGGCAGTTACTTTACAGCTCAAACAAACCACATCGTTCACGAAGCTCACACGTTTCTCATCTGAACTGACCAGCATTGGATGTTAGAGGACCTGTGGTTTGTTTCTGTTTCAGAAGCAGAGTTGAACTAGATATGGTCCGTATGTGTAGGAAACACCGTTCTTTTGTTCTGAGCACACTCAGGTTTCCTGCTGTATTGGAGAATCTAGAAAGCAAGAGTGTGCTTCTTGCTCTAAAGCAGAGTGTGATCAATGGATGAGAACTCTGCTGTGAGTTTCCATTCAGAAATGGAGTTAAAGCCCAGGCTCTGAGTCTTCCTACAAGCAAGACTTGGTTTCAGGTAAGGGCAGTTACCTTACAGCTCAAATGAACTACATCGACCTCGAAGCTCACACATTTATAATCATAACTGACAAGCATCGGATGTTAGAGGAGCAGTGCTTTGTATCAGTTTCACAAGCACAGTTGTACTAGATATGGTCCATATGTGTAGGAAACACCGTTCTTTTGTTCCCAGCACACTCACGTTTCCTGCTGTCTTAGAGTCTCTAGAAAGCAAGAGCGTGCTTCTTGCTCTAAAGCAGAGTGTGATCTATATATGAGAACTCTGTTGTGTGTTTCACTTCAGAAATGGAGTTTAAGCCCAGGCTCTGAGTGTTCCTACAAGGAAGACTTCGTTTCAAGTAAGAGCAGTTACTTTACAGCTCAAACGAACTACATCGTTCACGAAGCTCACACGTTTCTCTTCTTAACTGACAAGTATTGGATTTTAGAGGACCTGTGGTTTGTTTCAGGTTCAGAATCACAGTTGAACTAGAATTGGTCCCTATGTGTAAGAAACACCCTTCTATTCTTCTGAGCAGACTCACGTTTCCTGCTGTATTAGAGACGCTAGAAAGCAAGAGCGTGCTTCTTGCTCTAAAGCAGAGTGTGATCCATGGAAGAGAACTATGCTGTGGGTTTCCATTCAGAAATGGAGTTAAATCCCAGGCGCTGTGTCTTCCTACAAGCAAGACTTCGTTTCAGGTAAGGGCAGTTACTAACAGCTCAAACGAACTACATCGTTCACGAAGCTCACACGTTTCTCATCTTAACTGACAAGCATTGGATGTTAGAGGACCTGTGGTTTGTTTCAATTTCAGAATCACAGTTGAACTAGATATGGTCTGTATGTGTAAGAAACACCGTTCTTTTCTTCTGATCACACTCACATTTCTTGCTGTCCTAGAGATAATAGAAAGCAAGATTGTGCTTCTTGCTCTAAAGCAGAATGTGAACTATGCATGAGAACTCTGCTGTGTGTTTCACTTCAGAAATGGAGTTAAATCCCAGGCTCTGAGTCTTTCAGCAAGCAAGACTTCATTTCAGGTAAGGGCAGTTACTTTACAGCTCAAACAAACAACATCGTTCACGAAGGTCACACGTTTCTCATCTGAACTGACAAGTATTGGATGTTAGAGGACCTCTGGTTTGTTTCAGGTTCAGAATCACTGTTGAAGTAGATATGGTCTGTATGTGTAAAAAACACCGTTCTTTTCTTCTGAGCACACTCACGTTTCCTGCTGTATTAGAGACTCTAGAAAGCAAGAGCGTGCTTCTTGCTCTAAAGCAGAGTGTGATCCATGGAAGAGAACTATGCTGTGTGTTTCCCTTCAGAAATGGAGTTAAAGCCCAGGCTCTGTGTCTTCCTACAAGCAAGACTTCGTTTCAGGTAAGGGAAGTTACTTTATAGCTCAAAAGAACTACATCGTTCACAAAGCTCACCGTTTCTCATCTTAACTGACAAGCATTGGATGTTAGAGGACCTGTGGTTTGTGTAAATTTCAGATGCAGAGTTGAACTAGATATGGCCCGTATGTGTAGGAAACACTGTTATTTTGTGCTGAGCACACTCATGTTTCCTGCTGTCTTAGAGACTCTAGAAAGCAAGAGTGTACTTCTTGCTCTATAGCAGAGTGTGATCAATGGATGAGAACTCTGCTGTGTGTGTCACTTCAGAAATGGAATTGAATCCCAGGCTCTGAGTCTTTCAACAAGCAAGACTTCATTTCAGGTAAGGGCAGTTACTTTACAGCTCAAACAAACAACATCGTTCACGAAGCTCACACGTTTCTCATCTGAACTGACAAGCATTGGATGTTAGAGGACCTGTGGTTTGTTTCTGTTTCAGAAGCAGAGTTGAACTAGATATGGCCCGTATGTGTAGGAAACAATGTTATTTTGTACTGAGCACACTCAAGTTTCCTGCGGTCTTAGAGACTCTAGAAAGCAAGAGCGTGCCTCTAGCTCTAAATCAGAGTGTTATCAATGGATGGGAACTCTGCTGTGTGTTTCACTTCAGAAATGGAATTGAATCCCAGGCTCTGAGTCTTTCTACAAGCAAGACTTGGTTTCAGGTAAGGGCAGTTACTTTACAGCTCAAATGAACTACATCGTCCTCGAAGCTCACTAATTTATAATCATAACTGACAAGCATCGGATGTTAGAGGACCAGTGCTTTGTATCAGTTTCAGAAGCACAGTTGTACTAGATAAGGTCTGTATGTGTAGGAAACACCGTTCTTTTGTTCCCAGCACACTCACTTATCCTGCTGTCTTAGAGTCTCTAGAAAGCAAGAGCGTACTTCTTGCTCTAAAGCAGAGTGTGATCTATATATGAGAACTCTGTTGTGTGTTTCACTTCAGAAATGGAGTTTAAGCCCAGGCTCTGAGTATTCCTACAAGGAAGACTTCGTTTCAAGTAAGAGCAGTTACTTTACAGCTCAAACTAACTACATCGTTCACGAAGCTCACACGTTTCTATTCTTAACTGACAAGTATTGGATTTTAGAGGACCTGTGGTTTGTTTCAGGTTCAGAATCACAGTTGAACTAGAATTGGTCCGTATGTGTAAGAAACACCATTCTTTTCTTCTGAGCAGACTCACGTTTCCTGCTGTATTAGAGACTCTAGAAAGCAAGAGCGTGCTTCTTGCTCTAAAGCAGAGTGTGATCCATGGAAGAGAACTATGCTGTGGGTTTCCCTTCAGAAATGGAATTAAATCCCATGCGCTGTGTCTTCCTACAAGCAAGACTTCTTTTCAGGTAAGGGCAGTTACTAACAGCTCAAACGAACTACATCGTTCACGAAGCTCACATGTTTCTCATCTTAACTGACAAGCATTGGATGTTAGAGGACCTGTGGTTTGTTTCAATTTCAGATGCAGAGTTGAACTAGATATCGCCCGTATGTGTAGGAAACACTGTTATTTTGTACTGAGCACACTCATGTTTCCTGCTGTCTTGAGACTCTAGAAAGCAAGAGCGTGCTTCTTGCTCTATAGCAGAGTGTGATCAATGGATGAGAACTCTGCTGTGTGTTTCACTTCAGAAATGGAATTGAATCCCAGGCTCTGAGTCTTTCTACAAGCAAGACTTCATTTCAGGTAAGGGCAATTACTTTACAGCACAAACAAACTGCATCTTTCACGAAGCTCACACGTTTCTCATCTTAACTGACAAGCATTGGATGTTAGAGGACCTGTGGTTTGTTTCAGTTTCAGAAGCAGAGTTGGACTAGATATTTTCCATATGTGTAGGAAACACCGTTCTTTAGTTCTCAGCACACTCACGTTTCCTGCTGTATTAGAGACTCTAAAAAGCAAGAGCGTGCTTCTTGCTCTAAAACAGAGTGTGATCTATATATGAGAACTCTGCTGTGTGTTTTACTTCAGAAATGGAGTTAAATCCCAGGCTCTGAGTCTTCCTACAAGAAAACTTCGTTTCAGGTAAGGGAAGTTACTTTACAGCTCAAACGAACTATATCGTACACGAACCTCACCTTTTCTCATCTTAACTGACAAGTATTGGATGGTAGAGGACCTGTGGTTTGTGTCAGTTTCAGAAGCAGAGTTGGACTATATATGGTCCATATGTGTAGGAAACACCGTTCTTTTGTTCTGAGCACACTCAGTTTTCCTGCTGTATTGGAGACTCTAGACAGCAAGAGTGTGCTTCTTGCTCTAAAGCAAAGTGTGATCAATGGATGAGAACTCTGCTGTGAGTTTCCATTCAGAAATGGAGTTAAACCCCAGGCTCTGAGTCTTCCTACAAGCAAGACTTGGTTTCAGGTAAGGGCAGTTACTTTACAGCTCAAATGAACTACATCGTCCTCGAAGCTCACACATTTATAATCATAACTGACAAGCATCGGATGTTAGAGGAGCAGTGCTTTGTATCAGTTTCACAAGCACAGTTGTACTAGATATGGTCCGTATGTGTAGGAAACACCGTTCTTTTGTTCCCAGCACACTCACGTTTCCAGCTGTCTTAGAGTCTCTAGAAAGCAAGAGCGTGCTTCTTGCTCTAAAGCAGAGTGTGATCTATATATGAGAACTCTGTTGTGTGTTTCACTTCAGAAATGGAGTTTAAGCCCAGGCTCTGAGTGTTCCTACAAGGAAGACTTCGTTTCAAGTAAGAGCAGTTACTTTACAGCTCAAACGTACTACATCGTTCACGAAGCTTACACGTTTCTCTTCTTAACTGACAAGTATTGGATTTTAGAGGACCTGTGGTTTGTTTCAGGTTCAGAATCACAGTTGAACTAGAATTGGTCCGTATGTGTAAGAAACACCCTTCTATTCTTCTGAGCAGACTCACGTTTCCTGCTGTATTAGAGACGCTAGAAAGCAAGAGCGTGCTTCTTGCTCTAAAGCAGAGTGTGATCCATGGAAGAGAACTATGCTGTGGATTTCCCTTCAGAAATGGAGTTAAATCCCAGGCGCTGTGTCTTCCTACAAGCAAGACTTCGTTTCAGGTAAGGGCAGTTACTAACAGCTCAAACGAACTACATCGTTCACGAAGCTCACACGTTTCTCATCTTAACTGACAAGCATTGGATGTTAGAGGACCTGTGGTTTGTTTCAATTTGAGAATCACAGTTGAACTAGATATGGTCTGTATGTGTAAGAAACACCGTTCTTTTCTTCTGATCACACTCACATTTCTTGCTGTCCTAGAGATAATAGAAAGCAAGATTGTGCTTCTTGCTCTAAAGCAGAATATGAACTATGCATGAGAACTCTGCTGTGTGTTTCACTTCAGAAATGGAGTTAAATCCCAGGCTCTCTGTCTTTCAACAAGCAAGACTTCATTTCTGGTAAGGGCAGTTACTTTACAGCTCAAACAAACAACATCGTTCACGAAGCTCACACGTTTCTCATCTGAACTGACAAGCATTGGATGTTAGAGGACCTGTGGTTTGTTTCTGTTTCAGAATCAGAGTTGAACTAGATATGGCCCGTATGTGTAGGAAACAATGTTATTTTGTACTGAGCACACTCAAGATTCCTGCAGTCTTAGAGACTCTAGAAAGCAAGAGTGTGCCTCTTGCTCTAAAGCAGAGTGTTATCAATGGATGGGAACTCTGCTGTGTGTTTGACTTCAGAAATGGAATTGAATCCCAGGCTCTGAGTCTTTCTACAAGCAAGACTTGGTTTCAGGTAAGGGCAGGTACTTTACAGCTCAAATGAACTACATCGTCCTCGAAGCTCACACATTTATAATCATAACTGACAAGCATCGGATGTTAGAGGACCAGTGCTTTGTATCAGTTTCAGAAGCACAGTTGTACTAGATAAGGTCTGTATGTGTAGGAAACACCGTTCTTTTGTTCTCAGCACACTCACTTTTCCTGCTGTCTTAGAGTCTCTAGAAAGCAAGAGCGTACTTCTTGCTCTAAAGCAGAGTGTGATCTATATATGAGAACTCTGTTGTGTGTTTCACTTCAGAAATGGAGTTTAAGCCCAGGCTCTGAGTATTCCTACAAGGAAGACTTCGTTTCAAGTAAGAGCAGTTACTTTACAGCTCAAACTTTCTACATCGTTCACGAAGCTCACACGTTTCTATTCTTAACTGACAAGTATTGGATTTTAGAGGACCTGTGGTTTGTTTCAGGTTCAGAATCACAGTTGAACTAGAATTGGTCCGTATGTGTAAGAAACACCATTCTTTTCTTCTGAGCAGACTCACGTTTCCTGCTGTATTAGAGACTCTAGAAAGCAAGAGCGTGCTTCTTGCTCTAAAGCAGAGTGTGATCCATGGAAGAGAACTATGCTGTGTGTTTCCCTTCAGAAATGGAGTTAAATCCCAGGCGCTGTGTCTTCCTACAAGCAAGACTTCTTTTCAGGTAAGGGCAGTTACTAACAGCTCAAACGAACTACATCGTTCACGAAGCTCACATGTTTCTCATCTTAACTGACAAGCATTGGATGTTAGAGGACCTGTGGTTTGTTTCAATTTCAGATGCAGAGTTGAACTAGATATCGCCCGTATGTGTAGGAAACACTGTTATTTTGTACTGAGCACACTCATGTTTCCTGCTGTCTTGAGACTCTAGAAAGCAAGAGCGTGCTTCTTGCTCTATAGCAGAGTGTGATCAATGGATGAGAACTCTGCTGTGTGTTTTACTTCAGAAATGGAGTTAAATCCCAGGCTCTGAGCCTTCTTACAAGAAAACTTCGTTTCAGGTAAGGGAAGTTACTTTACAGCTCAAACGAACTATATCGTACACGAACCTCACCTTTTCTCATCTTAACTGACAAGCATTGGATGTTAGAGGACCTGTGGTTTGTGTCAGTTTCAGAAGCAGAGTTGGACTATATATGGTCCATATGTGTAGGAAACACCGTTCTTTTGTTCTGAGCACACTCAGGTTTCCTGCTGTATTGGAGACTCTAGAAAGCAAGAGTGTGCTTCTTGCTCTAAAGCAGAGTGTGATCAATGGATGAGAACTCTGCTGTGAGTTTCCATTCAGAAATGGAGTTAAAGCCCAGGCTCTGAGTCTTCCTACAAGCAAGACTTTGTTTCAGGTAAGGGCAGTTACTTTACAGCTCAAATGAACTACATCGTCCTCGAAGCTCACATGTTTCTCATCTTAACTGACAAGCATTGGATGTTAGAGGACCTGTGGTTTGTTTCAATTTCAGATGCAGAGTTGAACTAGATATCGCCCGTATGTGTAGGAAACACTGTTATTTTGTACTGAGCACACTCATGTTTCCTGCTGTCTTGAGACTCTAGAAAGCAAGAGCGTGCTTCTTGCTCTATAGCAGAGTGTGATCAATGGATGAGAACTCTGCTGTGTGTTTCACTTCAGAAATGGAATTGAATCCCAGGCTCTGAGTCTTTCTACAAGCAAGACTTCATTTCAGGTAAGGGCAGTTACTTTACAGCACAAACAAACTACATCTTTCACGAAGCTCACACGTTTCTCATCTTAACTGACCAGCATTGGATGTTAGAGGACCAGTGCTTTTTATCAGTTTCAGAAGCAGAGTTGTACTAGATATGGTCCATGTGTGTAGGAAACACCCTTCTTTTGTTCTCAGGACACTCACATTTCCTGCTGTCTTAGAGAAAATAGAAAGCAAGAGCGTGCTTCTTGCTCTAAAGCAGAGTGTGATCTATGGATGAGAACTCTGCTGTGTGTTTCACTTCAGAAATGGACTTAAATCCCAGGCTCTGAGAATTCCTACAAGCAAGACTTCGTTAAAGGTAAGGGCAGTTACTTTACAGCTCAAATGAACTACATCGTTCACGAAGCTCACACGTTTCTCATCTTAACTGACAAGCATCGGATGTTAGAGGACCTGTGCTTTGTATCAGTTTCAGAATCACAGTTGAACTAGATATGGTCTGTATGTGTAAGAAACACCGTTCTTTTCTTCTGATCACACTCACATTTCTTGCTGTCCTAGAGTTAAGAGAAAGCAAGATTGTGCTTCTTGCTCTAAAGCAGAATGTGATCTATGCATGAGAACTCTGCTGTGTGTTTCACTTCAGAAATGGAGTTAAATCCCAGGCTCTGAGTCTTCCTACAAGAATACTTCGTTTCAGGTAAGGGATGTTACTTTACAGCTCAAAAGAACTACATCATTCACAAAGCTCACACGTTTCTCATCTTAAATGACAAGCATTGGATGTTAGAGGACCTGTGGTTTGTTTAAATTTCAGATGCAGAGTTGAACTAGATATGGCCCGTATGTGTAGGAAACACTGTTATTTTGTACTGAGCACACTCAAGTTTCCTGCTGTCTTAGAGACTCTAGAAAGCAAGAGCGTACTTCTTGCTCTTTAGCAGAGTGTGATCAGTGGATGAGAACTCTGCTGTGTGTTTCATTTCAGAAATGTAATTGAATCCCAGGCTCTGAGTCTTTCAACAAGCAAGACTTCATATCAGGTAAGGGCAGTTACTTTAGAGCTCAAACAAACAACATCATTCACGAAGCTCACACGTTTCTCATCTTAACTGACAAGCATTGCATGTTAGAGGACCTGTGGTTTGTGTAAATTTCAGATGCAGAGTTGAACTAGATATGGCCCGTATGTGTAGGAAACACCGATCTTTTGTTCTCAGCACACTCACGTTTCCTGATGTATTAGAGACTCTAGCAAGCAAGAGCGTGCTTCTTGCTCTAAAGCAGAGTGTAAAAATGGATGAGAACTCCGCTGTCTATTTCACTTCAGAAATGGAGTTAAAGCCCAGGCTCTGAGTCTTCCTACAAGGAAGACTACGTTTCAAGCAAGGGCAGTTACTTTACAGCTCAAACGAACTACATCGTTCACGAAGCTCACACGTTTCTCTTCTTAACTGACAAGAATTGGATGTTAGAGGACCTGTGGTTTGTTTCAGTTTCAGAATCACAGTTGAACTAGATATGGTCCATATGTGTAGGAAACACCGTTCTTTTCTTCTGAGCACACTCACGTTTCCTGCTGTATTAGAGACTCTAGAAAGCAAGAGCGTGCTTCTTGCTCTAAAGCAGAGTGTGATCCATGGAAGAGAACTATGCTGTGTGTTTCCCTTCAGAAATGGAGTTAAATCCCAGGCGCTGTGTCTTCCTACAAGCAAGACTTCGTTTCAGGTAAGGGCAGTTACTAACAGCTCAAAGGAACTACATCGTTCACGAGGCTCACACGTTTCTCATCTTAACTGACAAGCATTGGATGTTAGAGGACCTGTGGTTTGTGTAAATTTCAGATGCAGAGTTGAACTAGATATGGCCCGTATGTGTAGGAAACACCGATCTTTTGTTCTCAGCACACTCACGTTTCCTGATGTATTAGAGACTCTAGAAAGCAAGAGCGTGCTTCTTGCTCTAAAGCAGAGTGTAAAAATGGATGAGAACTCCGCTGTCTGTTTCACTTCAGAAATGGAGTTAAAGCCCAGGCTCTGAGTCTTACTACAAGGAAGAATATGTTTCAAGTAAGGGCAATTACTTTACAGCTCAAACGAACTACATCGTTCACGAAACTCACACGTTTTTCCTCTTAACTGACAAGAATTGGATGTTAGAGGACCTGTGGTTTGTTTCAGTTTCAGAATCACAGTTGAACTAGATATGGTCCATATGTGTAGGAAACACCGTTCTTTTCTTCTGAGCACACTCACGTTTCCTGCTGTATTAGAGACTCTATAAAGCAAGAGCATGCTTCTTGCTCTAAAGCAGAGTGTGATCCATGGAAGAGAACTATGCTGTGTTTTCCCTTCAGAAATGGAGTTAAATCCCAGGCGCTGTGTCTTCCTACAAGCAAGACTTCGTTTCAGGTAAGGGCAGTCACTTTTCAGCTCAAACGAACTACATCGTTCACGAAGCTAACAAGTTTCCCATCTTAACTGACAAGCATTGGATGTTAGAGGACCAGTGCATTTTATCAGTTTCAGAAGCAGAGTTGGACTAGATATGGTCCGTGTGTGTAGGAAACTCCCTTCTTTTGTTCTCAGGACACTCACATTTCCTGCTGTCTTAGAGAAAATAGAAAGCAAGAGCGTGCTTCTTGCTCTAAAGCAGAGTGTGATCCATGGAAGAGAACTCTGCTGTGTGTTTCACTTCAGAAATGGACTTAAATCCCAGGCTCTGAGAATTCCTACAAGCAAGACTTCGTTTCAGGTAAGAGCAGTTACTTTACAGCTCAAATGAACTACATCGTCCTCGAAGCTCACATGTTTCTCATCTTAACTGACAAGCATTGGATGTTAGAGGACCTGTGGTTTGTTTCAATTTCAGATGCAGAGTTGAACTAGATATCGCCCGTATGTGTAGGAAACACTGTTATTTTGTACTGAGCACACTCATGTTTCCTGCTGTCTTGAGACTCTAGAAAGCAAGAGCGTGCTTCTTGCTCTATAGCAGAGTGTGATCAATGGATGAGAACTCTGCTGTGTGTTTCACTTCAGAAATGGAATTGAATCCCAGGCTCTGAGTCTTTCTACAAGCAAGACTTCATTTCAGGTAAGGGCAGTTACTTTACAGCACAAACAAACTACATCTTTCACGAAGCTCACACGTTTCTCATCTTAACTGACAAGCATTGGATGTTAGAGGACCAGTGCTTTTTATCAGTTTCAGAAGCAGAGTTGTACTAGATATGGTCCATGTGTGTAGGAAACACCCTTCTTTTGTTCTCAGGACACTCACATTTCCTGCTGTCTTAGAGAAAATAGAAAGCAAGAGCGTGCTTCTTGCTCTAAAGCAGAGTGTGATCTATGGATGAGAACTCTGCTGTGTGTTTCACTTCAGAAATGGACTTAAATCCCAGGCTCTGAGAATTCCTACAAGCAAGACTTCGTTAAAGGTAAGGGCAGTTACTTTACAGCTCAAATGAACTACATCGTTCACGAAGCTCACACGTTTCTCATCTTAACTGACAAGCATCGGATGTTAGAGGACCTGTGCTTTGTATCAGTTTCAGAATCACAGTTGAACTAGATATGGTCTGTATGTGTAAGAAACACCGTTCTTTTCTTCTGATCACACTCACATTTCTTGCTGTCCTAGAGTTAAGAGAAAGCAAGATTGTGCTTCTTGCTCTAAAGCAGAATGTGATCTATGCATGAGAACTCTGCTGTGTGTTTCACTTCAGAAATGGAGTTAAATCCCAGGCTCTGAGTCTTCCTACAAGAATACTTCGTTTCAGGTAAGGGATGTTACTTTACAGCTCAAAAGAACTACATCATTCACAAAGCTCACACGTTTCTCATCTTAAATGACAAGCATTGGATGTTAGAGGACCTGTGGTTTGTTTAAATTTCAGATGCAGAGTTGAACTAGATATGGCCCGTATGTGTAGGAAACACTGTTATTTTGTACTGAGCACACTCAAGTTTCCTGCTGTCTTAGAGACTCTAGAAAGCAAGAGCGTACTTCTTGCTCTTTAGCAGAGTGTGATCAGTGGATGAGAACTCTGCTGTGTGTTTCATTTCAGAAATGTAATTGAATCCCAGGCTCTGAGTCTTTCAACAAGCAAGACTTCATATCAGGTAAGGGCAGTTACTTTAGAGCTCAAACAAACAACATCATTCACGAAGCTCACACGTTTCTCATCTTAACTGACAAGCATTGCATGTTAGAGGACCTGTGGTTTGTGTAAATTTCAGATGCAGAGTTGAACTAGATATGGCCCGTATGTGTAGGAAACACCGATCTTTTGTTCTCAGCACACTCACGTTTCCTGATGTATTAGAGACTCTAGCAAGCAAGAGCGTGCTTCTTGCTCTAAAGCAGAGTGTAAAAATGGATGAGAACTCCGCTGTCTATTTCACTTCAGAAATGGAGTTAAAGCCCAGGCTCTGAGTCTTCCTACAAGGAAGACTACGTTTCAAGCAAGGGCAGTTACTTTACAGCTCAAACGAACTACATCGTTCACGAAGCTCACACGTTTCTCTTCTTAACTGACAAGAATTGGATGTTAGAGGACCTGTGGTTTGTTTCAGTTTCAGAATCACAGTTGAACTAGATATGGTCCATATGTGTAGGAAACACCGTTCTTTTCTTCTGAGCACACTCACGTTTCCTGCTGTATTAGAGACTCTAGAAAGCAAGAGCGTGCTTCTTGCTCTAAAGCAGAGTGTGATCCATGGAAGAGAACTATGCTGTGTGTTTCCCTTCAGAAATGGAGTTAAATCCCAGGCGCTGTGTCTTCCTACAAGCAAGACTTCGTTTCAGGTAAGGGCAGTTACTAACAGCTCAAAGGAACTACATCGTTCACGAGGCTCACACGTTTCTCATCTTAACTGACAAGCATTGGATGTTAGAGGACCTGTGGTTTGTGTAAATTTCAGATGCAGAGTTGAACTAGATATGGCCCGTATGTGTAGGAAACACCGATCTTTTGTTCTCAGCACACTCACGTTTCCTGATGTATTAGAGACTCTAGAAAGCAAGAGCGTGCTTCTTGCTCTAAAGCAGAGTGTAAAAATGGATGAGAACTCCGCTGTCTGTTTCACTTCAGAAATGGAGTTAAAGCCCAGGCTCTGAGTCTTACTACAAGGAAGAATATGTTTCAAGTAAGGGCAATTACTTTACAGCTCAAACGAACTACATCGTTCACGAAACTCACACGTTTTTCCTCTTAACTGACAAGAATTGGATGTTAGAGGACCTGTGGTTTGTTTCAGTTTCAGAATCACAGTTGAACTAGATATGGTCCATATGTGTAGGAAACACCGTTCTTTTCTTCTGAGCACACTCACGTTTCCTGCTGTATTAGAGACTCTATAAAGCAAGAGCATGCTTCTTGCTCTAAAGCAGAGTGTGATCCATGGAAGAGAACTATGCTGTGTTTTCCCTTCAGAAATGGAGTTAAATCCCAGGCGCTGTGTCTTCCTACAAGCAAGACTTCGTTTCAGGTAAGGGCAGTCACTTTTCAGCTCAAACGAACTACATCGTTCACGAAGCTAACAAGTTTCCCATCTTAACTGACAAGCATTGGATGTTAGAGGACCAGTGCATTTTATCAGTTTCAGAAGCAGAGTTGGACTAGATATGGTCCGTGTGTGTAGGAAACTCCCTTCTTTTGTTCTCAGGACACTCACATTTCCTGCTGTCTTAGAGAAAATAGAAAGCAAGAGCGTGCTTCTTGCTCTAAAGCAGAGTGTGATCCATGGAAGAGAACTCTGCTGTGTGTTTCACTTCAGAAATGGACTTAAATCCCAGGCTCTGAGAATTCCTACAAGCAAGACTTCGTTTCAGGTAAGAGCAGTTACTTTACAGCTCAAATGAACTACATCGTCCTCGAAGCTCACACATTTATAATCTTAACTGACAAGCATCCGATGTTAGAGGACCAATGCTTTTTATCAGTGTCAGAAGCACAGTTGTACTAGATATGGTCCGTATGTGTAGTAAACACCGTTCTTTTGTTCCCAGCACACTCACGTTTCCTGCTGTCTTAGAGTCTCTAGAAAGCAAGAGCGTGCTTCTTGCTCTAAAGCAGAGTGTGATCTATATATGAGAACTCTGTTGTGTGTTTCACTTCAGAAATGGAGTTTAAGCCCAGGCTCTGAGTGTTCCTGCAAGGAAGACTTCGTTTCAAGTAAGAGCAGTTACTTTACAGCTCAAACGAACTACATCGTTCACGAAGCTCACACGTTTCTCTTCTTAACTGACAAGTATTGGATTTTAGAGGACCTGTGGTTTGTTTCAGGTTCAGAATCACAGTTGAACTAGATATGGTCCGTATGTGTAAGAAACACCATTCTTTTCTTCTGAGCACACTCACGTTTCCTGCTGTATTAGAGACTCTAGAAAGCAAGAGCGTGCTTCTTGCTCTAAAGCAGATTGTGATCCATGGAAGAGAACTATGCTGTGTGTTTCCCTTCAGAAATGGAGTTAAATCCCAGGCGCTGTGTCTTCCTACAAACAAGACTTCGTTTCAGGTAAGGGCAGTTACTAACAGCTCAAAGGAACTACATCGTTCACGAGGCTCACACGTTTCTCATCTTAACTGACAAGCATTGGATGTTAGAGGACCTGTGGTTTGTTTCAATTTCAGATGCAGAGTTGAACTAGATATGGCCCGTATGTGTAGGAAACTCTGTTATTTTGTACTGAGCACACTCATGTTTCCTGCTGTCTTAGAGACTCTAGAAAGCAAGAGCGTGCTTCTTGCTCTATTGCAGAGTGTGATCAATGGATGAGAAATCTGCTGTGTGTTTCACTTCAGAAATGGAATTGAATCCCAGGCTCTGAGTCTTTCTACAAGCAAGACTTAATTTCAGGTAAGGGAGTTACTTTACAGGTCAAACAAACTACATCGTTCACGAAGCTCACACGATTCTCATCTTAACTGACAAGCATTGGATGTTAGAGGACCTGTGGTTTGTTTCAGTTTCAGAAGCAGAGTTGGACTAGATATTTTCCATATGTGTAGGAAACACCGTTCTTTTGTTCTCAGCATACTCACTTTTCCTGCTGTATTAGAGACTCTAGAAAGCAAGAGCGTGCTTCTTGCTCTAAAGCAGAGTGTAACCAATGGATGAGAACTCCGCTGTCTGTTTCACTTCAGAAATGGAGTTAAATCCCAGGCTCTGAGTCTTCCTACAAGAATACTTCGTTTCAGGTAAGGGAAGTTACATTACAGCTCAAAAGAACTACATGGTTCACAAAGCTCACACGTTTCTCATCTTAACTGACAAGCATCGGATGTTAGAGGACCTGTGCTTTGTATCAGTTTCAGAAGCAGAGTTGCATTAGATATGGTCTGAATGTGTAGGAAACACCGTTCTTTTGTTCTCAGGACACTCACATTTCCTGCTGTCCTAGAGATAATAGAAAGCAAGATTGTGCTTCTTGCTCTAAAGCAGAATGTGATCTATGGATGAGAACTATGCTGTGTGTTTCCCTTCAGAAATGGAGTTAAATCCCAGGCGCTGTGTCTTCCTACAAGCAAGACTTCGTTTCAGGTAAGGGCAGTTACTAACAGCTCAAAGGAACTACATCGTTCAAGAAGCTCACACGTTTCTCATCTTAACTGACAAGCATTGGATGTTAGAGGACCTGTGGTTTGTTTCAGTTTCAGAAGCAGAGTTGGACTAGATATTTTCCATATGTGTAGGAAACACCGTTCTTTTGTTCTCAGCACACTCACATTTCCTCATGTATTAGAGACTCTAGAAAGCAAGATTGTGCTTCTTGCTCTAAAGCAGAGTGTAAAAATTCATGAGAACTCCGCTGTCTGTTTCACTTCAGAAATGGAGTTAAATCCCAGGCGCTGTGTCTTCCTACAAGCCAGACTTCGTTTCAGGTAAGGGCAGTCACTTTTCAGCTCAAACGAACTACATCGTTCACGAAGCTAACAAGTTTCCCATCTTAACTGACAAGCATTGGATGTTAGAGGACCAGTGCTTTTTATCAGTTTCAGAAGCAGAGTTGGACTAGATATGATCCGTGTGTGTAGGAAACACCCTTCATTTGTTCTCAGGAAACTCACATTTCCTGCTGTCTTAGAGAAAATAGAAAGCAAGAACGTTCTTCTTGCTCTAAAGCAGAGTGTGATCTATGGATGAGAACTCTGCTGTGTGTTTCACTTCAGAAATGGACTTAAATCCCAGTCTCTGAGAATTCCTACAAGCAAGACTTCGTTTCAGGTAAGGGCAGATACTTTACAGCTCAAATGAACTACATCGTTCACGAAGCTCACACGTTTCTCATCTTAACTGACAAGCATCAGATGTTAGAGGACCTGTGCTTTGTATCAGTTTCAGAAGCAGAGTTGCATTAGATATGGTCTGTATGTGTACGAAACACCGATCTTTTGTTCTCAGGACACTCACATTTCCTGCTGTCCTAGAGATAATAGAAAGCAAGATTGTGCTTCTACCTCTAAAGCAGAGTGTGATCTATGGATGAGAACTCTGCTGTGTGTTTCACTTCAGAAATGGAGTTAAATCCCAGGTTCTGAGTCTTTCTACAAGCAAGACTTCGTTTCAGGTAAGGGCAGTCACTTTTCAGCTCAAATGAACTACATCGTTCTTGAAGCTCACACGTTGCTCATCTTAACTGACAAGCATTGGATGTTAGAGGACATGTGGTTTGTTTCTGTTTCAGAAGCAGAGTTGAACTAGATATGGCCCGTATGTGTAGGAAACACTGTTATTTTGTACTGAGCACACTCAAGTTTCCTGCGGTCTTAGAGACTCTAGAAAGCAAGAGCGTGCCTCTTGCTCTAAAGCAGAGTGTTATCAATGGATGGGAACTCTGCTGTGTGTTTCACTTCAGAAATGGAATTGAATCCCAGGCTCTGAGTCTTTCTACAAGCAAGACTTGGTTACAGGTAAGGGCAGTTACTTTACAGCTCAAATGAACTACATCGTCCTCGAAGCTCACACATTTATAATCTTAACTGACAAGCATCGGATGTTAGAGGACCAGTGCTTTTTATCAGTGTCAGAAGCACAGTTGTACTAGATATGGTCCGTATGTGTAGTAAACACCGTTCTTTTGTTCCCAGCACACTCACGTTTCCTGCTGTCTTAGAGTCTCTAGAAAGCAAGAGCGTGCTTCTTGCTCTAAAGCAGAGTGTGATCTATATATGAGAACTCTGTTGTGTGTTTCACTTCAGAAATGGAGTTTAAGCCCAGGCTCTGAGTGTTCCTGCAAGGAAGACTTCGTTTCAAGTAAGAGCAGTTACTTTACAGCTCAAACGAACTACATCGTTCACGAAGCTCACACGTTTCTCTTCTTAACTGACAAGTATTGGATTTTAGAGGACCTGTGGTTTGTTTCAGGTTCAGAATCAAAGTTGAACTAGATATGGTCCGTATGTGTAAGAAACACCATTCTTTTCTTCTGAGCACACTCACGTTTCCTGCTGTATTAGAGACTCTAGAAAGCAAGAGCGTGCTTCTTGCTCTAAAGCAGAGTGTGATCCATGGAAGAGAACTATGCTGTGTGTTTCCCTTCAGAAATGGAGTTAAATCCCAGGCGCTGTGTCTTCCTACAAGCAAGACTTCGTTTCAGGTAAGGGCAGTTACTAACAGCTCAAAGGAACTACATCGTTCACGAGGCTCACACGTTTCTCATCTTAACTGACAAGCATTGGATGTTAGAGGACCTGTGGTTTGTTTCAATTTCAGATGCAGAGTTGAACTAGATATGGCCCGTATGTGTAGGAAACTCTGTTATTTTGTACTGAGCACACTCATGTTTCCTGCTGTCTTAGAGACTCTAGAAAGCAAGAGCGTGCTTCTTGCTCTATTGCAGAGTGTGATCAATGGATGAGAAATCTGCTGTGTGTTTCACTTCAGAAATGGAATTGAATCCCAGGCTCTGTGTCTTTCTACAAGCAAGACTTGGTTTCAGGTAAGGGCAGTTACTTTACAGCTCAAATGAACTATATCGTCCTCGAAGCTCACACATTTATAATCATAACTGACAAGCATCAGATGTTAGAGGACCAGTGCTTTTTATCAGTTTCAGAAGCACAGTTGTACTAGATATGGTCCGTATGTGTAGTAAACACCGTTCTTTTGTTCCCAGCACACTCATGTTTCCTGCTGTCTTAGAGTCTCTAGAAAGCAAGAGCGTGCTTCTTGCTCTAAAGCAGAGTGTGATCTATATATGAGAACTCTGTTGTGTGTTTCACTTCAGAAAGGGAGTTTAAGCCCAGGCTCTGAGTGTTCCTGCAAGGAAGACTTCGTTTCAAGTAAGAGCAGTTACTTTACAGCTCAAACGAACTACATCGTTCATGAAGCTCACACGTTTACTTCTTAACTGACAAGTATTGGATTTTAGAGGACCAGTGGTTTGTTTCAGGTTCAGAATCACAGTTGAACTAGATATGGTCAGTATGTGTAAGAAACACCATTCTTTCTTCTGACCACACTCACGTTTCCTGCTGTATTAGAGACTCTAGAAAGCAAGAGCATGCTTCTTGCTCTAAAGCAGAGTGTGGTCCATGGAAGAGAACTATGCTGTGTGTTTCCCTTCAGAAATGGTGTTAAATCCCAGGCGCTGTGTCTTCCTACAAGCAAGACTTCGTTTCAGGTAAGGGCAGTTACTAACAGCGCAAAGGAACTACATCGTTCACGAAGCTAACACGTTTCTCATCTTAACTGACAAGCATTGGATGTTAGAGGACCTGTGGTTTGTTTCAATTTCAGATGCAGAGTTGAACTAGATATGGCCCATATGTGTAGGAAACACTGTTATTTTGTACTGAGCACACTCATGTTTCCTGCTGTCTTAGAGACTCTAGAAATCAAGAGCGTGCTTCTTGCTCTATAGCAGAGTGTGATCAATGGATGAGAACTCTGCTGTGTTTTTCACTTCAGAAATGGAATTGAATCCCAGGCTCTGAGTCTTTCTACAAGCAAGACTTCATTTCAGGTAAGGGCAGTCACTTTTCAGCTCAAATGAACTACATCGTTCTCGAAGCTCACACGTTGCTCATCTTAACTGACAAGCATTGGATGTTAGAGGACATGTGGTTTGTTTCTGTTTCAGAAGCAGAGTTGAACTAAATATGGCCCGTACGTGTAGGAAACACTGTTATTTTGTACTGAGCACACTCATGTTTCCTGCTTTCTTAGAGACTCTAGAAAGCAAGAGCGTGCTTCTTGCTCTATAGCAGAGTGTGATCAATGGATGAGAACTCTGCTGTGTGTTTCACTTCAGAAATGGAATTGAATCCCAGGCTCTGAGTCTTTCTACAAGCAAGACTTCATTTCAGGTAAGGGCAGTTACTTTACAGCTCAAAAGAACGACATCGTCCTCGAAGCTCACACATTTATAATCTTAACTGACAAGCATCGGATGTTAGAGGACCAGTGCTTTGTATTAGTTTCAGAAGCACAGTTGGACTAGATATGGTCCCTATGTGTAGGAAACACCGTTCTTTTTTCCCAGCACACTCACTTTTCCTGCTGTCTTGCAGTCTCTAGAAAGCAAGAGCGTGTTTCTTGCTCTAAAGCAGAGTGTGATCTATATATGAGAACTCTGTTGTGTTTTTCACTTCAGAAATGGAGTTTAAGCCCAGGCTCTGAGTGTTCCTGCAAGGAAGACTTCGTTTCAAGTAAGAGCAGTTACTTTACAGCTCAAACGAACTACATCGTTCATGAAGCTCACACGTTTCTCTTCTTAACTGACAAGTATTGGATTTTAGAGGACCTGTGGTTTGTTTCAGGTTCAGAATCACAGTTGAACTAGATATGGTCCGTATGTGTAAGAAACACCATTCTTTTCTTCTGAGCACACTCACGTTTCCTGCTGTATTAGAGATTCTAGAAAGCAAGAGCGTGCTTCTTGCTCTAAAGCAGAGTGTGATCCATGGAAGAGAACTATGCTGTATTTCCCTTCAGAAATGGAGTTAAATCCCAGGTGCTGTGTCTTCCTACAAGCAAGACTTCGTTTCAGGTAAGGGCAGTTACTAACAGCTCAAAGGAACTACATCATTCACGAAGCTCACACGTTTCTCATCTTAACTGACAAGCATTGGATGTTAGAGGACCTGTGGTTTGTTTCAATCTCAGATGCAGAGTTGAACTAGATATCGCCCGTATGTGTAGGAAACACTGTTATTTTGTACTGAGCACACTCAAGTTTCCTGCGGTGTTAGAGACTCTAGAAAGCAAGAGCGTGCCTCTTGCTCTAAAGCAGAGTGTTATCAATGGATGGGAACTCTGCTGTGTGTTTCACTTCAGAAATGGAATTGAATCCCAGGCTCTGAGTCTTTCTACAAGCAAGACTTGGTTACAGGTAAGGGCAATTACTTTACAGCTCAAATGAACTACATCTTCCTCGAAGCTCACACATTTATAATCTTAACTGACAAGCATCGGATGTTAGAGGACCAGTGCTTTGTATTAGTTTCAGAAGCACAGTTGGACTAGATATGGTCCCTATGTGTAGGAAACACCGTTCTTTTTTCCCAGCACACTCACGTTTCCTGCTGTCTTACAGTCTCTAGAAATCAAGAGCGTGCTTCTTGCTCTAAAGCAGAGTGTCATCTATATATGAGAACTCTGTTGTGTGTTTCACTTCAGAAATGGAGTTTAAGCCCAGGCTCTGAGTGTTCCTACAAGGCAGACTTCGTTTCAAGTAAGAGCAGTTACTTTTCAGCTCAAAGGAACTACATCGTTCACGAAGCTCACACGTTTCTCTTCTTAACTGACAAGCATTGTATGTTAGAGGACCTGTGATTTGTTTCAGTTTCACAATCACAGTTGAACTAGATATGGTCTGTATGTGTAAGAAACACCGTTATTTTCTTCTGATCACACTCACATTTCTTGCTGTCCTAGAGATAATAGAAAGCAAGATTGTGCTTCTTGCTCTAAAGCAGAATGTGATCTATGGATGAGGACTCTGCTGAGTGTTTCACTTCAGAAATGGAGTTAAATCACAGGTTCTGAGTCTTTCTACAAGCAAGACTTCGTTTCAGGTAAGGGCAGTCATTTTTCAGCTCAAATGAACTACATCGTTCTCGAAGCTCACACATTGCTCATCTTAACTGACAAGCACTGGATGGTAGAGGACCTGTGGTTTGTTTCTGTTTCAGAAGCAGAGTTGAACTAGATATGGCCCGTATGTGTAGGAAACACTGTTATTTTGTACTGAGCACACTCAAGTTTCTTGCGGTCTTAGAGACTCTAGAAAGCAAGAGCGTGCCTCTTGCTCTAAAGCAGAGTGTTATCAATGGATGGGAACTCTGCTGTGTGTTTCACTTCAGAAATGGAATTGAATCCCAGGCTCTGAGTCTTTCTACAAGCAAGACTTGGTTACAGGTAAGGGCAGTTACTTTACAGCTCAAATGAACTACATCGTCCTCGAAGCTCACACATTTATAATCTTAATTGACAAGCATCGGATGTTAGAGGACCAGTGCTTTTTATCAGTGTCAGAAGCACAGTTGTACTAGATATGGTCCGTATGTGTAGTAAACACCGTTCTTTTGTTCCCAGCACACTCATGTTTCCTGCTGTCTTAGAGTCTCAAGAAAGCAAGAGCGTGCTTCTTGCTCTAAAGCAGAGTGTGTCTATATATGAGAACTCTGTTGTGTGTTTCACTTCAGAAATGGAGTTTAAGCCCAGGCTCTGAGTGTTCCTGCAAGGAAGAATTCGTTTCAAGTAAGAGCAGTTACTTTACAGCTCAAACGAACTACATCGTTCACGAAGCTCACACGTTTCTCTTCTTAACTGACAAGTATTGGATTTTAGAGGACCTGTGGTTTGTTTCAGGTTCAGAATCACAGTTGAACTAGATATGGTCCGTATGTGTAAGAAACACCATTCTTTTCTTCTGAGCACACTCACGTTTCCTGCTGTATTAGAGACTCTAGAAAGCAAGAGCATGCTTCTTGCTCTAAAGCAGAGTGTGGTCCATGGAAGAGAACTATGCTGTGTGTTTCCCTTCAGAAATGGAGTTAAATCCCAGGCGCTGTGTCTTCCTACAAGCAAGACTTCGTTTCAGGTAAGGGCAGTTACTAACAGCTCAAAGGAACTACATCGTTTACGAAGCTCACACGTTTCTCATCTTAACTGACAAGCATCGGATGTTAGAGGACCTGTGGTTTGTTTCAGTATCAGATGCAGAGTTGAACTAGATATCGCCCGTATGTGTAGGAAACTCCGTTCTTTTGTTCTGAGTACACTCAAGTTTCCTGCTGTCTTAGAGTCTCTAGCAAGCAAGAGCGTGCTTCTTGCTCTAAAGCAGAGTGTGATCTACATATGAGAACTCTGCTGTGTGTTTTACTTCAGAAATGGAGTTAAATCACAGGCTCTGAGTCTTCCTACAAGCAAGAATTCGTTTCAAGTAAGGGCAGATACTTTACAGCTCAAACGAACTACATCATTCACTAAGCTCACACGTTTCTCATCTTAACTGACAAGCATCGGATGTTAGAGGACCTGTGCTTTGTATCAGTTTCAGAATCAGAGTTGCATTAGATATGGTCTGTATGTGTAGGAAACACCGTTCTTTTGTTCTCAGGACACTCACATTTCCTGCTGTCCTAGAGATAATAGAAAGCAAGATTGTGCTTCTTGCTCTAAAGCAGAGTGTGATCTATGGATGAGAACTCTGCTGTGTGTTTCACTTCAGAAATGGAATAGAATCCCAGTCTCTGAGTCTTTCTACAAGCAAGACTTGGTTTCAGGTAAGGGCAGTTACTTTACAGCTCAAATGAACTACATCGTTCTCGAAGCTCACACGTTGCTCATCTTAACTGACAAGCATTGGATGTTAGAGGACCTGTGGTTTGTTTCTGTTTCAGAAGCAGAGTTGAACTAGATATGGCCTGTATGTGTAGGAAACACTGTTATTTTGTACTGAGCACACTCAAGTTTCCTGCTGTCTTAGAGACTCTAGAAAGCAAGAGCGTGCCTCTTGCTCTAAAGCAGAGTGTTATCAATGGATGGGAACTCTGCTGTGTGTTTCACTTCAGAAATGGAATTGAATCCCAGGCTCTGAGTCTTTCTACAAGCAAGACTTGGTTACAGGTAAGGGCAATTACTTTACAGCTCAAATGAACTACATCGTCCTCCAAGCTCACACATTTATAATCTTAACTGACAAGCATCAGATGTTAGAGGACCAGTGCTTTGTATTAGTTTCAGAAGCACAGTTGGACTAGATATGGTCCCGATGTGTAGGAAACACCGTTCTTTTTTCCCAGCACACTCACGTTTCCTGCTGTCTTACAGTCTCTAGAAATCAAGAGCGTGCTTCTTGCTCTAAAGCAGAGTGTCATCTATATATGAGAACTCTGTTGTGTGTTTCACTTCAGAAATGGAGTTTAAGCCCAGGGTCTGAGTGTTCCTACAAGGCAGACTTCGTTTCAAGTAAGAGCAGTTACTTTTCAGCTCAAAGGAACTACATCGTTCACGAAGCTCACACGTTTCTCTTCTTAACTGACAAGCATTGGATGTTAGAGGACCTGTGATTTGTTTCAGTTTCACAATCACAGTTGAACTAGATATGGTCTGTATGTGTAAGAAACACCGTTATTTTCTTCTGATCACACTCACATTTCTTGCTGTCCTAGAGATAATAGAAAGCAAGATTGTGCTTCTTGCTCTAAAGCAGAATGTGATCTATGGATGAGAACTCTGCTGTGTGTTTCACTTCAGAAATGGAGTTAAATCCCAGGTTCTGAGTCTTTCTAAAAGCAAGACTTCGTTCCAGGTAAGGGCAGTCACTTTTCAGCTCAAACGAACTACATCGTTCACGAAGCTCACATGTTTCTCATCTTAACTGACAAGCTTTGGATGTTAGAGGACCTGTGGTTTGTTTCAGTTTCAGAATCACAGTTGAACTAGACATGGTCCATATGTGTAGGAAACACCGTTCTTTTCTTCTGAGTACACTCACGTTTCCTGCTTTATTAGAGACTCTATAAAGCAAGAGCGTGCTTCTTGCTCTAAAGCAGAGTGTGATCCATGGAAGAGAACTATGCTGTGTTTTCCCTTCAGAAATGGAGTTAAATCCCAGGCGCTGTGTCTTCCTACAAGCAAGACTTCCTTTCAGGTAAGGGCAGTCACTTTTCAGCTCAAACGAACTACATCGTTCACGAAGCTAACCAGTTTCCCATCTTAACTGACAAGCATTGGATGTTAGAGGACCAGTGCTTTTTATCAGTTTCAGAAGCAGAGTTGGACTAGATATGGTCCGTGTGTGTAGGAAACACCCTTCTTTTGTTCTCAGGACACTCACATTTCCTGCTGTCTTAGAGAAAATAGAAAGCAAGAGCGTGCTTCTTGCTCTAAAGCAGAGTGTGATCTATGGATGAGAACTCTGCTGTGTGTTTCACTTCAGAAATGGAGTTAAATCCCAGGTTCTGAGTCTTTCTACAAGCAAGACTTCGTTTCAGGTAAGGGCAGTCACTTTTCAGCTCAAATGAACTACATCGTTCTCGAAGCTCACACGTTGCTCATCTTAACTGACAAGCATTGGATGGTAGAGGACCTGTGGTTTGTTTCTGTTTCAGAAGCAGAGTTGAACTAGATATGGCCCGTATGTGTAGGAAACACTGTTATTTTGTACTGAGCACACTCAAGTTTCCTGCGGTCTTAGAGACTCTAGAAAGCAAGAGCGTGCCTCTTGCTCTAAAGCAGAGTGTTATCAATGGATGGGAACTCTGCTGTGTGTTTCACTTCAGAAATGGAATTGAATCCCAGGCTTGAGTCTTTCTACAAGCAAGACTTGGTTACAGGTAAGGGCAGTTACTTTACAGCTCAAATGAACTACATCGTCCTCGAAGCTCACACATTTATAATCTTAACTGACAAGCATCGGATGTTAGAGGACCAGTGCTTTTTATCAGTGTCAGAAGCACAATTGTACTAGATATGGTCCGTATGTGTAGTAAACAATGTTCTTTTGTTCCCAGCACACTCATGTTTCCTGCTGTCTTAGAGTCTCTAGAAAGCAAGAGCGTGCTTCTTGCTCTAAAGCAGAGTGTGATCTATATATGAGAACTCTGTTGTGTGTTTCACTTCAGAAATGGAGTTTAAGCCCAGGCTCTGAGTGTTCCTGCAAGGAAGACTTCGTTTCAAGTAAGAGCAGTTACTTTGCAGCTCAAACGAACTACATCGTTCACAAAGCTCACACGTTTCTCTTCTTAACTGACAAGTATTGGATTTTAGAGGACCTGTGGTTTGTTTCAGGTTCAGAATCACAGTTGAACTAGATATGGTCCGTATGTGTAAGAAACACCATTCTTTTCTTCTGAGCACACTCACGTTTCCTGCTGTATTAGAGTCTCTAGAAAGCAAGAGCGTGCTTCTTGCTCTAAAGCAGAGTGTGATCCATGGAAGAGAACTATGCTGTGTGTTTCCCTTCAGAAATGGAGTTAAATCCCAGGCGCTGTGTCTTCCTACAAGCAAGACTTCGTTTCAGGTAAGGGCAGTTACTAACAGCTCAAAGGAACTACATCGTTCACGAAGCTCACACGTTTCTCATCTTAACTGACAAGCATTGGATGTTAGAAGACCTGTGGTTTGTTTCAATCTCAGATGCAGAGTTGAACTAGATATCGCCCGTATGTGTAGGAAACACTGTTATTTTGTACTGAGCACACTCATGTTTCTTGCTGTCTTAGAGACTCTAGAAAGCAAGAGCGTGCTTCTTGCTCTATAGCAGAGTGTGATCAATGGATGAGAAATCTGCTGTGTGTTTCACTTCAGAAATGGAATTGAATCCCAGGCTCTGAGTCTTTCTACAAGCAAGACTTAATTTCAGGTAAGGTAGTTACTTTACAGCTCAAACAAACTACATCGTTCACGAAGCTCACACGTTTCTCATCTTAACTGACAAGCATTGGATGTTAGAGGACCTGTGGTTTGTTTCAGTTTCAGAAGCAGAGTTGGACTAGATATTTTCCATATGTGTAGGAAACACCGTTCTTTTGTTCTCAGCACACTCACGTTTCCTGCTGTATTAGAGACTCTAGAAAGCAAGAGCGTGCTTCTTGCTCTAAAGCAGAGTGTATCCAATGGATGAGAACTCCGCTGTGTGTTTCACTTCAGAAATGGAGATAAAGCCCAGGCTCTGAGTCTTCCTACAAGGAAGACTTCGTTTCAAGTAAGGACAGTTACTTTACAGCTCAAACCAACTACATCGTTCACAAAGCTCACACGTTTCTCTTCTTAACTGACAAGCATTGGATGTTAGAGGACCTGTGATTTGTTTCAGTTTCAGAATCACAGTTGAACTAGATATGGTCTGTATGTGTAAGAAACACCGTCCTTTTCTTCTGATCACACTCACATTTCTTGCTGTCCTAGAGATAATAGAAAGCAAGATTGTGCTTCTTGCTCTAAAGCAGAATGTGATCTATACATGAGAACTCTGCTGTGTGTTTCACTTCAGAAATGGAGTTAAATCCCAGGCTCTGAGTCTTCCTACAAGAATACTTCGTTTCAGGTAAGGGAAGTTACATTACAGCTCAAAAGAACTACATCGTTCACAAAGCTCACACGTTTCTCATCTTAACTGACAAGCATTGTATGTTAGAGGACCTGTGGTTTGTTTCAGTATCAGATGCAGAGTTGAACTAGATATGGCCCGTATGGGTAGGAAACTCCGTTCTTTTGTTCTGAGTACACTCAAGTTTCCTGCTGTCTTAGAGTCTCTAGAAATCAAGAGCGTGCTTCTTGCTCTAAAGCAGAGTGTCATCTATATATGAGAACTCTGTTGTGTGTTTCACTTCAGAAATGGAGTTTAAGCCCAGGCTCTGGTGTTCCTACAAGGAAGACTTCGTTTCAAGTAAGAGCAGTTACTTTTCAGCTCAAAGGAACTACATCGTTCAGGAAGCTCACACGTTTCTCTTCTTAACTGACAAGCATTGGATGTTAGAGGACCTGTGATTTGTTTCAGTTTCACAATCACAGTTGAACTAGATATGGTCTGTATGTGTAAGAAACACCGTTATTTTCTTCTGATCACACTCACATTTCTTGCTGTCCTAGAGATAATAGAAAGCAAGATTGTGCTTCCTGCTCTAAAGCAGAATGTGATCTATGGATGAGAACTCTGCTGTGTGTTTCACTTCAGAAATGGAGTTAAATCCCAGGTTCTGAGTCTTTCTACAAGCAAGACTTCTTTTCAGGTAAGGGCAGTCACTTTTCAGCTCAAATGAACTACATCGTTCTCGAAACTCACACGTTGCTCATCTTAACTGACAAGCATTGGATGTTAGAGGACCTGTGGTTTGTTTCTGTTTCAGAAGCAGAGTTGAACTAGATATCGCCCGTATGTGTAGGAAACACTGTTATTTTGTACTGAGCACACTCAAGTTTCCTGCGGTCTTAGAGACTCTAGAAAGCAAGAGCGTGCCTCTTGCTCTAAAGCAGAGTGTTATCAATGGATGGGAACTCTGCTGTGTGTTTCACTTCAGAAATGGAATTGAATCCCAGGCTCTGAGTCTTTCTACAAGCAAGACTTGGTTACAGGTAAGGGCAATTACTTTACAGCTCAAATGAACTACATCATCCTCCAAGCTCACACATTTATAATCTTAACTGACAAGCATCGGATGTTAGAGGACCAGTGCTTTGTATTAGTTTCAGAAGCACAGTTGGACTAGATATGGTCCCTATGTGTAGGAAACACCGTTCTTTTTTCCCAGCACACTCACGTTTCCTGCTGTCTTACAGTCTCTAGAAATCAAGAGCGTGCTTCTTGCTCTAAAGCAGAGTGTCATCTATATATGAGAACTCTGTTGTGTGTTTCACTTCAGAAATTGAGTTTAAGCCCAGGCTCTGAATGTTCCTACAAGGAAGACTTCGTTTCAAGTAAGAGCAGTTACTTTTCAGCTCAAAGGAACTACATCGTTCACGAAGCTCACACGTTTCTCTTCTTAACTGACAAGCATTGGATGTTAGAGGACCTGTGATTTGTTTCAGTTTCACAATCACAGTTGAACTAGATATGGTCTGTATGTGTAAGAAACACCGTTATTTTCTTCTGATCACACTCACATTTCTTGCTGTCCTAGAGATAATAGAAAGCAACATTGTGCTTCTTGCTCTAAAGCAGAATGTGATCTATGGATGAGAACTCTGCTGTGTGTTTCACTTCAGAAATAGAGTTAAATCCCAGGTTCTGAGTCTTTCTACAAGCAAGACTTCGTTTCAGGTAAGGGCAGTCACTTTTCAGCTCAAATGAAATACATCGTTCTCGAAGCTCACACGTTGCTCATCTTAACTGACAAGCATTGGATGGTAGAGGACCTGTGGTTTGTTTCTGTTTCAGAAGCAGAGTTGAACTAGATATGGCCCGTATGTGTAGGAAACACTGTTATTTTGTACTGAGCACACTCAAGTTTCCTGCGGTCTTAGAGACTCTAGAAAGCAAGAGAGTGCCTCTTGCTCTAAAGCAGAGTGTTATCAATGGATGGGAACTCTGCTGTGTGTTTCACTTCAGAAATGGAATTGAATCCCAGGCTCTGAGTCTTTCTACAAGCAAGACTTGGTTACAGGTAAGGGCAGTTACTTTACAGCTCAAATGAACTACATCGTCCTCGAAGCTCACACATTTATAATCTTAACTGACAAGCATCGGATGTTAGAGGACCAGTGCTTTTTATCAGTGTCAGAAGCACAATTGTACTAGATATGGTCCGTATGTGTAGTAAACAATGTTCTTTTGTTCCCAGCACACTCATGTTTCCTGCTGTCTTAGAGTCTCTAGAAAGCAAGAGCGTGCTTCTTGCTCTAAAGCAGAGTGTGATCTATATATGAGAACTCTGTTGTGTGTTTCACTTCAGAAATGGAGTTTAAGCCCAGGCTCTGAGTGTTCCTGCAAGGAAGACTTCGTTTCAAGTAAGAGCAGTTACTTTGCAGCTCAAACGAACTACATCGTTCACAAAGCTCACACGTTTCTCTTCTTAACTGACAAGTATTGGATTTTAGAGGACCTGTGGTTTGTTTCAGGTTCAGAATCACAGTTGAACTAGATATGGTCCGTATGTGTAAGAAACACCATTCTTTTCTTCTGAGCACACTCACGTTTCCTGCTGTATTAGAGTCTCTAGAAAGCAAGAGCGTGCTTCTTGCTCTAAAGCAGAGTGTGATCCATGGAAGAGAACTATGCTGTGTGTTTCCCTTCAGAAATGGAGTTAAATCCCAGGCGCTGTGTCTTCCTACAAGCAAGACTTCGTTTCAGGTAAGGGCAGTTACTAACAGCTCAAAGGAACTACATCGTTCACGAAGCTCACACGTTTCTCATCTTAACTGACAAGCATTGGATGTTAGAAGACCTGTGGTTTGTTTCAATCTCAGATGCAGAGTTGAACTAGATATCGCCCGTATGTGTAGGAAACACTGTTATTTTGTACTGAGCACACTCATGTTTCTTGCTGTCTTAGAGACTCTAGAAAGCAAGAGCGTGCTTCTTGCTCTATAGCAGAGTGTGATCAATGGATGAGAAATCTGCTGTGTGTTTCACTTCAGAAATGGAATTGAATCCCAGGCTCTGAGTCTTTCTACAAGCAAGACTTAATTTCAGGTAAGGTAGTTACTTTACAGCTCAAACAAACTACATCGTTCACGAAGCTCACACGTTTCTCATCTTAACTGACAAGCATTGGATGTTAGAGGACCTGTGGTTTGTTTCAGTTTCAGAAGCAGAGTTGGACTAGATATTTTCCATATGTGTAGGAAACACCGTTCTTTTGTTCTCAGCACACTCACGTTTCCTGCTGTATTAGAGACTCTAGAAAGCAAGAGCGTGTTTCTTGCTCTAAAGCAGAGTGTATCCAATGGATGAGAACTCCGCTGTGTGTTTCACTTCAGAAATGGAGATAAAGCCCAGGCTCTGAGTCTTCCTACAAGGAAGACTTCGTTTCAAGTAAGGGCAGTTACTTTACAGCTCAAACCAACTACATCGTTCACAAAGCTCACACGTTTCTCTTCTTAACTGACAAGCATTGGATGTTAGAGGACCTGTGATTTGTTTCAGTTTCAGAATCACAGTTGAACTAGATATGGTCTGTATGTGTAAGAAACACCGTCCTTTTCTTCTGATCACACTCACATTTCTTGCTGTCCTAGAGATAATAGAAAGCAAGATTGTGCTTCTTGCTCTAAAGCAGAATGTGATCTATACATGAGAACTCTGCTGTGTGTTTCACTTCAGAAATGGAGTTAAATCCCAGGCTCTGAGTCTTCCTACAAGAATACTTCGTTTCAGGTAAGGGAAGTTACATTACAGCTCAAAAGAACTACATCGTTCACAAAGCTCACACGTTTCTCATCTTAACTGACAAGCATTGTATGTTAGAGGACCTGTGGTTTGTTTCAGTATCAGATGCAGAATTGAACTAGATATGGCCCGTATGGGTAGGAAACTCCGTTCTTTTGTTCTGAGTACACTCAAGTTTCCTGCTGTCTTAGAGTCTCTAGAAATCAAGAGCGTGCTTCTTGCTCTAAAGCAGAGTGTCATCTATATATGAGAACTCTGTTGTGTGTTTCACTTCAGAAATGGAGTTTAAGCCCAGGCTCTGGTGTTCCTACAAGGAAGACTTCGTTTCAAGTAAGAGCAGTTACTTTTCAGCTCAAAGGAACTACATCGTTCAGGAAGCTCACACGTTTCTCTTCTTAACTGACAAGCATTGGATGTTAGAGGACCTGTGATTTGTTTCAGTTTCACAATCACAGTTGAACTAGATATGGTCTGTATGTGTAAGAAACACCGTTATTTTCTTCTGATCACACTCACATTTCTTGCTGTCCTAGAGATAATAGAAAGCAAGATTGTGCTTCCTGCTCTAAAGCAGAATGTGATCTATGGATGAGAACTCTGCTGTGTGTTTCACTTCAGAAATGGAGTTAAATCCCAGGTTCTGAGTCTTTCTACAAGCAAGACTTCTTTTCAAGTAAGGGCAGTCACTTTTCAGCTCAAATGAACTACATCGTTCTCGAAACTCACACGTTGCTCATCTTAACTGACAAGCATTGGATGTTAGAGGATCTGTGGTTTGTTTCTGTTTCAGAAGCAGAGTTGAACTAGATATCGCCCGTATGTGTAGGAAACACTGTTATTTTGTACTGAGCACACTCAAGTTTCCTGCGGTCTTAGAGACTCTAGAAAGCAAGAGCGTGCCTCTTGCTCTAAAGCAGAGTGTTATCAATGGATGGGAACTCTGCTGTGTGTTTCACTTCAGAAATGGAATTGAATCCCAGGCTCTGAGTCTTTCTACAAGCAAGACTTGGTTACAGGTAAGGGCAATTACTTTACAGCTCAAATGAACTACATCATCCTCCAAGCTCACACATTTATAATCTTAACTGACAAGCATCGGATGTTAGAGGACCAGTGCTTTGTATTAGTTTCAGAAGCACAGTTGGACTAGATATGGTCCCTATGTGTAGGAAACACCGTTCTTTTTTCCCAGCACACTCACGTTTCCTGCTGTCTTACAGTCTCTAGAAATCAAGAGCGTGCTTCTTGCTCTAAAGCAGAGTGTCATCTATATATGAGAACTCTGTTGTGTGTTTCACTTCAGAAATTGAGTTTAAGCCCAGGCTCTGAATGTTCCTACAAGGAAGACTTCGTTTCAAGTAAGAGCAGTTACTTTTCAGCTCAAAGGAACTACATCGTTCACGAAGCTCACACGTTTCTCTTCTTAACTGACAAGCATTGGATGTTAGAGGACCTGTGATTTGTTTCAGTTTCACAATCACAGTTGAACTAGATATGGTCTGTATGTGTAAGAAACACCGTTATTTTCTTCTGATCACACTCACATTTCTTGCTGTCCTAGAGATAATAGAAAGCAACATTGTGCTTCTTGCTCTAAAGCAGAATGTGATCTATGGATGAGAACTCTGCTGTGTGTTTCACTTCAGAAATAGAGTTAAATCCCAGGTTCTGAGTCTTTCTACAAGCAAGACTTCGTTTCAGGTAAGGGCAGTCACTTTTCAGCTCAAATGAAATACATCGTTCTCGAAGCTCACACGTTGCTCATCTTAACTGACAAGCATTGGATGGTAGAGGACCTGTGGTTTGTTTCTGTTTCAGAAGCAGAGTTGAACTAGATATGGCCCGTATGTGTAGGAAACACTGTTATTTTGTACTGAGCACACTCAAGTTTCCTGCGGTCTTAGAGACTCTAGAAAGCAAGAGCGTGCCTCTTGCTCTAAAGCAGAGTGTTATCAATGTATGGGAACTCTGCTGTGTGTTTCACTTCAGAAATGGAATTGAATCCCAGGCTCTGAGTCTTTCTACAAGCAAGACTTGGTTACAGGTAAGGGCAGTTACTTTACAGCTCAAATGAACTACATAGTCCTCGAAGCTCACACATTTATAATCTTAACTGACAAGCATCGGATGTTAGAGGACCAGTGCTTTTTATCAGTGTCAGAAGCACAATTGTACTAGATATGGTCCGTATGTGTAGTAAACACAGTTCTTTTGTTCCCAGCACACTCATGTTTCCTGCTGTCTTAGAGTCTCTAGAAAGCAAGAGCGTGCTTCTTGCTCTAAAGCAGAGTGTGATCTATATATGAGAACTCTGTTGTGTGTTTCACTTCAGAAATGGAGTTTAAGCCCAGGCTCTGAGTGTTCCTGCAAGGAAGACTTCGTTTCAAGTAAGAGCAGTTACTTTACAGCTCAAACGAACTAAATCGTTCACGAAGCTCACACGTTTCTCTTCTTAACTGACAAGTATTGGATTTTAGAGGACCTGTGGTTTGTTTCAGGTTCAGAATCACAGTTGAACTAGATATGGTCCGTATGTGTAAGAAACACCATTCTTTTCTTCTGAGCACACTCACGTTTCCTGCTGTATTAGAGACTCTAGAAAGCAAGAGCGTGCTTCTTGCTCTAAAGCAGAGTGTGATCCATGGAAGAGAACTATGCTGTGTGTTTCCCTTCAGAAATGGAGTTAAATCCCAGGCGCTGTGTCTTCCTACAAGCAAGACTTCGTTTCAGGTAAGGGCAGTTACTAACAGCTCAAAGGAACTACATCGTTCACGAAGCTCACACGTTTCTCATCTTAACTGACAAGCATTGGATGTTAGAGGACCTGTGGTTTGTTTCAATTTCAGATGCAGAGTTGAACTAGATATGGCCCGTATGTGTAGGAAACACTGTTATTTTGTACTGAGCACACTCATGTTTCCTGCTGTCTTAGAGACTCTAGAAAGTAAGAGCGTGCTTCTTGCTCTATAGCAGAGTGTGATCAATGGATGAGAAATCTGCTGTGTGTTTCACTTCAGAAATGGAATTGAATCCCAGGCTCTGAGTCTTTCTACAAGCAAGACTTAATTTCAGGTAAGGGAGTTACTTTACAGCTCAAACAAACTACATCGTTCACGAAGCTCACACGTTTCTCATCTTAACTGACAAGCATTGGATGTTAGAGGACCTGTGGTTTGTTTCAGTTTCAGAAGCAGAGTTGGACTAGATATTTTCCATATGTGTAGGAAACACCTTTCTTTTGTTCCCAGCACACTCACGTTTCCTGCTGTATTAGAGACTCTAGAAAGCAAGAGCGTGCTTCTTGCTCTAAAGCAGAGTGTAACCAATGGATGAGAACTCCGCTGTCTGTTTCACTTCAGAAATGGAGATAAAGCCCAGGCTCTGAGTCTTCCTACAAGGAAGACTTCGTTTCAAGTAAGGGCAGTTACTTTACAGCTCAAACCAACTACATCGTTCACGAAGCTCACACGTTTCTCTTATTAACTGACAAGCATTGGATGTTAGAGGACCTGTGATTTGTTTCAGTTTCAGAATCACAGTTGAACTAGATATGGTCTGTATGTGTAAGAAACACCGTCCTTTTCTTCTGATCACACTCACATATCTTGCTGTACTAGAGATAATAGAAAGCAAAATTGTGCTTATTGCTCTAAAGCAGAATGTGATCTATACATGAGAACTCTGCTGTGTGTTTCACTTCAGAAATGGAGTTAAATCCCTGGCTCTGAGTCTTCCTACAAGAATACTTCGTTTCAGGTAAGGGAAGTTACATTACAGCTCAAAAGAACTACATCTTTCACAAAGCTCACACGTTTCTCATCTTAACTGACAAGCATTGTATGTTAGAGGACCTGTGGTTTGTTTCAGTATCAGATGCAGAGTTGAACCAGATATGGCCCGTATTTGTAGGAAACTCCGTTCTCTTGTTCTGAGTACACTCAAGTTTCCTGCTGTCTTAGAGTCTCTAGAAAGCAAGAGCGTGCTTCTTGCTCTAAAGCAGAGTGTGATCTGTATATGAGAACTCTGCTGTGTGTTTTACTTCAGAAATGGAGTTAAATCACAGGCTCTGAGTCTTCCTACAAGCAAGAATTCGTTTCAAGTAAGGGCAGTTACTTTACAGCTCAAACGAACTACATCATTCACTAAGCTCACACGTTTCTCATCTTAACTGACAAGCATCGGATGTTAGAGGACCTGTGCTTTGTATCAGTTTCAGAAGCAGAGTTGCATTAGATATGGTCTGTATGTGTAGGAAACACTGTTCTTTTGTTCTCAGGAAACTCACATTTCCTGCTGTCCTAGAGATAATAGAAAGCAAGATTGTGCTTCTTGCTCTAAAGCAGAGTGTGTTCTATGGATGAGAACTCTGCTGTGTGTTTCACTTCAGAAATGGAATAGAATCCCAGTCTCTGAGTCTTTCTACAAGCAAGACTTGGTTTCAGGTAAGGGCAGTTACTTTACAGCTCAAATGAACTACATCGTCCTCGAAGCTCACACATTTATAATCTTAACTGACAAGCATCGGATGTTAGAGGACCAGTGCTTTGTATTAGTTTCAGAAGCACAGTTGGACTAGATATGGTCCCTATGTGTAGGAAACACCGTTCTTTTTTCCCAGCACACTCACGTTTCCTGCTGTCTTACAGTCTCTAGAAATCAAGAGCGTGCTTCTTTCTCTAAAGCAGAGTGTCATCTATATATGAGAACTCTGTTGTGTGTTTCACTTCAGAAATGGAGTTTAAGCCCAGGCTCTGAGTGTTCCTACAAGGAAGACTTCGTTTCAAGTAAGAGCAGTTACTTTTCAGCTCAAAGGAACTACATCGTTCACGAAGCTCACACGTTTCTCTTCTTAACTGACAAGCATTGGATGTTAGAGGACCTGTGATTTGTTTCAGTTTCACAATCACAGTTGAACTAGATATGGTCTGTATGTGTAAGAAACACCGTTATTTTCTTCTGATCACACTCACATTTCTTGCTGTTCTAGAGATAATAGAAAGCAAGATGGTGCTTCTTGCTCTAAAGCAGAATGTGATCTATGGATGAGAACTCTGCTGTGTGTTTCACTTCAGAAATGGAGTTAAATCCCAGGTTCTGAGTCTTTCTACAAGCAAGACTTCGTTTCAGGGAAGGGCAGTCACTTTTCAGCTCAAATGAACTACATCGTTCTCGAAGCTCACACGTTGCTCATCTTAACTGACAAGCATTGGATGTTAGAGGACCTGTGGTTTGTTTCTGTTTCAGAAGCAGAGTTGAACTAGATATGGCCCGTATGTGTAGGAAACACTGTTATTTTGTACTGAGCACACTCTAGTTTCCTGCGGTCTTAGAGACTCTAGAAAGCAAGAGCGTGCCTCTTGCTCTAAAGCAGAGTGTTATCAATGGATGGGAACTCTGCTGTGTGTTTCACTTCAGAAATGGAATTGAATCCCATGCTCTGAGTCTTTCTACAAGCAAGACTTGGTTACAGGTAAGGGCAGTTACTTTACAGCTCAAATGAACTACATCGTCCTCGAAGCTCACACATTTATAATCTTAACTGACAAGCATCGGATGTTAGAGGACCAGTGCTTTTTATCAGTGTCAGAAGCACAGTTGTACTAGATATGGTCCATATGTGTAGTAAACAACGTTCTTTTGTTCCCAGCACACTCATGTTTCCTGCTGTCTTAGAGTCTCTAGAAAGCAAGAGCGTGCTTCTTGCTCTAAAGCAGAGTGTGATCTATATATGAGAACTCTGTTGTGTGTTTCACTTCAGAAATGGAGTTTAAGCCCAGGCTCTGAGTGTTCCTGCAAGGAAGACTTCGTTTCAAGTAAGAGCAGTTACTTTACAGCTCAAACGAACTACATCGTTCACGAAGCTCACACGTTTCTCTTCTTAACTGACAAGTATTGGATTTTAGAGGACCTGTGGTTTGTTTCAGGTTCAGAATCACAGTTGAACTAGATATGGTCCGTATGTGTAAGAAACACCATTCTTTTCTTCTGAGCACACTCACGTTTCCTGCTGTATTAGAGACTCTAGAAAGCAAGAGCGTGCTTCTTGCTCTAAAGCAGAGTGTGATCCATGGAAGAGAACTATGCTGTGTGTTTCCCTTCAGAAATGGAGTTAAATCCCAGGCGCTGTGTCTTCCTACAAGCAAGACTTCGTTTCAGGTAAGGGCAGTTACTAACAGCTCAAAGGAACTACATCGTTCACAAAGCTCACACGTTTCTCATCTTAACTGACAAGCATTGGATGTTAGAGGACCTGTGGTTTGTTTCAATTTCAGATGCAGAGTTGAACTAGATATGGCCCGTATGTGTAGGAAACACTGTTATTTTGTACTGAGCACACTCATGTTTCCTGCTGTCTTAGAGACTCTAGAAAGCAAGAGCGTGCTTCTTGCTCTATAGCAGAGTGTGATCAATGGATGAGAAATCTGCTTTGTGTTTCACTTCAGAAATGGAATTGAATCCCAGGCTCTGAGTCTTTCTACAAGCAAGACTTAATTTCAGGTAAGGGAGTTACTTTACAGCTCAAACAAACTACATCGTTCACGAATCTCACACGTTTCTCATATTAACTGACAAGCATTGGATGTTAGAGGACCTGTGGTTTGTTTAAGTTTCAGAAGCAGAGTTGGACTAGATATTTTCCATATGTGTAGGAAACACCGTTCTTTTGTTCTCAGCACACTCACGTTTCCTGCTGTATTAGAGACTCTAGAAAGCAAGAGCGTGCTTCTTGCTCTAAAGCAGAGTGTAACCAATGGATGAGAACTCCGCTGTCTGTTTCACTTCAGAAATGGAGATAAAGCCCAGCCTCTGAGTATTCCTACAAGGAAGACTCCGTTTCAAGTAAGGGCAGTTACTTTACAGCTCAAACCAACTACATCGTTCACGAAGCTCACACGTTTCTCTTCTTAACTGACAAGCATTGGATGTTCGAGGACCTGTGATTTGTTTCAGTTTCAGAATCACAGTTGAACTAGATAAGGTCTGTATGTGTAAGAAACACCGTCCTTTTCTTCTGATCACACTCACATTTCTTGCTGTCCTAGAGATAATAGAAAGCAAGATTGTGCTTCTTGCTCTAAAGCAGAATGTGATCTATACATGAGAACTCTGCTGTGTGTTTCACTTCAGAAATGGAGTTAAATCCCAGGCTCTGAGTCTTCCTACAAGAATACTTCGTTTCAGGTAAGGGAAGTTACATTACAGCTCAAAAGAACTACATCGTTCACAAAGCTCACACGTTTCTCATCTTACCTGACAAGCATTGTATGTTAGAGGACCTGTGGTTTGTTTCAGTATCAGAAGTAGAGTTGAACTAGATATGGCCCTTATGTGTAGGATACACTGTTCTTTTGTTCTGAGCACACTCAAGTTTCTTGCTGTAGCATAGACTCTAGAAAGCAAGAGCGTGCTTCTTGCTCTAAAGCAGAGTGTGATCCATGGATGAGAACTATGATGTGTGTTACCCTTCAGAAATGGAGTTAAATTCCATGCTCTGTGTCTTCCTACAAGCAAAACTTCCTTTATGGTAAGGGCAGTCACTTTTCAGCTCAAACGAACTACATCGCTCACAAAGCTCACCTTTTCTCATCTTAGCTGACAAGCATTGGATGTTAGAGGACCAGTGCTTTGTACCAGTTTCAGAAGCAGAGTTGGACTAGGTATGGTCTGTATGTGTATTAAACACCGTTCTTTTGTTCTCAGCACACTCACATTTCCTGCTTTAATAGAGACTCTAGAAAGCAAGAGCGTGCTTCTTGCTCTAAAGCAGAGTGTGAACAATGGATGAGAACTCTGCTGTGTGTTTCCCTTCTAAAATGGAGTTAAATCCGAGGCTCTGAGTGTTCCTAGAAGCAAGACTTCGTTTATGTTAAGGGCAATTACTTTACAGCTCAAATGAACTACATCTTTCACGAAGCTCACACGTTTCTCTTCTTAACTGACAAGCATTGGATCTTAGAGGACCTGTGGTTTGTTTCAGTTTCAGAATCACAGTTGAACTAGATATGGTCCGTATGTGTAAGAAACACCGTACTTTTCTTCTGAGCACACTCAAGTTTCCTGTTGTCTTAGAGTCTCTAGAATGAAAGAGCGTGCTTCTTGTTCTAAAGCAGAGTGTGATCAATGGATGAGAACTCTGCTGTGTGTTTCACTTCAGAAATGTAATTGAATCCCAGGCTCTGAGTCGTTCTACAAGCAAGACTTCATTTCAGGTAAGGGCAGTTACTTTACAGCTCAAACAAACTACATCGTTCACGAATCTCACATGTTTCTCATCTTAACAGACAAGCATTGGATGTTAGAGGACCTGTGGTTTGTTTCAGTTTCAGAAGCAGAGTTGGACTAGATATTTTCCATATGTGTAGGAAACACCGTTCTTTTGTTCTCAGCACACTCACGTTTCCTGCTGTAATAGAGACTCTGGAAAGCAAGAGCGTGCTTCTTGTTCTAAAGCAGAGTGTAAAGAATGAATGAGAACTCCGCTGTCTGTTTCACTTCAGAAATGGAGTTAAAGCCCAGGCTCTCAGTCTTCCTACAAGGAAGACTTCGTTTCAAGTAAGGGCAGTTACATTACAGCTCAAACGAACTACATCGTTTACGAAGCTCACACGTTTCTCATCTTAACTGACATGCATCGGATGTTAGAGGACCTGTGCTTTGTATCAGTTTCAGAAGCAGAGTTGCATTAGATATGGTCTGTATTTGTAGGAAACACCGATCTTTTGTTCTCAGGACACTCACATTTCCTGCTGTCCTAGAGATAATAGAAAGCAAGATTGTGCTTCTTGCTCTAAAGCAGTGTGTGATCTATGGATGAGAACTCTGCTGTGTGTTTCACTTCAGAAATGGAGTTAAATCCCAGGTTCTGAGTCTTTCTACAAGCTAGACTTCGTTTCAGGTAAGGGCAGTCACTTTTCAGCTCAAACGAACTACATCGTTCACGAGGCTCACACGTTTCTCATCTTAACTGACAAGCATTGGATGTTAGAGGAACTGTGGATTGTTTCAATTTCAGATGCAGAGTAGAACTAGATATGCCCAGTATGTGTAGGAAACACCGTTATTTTGTACTGAGCACACTCATGTTTCCTGCTGTCTTAGAGACTCTAGAAAGCAAGAGCGTGTTTCTTGCTCTATAGCAGAGTGTGATCAATGGATGAGAACTCTGCTGTGTGTTTCACTTCAGAAATGGAATTGAATCCCAGGCTCTGAGTCGTTCTACAAGCAAGACTTCATTTCAGGTAAGGGCAGTTACTTTACAGCTCAAACAAACTACATCGTTCACGAAGCTCACACGTTTCTCTTCTTAACTGACAAGCATTGGATGTTAGAGGACCTGTGGTTTGTTTCAGTTTCAGAAGCAGAGTTGGACTAGATATTTTCCATATGTGTAAGAAACACCGTTCTTTTGTTCTCAGCACACTCATGTTTCCTCCTGTATTAGAGACTCCGGAAAGCAAGAGCGTGCTTCTTGCTCTAAAGGAGAGTGTAAAGAATGGATGAGAACTCCGCTGTCTGTTTCACTTCAGAAATGGAGTTAAAGCCCAAGCTCTGAGTCTTCCTACAAGCAAGAATTCGTTTCAAGTAAGGGCAGTTACTTTACAGCTCAAACGAACTACATCGTTCACGAAGCTCACACGTTTCTCTTCTTAACTGACAAGCATTGGATGTTAGAAGACCTGTGATTTGTTTCAGTTTCAGAATCACAGTTGCACTAGATATGGTCTGTATGTGTAGGAAACACCGTTCTTTTGTTCTCAGGACACTAACAAATCCTGCGGTCTTAGAGAAAATAGAAAGCAAGAGCATGCTTCTTGCTCTAAAGCAGATTGTGATCTATGGATGAGAACTCTGCTGTGTGTTTCCCTTCAGAAATGGAGTTAAATCCCAGCCTCTGAGTCTTCCTACAAGAAAACTTCGTTTCAGGTAAGGGCAGTTACTTTACAGCTCAAACAAACTACATCGTTCACGAAGCTCACATGTTTCTCATCTTAACAGACAAGCATTGGATGTTAGAGGACCTGTGGTTTGTTTCAGTTTCAGAAGCAGAGTTGGACTAGATATTTTCCATATGTGTAGGAAACACCGTTCTTTTGTTCTCAGCACACTCACGTTTCCTGCTGTAATAGAGACTCTGGAAAGCAAGAGCGTGCTTCTTGCTCTAAAGCAGAGTGTAAAGAATGGATGAGAACTCCGCTGTCTGTTTCACTTCAGAAATGGAGTTAAAGCCCAGGCTCTCAGTCTTCCTACAAGGAAGACTTCGTTTCAAGTAAGGGCAGTTACATTACAGCTCAAACGAACTACATCGTTTACGAAGCTCACACGTTTCTCATCTTAACTGACATGCATCGGATGTTAGAGGACCTGTGCTTTGTATCAGTTTCAGAAGCAGAGTTGCATTAGATATGGTCTGTATTTGTAGGAAACACCGATCTTTTGTTCTCAGGACACTCACATTTCCTGCTGTCCTAGAGATAATAGAAAGCAAGATTGTGCTTCTTGCTCTAAAGCAGTGTGTGATCTATGGATGAGAACTCTGCTGTGTGTTTCACTTCAGAAATGGAGTTAAATCCCAGGTTCTGAGTCTTTCTACATGCAAGACTTCGTTTCAGGTAAGTGCAGTCACTTTTCAGCTCAAACGAACTACATCGTTTACGAAGCTCACACGTTTCTCATCTTAACTGACAAGCATTGGATGTTAGAGGAACTGTGGATTGTTTCAATTTCAGATGCAGAGTAGAACTAGATATGCCCAGTATGTGTAGGAAACACCGTTATTTTGTACTGAGCACACTCATGTTTCCTGCTGTCTTAGAGACTCTAGAAAGCAAGAGCGTGTTTCTTGCTCTATAGCAGAGTGTGATCAATGGATGAGAACTCTGCTGTGTGTTTCACTTCAGAAATGGAGTTTAAGCCCAGGCTCTGAGTCTTCCTACAAGCAAGAATTCGTTTCAAGTAAGGGCAGTTACTTTACAGCTCAAACGAACTACATCGTTCACGAAGCTCACACGTTTCTCTTCTTAACTGACAAGCATTGCATGTTAGAGGACCTGTGATTTGTTTCAGTTTCAGAATCACAGTTGAACTAGATATGGTCTGTATGTGTAGGAAACACCGTTCTTTTGTTCTCAGGACACTAACAAATCCTGCGGTCTTAGAAAAAATAGAAAGCAAGAGCGTGCTTCTTGCTCTAAAGCAGATTGTGATCTATGGATGAGAACTCTGCTGTGTGTTTCCCTTCAGAAATGGAGTTAAATCCCAGCCTCTGAGTCTTCCTACAAGAAAACTTCGTTTCAGGTAAGGGCAATTACTTTACAGCACAAACGAACTACATCATTCACGAAGCTCACACGTTTCTCATCTTAACTGACAAGCATCGGATGTTAGAGGACCTGTGCTTTGTATCAGTTTCAGAAGCAGAGTTGCATTAGATATGGTCTGTATGTGTAGGAAACACCGTTCTTTTGTTCTCAGGACACTCACATTTCCTGCTGTCCTAGAGATAATAGAAAGCAAGATTGTGCTTCTTGCTCTAAAGCAGAGTGTGATCTATGGATTAGAACTCTGCTGTGTGTTTCACTTCAGAAATGGAGTTAAAACCCAGGTTCTGAGTCTTTCTACAAGCAAGACTTTGTTTCAGGTAAGGGCAGTCACTTTTCAGATCAAATGAACTACATCGTTCTCGAAGCTCACACGTTGCTCATCTTAACTGACAAGCATTGGATGTTAGAGGACCTGTGGTTTGTTTCTGTTTCAGAAGCAGAGTTGAACTAGATATGGCCCGTATGTGTAGGAAACACTGTTATTTTGTACTGAGCACACTCAAGTTTCCTGCAGTCTTAGAGACTCTAGAAAGCAAGAGCGTGCCTCTTGCTCTAAAGCAGAGTGTTAGCAATGGATGAGAACTCTGCTGTGTGTTTCACTTCAGAAATGGAATTGAATCCCAGGCTCTGAGTCTTTCTACAAGCAAGACTTGGTTTCAGGTAACGGCAGTTACTTTATAGCTCAAATGAACTACATCGTCCTCGAAGCTCACACATTTATAATCTTAACTGACAAGCATCGGATGTTAGAGGACCAGTGCTTTGTATTAGTTTCAGAAGCACAGTTGAACTAGATATGGTCCCTAGTTGTAGGAAACACCGTTCTTTTTTCCCAGCACACTCACGTTTCCTGCTGTCTTACAGTCTCTAGAAATCAAGAGCGTGCTTCTTGCTCTAAAGCAGAGTGTGATCTATATATGAGAACTCTGTTGTGTGTTTCACTTCAGAAATGGAGTTTAAGCCCAGGCTCTGAGTGTTCCTGCAAGGAAGACTTCGTTTCAAGTAAGAGCAGTTACTTTACAGCTCAAAGGAACTACATCATTCACGAAGCTCACAGGTTTCTCTTCTTAACTGACAAGCATTGGATGTTAGAGGACCAGTGCTTTTTATCAGTTTCAGAAGCAGAGTTGGACTAGATATGGTCCGTGTGTGTAGGAAACACCCTTCTTTTGTTCTCAGGACACTCACATTTCCTGCTGTTTTAAGGAAAATAGAAAGCAAGAGCGTGCTTCTTGCTCTAAAGCAGAGTGTGATCTATGGATGAGAACTCTGCTGTGTGTTTCACTTCAGAAATGAAGTTAAATCCCAGGCTCTGAGAATTCCTACAAGCAAGACCTCGTTTCAGGTAAGGGCAGTTACTTTACAGTTCAAATGAACTACATCGTTCACGAAGCTCACACATTTCTCATCTTAACTGACAAGCATTGGATGTTAGAGCACCTGTGGTTTGTTTCAGTTTCAGAAGCAGATTTGAACTAGATATGGTCCATAAGTGTAGGAAACACCGTTCTTTTGTTCTGAGTACACTCAAGTTTCCTGCTGTCTTAGAGTCTCTAGAAAGCAAGAGCGTGCTTCTTGCTCTAAAGCAGAGTGTGATCTATATATGAGAACTCTGCTGTGTGTTTTACTTCAGAAATGGAGTTAAATCACAGGCTCTGAGTCTTCCTACAAGCAAGAATTCGTTTCAAGTAAGGGCAGTTACTTTACAGCTCAAACGAACTACATCATTCACTAAGCTCACACGTTTCTCATCTTAACTGACAAGCATCGGATGTTAGAGGACCTGTGCTTTGTATCAGTTTCAGAAGCAGAGTTGCATTAGATATGGTCTGTATGTGTAGGAAACACCGAACTTTTGTTCTCAGGACACTCACATTTCCTGCTGTCCTAGATATAATAAAAAGCAAGATTGTGCTTCTTGCTCTAAAGCAGAGTGTGATCTATGGATGAGAACTCTGCTGTGTGTTTCACTTCTGAAATGGAGTTAAATCCCAGGTTCTGAGTCTTTCTACAAGCAAGACTTCGTTTCAGGTAAGGGCAGTCACTTTTCAGCTCAAATGAACTACATCATTCACTAAGGTCACACGTTGCTCATCTTAACTGACAAGCATTGGATGTTAGAGGACCTGTGGTTTGTTTCTGTGTCAGAAGCAGAGTTGAACTAGATATGGCCCGTATGTGTAGGAAACACTGTTATTTTTTACTGAGCACACTCAAGTTTCCTGCAGTCTTAGAGACTCTAGAAAGCAAGAGCGTGCCTCTTGCTCTAAAGCAGAGTGTTAGCAATGGATGAGAACTCTGCTGTGTGTTTCACTTCAGAAATGGAATTGAATCCCAGGCTCTGAGTCTTTCTAAAAGCAAGACTTGGTTTCAGGTAAGGGCAGTTACTATACAGCTCAAATGAACTACATCGTCCTCGAAGCTCACACATTTATAATCTTAACTGACAAGCATCGGATGTTAGAGGACCAGTGCTTTGTATTAGTTTCCGAAGCACAGTTGGACTAGATATGGTCCCTATGTGTAGGAAACACCGTTCTTTTTTCCCAGCACACTCACGTTTACTGCTGTCTTACAGTCTCTAGAAATCAAGAGCATGCTTCTTGCTCTAAAGCAGAGTGTGATCTATATATGAGAACTCTGTTGTGTGTTTCCCTTACGAAATGGAGTTTAATTCCAGGCTCTGAGTATTCCTACAAGGAAGACTTCGTTTCAAGTAAGAGCAGTTACTTACAGCTCAAAGGAACTACATCGTTCACGAAGCTCACACGTTTCTCTTCTTAACTGACAAGTATTGTATGTTAGAGGACCTGTGGTTTGTTTCAGTATCAGAAGTAGTGTTGAACTAGATATGGCCCTTATGTGTAGGAAACACCGTTCTTTTATTCTCAGCACACTCACGTTTCCTGCTGTATTAGAGACTCTAGAAAGCAAGAGCGTGCTTCTTGCTCTAAAGCTGAGTGTAAAGAATGGATGAGAACTCCGCTGTCTGTTTCACGTCAGAAATGGAGTTAAAGCCCAGGCTCTGAGTCTTCCTACAAGCAAGAATTCGTTTCAAGTAAGGGCAGTTACTTTACAGCTCAAATGAACTACATCGTTCACGAAGCTCACACGTTTCTCATCTTAACTTACATGCATCGGATGTTAGAGGACCTGTGCTTTGTATCAGTTTCAGAAGCAGAGTTGCATTAGATATCGTCTGTATGTGTAGGAAAACACCGATCTTTTGTTCTCAGGACACTCACATTTCCTGCTGTCCTAGAGATAATAGAAAGCAAGATTGTGCTTCTTGCTCTAAAGCAATGTGTGATCTATGGATGAGAACTCTGCTGTGTGTTTCCCTTCAGAAATGGCATTAAATCCCATGTTCTGAGTCTTTCTACAAGCAAGACTTCGTTTCAGGTAAGGGCAGTCACTTTTCAGCTCAAACGAACTACATCGTTCACGAGGCTCACACGTTTCTCATCTTAACTGACAAGCATTGGATGTTAGAGGACCTGTGGTTTGTTTCAATTTCAGATGCAGAGTAGAACTAGATATTTTCCATATGTGTAGGAAACACCGTTATTTTGTACTGAGCGCACTCATGTTTCCTGCTGTCTTAGAGACTCTAGAAAGCAAGAGCGTGTTTCTTGCTCTATAGCAGAGTGTGATCAATGGATGAGAACTCTGCTGTGTGTTTCACTTCAGAAATGGAATTGAATCCCAGGCTCTGAGTCGTTCTACAAGCAAGACTTCATTTCAGGTAAGGGCAGTTACTTTACAGCTCAAACAAACTACATCGTTCACGAAGCTCACACGATTCTCATCTTATCTGACAAGCATTGGATTTTAGAGGACCTGTGGTTTGTTTCAGTTTCAGAAGCAGAGTTGGACTAGATATTTTCCATATGTGTAGGAAACACCGTTCTTTTGTTCTCAGCACACTCACGTTTCCTGCTGTATTAGAGACTCCGGAAAGCAAGAGCGTGCTTTTTGCTCTAAAGGAGAGTGTAAAGAATGGATGAGAACTCCGCTGTCTGTTTCACTTCACAAATGGAGTTAAAGCCCAGGCTCTGAGTCTTCCTACAAGGAAGACTTCGTTTCAAGTAAGGGCAGTTACTTTACAGCTCAAACGAACTACATCGTTCACGAAGCTCACACGTTTCTCTTCTTAACTGACAAGCATTGGATGTTAGAGGACCTGTGATTTGTTTCAGTTTCAGAATCACAGTTGAACTAGATATGGTCTGTATGTGTAGGAAACACCGTTCTTTTGTTCTCAGGACACTAACATTTCCTACAGTCTTAGAGAAAATAAAAAGCAAGAGCGTGCTTCTTGCTCTAAAGCAGATTGTGATCTATGGATGAGAACTCTGCTGTGTGTTTCACTTTAGAAATGGAGTTAAATCCCAGGCTCTGAGTCTTCCTACAAGAATACTTCGTTTCAGGTAAGGGAAGTTACTTTACAGCTCAAAAGAACTACATCGTTCACAAAGCTCACACGTTTCTCATCTTAACTGACAAGCATTGTATGTTAGAGGACCTGTGGTTTGTTTCAGTATCAGAAGTAGAGTTGAACTAGATATGGCCCTTATGTGTAGGAAACACTGTTCTTTTGTTCTGAGCACACTCAAGTTTCTTGCTGTAGTATAGACTCTAGAAAGCAAGAGCGTGCTTCTTGCTCTAAAGCAGAGTGTGATCCATGGATGAGAACTATGCTGTGTGTTACCCCTCAGAAATGGAGTTAAATTCCATGCTCTGTGTCTTCCTACAAGCAAAACTTCCTTTATGGTAAGGGCAGTCACTTTTCAGCTCAAGGAACTAGATCACTCACAAAGCTCACCTTTTCTCATCTTAACTGACAAGCATTGGATGTTAGAGGACCAGTGCTTTGTATCAGTTTCAGAAGCAGAGTTGTACTAGGTATGGTCTGTATGTGTATTAAACACCAGTCTTTTGTTCTCAGCACACTCACATTTCCTGCTTTAATAGAGACTCTAGAAAGCAAGAGCGTGCTTCTTGCTCTAAACCAGAGTTTGAACAATGGATGAGAACTCTGCTGTGTGTTTTCCTTCTAAAATGGAGTTAAATCCCAGGCTCTGAGTCTTCCTAGAAGCAAGACTTCGTTTATGTTAAGGGCAATTACTTTACAGCTCAAATCTTTCACGAGGCTCACACGTTTCTCATCTTAACTGACAAGCATTGGATGTTAGAGGACCAGTGGTTTGTTTCAGTTTCAGAATCACAGTTGAACTAGACATGGTCTGTTTTTTGTAGGAAACACTGTTCTTTTCTTCTGAGCACACTCACGTTTCCTGATGTATTAGAGACTCTATAAAGCAAGAGCGTGCTTCTTGCTCTATAGCAGAGTGTGATCCATGGAAGAGAACTATGCTGTGTGTTTCCCTTCAGAAATGGAGTTAAATCCCAGGCGCTGTGTCTTCCTACAAGCAAGACTTCGTTTCAGGTAAGGGCAGGCACTTTTCAGCTCAAACGAACTACATCGTTCACGAAGCTCACACGTTTCCCATCTTAACTGACAAGCATTGGATGTTAGAGTAGCAGTGCATTTTATCAGTTTCAGGAGCAGAGTTGGACTAGATATAGTCCGTGTGTGTAGGAAACACCCTTCTTTTGTTCTCAGGACACTCACATTTCCTACTGTCTGAGAGAAAATAGAAAGCAAGAGCGTGCTTCTTGCTCTAAAGCAGAGTGTGATCTATGGATGAGATCTCTGCTGTGTGTTTCACTTCAGAAATGGAGTTAAATCCCAGGCTCTGAGTGTTCATACAAGGAAGACTTCGTTTCAAGTAAGAGCAGTTACTTTACAGCTCAAACGAACTACATCGTTCACGAAGCTCACATATTTCTCTTCTTAACTGACAAGCATTGGATGTTAGAGGACCTGTGGTTTGTTTCAGGTTCAGAATCACAATTGAACTAGATATGGTCTGTATGTGTAAGAAACACCGTTCTTTTCTTCTGAGCACACTCACGTTTCCTGCTGTATTAGAGACTCTAGAAAGCAAGAGCATGCTTCTTGCTCTAATGCCGAGTGTGATCCATGGAAGAGTACTATGCTGTGTGTTTCCCTTCAGAAATGGAGTTAAATCCCAGGCTCCGAGTCTTTCTACAAGCAAGACTTCGTTTCAGGTAAGGGCAGTCACTTTTCAGCTCAAACGAACTACATCGTTCACGAAGCTAACAAGTTTCCCATCTTAACTGAGAAGCATTGGATGTTAGAGGACCAGTGCTTTTTATCAGTTTCAGGAGCAGAGTTGGACTAGATATAGTCCGTGTGTGTAGGAAACACCCTTCTTTTGTTATCAGGACACTCACATTTCCTACTGTCTTAGAGAAAATAGAAAGCAAGAGCGCGCTTCTTGCTCTATAGCAGAGTGTGATGTATGGATGAGAACTCTGCAGTGTGTTTCACTTCAGAAATGGAGTTAAAGCCCAGGCTCTGAGAATTCCTACAAGCAAGACTTCGTTTCAGGTAAGGGCAGTTACTTTACAGCTCAAATGAACTACATCGTTCACGAAGCTCACACATTTCTCATCTTAACTGACAACCATTGGATGTTAGAGGACCTGTGCTTTGTATCAGTTTCAGAAGCAGAGTTGCATTAGATATGGTCTGTATGTGTAGGAAACACCGTTCTTTTGTTCTCAGGACACTCACATTTCCTGCTGTCCTAAAGATAATAGAAAGCAAGATTGTGCTTCTTGCTCTAAATCAGAGTGTGATCTATTGATGAGAACTGTGCTGTGTGTTTCACTTCAGAAATGGAGTTCAAGCCCAGGCTCTGAGTGTTCCTACAAGGAAGACTTCGTTTCAAGTAAGAGCAGTTACTTTACACCTCAAACGAACTACATCGTTCACGAAGCTCACATGTTTCTCTTCTTAACTGACAAGCATTGGATGTTAGAGGACCTGTGTTTTGTTTCAGGTTCAGAATCACAGTTGAACTAGATATGGTCCGTATGTGTAAGAAACACCGTTCTTTTCTTCTGAGCACACTCACGTTTCCTGCTGTTTTAGAGACTCTAGAAAGCAAGAGCATGCTTCTTGCTCTAAAGCAGAGTGTGATGCATGGAACAGTACTATGCTGTGTGTTTCCCTTCAGAAATGGAGTTAAATCCCAGGCGCTGTGTCTTCCTACAAGCAAGACTTCGTTTCATGTAAGCGCAGTTACTAAGAGCTCAAACGAACTACATCGTTCACGAAACTCACACGTTTCTCATCTTAACTGACAAGCATTGGATGTTAGAGGACCTGTGGTTTGTTTCAATTTCAGATGCAGAGTTGAACTAGATATGGCCCGTATGTGTAGGAAACACTGTTAATTTGTACTGAGCACACTCAAGTTTCCTGCTGTCTTAGAGATTCTAGAAAGCAAGAGCGTGCTTGTTGCTCTATAGCAGAGTGTGATCAATGGATGAGAACTCTGCTGTGAGTTTCACTTCAGAAATGGAATTGATTCCCAGGCTCTGAGTCTTTCTACAAGCAAGAATTCATTTCAGGTAAGGGCAGTTACTTTACAGCTCAAACAAACTGCATCGTTCACGAAGCTCACACGTTTCTCATCTTAACTGACAAGCATTGGATTTTAGAGGACCTGTGGTTTGTTTCAGTTGCAGAAGCAGAGTTGGGCTAGATAATTTCCATATGTGTAGGAAACACCGTTCTTTTGTTCTCAGCACACTCACGTTTCCTGCTGTATTAGAGACTCTAGAAAGCAAGAGCGTGCTTCTTGCTCTAAAGCAGAGTGTAAAGAATGGATGAGAACTCCGCTCTCTGTTTCACTTCAGAAATGGAGTTAAAGCCCAGGCTCTGAGTCTTCCTACAAGGAAGACATCGTTTCAAGTAAGGGCAGTTACTTTACAGCTCAAACGAACTACATCGTTCACGAAGCTCAAATGTTTCTCATCTTAACTGACAAGCATTGGATGTTAGAGGACCTGTGGTTTGTTTCAGGTTCAGAATCACAGTTGAACTAGATATGGTCCGTATGTGTAAGAAACACCGTTCTTTTCTTCTGAGCACACTCACGTTTCATGCTGTATTAGAGACTCTAGAAAGCAAGAGCATGCTTCTTGCTCTAATGCAGAGTGTGAACAATGGATGAGAACTCTGCTGTGAGTTTCGCTTCAGAAATGGAGTTAAATCCCAGGCTCCATTTCTTCCTACAAGCAAGACATTGTTTCAGGTAAGGGAAGTCACTTTTCAGCTCAAACGAACTACATCATTCACGAAGCTCAACGTTTCTCATCTTAACTGACAAGCATTGGATGTTAGAGGACCAGTGCTTTGTGTCAGTTTGAGAATCAGAGTTGGCCTAGATATGGTCTGTATTTGTAGGAAAAACCGTTCTGTTTTTCTCAGCACATTCATGTATCCTGCTTTCTTAGAGACGCTAGAAAGCCAGAGCATGCTTCTTGCTCTCTAGCAGAGTGTGATGAATGCATCAGAACTATGCTGTGTGTTTCACTTCAGAAATGGAGTTAAATCCCAGGCTCTGTGTCTTCCTACAAGGAAGATTTCATTTCAGGTAAGGGCAGTCACTTTTCAGCTCAAACGAACTACATCATTCACGTAGCTCACACGTTTCTCATCCTAACTGACAAGCATTGGGTGTTAGAGGACCTGGGGTTTGTTGCAGTTTCAGAAGCAGAATTGAACTAGATATGGTCCGTACATGTAGGAAACACTGTTCTTTTTTTCTGAGCACACCCTTGTTTCCTGCTGTATTAGAGACTCTAGAAAGGAAGAGCATGCCTCTTGCTCTAAAGCAGAGTGTGTTTCATGGATGAGAACTGTGCTGTGTGTTTCCCTTTTTAAATGGAGTTAAATCCCTAGCTCTGTGTCTTCCTACAATCAAGTCTTCAATTCATGTAAACCCAGTCACTTTTCAGCTCAAAGGATCTACATACTTCCTGAAGCTCACACGTTTCTGATCTTAACTGAGAAGCATTGAATGTTAGAGGACCTGTGGTTTTTATAGCTTCAGAAGCAGAGTTGAACTAGTTATAGTACGTATGTGTAGGAAACACCATTCTTTTGTTCTGAGCACACTCAGTTTTTCTGCATTGTTAGATATTCTAGAAAGCAAGGGCATGCTTCTTGCTCTAATGCAGAGTGTGTTTCTTGGATGAGAACTGTGCTGTGTGTTTCCCTCCAGAATTGGAGTTAAATCTCAGGCTCTGTGTCTTCCTACAAGCAAGACTTCGTTTCAGGTAAGGGCAGTCACTTTTCAGCTCAAACGAAGTACATAGTTCACGAAGCTCACACATTTCTCATCTTAATTGACAAGCATTGGATGTTAGAGGACCTGTGCTTAATATCAATTTCAGAAGAAGAGTTGGACTAGATATGGTCCTTATGTGTAGGAAACACCGCTCTTTTGTTCTGTGCACACTCATGTTTCCTGTTGTATTAGAGACTCTCGAAAGCAAGAGCGTTCCTCTGGCTCTAAAGCAGAGTGTAATGAATGGATGAGAACTATGCTGTGTGTTTCCCTTCAGAAATGGAGTTAAATCCCAGGCTCTGTGTCTTCCCTCAAGCAAGATTTCGTTTCAGGTAAGTGCAGTCACTTTTCAGCTCAAACAAACTACATAATTCACGAAGCTCACACGATTCTTATCTTAACTGACAAGCATTGGATGTTAGAGGACGTGTGGTTCATTTCAGTTTCAGAAGCAGTGTTGAACTAGATATGGTCCGTATGTTTTGGAAACACCATTCTGTTTTTCTGAGCACACTCACATTTCCTGCTGTATTAGAGACTCTAGAATGCAAGAGCGTGCTTCTTGATCTGAAGCAGAGTGTGATCCATGGATGATAACTGTGCTGTGTGTTTCCCTTCAGAAATGGAGTTAAATCCCAGGCTCTGTGTCTTCCTACAAGCAAGACTTCGTTTCAGGTAAGGGAAGTCACTTTTCAGCTCAAAAGAAAGACATCATTCACGAAGCTCACACGTTTCTCATCTTAATTGACAAGCATTGGATGTTAGAGGACCAGTGCTTTGTATCAGTTTCAGAAGCAGAGTTGGACTAGATATGGTCCGTATGTTTAGGAAACATCGTTCTTTTGTTCTCATCACACTCATGTTTCCTGCTGTCTTAGAGACACTAGAAAGCAATTGCATGCTTCTTGCTCTAAAGCAGAGTGTGCACAATGGATGAGAACTCTTCTGTGTGTTTCCCTTCAGAAATGGAGTTAAATCCCAGGCTCTGAGTCATCCTACAAGCAAGACTTCTTTTCAGGTAAGGCCAGTTACTTTACAGCTCAAACGAACTACATTGTTCAGGAAGCTCACAAGTTTCTCATCTTAACGGACAAGCACTGGATGTTCTAGTACCAGTGCTTTGTATCAGTTTCAAAAGAAGAGTTGAACTAGATATGGTCCATAAGTGTAGGAAACACAGTTCTTTTGTTCTGAGCACAATCACGTTTCCTGATGTATTAGAGACTCTAGAAAGGAAGAGCGTGCTTCTTACTCTAAAGCAGAGTGTGATTCATGGAGGGAACTGTGCTCTGTGTTTCCCTTCAGAAATGGAGTTAAATCCCACGCTCTGTGTCTTCCTACAAGAAAGTCTTCGTTTCAGGTAAGGGCAGTCACTTTTCAGCTCAAACGAACTACATCTTTCACGAAGCTAACACGTTTCTCATCTTAACTGACAAGCATTGGGTGTTAGAGGACCTGTGCTTTGTATCAGTTTCAGAAGCAGAGTTGGACTATATATGGTCCTTATGTGTAGGAAAAACCGTTCTTTTGTTCTGAGCACACTCAAGTTTCCTGCTGTATTAGAGACTCTAGAAAGCAAGAGCATGATTCTTGCTCTAAAGCAGAGTGTGCACAATGGATGAGAACTCTGCTGTGTGTTTCACTTCAGAAATGGAGTTAAATCCCAGGCTCTGAGTCATCCTACAAGCAAGACTTCTTTTCAGGTAAGGCCAGTTTCTTTACAGCTCAAACGAACTACATCGTTCATGAAGCTCACACGTTTCTCATCTTAACTGACAAGCATTGGATGTTCTAGTACCCGTGCTTTGTATCAGTTTCAGAAGCAGAGTTGGACTAGATATGGTCCTTATGTGTAGGAAACACCGTTCTTTTGTTCTGAGCACACTCAGGTTTCCTGCTCTCTTAGAGACACTAGAATACAAGAGCGTGCTTCTTGCTCTAAAGCAGAGTGTGATCCATGGATGAGAACTCTGCTTTGTGCTTCCCTTCAGAAATTGAGTTAAATCCCAGGCTCCGTTTCTTCCTACAAGCAAGACTTCGTTTCAGGAAAGGGCTGTCACTTTTCAGCTCATATGAACTACGTCGCTCATGAAGCTCACACGTTTCTTATCTTAACTGACAAGCATTGGATGTTAGAGGACCAGTGCTTTGTATCAGTTTCAGCAGCAGAGTTGGACTAGATATGGTCCGTATGTTTAGGAAACACCGTTCTTTTGTTCTCATCACACTCATGTTTCCTGCTGTCTTAGAGACACTAGAAAGCAATAGCGTGGTTCTTGCTCTAAAGCAGAGGGTGCACAATGGATGAAAACTCTGCTGTGTGTTTCCCTTCAGAAATTGAGTTAAATCCCAGGCTCTGAGTCATCCTACAGGCAAGACTTCTTTTCAGGTAAGGCCAGTTACTTTACAGCTCAAACGAACTACATCGTTCAGGAAGCTCACACGATTCTCATCTAAACTGACAAGCATTGGATGTTAGAGGACCTCTGGTTTGTTTAAGGTTCAGAAGCAGAGTTGAACTAGATATGGTCCGTATGTTTAGGAAACACCGTTCTTTTATTCTGAGCACACTCAGGATTCCTGCTGTATTAGAGAATCTAGAAAGGAAGAGTGTGCTTCTTGCTCTAAAGCAGAGTTGAACAATGGATGAGACCTCTGTTGTGTGTATCACATCAGATATGGAGTTAAATCCCAGGCTCTGAGTCATCCTACAAGCAAGACTTCATTTCAGGTAAGGGCAGTTAGTTTTAAGCTCAAACGAACTACATCATTCACAAAGCTAACACGTTTCTCATCTTAACTGACAAGCATTGGATGTTAGAGGACCTCTGGTTTTTTCAGTTTCAGAAGCAGAGTTGAACTAGATTTGACCCGAATGTGTAGGAAACACCGTTATTTTGTTCTGAGCACACTCAAATTTCCTGCAGTGTTACAGACTCTAGAAAGCAATAGCGTTCTTCTTTCTCTAGAGCAGAATGTGATCCATGGATGAGAACTCTGCTGTGTGCTTCCCTTCAGAAATGGAGTTAAATCCCAGGCTCCGTTTCTTCCTACAAGCAAGACTTCTTTTCAGGTAAGGCCAGTTACTTTACAGCTCAAACGAACTACATTGTTCAGGAAGCTCACAAGTTTCTCATCTTAACGGACAAGCACTGGATGTTCTAGTACCAGTGCTTTGTATCAGTTTCAAAAGAAGAGTTGAACTAGATATGGTCCATAAGTGTAGGAAACACAGTTCTTTTGTTCTGAGCACAATCACGTTTCCTGATGTATTAGAGACTCTAGAAAGGAAGAGCGTGCTTCTTACTCTAAAGCAGAGTGTGATTCATGGAGGGAACTGTGCTGTGTGTTTCCCTTCAGAAATGGAGTTAAATCCCACGCTCTGTGTCTTCCTACAAGAAAGTCTTCGTTTCAGGTAAGGGCAGTCACTTTTCAGCTCAAACGAACTACATCTTTCACGAAGCTAACACGTTTCTCATCTTAACTGACAAGCATTGGATGTTAGAGGACCTCTGGTTTGTTTAAGGTTCAGAAGCAGAGTTGAACTAGATATGGTCCGTATGTTTAGGAAACACCGTTCTTTTATTCTGAGCACACTCAGGATTCCTGCTGTATTAGAGAATCTAGAAAGGAAGAGTGTGCTTCTTGCTCTAAAGCAGAGTTGAACAATGGATGAGACCTCTGTTGTGTGTATCACATCAGATATGGAGTTAAATCCCAGGCTCTGAGTCATCCTACAAGCAAGACTTCATTTCAGGTAAGGGCAGTTAGTTTTAAGCTCAAACGAACTACATCATTCACAAAGCTAACACGTTTCTCATCTAAACTGACAAGCATTGGATGTTAGAGGACCTCTGGTTTGTTTAAGATTCAGAAGCAGAGTTGAACTAGATATGGTCCGTATGTTTAGGAAACACCGTTCTTTTGTTCTGAGCACACTCAGGATTCCTGCTGTATTAGAGAATCTAGAAAGGAAGAGTGTGCTTCTTGCTCTAAAGCAGAGTTGAACAATGGATGAGACCTCTGTTGTGTGTATCACTTCAGATATGGAGTTAAATCCCAGGCTCTGAGTCATCCTACAAGCAAGACTTCATTTCAGGTAAGGGCAGTTAGTTTTAAGCTCAAACGAACTACATCATTCACGAAGCTAACACGTTTCTCATCTTAACTGACAAGCATTGGATGTTAGTTGACCAGTGCTTTGTATCAGTTTCAGAAGCAGAGTTGCACTAGATATGGTCCGTATTTGTAGGAAACACCGTTCTTTTGTTCTCAGCACACTCACGTTTCCTGCTGTCTTAGAGACTCTAGAAAGCAAGAGCAGGCTTCTTGCTCTAAAGAAGAGTGTGATCTATGGATGAGAACTCTTCTTTGTGTTTCCCTTCAGAAATGGAGTTAAATCCCAGGCTCTTTGTCTTCCTACAAGCAAGACTTCTTTTCAGGTAAGGCCAGTTACTTTACAGCTCAAACGAACTACATCGTTCAGGAAGCACACACGTTTCTCATCTAAACTGACAAGCATTGGAAGTTAGAGGACCTCTGGTTTTTTCAGTTTCAGAAGCAGAGTTGAACTAGATTTGACCCGAATGTGTAGGAAACACCGTTCTTTTGTTCTGAGCACACTCAAATTTCCTGCTGTGTTACAGACTCTAGAAAGCAATAGCGTTCTTCTTTCTCTAGAGCAGAATGTGATCCATGGATGAGAACTCTGCTGTGTGCTTCCCTTCAGAAATGGAGTTAAATCCCAGGCTCCGTTTCTTCCTACAAGCAAGACTTCGTTTCAGGAAATGGCAGTCACTTTTCAGCTCATATGAACTACGTCGCTCATGAAGCTCACACGTTTCTCATCTTAACGGACAAGCATTGGAAGTTAGAGGAACTGTGGTTTGTATCAGTTTCTGCAGCAGATTTGGACTAGATATGGTCTGTATGTGTAGGAAACACCGTTCTTTTGTTCTGAGCACACTCAGGTTTCCTGCTGTATTAGAGACTCTAGAAAGCAAGAGCGTGCTTCTTGCTCTAAAGCAGAGTGTGAACAATGGATGAGAACTGTGTTGTGTGTTTCACTTCAGAAATGGAGTTAAATCCCAGGCTCTGAGTCATCCTACAAGCAAGACTTCATTTCAGGTAAGGGCAGTTACTTTCCAGCTCAAACGGTCAACATCATTCATGAAGTTCACAAGTTTCTCATCTTAAAGGACAAGCATTGGATGTTAGAGGACCTCTGGTTTTTTTCAGTTTCAGAAGCAGAGTTGAACTAGATTTGACCCGAATGTGTAGGAAACACCGTTCTTTTGTTCTAAGCACACTCAAGTTTCCTGCTGTCTTAGAGATTCTAGAAAGCAAGAGCGTGCTTGTTGCTCTATAGCAGAGTGTGATGAATGGATGAGAACTCTGCTGTGTGTTTCACTTCAGAAATGGAATTGATTCCCAGGCTCTGAGTCTTTCTACAAGCAAGAATTCATTTCAGGTAAGGGCAGTTACTTTACAGCTCAAACAAACTGCATCGTTCACGAAGCTCACACGTTTCTCATCTTAACTGACAAGCATTGGATTTTAGAGGACCTCTGGTTTTTTTCAGTTTCAGAAGCAGAGTTGAACTAGATTTGACCCGAATGTGTAGGAAACACCGTTCTTTTGTTCTCAGCACACTCACGTTTCCTGCTGTATTAGAGACTCTAGAAAGCAAGAGCGTGCTTCTTGCCCTAAAGCAGAGTGTAAAGAATGGATGAGAACTCCGCTCTCTGTTTCACTTCAGAAATGGAGTTATAGCCCAGGCTCTGAGTCTTCCTACAAGGAAGACATCGTTTCAAGTAAGGGCAGTTACTTTACAGCTCAAACGAACTACATCGTTCACGAAGCTCAAATGTTTCTCATCTTAACTGACAAGCATTGGATGTTAGAGGACCTGTGGTTTGTTTCAGGTTCAGAATCACAGTTGAACTAGATATGGTCCGTATGTGTAAGAAACACCGTTCTTTTCTTCTGAGCACACTCACGTTTCATGCTGTATTAGAGACTCTAGAAAGCAAGAGCATGCTTCTTGCTCTAATGCAGAGTGTGAACAATGGATGAGAACTCTGCTGTGAGGTTCGCTTCAGAAATGGAGTTAAATCCCAGGCTCCATTTCTTCCTACAAGCAAGACTTTGTTTCAGGTAAGGGAAGTCACTTTTCAGCTCAAACGAACTACATCATTCACGAAGCTCAACGTTTCTCATCTTAACTGACAAGCATTGGATGTTAGAGGACCAGTGCTTTGTGTCAGTTTGAGAATCAGAGTTGGCCTCGATATGGTCTGTATGTTTAGGAAACACCGTTCTGTTTTTCTCAGCACATTCATGTATCCTGCTTTCTTAGAGACGCTAGAAAGCAAGAGCATGCTTCTTGCTCTCTAGCAGAGTGTGATGAATGCATCAGAACTATGCTGTGTGTTTCACTTCAGAAATGGAGTTAAATCCCAGGCTCTGTGTCTTCCTACAAGGAAGATTTCATTTCAGGTAAGGGCAGTCACTTTTCAGCTCAAACGAACTACATCATTCACGTAGCTCACACGTTTCTCATCCTAACTGACAAGCATTGGGTGTTAGAGGACCTGGGGTTTGTTGCAGTTTCAGAAGCAGAATTGAACTAGATATGGTCCGTACATGTAGGAAACACTGTTCTTTTTTTCTGAGCACACCCTTGTTTCCTGCTGTATTAGAGACTCTAGAAAGGAAGAGCATGCCTCTTGCTCTAAAGCAGAGTGTGTTTCATGGATGAGAACTGTGCTGTGTGTTTCCCTTTTTAAATGGAGTTAAATCCCTAGCTCTGTGTCTTCCTACAATCAAGTCTTCAATTCATGTAAACCCAGTCACTTTTCAGCTCAAAGGATCTACATACTTCCTGAAGCTCACACGTTTCTGATCTTAACTGAGAAGCATTGAATGTTAGAGGACCTGTGGTTTTTATAGCTTCAGAAGCAGAGTTGAACTAGTTATAGTACGTATGTGTAGGAAACACCATTCTTTTGTTCTGAGCACACTCAGTTTTTCTGCATTGTTAGATATTCTAGAAAGCAAGGGCATGCTTCTTGCTCTAATGCAGAGTGTGTTTCTTGGATGAGAACTGTGCTGTGTGTTTCCCTCCAGAATTGGAGTTAAATCTCAGGCTCTGTGTCTTCCTACAAGCAAGACTTCGTTTCAGGTAAGGGCAGTCACTTTTCAGCTCAAACGAAGTACATAGTTCACGAAGCTCACACATTTCTCATCTTAATTGACAAGCATTGGATGTTAGAGGACCTGTGCTTAATATCAATTTCAGAAGAAGAGTTGGACTAGATATGGTCCTTATGTGTAGGAAACACCGCTCTTTTGTTCTGTGCACACTCATGTTTCCTGTTGTATTAGAGACTCTCGAAAGCAAGAGCATTCCTCTGGCTCTAAAGCAGAGTGTAATGAATGGATGAGAACTATGCTGTGTGTTTCCCTTCAGAAATGGAGTTAAATCCCAGGCTCTGTGTCTTCCCTCAAGCAAGATTTCGTTTCAGGTAAGTGCAGTCACTTTTCAGCTCAAACAAACTACATAATTCACGAAGCTCACACGATTCTTATCTTAACTGACAAGCATTGGATGTTAGAGGACGTGTGGTTCATTTCAGTTTCAGAAGCAGTGTTGAACTAGATATGGTCCGTATGTTTTGGAAACACCATTCTGTTTTTCTGAGCACACTCACATTTCCTGCTGTATTAGAGACTCTAGAATGCAAGAGCGTGCTTCTTGATCTGAAGCAGAGTGTGATCCATGGATGATAACTGTGCTGTGTGTTTCCCTTCAGAAATGGAGTTAAATCCCAGGCTCTGTGTCTTCCTACAAGCAAGACTTCGTTTCAGGTAAGGGAAGTCACTTTTCAGCTCAAAAGAAAGACACCATTCACGAAGCTCACACGTTTCTCATCTTAATTGACAAGCATTGGATGTTAGAGGACCAGTGCTTTGTATCAGTTTCAGAAGCAGAGTTGGACTAGATATGGTCCGTATGTTTAGGTAACATCGTTCTTTTGTTCTCATCACACTCATGTTTCCTGCTGTCTTAGTGACACTAGAAAGCAATTGCATGCTTCTTGCTCTAAAGCAGAGTGTGCACAATGGATGAGAACTCTTCTGTGTGTTTCCCTTCAGAAATGGAGTTAAATCCCAGGCTCTGAGTCATCCTACAAGCAAGACTTCTTTTCAGGTAAGGCCAGTTACTTTACAGCTCAAACGAACTACATTGTTCAGGAAGCTCACAAGTTTCTCATCTTAACGGACAAGCACTGGATGTTCTAGTACCAGTGCTTTGTATCAGTTTCAAAAGAAGAGTTGAACTAGATATGGTCCATAAGTGTAGGAAACACAGTTCTTTTGTTCTGAGCACAATCACGTTTCCTGATGTATTAGAGACTCTAGAAAGGAAGAGCGTGCTTCTTACTCTAAAGCAGAGTGTGATTCATGGAGGGAACTGTGCTGTGTGTTTCCCTTCAGAAATTGAGTTAAATCCCACGCTCTGTGTCTTCCTACAAGAAAGTCTTCGTTTCAGGTAAGGGCAGTCACTTTTCAGCTCAAACGAACTACATCTTTCACGAAGCTAACACGTTTCTCATCTTAACTGACAAGCATTGGGTGTTAGAGGACCTGTGCTTTGTATCAGTTTCAGAAGCAGAGTTGGACTATATATGGTCCTTATGTGTAGGAAAAACCGTTCTTTTGTTCTGAGCACACTCAAGTTTCCTGCTGTATTAGAGACTCTAGAAAGCAAGAGCATGATTCTTGCTCTAAAGCAGAGTGTGCACAATGGATGAGAACTCTGCTGTGTGTTTCACTTCAGAAATGGAGTTAAATCCCAGGCTCTGAGTCATCCTACAAGCAAGACTTCTTTTCAGGTAAGGCCAGTTTCTTTACAGCTCAAACGAACTACATCGTTCATGAAGCTCACACGTTTCTCATCTTAACTGACAAGCATTGGATGTTCTAGTACCCGTGCTTTGTATCAGTTTCAGAAGCAGAGTTGGACTAGATATGGTCCTTATGTGTAGGAAACACCGTTCTTTTGTTCTGAGCACACTCAGGTTTCCTGCTCTCTTAGAGACACTAGAATACAAGAGCGTGCTTCTTGCTCTAAAGCAGAGTGTGATCCATGGATGAGAACTCTGCTTTGTGCTTCCCTTCAGAAATTGAGTTAAATCCCAGGCTCCGTTTCTTCCTACAAGCAAGACTTCGTTTCAGGAAAGGGCAGTCACTTTTCAGCTCATATGAACTACGTCGCTCATGAAGCTCACACGTTTCTTATCTTAACTGACAAGCATTGGATGTTAGAGGACCAGTGCTTTGTATCAGTTTCAGCAGCAGAGTTGGACTAGATATGGTCCGTATGTTTAGGAAACACCGTTCTTTTGTTCTCATCACACTCATGTTTCCTGCTGTCTTAGAGACACTAGAAAGCAATAGCGTGGTTCTTGCTCTAAAGCAGAGGGTGCACAATGGATGAAAACTCTGCTGTGTGTTTCCCTTCAGAAATTGAGTTAAATCCCAGGCTCTGAGTCATCCTACAGGCAAGACTTCTTTTCAGGTAAGGCCAGTTACTTTACAGCTCAAACGAACTACATCGTTCAGCAAGCTCACACGATTCTCATCTAAACTGACAAGCATTGGATGTTAGAGGACCTCTGGTTTGTTTAAGGTTCAGAAGCAGAGTTGAACTAGATATGGTCCGTATGTTTAGGAAACACCGTTCTTTTATTCTGAGCACACTCAGGATTCCTGCTGTATTAGAGAATCTAGAAAGGAAGAGTGTGCTTCTTGCTCTAAAGCAGAGTTGAACAATGGATGAGACCTCTGTTGTGTGTATCACATCAGATATGGAGTTAAATCCCAGGCTCTGAGTCATCCTACAAGCAAGACTTCATTTCAGGTAAGGGCAGTTAGTTTTAAGCTCAAACGAACTACATCATTCACAAAGCTAACACGTTTCTCATCTTAACTGACAAGCATTGGATGTTAGAGGACCTCTGGTTTTTTCAGTTTCAGAAGCAGAGTTGAACTAGATTTGACCCGAATGTGTAGGAAACACCGTTATTTTGTTCTGAGCACACTCAAATTTCCTGCTGTGTTACAGACTCTAGAAAGCAATAGCGTTCTTCTTTCTCTAGAGCAGAATGTGATCCATGGATGAGAACTCTGCTGTGTGCTTCCCTTCAGAAATGGAGTTAAATCCCAGGCTCCGTTTCTTCCTACAAGCAAGACTTCTTTTCAGGTAAGGCCAGTTACTTTACAGCTCAAACGAACTACATTGTTCAGGAAGCTCACAAGTTTCTCATCTTAACGGACAAACACTGGATGTTCTAGTACCAGTGCTTTGTATCAGTTTCAAAAGAAGAGTTGAACTAGATATGGTCCATAAGTGTAGGAAACACAGTTCTTTTGTTCTGAGCACAATCACGTTTCCTGATGTATTAGAGACTCTAGAAAGGAAGAGCGTGCTTCTTACTCTAAAGCAGAGTGTGATTCATGGAGGGAACTGTGCTGTGTGTTTCCCTTCAGAAATGGAGTTAAATCCCACGCTCTGTGTCTTCCTACAAGAAAGTCTTCGTTTCAGGTAAGGGCAGTCACTTTTCAGCTCAAACGAACTACATCTTTCACGAAGCTAACACGTTTCTCATCTTAACTGACAAGCATTGGGTGTTAGAGGACCTGTGCTTTGTATCAGTTTCAGAAGCAGAGTTGGACTATATATGGTCCTTATGTGTAGGAAAAACCGTTCTTTTGTTCTGAGCACACTCAAGTTTCCTGCTGTATTAGAGACTCTAGAAAGCAAGAGCATGATTCTTGCTCTAAAGCAGAGTGTGCACAATGGATGAGAACTCTGCTGTGTGTTTCACTTCAGAAATGGAGTTAAATCCCAGGCTCTGAGTCATCCTACAAGCAAGACTTCTTTTCAGGTAAGGCCAGTTTCTTTACAGCTCAAACGAACTACATCGTTCATGAAGCTCACACGTTTCTCATCTTAACTGACAAGCATTGGATGTTCTAGTACCCGTGCTTTGTATCAGTTTCAGAAGCAGAGTTGGACTAGATATGGTCCTTATGTGTAGGAAACACCGTTCTTTTGTTCTGAGCACACTCAGGTTTCCTGCTCTCTTAGAGACACTAGAATACAAGAGCGTGCTTCTTGCTCTAAAGCAGAGTGTGATCCATGGATGAGAACTCTGCTTTGTGCTTCCCTTCAGAAATTGAGTTAAATCCCAGGCTCCGTTTCTTCCTACAAGCAAGACTTCGTTTCAGGAAAGGGCAGTCACTTTTCAGCTCATATGAACTACGTCGCTCATGAAGCGCACACGTTTCTTATCTTAACTGACAAGCATTGGATGTTAGAGGACCAGTGCTTTGTATCAGTTTCAGCAGCAGAGTTGGACTAGATATGGTCCGTATGTTTAGGAAACACCGTTCTTTTATTCTGAGCACACTCAGGATTCCTGCTGTATTAGAGAATCTAGAAAGGAAGAGTGTGCTTCTTGCTCTAAAGCAGAGTTGAACAATGGATGAGACCTCTGTTGTGTGTATCACATCAGATATGGAGTTAAATCCCAGGCTCTAAGTCATCCTACAAGCAAGACTTCATTTCAGGTAAGGGCAGTTAGTTTTAAGCTCAAATGAACTACATCATTCACAAAGCTAACACGTTTCTCATCTTAACTGACAAGCATTGGATGTTAGAGGACCTCTGGTTTTTTCAGTTTCAGAAGCAGAGTTGAACTAGATTTGACCCGAATGTGTAGGAAACACCGTTATTTTGTTCTGAGCACACTCAAATTTCCTGCTGTGTTACAGACTCTAGAAAGCAATAGCGTTCTTCTTTCTCTAGAGCAGAATGTGATCCATGGATGAGAACTCTGCTGTGTGCTTCCCTTCAGAAATGGAGTTAAATCCCAGGCTCCGTTTCTTCCTACAAGCAAGACTTCTTTTCAGGTAAGGCCAGTTACTTTACAGCTCAAACGAACTACATTGTTCAGGAAGCTCACAAGTTTCTCATCTTAACGGACAAGCACTGGATGTTCTAGTACCAGTGCTTTGTATCAGTTTCAAAAGAAGAGTTGAACTAGATATGGTCCATAAGTGTAGGAAACACAGTTCTTTTGTTCTGAGCACAATCACGTTTCCTGATGTATTAGAGACTCTAGAAAGGAAGAGCGTGCTTCTTACTCTAAAGCAGAGTGTGATTCATGGAGGGAACTGTGCTGTGTGTTTCCCTTCAGAAATGGAGTTAAATCCCACGCTCTGTGTCTTCCTACAAGAAAGTCTTCGTTTCAGGTAAGGGCAGTCACTTTTCAGCTCAAACGAACTACATCTTTCACGAAGCTAACACGTTTCTCATCTTAACTGACAAGCATTGGGTGTTAGAGGACCTGTGCTTTGTATCAGTTTCAGAAGCATAGTTGGACTATATATGGTCCTTATGTGTAGGAAAAACCGTTCTTTTGTTCTGAGCACACTCAAGTTTCCTGCTGCATTAGAGACTCTAGAAAGCAAGAGCATGATTCTTGCTCTAAAGCAGAGTGTGCACAATGGATGAGAACTCTGCTGTGTGTTTCACTTCAGAAATGGAGTTAAATCCCAGGCTCTGAGTCATCCTACAAGCAAGACTTCTTTTCAGGTAAGGCCAGTTTCTTTACAGCTCAAACGAACTACATCGTTCATGAAGCTCACACGTTTCTCATCTTAACTGACAAGCATTGGATGTTCTAGTACCCGTGCTTTGTATCAGTTTCAGAAGCAGAGTTGGACTAGATATGGTCCTTATGTGTAGGAAACACCGTTCTTTTGTTCTGAGCACACTCAGGTTTCCTGATCTCTTAGAGACACTAGAATACAAGAGCGTGCTTCTTGCTCTAAAGCAGAGTGTGATCCATGGATGAGAACTCTGCTTTGTGCTTCCCTTCAGAAATTGAGTTAAATCCCAGGCTCCGTTTCTTCCTACAAGCAAGATTTCGTTTCAGGAAAGGGCAGTCACTTTTCAGCTCATATGAACTACGTCGCTCATGAAGCTCACACGTTTCTTATCTTAACTGACAAGCATTGGATGTTAGAGGACCAGTGCTTTGTATCAGTTTCAGCAGCAGAGTTGGACTAGATATGGTCCGTATGTTTAGGAAACACCGTTCTTTTGTTCTCATCACACTCATGTTTCCTGCTGTCTTAGAGACACTAGAAAGCAATAGCGTGGTTCTTGCTCTAAAGCAGAGTGTGCACAATGGATGAAAACTCTGCTGTGTGTTTCCCTTCAGAAATTGAGTTAAATCCCAGGCTCTGAGTCATCCTACAGGCAAGACTTCTTTTCAGGTAAGGCCAGTTACTTTACAGCTCAAACGAACTACATAGTTCAGGAAGCTCACACGATTCTCATCTAAACTGACAAGCATTGGATGTTAGAGGACCTCTGGTTTGTTTAAGATTCAGAAGCAGAGTTGAACTAGATATGGTCCGTATGTTTAGGAAACACCGTTCTTTTGTTCTGAGCACACTCAGGATTCCTGCTGTATTAGAGAATCTAGAAAGGAAGAGTGTGCTTCTTGCTCTAAAGCAGAGTTGAACAATGGATGAGACCTCTGTTGTGTGTATCACTTCAGATATGGAGTTAAATCCCAGGCTCTGAGTCATCCTACAAGCAAGACTTCATTTCAGGTAAGGGCAGTTAGTTTTAAGCTCAATCGAACTACATCATTCACGAAGCTAACACGTTTCTCATCTTAACTGACAAGCATTGGATGTTAGTTGACCAGTGCTTTGTATCAGTTTCAGAAGCAGAGTTGGACTAGATATGGTCCGTATGTTTAGGAAACATCGTTCTTTTGTTCTCATCACACTCATGTTTCCTGCTGTCTTAGAGACACTAGAAAGCAATAGCGTGGTTCTTGCTCTAAAGCAGAGTGTGCACAATGGATGAAAACTCTGCTGTGTGTTTCCCTTCAGAAATTGAGTTAAATCCCAGGCTCTGAGTCATCCTACAGGCAAGACTTCTTTTCAGGTAAGGCCAGTTACTTTACAGCTCAAACGAACTACATAGTTCAGGAAGCTCACACGATTCTCATCTAAACTGACAAGCATTGGATGTTAGAGGACCTCTGGTTTGTTTAAGATTCAGAAGCAGAGTTGAACTAGATATGGTCCGTATGTTTAGGAAACACCGTTCTTTTGTTCTGAGCACACTCAGGATTCCTGCTGTATTAGAGAATCTAGAAAGGAAGAGTGTGCTTCTTGCTCTAAAGCAGAGTTGAACAATGGATGAGACCTCTGTTGTGTGTATCACTTCAGATATGGAGTTAAATCCCAGGCTCTGAGTCATCCTACAAGCAAGACTTCATTTCAGGTAAGGGCAGTTAGTTTTAAGCTCAATCGAACTACATCATTCACGAAGCTAACACGTTTCTCATCTTAACTGACAAGCATTGGATGTTAGTTGACCAGTGCTTTGTATCAGTTTCAGAAGCAGAGTTGGACTAGATATGGTCCGTATGTTTAGGAAACATCGTTCTTTTGTTCTCATCACACTCATGTTTCCTGCTGTCTTAGAGACACTAGAAAGCAATTGCATGCTTCTTGCTCTAAAGCAGAGTGTGCACAATGGATGAGAACTCTTCTGTGTGTTTCCCTTCAGAAATGGAGTTAAATCCCAGGCTCTGAGTCATCCTACAAGCAAGACTTCTTTTCAGGTAAGGCCAGTTACTTTACAGCTCAAACGAACTACATTGTTCAGGAAGCTCACAAGTTTCTCATCTTAACGGACAAGCACTGGATGTTCTAGTACCAGTGCTTTGTATCAGTTTCAAAAGAAGAGTTGAACTAGATATGGTCCATAAGTGTAGGAAACACAGTTCTTTTGTTCTGAGCACAATCACGTTTCCTGATGTATTAGAGACTCTAGAAAGGAAGAGCGTGCTTCTTACTCTAAAGCAGAGTGTGATTCATGGAGGGAACTGTGCTGTGTGTTTCCCTTCAGAAATGGAGTTAAATCCCACGCTCTGTGTCTTCCTACAAGAAAGTCTTCGTTTCAGGTAAGGGCAGTCACTTTTCAGCTCAAACGAACTACATCTTTCACGAAGCTAACACGTTTCTCATCTTAACTGACAAGCATTGGGTGTTAGAGGACCTGTGCTTTGTATCAGTTTCAGAAGCAGAGTTGGACTATATATGGTCCTTATGTGTAGGAAAAACCGTTCTTTTGTTCTGAGCACACTCAAGTTTCCTGCTGTATTAGAGACTCTAGAAAGCAAGAGCATGATTCTTGCTCTAAAGCAGAGTGTGCACAATGGATGAGAACTCTGCTGTGTGTTTCACTTCAGAAATGGAGTTAAATCCCAGGCTCTGAGTCATCCTACAAGCAAGACTTCTTTTCAGGTAAGGCCAGTTTCTTTACAGCTCAAACGAACTACATCGTTCATGAAGCTCACACGTTTCTCATCTTAACTGACAAGCATTGGATGTTCTAGTACCCGTGCTTTGTATCAGTTTCAGAAGCAGAGTTGGACTAGATATGGTCCTTATGTGTAGGAAACACCGTTCTTTTGTTCTGAGCACACTCAGGTTTCCTGCTCTCTTAGAGACACTGGAATACAAGAGCGTGCTTCTTGCTCTAAAGCAGAGTGTGATCCATGGATGAGAACTCTGCTTTGTGCTTCCCTTCAGAAATTGAGTTAAATCCCAGGCTCCGTTTCTTCCTACAAGCAAGACTTCGTTTCAGGAAAGGGCAGTCACTTTTCAGCTCATATGAACTACGTCGCTCATGAAGCTCACACGTTTCTTATCTTAATTGACAAGCATTGGATGTTAGAGGACCAGTGCTTTGTATCAGTTTCAGCAGCAGAGTTGGACTAGATATGGTCCGTATGTTTAGGAAACACCGTTCTTTTGTTCTCATCACACTCATGTTTCCTGCTGTCTTAGAGACACTAGAAAGCAATAGCGTGGTTCTTGCTCTAAAGCAGAGGGTGCACAATGGATGAAAACTCTGCTGTGTGTTTCCCTTCAGAAATTGAGTTAAATCCCAGGCTCTGAGTCATCCTACAGGCAAGACTTCTTTTCAGGTAAGGCCAGTTACTTTACAGCTCAAACGAACTACATCGTTCAGGAAGCTCACACGATTCTCATCTAAACTGACAAGCATTGGATGTTAGAGGACCTCTGGTTTGTTTAAGGTTCAGAAGCAGAGTTGAACTAGATATGGTCCGTATGTTTAGGAAACACCGTTCTTTTATTCTGAGCACACTCAGGATTCCTGCTGTATTAGAGAATCTAGAAAGGAAGAGTGTGCTTCTTGCTCTAAAGCAGAGTTGAACAATGGATGAGACCTCTGTTGTGTGTATCACATCAGATATGGAGTTAAATCCCAGGCTCTGAGTCATCCTACAAGCAAGACTTCATTTCAGGTAAGGGCAGTTAGTTTTAAGCTCAAACAAACTACATCATTCACAAAGCTAACACGTTTCTCATCTTAACTGACAAGCATTGGATGTTCGAGGACCTCTGGTTTTTTCAGTTTCAGAAGCAGAGTTGAACTAGATTTGACCCGAATGTGTAGGAAACACCGTTATTTTGTTCTGAGCACACTCAAATTTCCTGCTGTGTTACAGACTCTAGAAAGCAATAGCGTTCTTCTTTCTCTAGAGCAGAATGTGATCCATGGATGAGAACTCTGCTGTGTGCTTCCCTTCAGAAATGGAGTTAAATCCCAGGCTCCGTTTCTTCCTACAAGCAAGACTTCTTTTCAGGTAAGGCCAGTTACTTTACAGCTCAAACGAACTACATTGTTCAGGAAGCTCACAAGTTTCTCATCTTAACGGACAAACACTGGATGTTCTAGTACCAGTGCTTTGTATCAGTTTCAAAAGAAGAGTTGAACTAGATATGGTCCATAAGTGTAGGAAACACAGTTCTTTTGTTCTGAGCACAATCACGTTTCCTGATGTATTAGAGACTCTAGAAAGGAAGAGCGTGCTTCTTACTCTAAAGCAGAGTGTGATTCATGGAGGGAACTGTGCTGTGTGTTTCCCTTCAGAAATGGAGTTAAATCCCACGCTCTGTGTCTTCCTACAAGAAAGTCTTCGTTTCAGGTAAGGGCAGTCACTTTTCAGCTCAAACGAACTACATCTTTCACGAAGCTAACACGTTTCTCATCTTAACTGACAAGCATTGGGTGTTAGAGGACCTGTGCTTTGTATCAGTTTCAGAAGCAGAGTTGGACTATATATGGTCCTTATGTGTAGGAAAAACCGTTCTTTTGTTCTGAGCACACTCAAGTTTCCTGCTGCATTAGAGACTCTAGAAAGCAAGAGCATGATTCTTGCTCTAAAGCAGAGTGTGCACAATGGATGAGAACTCTGCTGTGTGTTTCACTTCAGAAATGGAGTTAAATCCCAGGCTCTGAGTCATCCTACAAGCAAGACTTCTTTTCAGGTAAGGCCAGTTTCTTTACAGCTCAAACGAACTACATCGTTCATGAAGCTCACACGTTTCTCATCTTAACTGACAAGCATTGGATGTTCTAGTACCCGTGCTTTGTATCAGTTTCACAAGCAGAGTTGGACTAGATATGGTCCTTATGTGTAGGAAACACCGTTCTTTTGTTCTGAGCACACTCAGGTTTCCTGCTCTCTTAGAGACACTAGAATACAAGAGCGTGCTTCTTGCTCTAAAGCAGAGTGTGATCCATGGATGAGAACTCTGCTTTGTGCTTCCCTTCAGAAATTGAGTTAAATCCCAGGCTCCGTTTCTTCCTACAAGCAAGACTTCGTTTCAGGAAAGGGCAGTCACTTTTCAGCTCATATGAACTACGTCGCTCATGAAGCGCACACGTTTCTTATCTTAACTGACAAGCATTGGATGTTAGAGGACCAGTGCTTTGTATCAGTTTCAGCAGCAGAGTTGGACTAGATATGGTCCGTATGTTTAGGAAACACCGTTCTTTTGTTCTCATCACACTCATGTTTCCTGCTGTCTTAGAGACACTAGAAAGCAATAGCGTGGTTCTTGCTCTAAAGCAGAGGGTGCACAATGGATGAAAACTCTGCTGTGTGTTTCCCTTCAGAAATTGAGTTAAATCCCAGGCTCTGAGTCATCCTACAGGCAAGACTTCTTTTCAGGTAAGGCCAGTTACTTTACAGCTCAAACGAACTACATCGTTCAGGAAGCTCACACGATTCTCATCTAAACTGACAAGCATTGGATGTTAGAGGACCTCTGGTTTGTTTAAGGTTCAGAAGCAGAGTTGAACTAGATATGGTCCGTATGTTTAGGAAACACCGTTCTTTTATTCTGAGCACACTCAGGATTCCTGCTGTATTAGAGAATCTAGAAAGGAAGAGTGTGCTTCTTGCTCTAAAGCAGAGTTGAACAATGGATGAGACCTCTGTTGTGTGTATCACATCAGATATGGAGTTAAATCCCAGGCTCTGAGTCATCCTACAAGCAAGACTTCATTTCAGGTAAGGGCAGTTAGTTTTAAGCTCAAACAAACTACATCATTCACAAAGCTAACACGTTTCTCATCTTAACTGACAAGCATTGGATGTTAGAGGACCTCTGGTTTTTTCAGTTTCAGAAGCAGAGTTGAACTAGATTTGACCCGAATGTGTAGGAAACACCGTTATTTTGTTCTGAGCACACTCAAATTTCCTGCTGTGTTACAGACTCTAGAAAGCAATAGCGTTCTTCTTTCTCTAGAGCAGAATGTGATCCATGGATGAGAACTCTGCTGTGTGCTTCCCTTCAGAAATGGAGTTAAATCCCAGGCTCCGTTTCTTCCTACAAGCAAGACTTCTTTTCAGGTAAGGCCAGTTACTTTACAGCTCAAACGAACTACATTGTTCAGGAAGCTCACAAGTTTCTCATCTTAACGGACAAACACTGGATGTTCTAGTACCAGTGCTTTGTATCAGTTTCAAAAGAAGAGTTGAACTAGATATGGTCCATAAGTGTAGGAAACACAGTTCTTTTGTTCTGAGCACAATCACGTTTCCTGATGTATTAGAGACTCTAGAAAGGAAGAGCGTGCTTCTTACTCTAAAGCAGAGTGTGATTCATGGAGGGAACTGTGCTGTGTGTTTCCCTTCAGAAATGGAGTTAAATCCCACGCTCTGTGTCTTCCTACAAGAAAGTCTTCGTTTCAGGTAAGGGCAGTCACTTTTCAGCTCAAACGAACTACATCTTTCACGAAGCTAACACGTTTCTCATCTTAACTGACAAGCATTGGGTGTTAGAGGACCTGTGCTTTGTATCAGTTTCAGAAGCAGAGTTGGACTATATATGGTCCTTATGTGTAGGAAAAACCGTTCTTTTGTTCTGAGCACACTCAAGTTTCCTGCTGCATTAGAGACTCTAGAAAGCAAGAGCATGATTCTTGCTCTAAAGCAGAGTGTGCACAATGGATGAGAACTCTGCTGTGTGTTTCACTTCAGAAATGGAGTTAAATCCCAGGCTCTGAGTCATCCTACAAGCAAGACTTCTTTTCAGGTAAGGCCAGTTTCTTTACAGCTCAAACGAACTACATCGTTCATGAAGCTCACACGTTTCTCATCTTAACTGACAAGCATTGGATGTTCTAGTACCCGTGCTTTGTATCAGTTTCACAAGCAGAGTTGGACTAGATATGGTCCTTATGTGTAGGAAACACCGTTCTTTTGTTCTGAGCACACTCAGGTTTCCTGCTCTCTTAGAGACACTAGAATACAAGAGCGTGCTTCTTGCTCTAAAGCAGAGTGTGATCCATGGATGAGAACTCTGCTTTGTGCTTCCCTTCAGAAATTGAGTTAAATCCCAGGCTCCGTTTCTTCCTACAAGCAAGACTTCGTTTCAGGAAAGGGCAGTCACTTTTCAGCTCATATGAACTACGTCGCTCATGAAGCGCACACGTTTCTTATCTTAACTGACAAGCATTGGATGTTAGAGGACCAGTGCTTTGTATCAGTTTCAGCAGCAGAGTTGGACTAGATATGGTCCGTATGTTTAGGAAACACCGTTCTTTTATTCTGAGCACACTCAGGATTCCTGCTGTATTAGAGAATCTAGAAAGAAGAGTGTGCTTCTTGCTCTAAAGCAGAGTTGAACAATGGATGAGACCTCTGTTGTGTGTATCACATCAGATATGGAGTTAAATCCCAGGCTCTAAGTCATCCTACAAGCAAGACTTCATTTCAGGTAAGGGCAGTTAGTTTTAAGCTCAAATGAACTACATCATTCACAAAGCTAACACGTTTCTCATCTTAACTGACAAGCATTGGATGTTAGAGGACCTCTGGTTTTTTCAGTTTCAGAAGCAGAGTTGAACTAGATTTGACCCGAATGTGTAGGAAACACCGTTATTTTGTTCTGAGCACACTCAAATTTCCTGCTGTGTTACAGACTCTAGAAAGCAATAGCGTTCTTCTTTCTCTAGAGCAGAATGTGATCCATGGATGAGAACTCTGCTGTGTGCTTCCCTTCAGAAATGGAGTTAAATCCCAGGCTCCGTTTCTTCCTACAAGCAAGACTTCTTTTCAGGTAAGGCCAGTTACTTTACAGCTCAAACGAACTACATTGTTCAGGAAGCTCACAAGTTTCTCATCTTAACGGACAAGCACTGGATGTTCTAGTACCAGTGCTTTGTATCAGTTTCAAAAGAAGAGTTGAACTAGATATGGTCCATAAGTGTAGGAAACACAGTTCTTTTGTTCTGAGCACAATCACGTTTCCTGATGTATTAGAGACTCTAGAAAGGAAGAGCGTGCTTCTTACTCTAAAGCAGAGTGTGATTCATGGAGGGAACTGTGCTGTGTGTTTCCCTTCAGAAATGGAGTTAAATCCCACGCTCTGTGTCTTCCTACAAGAAAGTCTTCGTTTCAGGTAAGGGCAGTCACTTTTCAGCTCAAACGAACTACATCTTTCACGAAGCTAACACGTTTCTCATCTTAACTGACAAGCATTGGATGTTAGTTGACCAGTGCTTTGTATCAGTTTCAGAAGCAGAGTTGGACTAGATATGGTCCGTATGTTTAGGAAACATCGTTCTTTTGTTCTCATCACACTCATGTTTCCTGCTGTCTTAGAGACACTAGAAAGCAATAGCGTGGTTCTTGCTCTAAAGCAGAGTGTGCACAATGGATGAAAACTCTGCTGTGTGTTTCCCTTCAGAAATTGAGTTAAATCCCAGGCTCTGAGTCATCCTACAGGCAAGACTTCTTTTCAGGTAAGGCCAGTTACTTTACAGCTCAAACGAACTACATAGTTCAGGAAGCTCACACGATTCTCATCTAAACTGACAAGCATTGGATGTTAGAGGACCTCTGGTTTGTTTAAGATTCAGAAGCAGAGTTGAACTAGATATGGTCCGTATGTTTAGGAAACACCGTTCTTTTGTTCTGAGCACACTCAGGATTCCTGCTGTATTAGAGAATCTAGAAAGGAAGAGTGTGCTTCTTGCTCTAAAGCAGAGTTGAACAATGGATGAGACCTCTGTTGTGTGTATCACTTCAGATATGGAGTTAAATCCCAGGCTCTGAGTCATCCTACAAGCAAGACTTCATTTCAGGTAAGGGCAGTTAGTTTTAAGCTCAATCGAACTACATCATTCACGAAGCTAACACGTTTCTCATCTTAACTGACAAGCATTGGATGTTAGTTGACCAGTGCTTTGTATCAGTTTCAGAAGCAGAGTTGGACTAGATATGGTCCGTATGTTTAGGAAACATCGTTCTTTTGTTCTCATCACACTCATGTTTCCTGCTGTCTTAGAGACACTAGAAAGCAATTGCATGCTTCTTGCTCTAAAGCAGAGTGTGCACAATGGATGAGAACTCTTCTGTGTGTTTCCCTTCAGAAATGGAGTTAAATCCCAGGCTCTGAGTCATCCTACAAGCAAGACTTCTTTTCAGGTAAGGCCAGTTACTTTACAGCTCAAACGAACTACATTGTTCAGGAAGCTCACAAGTTTCTCATCTTAACGGACAAGCACTGGATGTTCTAGTACCAGTGCTTTGTATCAGTTTCAAAAGAAGAGTTGAACTAGATATGGTCCATAAGTGTAGGAAACACAGTTCTTTTGTTCTGAGCACAATCACGTTTCCTGATGTATTAGAGACTCTAGAAAGGAAGAGCGTGCTTCTTACTCTAAAGCAGAGTGTGATTCATGGAGGGAACTGTGCTGTGTGTTTCCCTTCAGAAATGGAGTTAAATCCCACGCTCTGTGTCTTCCTACAAGAAAGTCTTCGTTTCAGGTAAGGGCAGTCACTTTTCAGCTCAAACGAACTACATCTTTCACGAAGCTAACACGTTTCTCATCTTAACTGACAAGCATTGGGTGTTAGAGGACCTGTGCTTTGTACCAGTTTCAGAAGCAGAGTTGGACTATATATGGTCCTTATGTGTAGGAAAAACCGTTCTTTTGTTCTGAGCACACTCAAGTTTCCTGCTGTATTAGAGACTCTAGAAAGCAAGAGCATGATTCTTGCTCTAAAGCAGAGTGTGCACAATGGATGAGAACTCTGCTGTGTGTTTCACTTCAGAAATGGAGTTAAATCCCAGGCTCTGAGTCATCCTACAAGCAAGACTTCTTTTCAGGTAAGGCCAGTTTCTTTACAGCTCAAACGAACTACATCGTTCATGAAGCTCACACGTTTCTCATCTTAACTGACAAGCATTGGATGTTCTAGTACCCGTGCTTTGTATCAGTTTCAGAAGCAGAGTTGGACTAGATATGGTCCTTATGTGTAGGAAACACCGTTCTTTTGTTCTGAGCACACTCAGGTTTCCTGCTCTCTTAGAGACACTGGAATACAAGAGCGTGCTTCTTGCTCTAAAGCAGAGTGTGATCCATGGATGAGAACTCTGCTTTGTGCTTCCCTTCAGAAATTGAGTTAAATCCCAGGCTCCGTTTCTTCCTACAAGCAAGACTTCGTTTCAGGAAAGGGCAGTCACTTTTCAGCTCATAAGAACTACGTCGCTCATGAAGCTCACACGTTTCTTATCTTAACTGACAAGCATTGGATGTTAGAGGACCAGTGCTTTGTATCAGTTTCAGCAGCAGAGTTGGACTAGATATGGTCCGTATGTTTAGGAAACACCGTTCTTTTGTTCTCATCACACTCATGTTTCCTGCTGTCTTAGAGACACTAGAAAGCAATAGCGTGGTTCTTGCTCTAAAGCAGAGGGTGCACAATGGATGAAAACTCTGCTGTGTGTTTCCCTTCAGAAATTGAGTTAATTCCCAGGCTCTGAGTCATCCTACAGGCAAGACTTCTTTTCAGGTAAGGCCAGTTACTTTACAGCTCAAATGAACTACATCGTTCAGGAAGCTCACACGATTCTCATCTAAACTGACAAGCATTGGATGTTAGAGGACCTCTGGTTTGTTTAAGGTTCAGAAGCAGAGTTGAACTAGATATGGTCTGTATGTTTAGGAAACACCGTTCTTTTATTCTGAGCACACTCAGGATTCCTGCTGTATTAGAGAATCTAGAAAGGAAGAGTGTGCTTCTTGCTCTAAAGCAGAGTTGAACAATGGATGAGACCTCTGTTGTGTGTATCACATCAGATATGGAGTTAAATCCCAGGCTCTGAGTCATCCTACAAGCAAGACTTCATTTCAGGTAAGGGCAGTTAGTTTTAAGCTCAAACGAACTACATCATTCACAAAGCTAACACGTTTCTCATCTTAACTGACAAGCATTGGATGTTAGAGGACCTCTGGTTTTTTCAGTTTCAGAAGCAGAGTTGAACTAGATTTGACCCGAATGTGTAGGAAACACCGTTATTTTGTTCTGAGCACACTCAAATTTCCTGCTGTGTTACAGACTCTAGAAAGCAATAGTGTTCTTCTTTCTCTAGAGCAGAATGTGATCCATGGATGAGAACTCTGCTGTGTGCTTCCCTTCAGAAATGGAGTTAAATCCCAGGCTCCGTTTCTTCCTACAAGCAAGACTTTTTTTCAGGTAAGGCCAGTTACTTTACAGCTCAAACGAACTACATTGTTCAGGAAGCTCACAAGTTTCTCATCTTAACGGATAAGCACTGGATCTTCTAGTACCAGTGCTTTGTATCAGTTTCAAAAGAAGAGTTGAACTAGATATGGTCCATAAGTGTAGGAAACACAGTTCTTTTGTTCTGAACACAATCACGTTTCCTGATGTATTAGAGACTCTAGAAAGGAAGAGCGTGCTTCTTACTCTAAAGCAGAGTGTGATTCATGGAGGGAACTGTGCTGTGTGTTTCCCTTCAGAAATGGAGTTAAATCCCACGCTCTGTGTCTTCCTACAAGAAAGTCTTCGTTTCAGGTAAGGGCAGTCACTTTTCAGCTCAAACGAACTACATCTTTCACGAAGCTAACACGTTTCTCATCTTAACTGACAAGCATTGGGTGTTAGAGGACCTGTGCTTTGTACCAGTTTCAGAAGCAGAGTTGGACTATATATGGTCCTTATGTGTAGGAAAAACCGTTCTTTTGTTCTGAGCACACTCAAGTTTCCTGCTGTATTAGAGACTCTAGAAAGCAAGAGCATGATTCTTGCTCTAAAGCAGAGTGTGCACAATGGATGAGAACTCTGCTGTGTGTTTCACTTCAGAAATGGAGTTAAATCCCAGGCTCTGAGTCATCCTACAAGCAAGACTTCTTTTCAGGTAAGGCCAGTTTCTTTACAGCTCAAACGAACTACATCGTTCATGAAGCTCACACGTTTCTCATCTTAACTGACAAGCATTGGATGTTCTAGTACCCGTGCTTTGTATCAGTTTCACAAGCAGAGTTGGACTAGATATGGTCCTTATGTGTAGGAAACACCGTTCTTTTGTTCTGAGCACACTCAGGTTTCCTGCTCTCTTAGAGACACTAGAATACAAGAGCGTGCTTCTTGCTCTAAAGCAGAGTGTGATCCATGGATGAGAACTCTGCTTTGTGCTTCCCTTCAGAAATTGAGTTAAATCCCAGGCTCCGTTTCTTCCTACAAGCAAGACTTCGTTTCAGGAAAGGGCAGTCACTTTTCAGCTCATATGAACTACGTCGCTCATGAAGCGCACACGTTTCTTATCTTAACTGACAAGCATTGGATGTTAGAGGACCAGTGCTTTGTATCAGTATCAGCAGCAGAGTTGGACTAGATATGGTCCGTATGTTTAGGAAACACCGTTCTTTTATTCTGAGCACACTCAGGATTCCTGCTGTATTAGAGAATCTAGAAAGGAAGAGTGTGCTTCTTGCTCTAAAGCAGAGTTGAACAATGGATGAGACCTCTGTTGTGTGTATCACATCAGATATGGAGTTAAATCCCAGGCTCTGAGTCATCCTACAAGCAAGACTTCATTTCAGGTAAGGGCAGTTAGTTTTAAGCTCAAACGAACTACATCATTCACAAAGCTAACACGTTTCTCATCTTAACTGACAAGCATTGGATGTTAGAGGACCTCTGGTTTTTTCAGTTTCAGAAGCAGAGTTGAACTAGATTTGATCCGAATGTGTAGGAAACACCGTTATTTTGTTCTGAGCACACTCAAATTTCCTGCTGTGTTACAGACTCTAGAAAGCAATAGCGTTCTTCTTTCTCTAGAGCAGAATGTGATCCATGGATGAGAACTCTGCTGTGTGCTTCCCTTCAGAAATGGAGTTAAATCCCAGGCTCCGTTTCTTCCTACAAGCAAGACTTCTTTTCAGGTAAGGCCAGTTACTTTACAGCTCAAACGAACTACATTGTTCAGGAAGCTCACAAGTTTCTCATCTTAACGGACAAGCACTGGATGTTCTAGTACCAGTGCTTTGTATCAGTTTCAAAAGAAGAGTTGAACTAGATATGGTCCATAAGTGTAGGAAACACAGTTCTTTTGTTCTGAGCACAATCACGTTTCCTGATGTATTAGAGACTCTAGAAAGGAAGAGCGTGCTTCTTACTCTAAAGCAGAGTGTGATTCATGGAGGGAACTGTGCTGTGTGTTTCCCTTCAGAAATGGAGTTAAATCCCACGCTCTGTGTCTTCCTACAAGAAAGTCTTCGTTTCAGGTAAGGGCAGTCACTTTTCAGCTCAAACGAACTACATCTTTCACGAAGCTAACACGTTTCTCATCTTAACTGACAAGCATTGGGTGTTAGAGGACCTGTGCTTTGTATCAGTTTCAGAAGCAGAGTTGGACTATATATGGTCCTTATGTGTAGGAAAAACGGTTCTTTTGTTCTGAGCACACTCAAGTTTCCTGCTGCATTAGAGACTCTAGAAAGCAAGAGCATGATTCTTGCTCTAAAGCAGAGTGTGCACAATGGATGAGAACTCTGCTGTGTGTTTCACTTCAGAAATGGAGTTAAATCCCAGGCTCTGAGTCATCCTACAAGCAAGACTTCTTTTCAGGTAAGGACAGTTTCTTTACAGCTCAAACGAACTACATCGTTCATGAAGCTCACACGTTTCTCATCTTAACTGACAAGCATTGGATGTTCTAGTACCCGTGCTTTGTATCAGTTTCACAAGCAGAGTTGGACTAGATATGGTCCTTATGTGTAGGAAACACCGTTCTTTTGTTCTGAGCACACTCAGGTTTCCTGCTCTCTTAGAGACACTAGAATACAAGAGCGTGCTTCTTGCTCTAAAGCAGAGTGTGATCCATGGATGAGAACTCTGCTTTGTGCTTCCCTTCAGAAATTGAGTTAAATCCCAGGCTCCGTTTCTTCCTACAAGCAAGATTTCGTTTCAGGAAAGGGCAGTCACTTTTCAGCTCATATGAACTACGTCGCTCATGAAGCTCACACGTTTCTTATCTTAACTGACAAGCATTGGATGTTAGAGGACCAGTGCTTTGTATCAGTTTCAGCAGCAGAGTTGGACTAGATATGGTCCGTATGTTTAGGAAACACCGTTCTTTTGTTCTCATCACACTCATGTTTCCTGCTGTCTTAGAGACACTAGAAAGCAATAGCGTGGTTCTTGCTCTAAAGCAGAGTGTGCACAATGGATGAAAACTCTGCTGTGTGTTTCCCTTCAGAAATTGAGTTAAATCCCAGGCTCTGAGTCATCCTACAGGCAAGACTTCTTTTCAGGTAAGGCCAGTTACTTTACAGCTCAAACGAACTACATAGTTCAGGAAGCTCACACGATTCTCATCTAAACTGACAAGCATTGGATGTTAGAGGACCTCTGGTTTGTTTAAGATTCAGAAGCAGAGTTGAACTAGATATGGTCCGTATGTTTAGGAAACACCGTTCTTTTGTTCTGAGCACACTCAGGATTCCTGCTGTATTAGAGAATCTAGAAAGGAAGAGTGTGCTTCTTGCTCTAAAGCAGAGTTGAACAATGGATGAGACCTCTGTTGTGTGTATCACTTCAGATATGGAGTTAAATCCCAGGCTCTGAGTCATCCTACAAGCAAGACTTCATTTCAGGTAAGGGCAGTTAGTTTTAAGCTCAAACGAACTACATCATTCACGAAGCTAACACGTTTCTCATCTTAACTGACAAGCATTGGATGTTAGTTGACCAGTGCTTTGTATCAGTTTCAGAAGCAGAGTTGCACTAGATATGGTCCGTATTTGTAGGAAACACCGTTCTTTTGTTCTCAGCACACTCACGTTTCCTGCTGTCTTAGAGACTATAGAAAGCAAGAGCAGGCTTCTTGCTCTAAAGAAGAGTGTGATCTATGGATGAGAACTCTTCTTTGTGTTTCCCTTCAGAAATGGAGTTAAATCCCAGGCTCTTTGTCTTCCTACAAGCAAGACTTCTTTTCAGGTAAGGCCAGTTACTTTACAGCTCAAACGAACTACATCGTTCAGGAAGCACACACGTTTCTCATCTAAACTGACAAGCATTGGAAGTTAGAGGACCTCTGGTTTTTTCAGTTTCAGAAGCAGAGTTGAACTAGATTTGACCCGAATGTGTAGGAAACACCGTTCTTTTGTTCTGAGCACACTCAAATTTCCTGCTGTGTTACAGACTCTAGAAAGCAATAGCGTTCTTCTTTCTCTAGAGCAGAATGTGATCCATGGATGAGAACTCTGCTGTGTGCTTCCCTTCAGAAATGGAGTTAAATCCCAGGCTCCGTTTCTTCCTACAAGCAAGACTTCGTTTCAGGAAATGGCAGTCACTTTTCAGCTCATATGAACTACGTCGCTCATGAAGCTCACACGTTTCTCATCTTAACGGACAAGCATTGGATGTTAGAGGATCTGTGGTTTGTATCAGTTTCTGCAGCAGATTTGGACTAGATATGGTCTGTATGTGTAGGAAACACCGTTCTTTTGTTCTGAGCACACTCAGGTTTCCTGCTGTATTAGAGACTCTAGAAAGCAAGAGCGTGCTTCTTGCTCTAAAGCAGAGTGTGAACAATGGATGAGAACTGTGTTGTGTTTTCACTTCAGAAATGGAGTTAAATCCCAGGCTCTGAGTCATCCTACAAGCAAGACTTCATTTCAGGTAAGGGAAGTTACTTTACAGCTCAAACTGTCAACATCGTTCACGAAGCTCACAACTTTCTCATCTTAACGGACAAAAATTGGATGTTAGAGGACCTGTGGTTTGTTGCAGTTTCAGAAGCAGAATTGAACTAGATATGGCCTGTATATGTAGGAAACACTGTTCTTTTTTTCTGAGCACACTCTTGTTTCCTTCTGTATTAGAAACTCTAGAAAGGAAGAGTGTGACTCTTGCTCTAAAGCGGAGTGTGTTTCATGGATGAGAACTCTCCTGAGTGTTTCACTTCAGAAATGGAGTTAAATCCCAGGCTCTGTGTCTTCCTACAGGGAAGACTACTTTGCAGGTAAGGGCAGTACCTTTTCAGCTCAAAGGAACTACATCTTTCATGAAGCTCCGACGCTTCTGATCTTAAATGAGAAGCATTGAATGTTAGAGGACCTTTGGTTTTTATCAGCTTCAGGAGCAGAGTTGAACTAGATATGGTCCGTATGTGTAGGAAACACCATTCTTTTTTTCTGAATACACTCACTTTTTCTGCAGTGTTAGAGATTCCAGAAAGCAAGGGCGTGCTTCTTGCTCTAAAGCAGAGTGTGTTTCATGGATGAGAACTGTGCTGTATGTTTCCCTCCAGAACTGGAGTTAAATCTCAGGCTCTGTGCCTTCCTACAACCAAGACTTCTTTTCAGGTAAGTGCAGTCACTTTTCAGCTCAAACACATTACATCATTCACGAAGCTCACACGATTCTCATCTTAACTGACAAGGATTGGATGTTACAGGAACAGTGCTTTGTATCAATTTCAGAAACAGTTTGGACTAGATATGGTCCGTATATGTAGTAAACACCGTTCTTTTGTTCTCAGCACACTCACGTTTCATGCTGTATTAGAGACTCTAGAAATCAAGAGTGTGCTTCTTGCTCTAAAGCAGAGTGTGATGAATGGATGAGAACTCTGCTGCGTGTTTCGCTTCAGAAATGGAGTTAAATCCCAAGCTCTGTGTCTTCCTACAAGCAAGACTTCGTTTCTGGTAAGGGGAGTCACTTTTCAGTTCAAAGGAACTACGTCATTCACAAAGCTCAACGTTTCTCATATTAACTGAAAAACATTGGATGTTAGAGGACCAGTGCTTTGTATCAGTTTCAGATGCAGAGTTGGACTGGATATGGTCCATATGTGTAGGAAACACCCTTCTTTTGTTCTCAGCACACTCAGGTTTCCTGCTGTCTTAAAGACTCTAAAAAGCAAGAGCTTGTTTCTTGCTCTAAAGCAGAGTGTGATCAATGGATGAGAACTCTGCTCTGTGTTTCCCTTCAGAAATGGAGTTAAATCCCAGGCTCTGAGTCTTCATACAAGCAAGACTTCGTTTCAGGATAGGGCAGTTACTTTTCAGCTCAAGCGAACTACATCGTTCTCGAATCTCACACTTTTCCCATCTTAACTGACAAGCATTGGATGTTAGAGGACCACTGCTTTGTATCAGTTTCAGAAGCAGAATTGGACAATATATGGTCCATATGTGTAGGAAACACCGTTCTTTTGTTCTCAGCACACTCACTTTTCCTGCTGTCTTAGAGACTCTAGAAAGCAAGAGCGTGCTTCTTGCTATAAAGCCATGTGTGATCAATGGATGGGAACTCTGCTGTGTGTTTCACTACAGAAATGGAGTTAAATCCCAGGCTCTGAGTCTTCCTACAAGCAAGACTTCGTTTCAGGTAAGGGCCGTTACTTTACCCCTCAAAAGAACTACATCGTTCTCGAACCTCACACGTTTCTTGCTCTTAATTGAAAAGCATTGGATGTGACAGGACCTGTGCTTTGTGTCAGTTTCAGAAGCAGTGTTGAACTAGATATGGTCCGTATGTGTAGGAAACACCATTATTTTGTTCTGAGCACACTCATGTTTCGTGCTGTATTAGAGACTGTAGAAAGCAAGAGCGTTCTTCTTGCTCTAAAGCAGAGAGTGATGAATGGATGAGAACTATGCTGTGTGTTTCCATTCAGAAATGGAGTTAAATCCCAGGCTCTGTGTCTTCCTACAAGCAAGACTTCGTTTCAGGTAAGGGCCGTTACTTTACCCCTCAAAAGAACTACATCGTTCTCGAACCTCACACGTTTCTTGCTCTTAATTGAAAAGCATTGGATGTGACAGGACCTGTGCTTTGTGTCAGTTTCAGAAGCAGTGTTGAACTAGATATGGTCCGTATGTGTAGGAAACACCATTATTTTGTTCTGAGCACACTCATGTTTCGTGCTGTATTAGAGACTGTAGAAAGCAAGAGCGTTCTTCTTGCTCTAAAGCAGAGAGTGATGAATGGATGAGAACTATGCTGTGTGTTTCCATTCAGAAATGGAGTTAAATCCCAGGCTCTGTGTCTTCCTACAAGCAAGACTTCGTTTCAGGTAAGTGCCGTTACTTTACAGCTCAAAAGAACTACATTGTTCACGAAACACACGTTTCTTGCTCTTAATTGAAAAGCATTGGATGTGACAGGACCTGTGCTTTGTGTCAGTTTCAGAATCAGTGTTGAACTAGATATGGTCCGTATGTGTAGGAAACAACGTTATTTTGTTCTGAGCACACTCATGTTTCGTGCTGTATTAGAGACTGTAGAAAGCAAGAGCGTTCTTCTTGCTCTAAAGCAGAGTGTGATGAATGGATGAGAACTATGCGGTATGTTTCCCTTCAGAAATGGAGTTAAATCCCAGGCTCTGTGTCTTCCTACAAGCGAGACTTCGTTTCAGGTTAAGTGCAGTCTCTTTTCAGCTCAAAGGCACTACATCATTCACGAAGCTCACACGATTCTCATCTTAACTGACAAGCATTGGATGTTAGAGGTCCTGTGGTTTATTGCAGTTTCAGAAGCAGTGTTGAACTAGATATGGTCCGTTGTGTAGGAAACACCGTTCTTTTGTTCTGATCACACTCAAGTTTCCTGCTGTATTAGAGACTCTAGAAAGCAAGAGCATGCTTCTTGATCTAAAGCAGAGTGTGATGAATGGATGAGAACTATGCTGTGTGTTTCCCTTCAGAAATGGAGTTAAATCCCAGGCTCTGTGTCATCCTACAAGCAAGACTTCCTTTCAGGTAAGGGTAGTCACTTTTCAGCTCAAAAGAACTACATCATTCACGAAGCTCACACGTTTCTCATCCTAACTGACAAGCATTGGGTGTTAGAGGACCTGGGATTTGTTGCAGTTTCAGAAGCAGAATTGAACTAGATATGGCCCGTATAAGTAGGAAACACTGTTCCTTTTTTCTGGGCACACTCTTGTTTCCTTCTGTATTAGAAACTCTAGAAAGGAAGAGTGTGACTCTTGCCCTAATCAGAGTGTGATCAAAGGATGAGAACTCTGCTGAGTGTTTCACTTCAGAAATGGAGTTAAATCCCAGGCTCTGTGTCTTCCTACAAGGAAGACTTCTTTGCAGGTAAGGGCAGTAACTTTTCAGCTCAAAGGAACTGCATCTGTCAAGAAGCTCAGACGATTCTGATCCTAAATGAGAAGCATTGAATGTTAGAGGACCTGTGGTTTTTATCAGCTTCAGGAGCAGAGTTGAACTAGATATGGTCCGTATGTGTAGGAAACAACATTCTTTTTTTCTGAACACACTCACTTTTTCTGCAGTGTTAGATATTCTAGAAAGCAAGGGCGTGCTTCTTTCTCTAAAGCAGAGTATGTTTCATGGATGAGAACTGTGCTGTATGTTTCCCTCCAGAACTGGAGTTAAATCTCAGGCTCTGTGTCTTCCTACAAGCAAGACTTCGTTTCAGGTAAACGCAGTCACTTTTCAGCTCAAACGAACTAAATAGTTCACGAAGCTCACACGTTTCTCATCGTAATTGACAAGCTTTGGGTGTTAGTGGACCTGTGCTTATTATCAATTTCAGAAGAAGAGTTGGACTGGATATGGTTCTTATGTGTAGGAAACACCGCTCTTTTGTTCTGAGCACACTCATGTTTCGTGCTTTATTAGAGACTGTAGAAAGCGAGAGCGTTCTTCTTGCTCTAAAGCAGAGTGTGATGAATGGATGAGAACTATGCTGTGTGTTTTCCTTCAGAAATGGAGTTAAATCCCACGCTCTGTGACTTCCTACAAGAAAGTCTTCGTTTCAGGTAAGGGCAGTCACTTTTCAGCTCAAACGAACTACATCTTTCACGAAGCTAACACGTTTCTCATCTTAACTGACAAGCATTGGGTGTTAGAGGACCTGTGCTTTGTATCAGTTTCAGATGCAGATTTGGACTAGATATGGTCGTTATGTGTAGGAAAAACCGTTCTTTTGTTCTGAGCACACTCAAGTTTCCTGTTGTATTAGAGACTCTAGAAAGCAAGAGCATGATTCTTGCTCTAAAGCAGAGTGTGCACAATGGATGAGAACTCTGCTGTGTGTTTCACTTCAGAAATGGAGTTAAATCCCAGGCTCTGAGTCATCCTACAAGCAAGACTTCCTTTCAGGTAAGGCCAGTTACTTTACAGCTCAAATGAACTACATCGTTCATGAAGCTCACACGTTTCTCATCTTAACTGACAAGCATTGGATGTTCTAGTACCCGTGCTTTGTATCAGTTTCAGAAGCAGAGTTGGACTAGATATGGTCCTTATGTGTAGGAAACACCGTTCTTTTGTTCTGAGCACACTCAGGTTTCCTGCTCTCTTAGAGACACTAGAATACAAGAGCGTGCTTCTTGCTCTAAAGCAGAGTGTGATCCATGGATGAGAACTCTGCTGTGAGCTTCCCTTCAGAAATTGAGTTAAATCCCAGGCTCCTTTTCTTCCTTCAAGCAAGACTTCGTTTCAGGAAAGGGCAGTCACTTTTCAGCTCATATGAACTACGTCGCTCATGAAGCTCACACGTTTCTTATCTTAACTGACAAGCATTGGATGTTAGAGGACCAGTGCTTTGTATCAGTTTCAGAAGCAGAGTTGGACTAGATATGGTCCGTATGTTTAGGAAACACCGTTCTTTTGTTCTCATCACACTCATGTTTCCTGCTGTCTTAGAGACACTAGAAAGCAATAGCGTGGTTCTTGCTCTAAAGCAGAGTGTGCACAATGGATGAGAACTCTGTTGTGTGTTTTCCTTCAGAAATTGAGTTAAATCCCAGGCTCTAAGACATCCTACAAGCAAGACTTCTTTTCAGGTAAGGCCAGTTACTTTACAGCTCAAACGAACTACATCGTTCAGGAAGCTCACATGTTTCTCTTCTAAACTGACAAGCATTGGATGTTAGAGAACCTCTGGTTTGTTTCAGTTTCAGAAGCAGAGTTGAACTAGATATGTCCCGAATGTGTAGGAAACACCGTTCTTTTGTTCTCAGCACACTCAAGTTTCCTGCTGTGTTACAGACTCTAGAAAGCAATAGCATTCTTCTTGCTCTAAAGCAGAGTGTGATCCATGGATGAGAACTCTGCTGTGTGCTTCCCTTCAGAAATGGAGTTAAATCCCAGGCTCCGTTTCTTCCTACAAGCAAGACTTCGTTTCAGGTAAGGGCAGTCACTTTTCAGCTCAAATGAACTACGTCGTTGATGAAGCTCACACGTTTCTCATCTTAACTGACAAGCATTGGATGTTAGAGGACCAGTGCTTTCTATCAGTTTCAGAAGCAGAGTTGGACTAGATATGGTCCTTATGTGTACGAAACAATCTTCTTTTGTTCACATCACACTCATGTTTCCTGCTGTCTTAGAGAACATAGAAAGGAAGAGCATGCTTCTAGCTCTAAAGCATAGTGTGAACAATGGATGAGAACTCTGTTTTGTGTTTCACTTCCGAAATGGGGTTAAATCCCAGGCTCTGGGTCATCCTACAAGCAAGACTTCATTTCAGGTAAGGGCAGTTAGTTTTAAGCTCAAACGAACTACATCATTCACGGAGCTAACACGTTTCTCATGTTAACTGACAAGCATTGGATGTTAGAGGACCAGTGCTTTGTATCAGTTTCAGAAGCAGAGTTGCACTAGATATGGTCCGTATGTGTAGGAAACACCATTCTTTTGCTCTCAGCTCACTCACGTTTCCTGCTGTCTTAGAGACTCTAGAAAGCAAGAGCGAGCTTCTTGCTCTAAAGCAGAGTGTGATCTATGGATGAGAACTCTGCTGTGTGCTTCCCTTCAGAAATGGAGTTAAATCCCAGTATCCGTTTCTTCCTACAAGCAAGACATCGTTTCAGGAAAGGGCAGTCACTTTTCAGCTCATATGAACTACGTCGCTCATGAAGCTCACACGTTTCTCATCTTAACGGACAAGCATTGGATGTTAGAGGACCTGTGGTTTGTATCAGTTTCAGCAGCAGAGTTGGACTAGATATGGTCTGTATGTGTAGGAAACACCGTTCTTTTGTTCTGAGCACACTCAGGTTTCCTGTGGTATTAGAGACTCTAGAAAGCAAGAGCGCGCTTCTTGCTCTAAAGCAGAGTGTGAACAATGGATGAGAACTCTGTTGTGTGTTTCACTTCAGAAATGGAGTTAAATCCCAGGCTCTGAGTCATCCTACAAACAAGACTTCATTTCAGGTAAGGGAAGTTACTTTACAGCTCAAATTGTCAACAACGTTCACGAAGCTCACAAGTTTCTCATCTTAACTGACAAGCATTGGATGTTAGAGGACCAGTGCTTTGTATCAGTTTCAGAAGCAGAGTTGGACTAGATATGGTCGGTATATGTAGGAAACACCGTTCTTTTGTTCTCACCACACTCATGTTTCCTGCTATCTTAGAGAATCTAGAAAGGAAGAGTGTGCTTCTTGCTCTAAAGCAGAGTTGAACAATGGATGAGACCTCTGTTGTGTGTATCACTTCAGATATGGATTTAAATCCCAGGCTCTGAGTCATCCTACAAGCAAGACTTCATTTCAGGTAAGGGCAGTTAGTTTTAAGCTCAAACGAACTACCTCATTCACAAAGCTAACACGTTTCTCATCTTAACTTACAAGCATTGGATGTTAGAGGACCAGTGCTTTGTATCAGTTTCAGAAGCAGAGTTGCACTAGATATGGTCCGTATGTGTAGGAAACACCGTTCTTTTGTTCTCAGCACACTCACGTTTCCTGCTGTCTTAGAGAGTCTAGAAAGCAAGAGCGAGCTTCTTGCTCTAAAGCAGAGTGTGATCTATGGATGAGAACTCTTCTGTGTGTTTCCCTTCAGAAATGGAGTTAAATCCCAGGCTCTTTGTCTTCCTACAAGCAAGACTTCTTTTCAGGTAAGGCCAGTTAATTTACAGCTCAAACGAACTACATCATTCAGGAAGTTCACACGTTTCTCATCTAAACTGACAAGCATTGGATGTTAGAGGACCACCGGTTGGTTTCAGTTTCAGAAGCAGAGTTGAACTAGATATGTCCCGAATGTGTAGGAAACACCGTTCCTTTGTTCTGAGCACACTCAAGTTTACTGCTGTGTTACAGATTCAAGAAAGCAATAGCGTTCTTCTTGCTCTAAAGCAGAGTGTGATCCATGGATGAGAACTATGCTGTGTGCTTCCCTTCAAAAATGGAGTTAAATCCCAGGATCCGTTTCTTCCTACAAGCAAGACTTCGTTTCAGGAAAGGGCAGTCACTTTTCAGTTCATATGAACTACGTCGTTCATGAAGCTCACATGTTACTCATCTTAACTGACATGCATTGGATGTTAGAGGACCAGTGCTTTGTATCAGTTTCAGAAGCAGAGTTCGACTAGATATGGTCCGTATGTGTAGGAAACACCGTTCTTTTGTTCTCATCACACTCATGTTTCCGGCTGTCGTAGAGAATCTAGAAAGGAAGAGCGTGCTTCTTGCTCTAAAGCAGATTGTAAACAATGGATGAGAACTCTGTTGTGTGTTTCACTTCAGAAATGGAGGTAAATCCCAGGATCTGAGTCATACTACAAGCAAGACTTCTTTTCAGGTAAGGCCAGTTACTTTACAGCTCAAACGAACTACATGGTTCAGGAAGCACACACGTTTCTCATCTTAACTGACAAGCATTGGATGTTAGAGGACCAGTGCTTTGTATCAGTTTCAGAAGCAGAGTTGCACTAGATATGGTCCGTATGTATAGGAAACACCGTTCTTTTGTTCTCAGCACATTCACGTTTCCTGCTGTCTTAGAGACTCTAGAAAGCAAGAGCGAGCTTCTTGCTCTAAAGCAGAGTGTGATCTATGGATGAGAACTCTTCTGTGTGTTTCCCTTCAGAAATGGAGTTAAATCCCAGGCTCTTTGTCTTCCTACAAGCAAGACTTCTTTTCAGGTAAGGCCAGTTACTTTACAGCTCAAACGAACTACATCGTTCAGGAAGCACACACGTTTCTCATCTAAACTGACAAGCATTGGATGTTAGAGGACCTCTGGTTTTTTCAGTTTCAGAAGCAGAGTTGAACTAGATTTGACCCGAATATGTAGGAAACACCGTTCTTTTGTTCTGATCACACTCAAATTTCCTGCTGTGTTACAGACTCTAGAAAGCAATAGTGTTCTTCTTGCTCTAGAGCAGAATATGATCCGTGGAGGAGAAATCAGCTGTGTGCTTCCCTTCAGAAATGGAGTTAAATCCCAGGCTCCGTTTCTTCCTACAAGCAAGACTTCATTTCAGGAAATGGCAGTCACTTTTCAGCTCATATGAACTACGTCGCTCATGAAGCTCACACGTTTCTCATCTTAACGGACAAGCATTGGATGTTAGAGGACCTGTGGTTTGTATCAGTTTCAGCAGCAGAGTTGGACTAGATATGGTCTGTATGTGTAGGAAACACCGTTCTTTTGTTCTGAGCACACTCAGGTTTCCTGCTGTATTAGAGACTCTAGAAAGCAAGAGCGCGCTTCTTGCTCTAAAGCAGAGTGTGAACAATGGATGAGAACTCTGTTGTGTGTTTCACTTCAGAAATGGAGTTAAATCCCAGGCTCTGAGTCATCCTACAAGCAAGACTTCATTTCAGGTAAGGGAAGATACTTTACAGCTCAAACTGTCAACATCGTTCACGAAGCTCACAACTTTCTCATCTTAACCGAAAAGCATTGGATGTTAGAGGACCTGTGGTTTGTTTCAGTTTCAGCAGCAGAGTTGGACTAGATATGGTCTGTATGGGTAGAAAACACCGTTCTTTTGTTCTGAGCACACTCAGGTTTCATGCTGCATTAGAGACTCTAGAAAGCAAGAGCGTGCTTCTTGCTCTAAAGCAGAGTGTGATCAATGGATGAGAACTCTGCTGTGTGTTCCACTTCAGAAATGGAGTTAAATCCCAGGCTCTGAGTCTTCCTACAAACAAGACTTCGTTTCAGGTAAGGGCAGTTACTTTACAGCTCAAACGAACTACATTATACATGTAGCTCACACGTTTCTCGGTCTTAATTGAAAAGCATTGCATGTTACAGGACCAGTGCTTTGTATCAGTTTCAATAGAAGAGTTGAACTAGATATGGTCCATAAGTGTAGGAAACACAGTTCTTTTGTTCTGAGCACAATCCCGTTTCCTGCTGTATTAGAGATTCTAGAAAGGAAGAGCGTGCTTATTACTCTAAAGCAGAGTGTGATTCATGGAAGAGAACTGTGCTGTGTGTTTCCCTTCAGAAATGGAGTTAAATCCCACGCTCTGTGTCTTCCTAAAAGAAAGTCTTCGTTTCAGGTAAGGGCAGTCACTTTTAAGCTCAAACGAACTACATCGTTCACGAAGCTAACACGTTTCTCATCATAACTGACAAGCATTGGGTGTTAGAGGACCTGTGCTTTGTATCAGTTTCAGAAGCAGAGTTGCACTAGATATGGTCCTTATGTGTAGGAAAAACCGTTCTTTTGTTCTGAGCACACTCAAGTTTCCTGCTGTATTAGAGACTCTAGAAAGCAAGAGCATGATTCTTGCTCTAAAGCAGAGTGTGCACAATGGATGAGAACTCTGCTCTGTGTTTCACTTCAGAAATGGAGTTAAATCCCAGGCTCTGAGTCATCCTACAAGCAAGACTTCATTTCAGGTAAGGGCAGTTAGTTTTAAGCTCAAACGAACTACCTCATTCACAAAGCTAACACGTTTCTCATCTTAACTGACAAGCATTGGATGTTAGAGGACCAGTGCTTTGTATCAGTTTCAGAAGCAGAGTTGCACTAGATATGGTCCGTATGTGTAGGAAACACCGTTCTTTTGTTCTCAGCACACTCACGTTTCCTGCTGTCTTAGAGAGTCTAGAAAGCAAGAGCGAGCTTCTTGCTCTAAAGCAGAGTGTGATCTATGGATGAGAACTCTTCTGTGTGTTTCCCTTCAGAAATGGAGTTAAATCCCAGGCTCTTTGTCTTCCTACAAGCAAGACTTCTTTTCAGGTAAGGCCAGTTAATTTACAGCTCAAACGAACTACATCATTCAGGAAGTTCACACGTTTCTCATCTAAACTGACAAGCATTGGATGTTAGAGGACCTCCGGTTATTTTCAGTTTCAGAAGCAGAGTTGAACTAGATATATCCCGAATGTGTAGGAAACACCGTTCCTTTGTTCTGAGCACACTCAAGTTTACTGCTGTGTTACAGATTCTAGAAAGCAATAGCGTTCTTCTTGCTCTAAAGCAGAGTGTGATCCATGGATGAGAACTATGCTGTGTGCTTCCCTTCAAAAATGGAGTTAAATCCCAGGATCCGTTTCTTCCTACAAGCAAGACTTCGTTTCAGGAAAAGGCAGTCACTTTTCAGTTCATATGAACTACGTCGTTCATGAAGCTCACATGTTTCTCATCTTAACTGACATGCATTGGATGTTAGAGGACCAGTGCTTTGTATCAGTTTCAGAAGCAGAGTTCGATTAGATATGGTCCGTATGTGTAGGAAACACCGTTCTTTTGTTCTCATCACACTCATGTTTCCGGCTGTCGTAGAGAATCTAGAAAGGAAGAGCGTGCTTCTTGCTCTAAAGCAGATTGTAAACAATGGATGAGAACTCTGTTGTGTGTTTCACTTCAGAAATGGAGGTAAATCCCAGGATCTGAGTCATCCTACAAGCAAGACTTCTTTTCAGGTAAGGCCAGTTACTTTACAGCTCAAACGAACTACATGGTTCAGGAAGCACACACGTTTCTCATCTAAACTGACAAGCATTGGATGTTAGAGGACCTCTGGTTTTTTCAGTTTCAGAAGCAGAGTTGAACTAGATTTGACCCGAATATGTAGGAAACACCGTTCTTTTGTTCTGAGCACACTCAAGTTTCCTGCTGTGTTACAGACTCTAGAAAGCAATAGTGTTCTTCTTGTTGTAAAGCAGAATGTGATCCATGGATGAGAACTCTGCTGTGTGCTTCTCTTCAGAAATGGAGTTAAATCCCAGTATCCGTTTCTTCCTACAAGCAAGACATCGTTTCAAGAAAGGGCAGTCACTTTTCAGCTCATATGAACTACGTCGCTCATGAAGCTCACACGTTTCTCATCTTAACGGACAAGCATTGGATGTTAGAGGACCTGTGGTTTGTATCAGTTTCAGCAGCAGAGTTGGACTAGATATGGTCTGTATGTGTAGGAAACACCGTTGTTTTGTTCTGAGCACACTCAGGTTTCCTGTGGTATTAGAGAATGTAGAAAGCAAGAGCGCGCTTCTTGCTCTAAAGCAGAGTGTGATCTATGGATGAGAACTCTTCTGTGTGTTTCCCTTCAGAAATGGAGTTAAATCCCAGGCTCTTTGTCTTCCTACAAGCAAGACTTCTTTTCAGGTAAGGCCAGTTACTTTACAGCTCAAATGAAGTACATCGTTCAGGAAGCACACACATTTCTCATCTAAACTGACAAGCATTGGATGTTAGAGGACCTCTGGTTTTTTCAGTTTCAGAAGCAGAGTTGAACTAGATTTGACCCTAATGTGTAGGAAACACCGTTCTTTTGTTCTGAGCACACTCAAATTTCCTGCTGTGTTACAGACTCTAGAAAGCAATAGCGTTCTTCTTGCTCTAGAGCAGAATGTGATCCGTGGATGAGAACTCAGCTGTGTGCTTCCCTTCAGAAATTGAGTTAAATCCCAGGCTCCGTTTCTTCCTACAAGCAAGTCTTCATTTCAGGAAATGGCAGTCACTTTTCAGCTCATATGAACTACGTCGCTCATGAAGCTCACACGTTTCTCATCTTAACGGACAATCATTGGATGTTAGAGGACCTGTGGTTTGTATCAGTTTCAGCAGCAGAGTTGGACTAGATATGGTCTGTATGTGTAGGAAACACCGTTCTTTTGTTCTGAGCACACTCAGGTTACCTGCTGTATTAGAGACTCTAGAAAGCAAGAGCGCGCTTCTTGCTCTAAAGCAGAGTGTGAACAATGGATGAGAACTCTGTTGTGTGTTTCACTTCAGAAATGGAGTTAAATCCCAGGCTCTGAGTCATCCTACAAGCAAGACTTCATTTCAGGTAAGGGAAGATACTTTACAGCTCAAACTGTCAACATCGTTCACGAAGCTCACAACTTTCTCATCTTAACGGACAAGCATTGGATGTTAGAGGACCTGTGGTTTGTTTCAGTTTCAGCAGCAGAGTTGGACTAGATATGGTCTGTATGGGTAGAAAACACCGTTCTTTTGTTCTGAGCACACTCAGGTTTCATGCTGTATTAGAGACTCTAGAAAGCAAGAGCGTGCTTCTTGCTCTAAAGCAGAGTGTGATCAATGGATGAGAACTCTGCTGTGTGTTCCACTTCAAAAATGGAGTTAAATCCCAGGCTGTGAGTCTTCCTACAAACAAGACTTCGTTTCAGGTAAGGGCAGTTACTTTACAGCTCAAACGAACTACATTATACATGAAGCTCACACGTTTCTCGGTCTTAATTGAAAAGCATTGCATGTTACAGGACCAGTGCTTTGTATCAGTTTCAATAGAAGAGTTGAACTAGATATGGTCCATAAGTGTAGGAAACACAGTTCTTTTGTTCTGAGCACAATCCCGTTTCCTGCTGTATTAGAGATTCTAGAAAGGAAGAGCGTGCTTATTACTCTAAAGCAGAGTGTGATTCATGGAAGAGAACTGTGCTGTGTGTTTCCCTTCAGAAATGGAGTTAAATCCCACGCTCTGTGTCTTCCTAAAAGAAAGTCTTCGTTTCAGGTAAGAGCAGTCACTTTTAAGCTCAAACGAACTACATCGTTCACGAGGCTAACACGTTTCTCATCATAACTGACAAGCATTGGGTGTTAGAGGACCTGTGCTTTGTATCAGTTTCAGAAGCAGAGTTGGACTAGATATGGTCCGTATATGTGGGAAACACCGTTCTTTTGTTCTCACCACACTCATGTTTCCTGCTATCTTAGAGAATCTAGAAAGGAAGAGTGTGCTTCTTGCTCTAAAGCAGAGTTGAACAATGGATGAGACCTCTGTTGTGTGTATCACTTCAGATATGGAGTTAAATCCCAGGCTCTGAGTCATCCTACAAGCAAGACTTCATTTCAGGTAAGGGCAGTTAGTTTTAAGCTCAAACGAACTACATCATTCACAAAGCTAACACGTTTCTCATCTTAACTGACAAGCATTGGATGTTAGAGGACCAGTGCTTTGTATCAGTTTCAGAAGCAGAGTTGCACTAGATATGGTCCGTATGTGTAGGAAACACCGTTCTTTTGTTCTCAGCACATTCACGTTTCCTGATGTCTTAGAGAGTCTAGAAAGCAAGAGCGAGCTTCTTGCTCTAAAGCAGAGTGTGATCTATGGATGAGAACTCTTCTGTGTGTTTCCCTTCAGAAATGGAGTTAAATCCCAGGCTCTGAGTCATCCTACAAGCAAGACTTCATTTCAGGTATGGGCAGTTAGTTTTAAGCTCAAACGAACTACATCATTCACAAAGCTAACACGTTTCTCATCTTAACTGACAAGCATTGGATGTTAGAGGACCAGTGCTTTGTATCAGTTTCAGAAGCAGAGTTGCACTAGATATGGTCCGTATGTGTAGGAAACACCGTTCCTTTGTTCTGAGCACACTCAAGTTTTCTGCTGTGTTACAGATTCTAGAAAGCAATAGCGTTCTTCTTGCTCTAAAGCAGAGTGTGATCCATGGATGAGAACTCTGCTGTGTGCTTCTCTTCAGAAATGGAGTTAAATCCCAGTATCCGTTTCTTCCTACAAGCAAGACATCGTTTAAGGAAAGGGCAGTCACTTTTCAGCTCATATGAACTACGTCGCTCATGAAGCTCACATGTTTCTCATCTTAACGGACAAGCATTGGATGTTAGAGGACCTGTGGTTTGTTTCAGTTTCAGAAGCAGAGTTGGACTAGATATGGTCTGTATGTGTAGGAAACACCGTTCTTTTTCTCTCAGCTCACTCACGTTTCCTGCTGTCTTAGAGACTCTAGAAAGCAAGAGTGTGCTTCTTGCTCTAAAGCAGAGTGTGATCAATGGATGAGATCTCTGCTGTGTGTTCCACTTCAGAAATGGAGTTAAATCCCAGGCTCCATTTCTTCCTACAAGCAAGACTTCGTTTCAGGTAAGGGCAGTCACTTTTCAGCTCTAATGAACTACGTCGTTGATGAGGCTCACACGTTTCTCATCTAAACTGACAAGCATTGGATGTTAGAGGACCTCTGGTTTTTTCAGTTTCAGAAGCAGAGTTGAACTATATTTGACCCGAATGTGTAGGAAACACCGTTCTTTTGTTCTGAGCACACTCAAGTTTCCTGCTGTATTACAGACTCTAGAAAGCAATAGCGTTCTTCTTGCTCTAAAGCAGAGTGTGATCCATGGATGAGAACTCTGCTGTGTGCTTCCCTTCAGAAATGCAGTTAAATCCCAGGCTCTGAGTCATCCTACAAGCAAGACTTCATTTCAGGTAAGGCCAGTTAGGTTTAAGCTCAAAGAACTACATCATTCACGAAGCTAACACGTTTCTCATCTTATCTGACAAGCATTGGATGTTAGAGGACCAGTGCTTTATATCAGTTTCAGAAGCAGAGTTGGACTAGATATGGTCCGTATGTTTAGGAAACACCGTTCTTTTGTTCTCATCACACTCATGTTTCCTGCTGTCTTAGAGACAATAGAAAGCAATAGCGTGCTTCTTCCTCTAAAGCAGAATGTGCACAATGGATGAGAACTCTGTTGTGTGTTTCCCTTCAGAAATGGAGTTAAATCCCAGGCTCTGAGTCATCCTACAAGCAAGACTTCTTTTCAGGTAAGGCCAGTTAGTTTACAGCTCAAACGAACTACATCGTTCAGGAAGCTCACACGATTCTCATCTAAACTGACAAGCATTGGGTGTTAGAGGACCTGTGCTTTGTATCAGTTTCAGAAGCAGAGTTGCACTAGATATGGTCCTTATGTGTAGGAAAAACCGTTCTTTTGTTCTCAGCACACTAACGTTTTCTGCTGTATTAGAGACTGTAGAAAGCAAGAGCGTGCTTCTTGCTCTAAAGCAGAGTGTGAACAATGGATGAGAACTCTCTTGTGTGTTTCACTTCATAAATGGAGTTAAATCCCAGTCTCTGAGTCATCCTACAAACAAGACTTCATTGCAGGTAAGGGAAGTTACTTTAAAGCTCAAACTGTCAACAACGTTCACGAAGCTCACAAGTTTCTCATCTTAACTGACAAGCATTGGATGTTAGAGGAGCAGTGCTTTGTATCAGTTTCAGAAGCAGAGTTGGACTAGATATGGTCCGTATATGTAGGAAACACCGTTCTTTTGTTCTCATCATACTCATGTTTCCTGCTGTGTTACAGACTCTAGAAAGCAATAGCGTTCTTTTGCTCTAGAGCAGAATGTGATCCGTGGATGACAACTCAGCTGTGTGCTTCCCTTCAGAAATTGAGTTAAATCCCAGGCTCCGTTTCTTCCTACAAGCAAGACTTCGTTTCAGGAAATGGCAGTCACTTTTCAGCTCATATGAACTACGTCGCTCATGAAGCTCACACGTTTCTCATCTTAACGGACAAGCATTGGATGTTAGAGGACCTGTGGTTTGTATCAGTTTCAGCAGCAGAGTTGGACTAGATATGGTCTGTATGTGTAGGAAACACCGTTCTTTTGTTCTGAGCACACTCAGGTTTCCTGCTGTATTAGAGACTCTAGAAAGCAAGAGCGCGCTTCTTGCTCTAAAGCAGAGTGTGAACAATGGATGAGAACTCTGTTGTGTGTTTCACTTCAGAAATGGAGTTAAATCCCAGGCTCTGAGTCATCCTACAAGCAAGACTTCATTTCAGGTAAGGGAAGTTACTTTACAGCTCAAACTGTCAACATCGTTCACGAAGCTCACAACATTCTCATCTTAATGGACAAGCATTGGATGTTAGAGGACCTGTGGTTTGTTTCAGTTTCAGCAGCAGAGTTGGACTAGATATGGTCTGTATGGGTAGAAAACACCGTTATTTTGTTCTGAGCACACTCAGGATTCATGCTGTATTAGAGACTCTAGAAAGCAAGAGCATGCTTCTTGCTCTAAAGCAGAGTGTGATCAATGGATGAGAACTCTGCTGTGTGTTCCACTTCAGAAATGGAGTTAAATCCCAGGCTCTGAGTCTTCCTACAAACAAGACTTCGTTTCAGGTAAGGGCAGTTACTTTACAGCTCAAACGAACTACATTATACATGAAGCTCACACGTTTCTCGGTCTTAATTGAAAAGCATTGCATGTTACAGGACCAGTGCTTTGTATCAGTTTCAATAGAAGGGTTGAACTAGATATGGTCCATAAGTGTAGGAAACACAGTTCTTTTGTTCTGAGCACAATCCCGTTGCCTGCTGTATTAGAGATTCTAGAAAGGAAGAGCGTGCTTATTACTCTAAAGCAGAGTGTGATTCATGGAAGAGAACTGTGCTGTGTGTTTCCCTTCAGAAATGGAGTTAAATCCCACGCTCTGTGTCTTCTTAAAAGAAAGTCTTCGTTTCAGGTAAGGGCAGTCACTTTTAAGCTCAAACAAACTACATCGTTCACGAAGCTAACACGTTTCTCATCATAACTGACAAGCATTGGGTGTTAGAGGACCTGTGCTTTGTATCAGTTTCAGAAGCAGAGTTGCACTAGATATGGTCCTTATGTGTAGGAAAAACCGTTCTTTTGTTCTCAGCACACTAACGTTTCCTGCTGTATTAGAGACTGTAGAAAGCAAGAGCATGATTCTTGCTCTAAAGCAGAGTGTGCACAATGGATGAGAACTCTGCTCTGTGTTTCACTTCAGAAATGGAGTTAAATCCCAGGCTCTGAGTCATCCTACAAGCAAGACTTCTTTTCAGGTAAGGCCAGTTACTTTACAGCTCAAAGGAACTACATCGTTCAGAAAGCTCACATGTTTCTCTTCTAAACTGACAAGCATTGGATGTTAGAGGACCTCTGGTTTGTTTCAGTTTCAGAAGCAGAGTTGAAGTAGATATGTCCCGAATGTGTAGGAAACACCGTTCTTTTGTTCTCAGCACACTCAAGTTTCCTGCTGTGTTACAGACTCTAGAAAGCAATAGCGTTCTTCTTGCTCTAAAGCAGAGTGTGATCCATGGATGAGAACTCTGCTGTGTGCTTCCCTTCAGAAATTGAGTTAAATCCCAGGCTCCGTTTCTTCCTACAAGCAAGACTTCGTTTCAGGTAAGGGCATTCACTTTTCAGCTCAAATGAACTACGTCGTTGATGAAGCTCACACGTTTCTCATCTTAACTGACAAGCATTGGATGTTAGAGGACCAGTGCTTTGTATCAGTTTCAGAAGCAGAGTTGGACTAGATATGGTACTTATGTGTACGAAACACTCTTCTTTTGTTCACATCACACTCATGTTTCCTGCTTTCTTAGAGAACCTAGAAAGGAAGAGCATGCTTCTAGTTCTAAAGCATAGTGTGAACAATGGATGAGAACTCTGTTTTGTGTTTCACTTCAGAAATGGAGTTAAATCCCAGGCTCTGAGTCATCCTACAAGCAAGACTTCATTTCAGGTAAGGGCAGTTAGTTTTAAGCTCAAACGAACTACATCATTCACGGAGCTAACACGTTTCTCATGTTAACTGACAAGCATTGGATGTTAGAGGACCAGTGCTTTGTATCAGTTTCAGAAGCAGAGTTGCACTAGATATGGTCCGTATGTGTAGGAAACACCGTTCTTTTTCTCTCAGCTCACTCACGTTTCCTGCTGTCTTAGAGACTCTAGAAAGCAAGAGCGAGCTTCTTGCTCTAAAGCAGAGTGTGATCTATGGATGAGAACTCTTCTGTGTGTTTCAATTCAGAAATGGATTTAAATCCCAGGCTCTGTGTCTTCCTACAAGCAAGACTTCGTTTCAGGTAAGGGCAGTCACTTTTCAGCTCTAATGAACTACGTCGTTGATGAGGCTCACACGTTTCTCATCTAAACTGACAAGCATTGGATGTTAGAGGACCTCTGGTTTTTTCAGTTTCAGAAGCAGAGTTGAACTATATTTGACCCGAATGTGTAGGAAACACCGTTCTTTTGTTCTGAGCACACTCAAGTTTCCTGCTGTATTACAGACTCTAGAAAGCAATAGCGTTCTTCTTGCTCTAAAGCAGAGTGTGATCCATGGATGAGAACTCTGCTGTGTGCTTCCCTTCAGAAATGCAGTTAAATCCCAGGCTCCATTTCTTCCTACAAGCAAGACTTCATTTCAGGTAAGGCCAGTTAGGTTTAAGCTCAAAGAACTACATCATTCACGAAGCTAACACGTTTCTCATCTTATCTGACAAGCATTGGATGTTAGAGGACCAGTGCTTTATATCAGTTTCAGAAGCAGAGTTGGACTAGATATGGTCCGTATGTTTAGGAAACACCGTTCTTTTGTTCTCATCACACTCATGTTTCCTGCTGTCTTAGAGACAATAGAAAGCAATAGCGTGCTTCTTCCTCTAAAGCAGAATGTGCACAATGGATGAGAACTCTGTTGTGTGTTTCCCTTCAGAAATGGAGTTAAATCCCAGGCTCTGAGTCATCCTACAAGCAAGACTTCTTTTCAGGTATGGCCAGTTAGTTTACAGCTCAAACGAACTACATCGTTCAGGAAGCTCACACGATTCTCATCTAAACTGACAAGCATTGGGTGTTAGAGGACCTGTGCTTTGTATCAGTTTCAGAAGCAGAGTTGCACTAGATATGGTCCTTATGTGTAGGAAAAACCGTTCTTTTGTTCTCAGCACACTAACGTTTTCTGCTGTATTAGAGACTGTAGAAAGCAAGAGCGTGCTTCTTGCTCTAAAGCAGAGTGTGAACAATGGATGAGAACTCTGTTGTGTGTTTCACTTCATAAATGGAGTTAAATCCCAGACTCTGAGTCATCCTACAAACAAGACTTCATTGCAGGTAAGGGAAGTTACTTTAAAGCTCAAACTGTCAACAACGTTCACGAAGCTCACAAGTTTCTCATCTTAACTGACAAGCATTGGATGTTAGAGGAGCAGTGCTTTGTATCAGTTTCAGAAGCAGAGTTGGACTAGATATGGTCCGTATATGTAGGAAACACCGTTCTTTTGTTCTCATCACACTCATGTTTCCTGCTGTGTTACAGACTCTAGAAAGCAATAGCGTTCTTTTGCTCTAGAGCAGAATGTGATCCGTGGATGAGAACTCAGCTGTGTGCTTCCCTTCAGAAATGGAGTTAAATCCCAGGCTCCGTTTCTTCCTACAAGCAAGACTTCGTTTCAGGAAATGGCAGTCACTTTTCAGCTCATATGAACTACGTCGCTCATGAAGCTCACTCGTTTCTCATCTTAACGGACAAGCATTGGATGTTAGAGGACCTGTGGTTTGTATCAGTTTCAGCAGCAGAGTTGGACTAGATATGGTCTGTATGTGTAGGAAACACCGTTCTTTTGTTCTGAGCACACTCAGGTTTCCTGCTGTATTAGAGACTCTAGAAAGCAAGAGCGCGCTTCTTGCTCTAAAGCAGAGTGTGAACAATGGATGAGAACTCTGTTGTGTGTTTCACTTCAGAAATGGAGTTAAATCCCAGGCTCTGAGTCATCCTACAAGCAAGACTTCATTTCAGGTAAGGGAAGTTACTTTACAGCTCAAACTGTCAACATCGTTCACGAAGCTCACAACATTCTCATCTTAATGGACAAGCATTGGATGTTAGAGGACCTGTGGTTTGTTTCAGTTTCAGCAGCAGAGTTGGACTAGATATGGTCTGTATGGGTAGAAAACACCGTTATTTTGTTCTGAGCACACTCAGGATTCATGCTGTATTAGAGACTCTAGAAAGCAAGAGCATGCTTCTTGCTCTAAAGCAGAGTGTGATCAATGGATGAGAACTCTGCTGTGTGTTCCACTTCAGAAATGGAGTTAAATCCCAGGCTCTGAGTCTTCCTACAAACAAGACTTCGTTTCAGGTAAGGGCAGTTACTTTACAGCTCAAACGAACTACATTATACATGAAGCTCACACGTTTCTCGGTCTTAATTGAAAAGCATTGCATGTTACAGGACCAGTGCTTTGTATCAGTTTCAATAGAAGGGTTGAACTAGATATGGTCCATAAGTGTAGGAAACACAGTTCTTTTGTTCTGAGCACAATCCCGTTGCCTGCTGTATTAGAGATTCTAGAAAGGAAGAGCGTGCTTATTACTCTAAAGCAGAGTGTGATTCATGGAAGAGAACTGTGCTGTGTGTTTCCCTTCAGAAATGGAGTTAAATCCCACGCTCTGTGTCTTCTTAAAAGAAAGTCTTCGTTTCAGGTAAGGGCAGTCACTTTTAAGCTCAAACAAACTACATCGTTCACGAAGCTAACACGTTTCTCATCATAACTGACAAGCATTGGGTGTTAGAGGACCTGTGCTTTGTATCAGTTTCAGAAGCAGAGTTGCACTAGATATGGTCCTTATGTGTAGGAAAAACCGTTCTTTTGTTCTCAGCACACTAACGTTTCCTGCTGTATTAGAGACTGTAGAAAGCAAGAGCATGATTCTTGCTCTAAAGCAGAGTGTGCACAATGGATGAGAACTCTGCTCTGTGTTTCACTTCAGAAATGGAGTTAAATCCCAGGCTCTGAGTCATCCTACAAGCAAGACTTCTTTTCAGGTAAGGCCAGTTACTTTACAGCTCAAAGGAACTACATCGTTCAGAAAGCTCACATGTTTCTCTTCTAAACTGACAAGCATTGGATGTTAGAGGACCTCTGGTTTGTTTCAGTTTCAGAAGCAGAGTTGAAGTAGATATGTCCCGAATGTGTAGGAAACACCGTTCTTTTGTTCTCAGCACACTCAAGTTTCCTGCTGTGTTACAGACTCTAGAAAGCAATAGCGTTCTTCTTGCTCTAAAGCAGAGTGTGATCCATGGATGAGAACTCTGCTGTGTGCTTCCCTTCAGAAATTGAGTTAAATCCCAGGCTCCGTTTCTTCCTACAAGCAAGACTTCGTTTCAGGTAAGGGCATTCACTTTTCAGCTCAAATGAACTACGTCGTTGATGAAGCTCACACGTTTCTCATCTTAACTGACAAGCATTGGATGTTAGAGGACCAGTGCTTTGTATCAGTTTCAGAAGCAGAGTTGGACTAGATATGGTACTTATGTGTACGAAACACTCTTCTTTTGTTCACATCACACTCATGTTTCCTGCTTTCTTAGAGAACCTAGAAAGGAAGAGCATGCTTCTAGCTCTAAAGCATAGTGTGAACAATGGATGAGAACTCTGTTTTGTGTTTCACTTCAGAAATGGAGTTAAATCCCAGGCTCTGAGTCATCCTACAAGCAAGACTTCATTTCAGGTAAGGGCAGTTAGTTTTAAGCTCAAACGAACTACATCATTCACGGAGCTAACACGTTTCTCATGTTAACTGACAAGCATTGGATGTTAGAGGACCAGTGCTTTGTATCAGTTTCAGAAGCAGAGTTGCACTAGATATGGTCCGTATGTGTAGGAAACACCGTTCTTTTTCTCTCAGCTCACTCACGTTTCCTGCTGTCTTAGAGACTCTAGAAAGCAAGAGCGAGCTTCTTGCTCTAAAGCAGAGTGTGATCTATGGATGAGAACTCTTCTGTGTGTTTCAATTCAGAAATGGATTTAAATCCCAGGCTCTTTGTCTTCCTACAAGCAAGACTTCTTTTCAGTAAGGCCAGTTACTTTACAGCTCAAACGAACTACATCGTTCAGGAAGCACACACGTTTCTCATCTAAACTGACAAGCATTGGATGTTAGAGTACCTCTGGTTTTTTCAGTTTCAGAAGCAGAGTTGAACTAGATTTGACCGGAATATGTAGGAAACACCGTTCTTTTGTTCTCAGCACACTCAAGTTTCCTGCTGTGTTACAGACTCTAGAAAGCGATAGTGTTCTTGTTCTAAAGCAGAATGTGATCCATGGATGAGAACTCTGCTGTGTGCTTCCCTTCAGAAATGGAGTTAAATCCCAGTATCCGTTTCTTCCTACAAGCAAGACATCGTTTCAGGAAAGGGCAGTCACTTTTCAGGTCATATGAACTACGTCGCTCATGAAGCTCACACGTTTCTCATCTTAACGGACAAGCATTGGATGTTAGAGGACCTGTGGTTTGTATCAGTTTCAGCAGCAGAGTTGGACTAGATATGGTCTGTATGTGTAGGAAACACCGTTCTTTTGTTCTGAGCACACTCAGGTTTCCTGTGGTATTAGAGAATGTAGAAAGCAAGAGCGCGCTTCTTGCTCTAAAGCAGAGTGTGAACAATGGATGAGAACTCTGTTGTGTGTTTCACTTCAGAAATGGAGTTAAATCCCAGGCTCTGCTTCATCCTACAAGCAAGACTTCATTTCAGGTAATGGAAGTTACTTTACAGCTCAAACTGTCAACTTCGTTCACGAAGCTCACAAGTTTCTCATCTTAATGGACAAGCATTGGATGTTAGAGGACCTGTGGTTTGTTTCAGTTTCAGAAGCAGAGTTGGACTAGATATGGTCCGTATATGTAGGAAACACCGTTCTTTTGTTCTCACCACACTCATGTTTCCTGCTATCTTAGAGAATCTAGAAAGGAAGAGTGTGCTTCTTGCTCTAAAGCAGAGTTGAACAATGGATGAGACCTCTGTTGTGTGTATCACTTCAGATATGGAGTTAAATCCCAGGCTCTGAGTCATCCTACAAGCAAGACTTCATTTCAGGTAAGGGCAGTTAGTTTTAAGCTCAAACGATCTACATTATTCACAAAGCTAACACGTTTCTCATCTTAACTGACAAGCATTGGATGTTAGAGGACCAGTGCTTTGTATCAGTTTCAGAAGCAGAGTTGCACTAGATATGGTCCGTATGTGTAGGAAACACCGTTCTTTTGTTCTCAGCACATTCACGTTTCCTGCTGTCTTAGAGAGTCTAGAAAGCAAGAGCGAGCTTCTTGCTCTAAAGCAGAGTGTGATCTATGGATGAGAACTCTTCTGTGTGTTTCCCTTCAGAAATGGAGTTAAATCCCAGGCTCTGAGTCATCCTACAAGCAAGACTTCATTTCAGGTAAGGGCAGTTAGTTTTAAGCTCAAACGAACTACATCATTCACAAAGCTAACACGTTTCTCATCTTAACTGAGAAGCATTGGATGTTAGAGGACCAGTGCTTTGTATCAGTTTCAGAAGCAGAGTTGCACTAGATATGGTCCGTATGTGTAGGAAACACCGTTCCTTTGTTCTGAGCACACTCAAGTTTACTGCTGTGTTACAGATTCTAGAAAGCAATAGCGTTCTTCTTGCTCTAAAGCAGAGTGTGATCCATGGATGAGAACTATGCTGTGTGCTTCCCTTCAAAAATGGAGTTAAATCCCAGGATCCGTTTCTTCCTACAAGCAAGACTTCGTTTCAGGAAAAGGCAGTCACTTTTCAGTTCATATGAACTACGTCGTTCATGAAGCTCACATGTTTCTCATCTTAACTGACATGCATTGGATGTTAGAGGACCAGTGCTTTGTATCAGTTTCAGAAGCAGAGTTCGACTAGATATGGTCCGTATGTGTAGGAAACACCGTTCTTTTGTTCTCATCACACTCATGTTTCCGGCTGTCGTAGAGAATCTAGAAAGGAAGAGCGTGCTTATTGCTCTAAAGCAGATTGTAAACAATGGATGAGAACTCTGTTGTGTGTTTCACTTCAGAAATGGAGGTAAATCCCAGGATCTGAGTCATCCTACAAGCAAGACTTCTTTTCAGGTAAGGCCAGTTACTTTACAGCTCAAACGAACTACATGGTTCAGGAAGCACACACGTTTCTCATCTAAACTGACAAGCATTGGATGTTAGAGGACCTCTGGTTTTTTCAGTTTCAGAAGCAGAGTTGAACTAGATTTGACCCGAATATGTAGGAAACACCGTTCTTTTGTTCTGAGCACACTCAAGTTTCCTGCTGTGTTACAGACTCTAGAAAGCAATAGTGTTCTTCTTGTTCTAAAGCAGAATGTGATCCATGGATGAGAACTCTGCTGTGTGCTTCTCTTCAGAAATGGAGTTAAATCCCAGTATCCGTTTCTTCCTACAAGCAAGACATCGTTTCAGGAAAGGGCAGTCACTTTTCAGCTCATATGAACTACGTCGCTCATGAAGCTCACACGTTTCTCATCTTAACGGACAAGCATTGGATGTTAGAGGACCTGTGGTTTGTATCAGTTTCAGCAGCAGAGTTGGACTAGATATGGTCTGTATGTGTAGGAAACACCGTTCTTTTGTTCTGAGCACACTCAGGTTTCCTGTGGTATTAGAGACTCTAGAAAGCAAGAGCGCGCTTCTTGCTCTAAAGCAGAGTGTGAACAATGGATGAGAACTCTGTTGTGTGTTTCACTTCAGAAATGGAGTTAAATCCCAGGCTCTGATTCATCCTACAAGCAAGACTTCATTTCAGGTAAGGGAAGTTACTTTACAGCTCAAACTGTCAACATCGTTCACGAAGCTCACAAGTTTCTCATCTTAACGGACAAGCATTGGATGTTAGAGGACCTGTGGTTTGTTTCAGTTTCAGAAGCAGAGTTGGACTAGATATGGTCTGTATGTGTAGGAAACACCGTTCTTTTGTTCTGAGCACACTCAGGTTTCCTGCTGTCTTAGAGAATCTAGAAAGCAAGAGTGTGCTTCTTGCTCTAAAGCAGAGTGTGATCAATGGATGAGATCTCTGCTGTGTGTTCCACTTCAGAAATGGAGTTAAATCCCAGGCTCCATTTCTTCCTACAAGCAAGACTTCATTTCAGGTAAGGGCAGTCACTTTTCAGCTCTAATGAACTACGTCGTTGATGAGGCTCACACGTTTCTCATCTAAACTGACAAGCATTGAATGTTAGAGGACCTCTGGTTTTTTCAGTTTCAGAAGCAGAGTTGAACTATATTTGACCCGAATGTGTAGGAAACACCGTTCTTTTGTTCTGAGCACACTCAAGTTTCCTGCTGTATTACAGACTCTAGAAAGCAATAGCGTTCTTCTTGCTCTAAAGCAGAGTGTGATCCATGGATGAGAACTCTGCTGTGTGCTTCCCTTCAGAAATGCAGTTAAATCCCAGGCTCTGAGTCATCCTACAAGCAAGACTTCATTTCAGGTAAGGCCAGTTAGGTTTAAGCTCAAAGAACTACATCATTCACGAAGCTAACACGTTTCTCATCTTATCTGACAAGCATTGGATGTTAGAGGACCAGTGCTTTGTATCAGTTTCAGAAGCAGAGTTGGACTAGATATGGTCCGTATGTTTAGGAAACACCGTTCTTTTGTTCTCATCACACTCATGTTTCCTGCTGTCTTAGAGACAATAGAAAGCAATAGCGTGCTTCTTCCTCTAAAGCAGAGTGTGCACAATGGATGAGAACTCTGTTGTGTGTTTCCCTTCAGAAATGGAGTTAAATCCCAGGCTCTGAGTCATCCTACAAGCAAGACTTCTTTTCAGGTAAGCCAGTTAGTTTACAGCTCAAACGAACTACATCGTTCAGGAAGCTCACACGATTCTCATCTAAACTGACAAGCATTGGATGTTAGAGGACCTCTGGTTTGTTTCAGGTTCAGAAGCAGAGTTGAACTAGATATGGTCCGTATGTTTAGGAAACACCGTTCTTTTTTTCTGAGCACTCTCAGGATTCCTGCTGTATTAGAGATTCTAGAAAGCAAGAGCGTGCTTCTTGCTCTAAAGCAGAGTGTGAACAATGGATGAGAACTCTGTTGTGTGTTTCACTTCATAAATGGAGTTAAATCCCAGTCTCTGAGTCATCCTACAAACAAGACTTCATTTCAGGTAAGGGAAGTTACTTTACAGCTCAAACTGTCAACAACGTTCACGAAGCTCACAAGTTTCTCATCTTAACTGACAAGGATTGGATGTTAGAGGACCAGTGCTTTGTATCAGTTTCAGAAGCAGAGTTGGACTAGATATGGTCCGTATATGTAGGAAACACCGTTCTTTTGTTCTCACCACACTCATGTTTCCTGCTATCTTAGAGAATCTAGAAAGGAAGAGTGTGCTTCTTGCTCTAAAGCAGAGTTGAACAATGGATGAGACCTCTGTTGTGTGTATCACTTCAGATATGGAGTTAAATCCCAGGCTCTGAGTCATCCTACAAGCAAGACTTCTTTTCAGGTAAGGCCAGTTACTTATAGCTCAAACGAACTACATCGTTCAGGAAGCACACACGTTTCTCATCTAAACTGACAAGCATTGGATGTTAGAGGATCTCTGGTTTTTTCAGTTTTGGAAGCAGAGTTGAACTATATTTGACCCGAATGTGTAGGAAACACCGTTCTTTTGTTCTGAGCACACTCAAGTTTCCTGCTGTATCACAGACTCTAGAAAGCAATAGCGTTCTTCTTGCTCTAAAGCAGAGTGTGATCCATGGATGAGAACTCTGCTGTGTGCTTCCCTTCAGAAATGGAGTTAAATCCCAGGCTCCATTTCTTCCGAGAAGCAAGACTTCTTTTCAGGTAATTGTAGTCACTTTTCAGCTCAAATGAACTATGTCATTGATGAGGCTCACACGTTTCTCATCTTAACTGTAGATGTATCCGGCTTGTTAAATAAGAAACACAGAACCGATTGCAGAGTTAAAAACCAAGAGGTCAGAGCAAAAGCGGAAAACCTTACCCTTCACTGCTTCTGCCGTTCTTCCTCTCCGCAAGAGACCTACTTCTGTGCGTCCTGTCTATTTAAAGACTTTCTGTTCTCCTCCCTCATTGGTTGTAACCCAGCCACATGACCTCCTCGTCACTGCCTGTTTGTACAGACCTCCAGGTCTTCTATGGTTGGTATTGAAATTAAAGGCGTGTGTCTGCTATGCTGGCTATGTCCTTGAACACACAGAGATCCGCCTAGCTCTGCCTCCCAAGTGCTGGGATTAAGGGCGTGCCCCACTACTGCTCGGCTTCTGCTCTGGCTTGCTCTGACCTCAAGGCAACTTTATTGACATACAAGTAAAATCACATTTCAATACAAATAAAATATCACTATATTTCCCCTTTTCTATTTTAATAAAAAGAAAAAAAGGAAAAAGTTATAACTAATATAAGAAAAACTATATACAAAAGTACAATAACTATATATACCATATATACAAACAATAAATACCTAAACAATGTCTAGTCCATTTGTAATTGACAAATTCAGAGAAAATAATTCCATTATCTATCCTATTTTGGTAAGTCCAGAATGTACCTGATTCACTTTTTATCCTAACTTATATAGCTAACGGAACTGTCTTATAACGTCTTTCAAATTTATACACTTACAGCTCTTAGTGAGTTTTTCTGAAATCCTTAACAAAGATAATTATAACTATAACTAACTGATCTTCAACTCCCTCAGAGACCCAAGAAGGAAATAATACTACCTAATAAAAAATAAAAACAAGAAGTGCATGCAAGCAGCTTCAAAAAAAAAATGTGAGTTGACAGAAACAGCCAGCTGCCTGGACAGTCACCTGAGGTTTCTCCACAGTGTTGGGGCATCATCTTCAGCCTACAGGCTTAGCGTATCTGACAGACTCTTTTGTGAACTAAGATGTATACAAGGTCAACAGTTTGACCTCACATTTGGTGAGAGCAGTCCATGTACCAGAAACACCTGAATTCCATTAGTGTCATGTCATGATTCAGGATTTTAAATTCTGGAAATTATTGATGTCTTTTCAATTCAGCTGTCCATTTTTCTTGGCTGTGTATATGTGGCTTCATCTTGGCATCCTGTTCTTCACCACATCTCTCTATTAAACGCCAGTCTACTATTGAGAGAGGTGAGCTTAGTTATTCCTCAAGAATAACTGTTTCATCTGCTGTTCCATTGCACATCAGAAGCCATTGGCCCACTCCCTGTTCAGCTGCCTTCAAAGAAAAGGACATGGTACCTTTTACAGATTGCAAAGGTCACTCACTTCAGGGATGGTGCCATATTGTCCTGGCTTCAGAAGATGCCTTTTGTTAAAGCCACAACCACACTTGTTTTGGCAAGAATTGGTAGTCCTTGGTTTCATGTCCTGTCTGTTCTGTTTGTCAGCAGTTGATTCAAGGATACTTTGTTGTCCAGTGGCTGACTTTTGCAACAATGAAAGTTAGTTCCATATGCAGTTTCTTCAATGCCCATATTTTCTCTGAAGTAGATTGGTACTGCCAGAAGCCGACATGTCTCATAATCATAGCAAAAAAGAAAAATTCTTAAGTTATTAAAAACATTTTAAATGCCATATTCTGTAGATCTCTGAAGGGTTTGAAGATGACCTGTCTATCTAAAATATATCTGTTTGATCTTGACAACACACCTAATATGACTACAAGTTCAATTGTAATGTCTAACCACTAATTTTCATTTCTATATATCCTAATAGTTGGTAATACTAACATTCAAGGATTAGCAAATTGCAATTACATTGTTAAATGAATGGTATAAATACAATATCTCGAACAAGATTTGAAATACGTATATGGTATATTCTAACAATCTCAATCTCAATAATAATAATTTGTATACAATATAAAACAATCCAATTGAATGTAAAGTATTTAAAACTAGTAATTGTCTTTTTTTTTTTTTTTTTTATAACAAGCACCTTTTGCCTAGCCCTTTTCCTAACCCTTAACAACAACTTGTAACCAACCCTCCTAAACAATGAAAACTATCCCAGACCCAATACCCATAAAAAGACCAAAATACCACCCACCCCACTGCACCCCTTTGGGAATGTGGGCGTCGAATTCTTAAAATTGCTTCCTGCTGGGTATGGGCGAAGTTATCTTTATTCTGAAAAGAAAAATTTTGGGTTAATTGACAAATTCTAGGAAGGATAACTATATTCTTTGTTATCCATAATGCCAAAGTTCAGGGTTTATCTCAAGTCCTTATTCAAGCAGTCTTTGAAACTGGATCATCTCAGCTAGCCATCTCAGAATTGCTCTAAGCACTTTGTAGTCCAAAGCTGATCTGTAGATGATGTTTGTCAGCTTAGTGATATTATTTTCCACGTGGAATTGTCGTTGTGGGGCCCCATCTTCTTCCTGGAGATTTCATTTGATGTTAGGCCTGGCTGTGATTTCCTGCAGAAAACTGAAAAGAGACTCGAACACAAAGACATGTATAGGCAGCTAATCGAAGCCTTTTCTCTAAATTAATTAGTACTCATATGACCATTATTATCTCAACAAAGTTTAAAATATATATATATATATATATCTTGTGAATTCTGATATAAAATTCATACTTTAAGAAAAGTTTAAAGAATCAGAATAGAGTCAAAGAATTGAGATTAGTAATAGAATAGTCCCTTAATTAATTTGGTTTTTCTCCTGTCCCATGTCAGAAGATGGCTCTTTCTTCTGGTATGATACAGGGAGTTTTCATTTTCTTTTTAACAACATGCTTGAGTTTAAAGGAGGAGAGAGCCATTCTCCAACTCCAAAATCAGCTTGAAGCTTTAATTGAACTGGGACTACAAGAAGACTAAGAGTATTAATTTTTTAGAGAAGAGCAGAAACAAACATTTAGAAATATTTATGAAATTTTGTAGATGATATACCAATAGGCCATTTTACTCTTTTTCCTGGGACAGATGATTTGTCCTTTTTCTTCAGTTGTCTCATTTGTCCAGTGTTCTTCAGATTCCTTAGCCTTCATTCTCCTAAAAGACAAAAACAAAAACCCTTCCCCAAGACTAATTTTGGGGAGGTCCCCTTTTGGCAAGTTACATCTGATTAAATGAAAAGGCATGTATTAATGGTATAAGTGAGTTTAAACTGGATGGTCATGTTGGTTGATGAACTATCACCTCTCCTAATTAAGAGGTCTCTCTTGTTCAAATCGAACCTTTATCAGTTTTGATGGTACCCACAGCTTATCTTCTCCTGTAGAAACAAAAGCAAAACCTCGTCCCCAACGTAACACATGCCCTGGTTTCCATTCTGAGGTCAGCACATCCTTGAAGTATATAGGCTGATTTAATTCTGTTGTTTTTTCTATTAACCAATGTCTCTCTGCAGCTGTTGTTCCTTTCTCATTAGCATTGAGAAAATTCAAAGTTAATAGAGCATTGTGCAGTCTATTTCTGGGGGTTTTTGTTACCCCTTTTTGTTTATTTATCATGTCCTTTAGAGTTCTGTTGGATCTTTCTATAACTGCTTGGCCTGTAGGATTATGTGGTATACCTGTGATATGCTTTATATTATAATAAGCAAAAAACTGTTTCATTTTAATAGAGACATATGCTGGAGCATTGTCAGTTTTAATTTGTGCAGGTATACCCATGATGGCCATAACTTCTAGCAAATGAGTGATTACAGAATCAGCTTTTTCAGAACTCAAAGCAGTTGCCCATTGAAATCCTGAATAAGTATCGATAGTATGGTGTACATATTTCAATTTTCCAAATTCTGCAAAGTGAAACACATCCATCTGCCAGATTTCATTCCTCTGAGTACCCTTTGGGTTACATCCTGCTGGTAATGGTGTCTGATTGTAGAAGGAACAAGTAGGACATTTCTTTACAATTTCCTTGGCTTGTTGCCAAGTTATGGAAAAATCCTTTTTTAAACCTTTACTATTGACATGATGTTTCTTATGAAATTCTGAGGCCTCCAGCACATTTCCTATCAATAATTTATCAATCTCATCATTACCTTGTGCTAGAGGGCCTGGCAGACCAGTATGGGATCGGATGTGAGTTATATATAAAGGATGACTCCTTTCCCTGATTGTATCTTGTAATTGAATAAATAGTGAAGTTAATTCTGAAGCATCAGGGATAAATTCTGCAGTCTCAATATGTAATACCACTCTTTCAGCATACTGAGAGTCAGTAACTATATTGAGAGGTTCTGAAAAATCCATTAATACCAACAGAATAGCATACAATTCTGATTTTTGAACTGAATTATAAGGACTTTGAACCACTTTACTTAAATTTTCTGATTTGTAACCTGCCTTTCCCTGCTTGTTGGCATCTGTATAAAATGTCCGAACTCCAGATATGGGTTTTTCACGTACAATTCGAGGCAAGATCCAATCAGCTCTCTTTATAAGATCAATTCTATTGCTTTTAGGATATTTGCTATTAATTTCTCCCAAAAAATTACTGCAAGCTCTTTGCCAAGGTTCACTTTCTGCCCATAATTTTTCAATGTCCTCTTTAGTTAAAGGTACAACAATTTCTGCTGGGTCTATTCCTGCTAATTGACGAAGTCTCAATTTTCCTTTCAAAATTAAGTCAGAGATTTTTTCCACATAAGTTTTTAATTTTTTATTTGGTTTATTTGGTAAAAATATCCATTCTAATATAATATCTTCTCTCTGCATTAATATTCCTGTAGGAGAATGCCTAGAAGGTAAAATAACCAAAATGCAATCCAGCTTTGGATCAATACGATCTACATGTCCTTCATGTACTTTTTTTTCTACCAAGGCCAATTCTTTCTCAGCTTCAGGTGATAATTCTCTTGGACTATTTAAGTCCTTGTCACCTTCTAAGGTTTTGAACAAATTATTCAGTTCATCATTTTTTACCCCAACAATAGTTCGTAGATGAGAAATGTCCCCAAATAATCTTTGAAAGTCATTAAGAGTCTGTAAGCGATCTCTCCTAATTTGTACCTTTTGAGGTCTAATTTTTTGTAGCTCTATTTTATATCCTAAATAATTAATAGAATCTCCTCTTTGTATCTTTTCAGGAGCAATTTGTAATCCCCAGCCAGGCAATATTTTCTTTACTTCTTCAAACATTCTTTCTAAAGTATCTGCACTTGAGTCAGCTAGTAAAATATCATCCATATAATGATAAATTATAGATTTAGGAAATTTTTTACGTATCACTTCCAAGGGCTGTTGTACAAAATATTGGCACAGGGTTGGACTATTCAACATTCCCTGTGGGAGGACTCTCCATTGAAATCTTCTAACCGGTTGAGAATTATTGTAAGTGGGCACCGTGAAAGCAAATCTTTCTCTGTCTTTTTCTTGTAGGGGTATTGAAAAGAAACAGTCTTTTAAATCAATAACTATGAGAGGCCATCCTTTAGGTAACAGAGTAGGCAAAGGAATTCCAGATTGTAGAGAGCCCATTGGCTGAATTACTTTGTTAATTGCTCTAAGGTCTGTTACCATTCTCCATTTACCAGATTTCTTTTTAATAACAAATACAGGAGAATTCCATGGGCTAGTAGATTCTTCAATATGCTGAGCATTTAACTGCTCTTCTACCAGCTCTTCTAAAGCCTGGAGTTTCTCTGTTGTTAAAGGCCATTGATGAACCCACACAGGCTTGTCAGTTAACCATTTTAAAGGTAGAGCTGTTGGTGCCTTTGGGAGATCATCAGTTTTTCTGCCCTGTTCTTGTATAATATGGATGGCTGGTGACCACTCATTAGAATAATACCTTCTAATATTTCTCTCAGAAACATGTGCTAGTTTATTATTTATTTCTGAGGTTGGAGGGATGTTAATCTGAGTATTCCATTGTTGTAACAGGTCTCGACCCCACAGGTTCATGGCTATGTTAGCCACATATGGTTTTAATCTGCCTCTCTGTCCTTCTGGGCCTATACATTCGAGCCATCTTGCACTCTGTTTAACTTGAGATAATGTTCCAATTCCTAACAGTTGAACATTTACCTCCTGAAGAGGCCAAGATGGATGCCAAAATTCTGGTGCAATTATGGTAACATCAGCACCTGTGTCTACCAGACCAGACAACAGAACACCATTTATTTTTATTGTTAATTGTGGTCTTTGTTCATTTATAGAAGTTTGCCAAAAAATTTTCTTTATGGTCTCTCCTGAATTTTCTGTTCTCTCTGTCTCAGTTGTTCCATTACTCTGAGTAGCCTGGTTTATTCCGATAGGCATTTGGTCATTTAACTGCTCTGAGTAGGGGTCTCCTCTACGATTGCAGGAAAAGTCTGAACTGGATTCACTGTAGGGGCCTGCCTGAGGCCCCTCTGGGAGTTTCCCAAAGACTGAGGCAAAGTATTACCTTGTCTGTCCCTTGTTGATCTACATTCATTGGTCCAATGTCTTCCCTTACCACACCTTCTACATACTCCTGAAGGAAGGGGCATTCTGTTGCCATTGTTCCTTGAAGAAACATTGTTTCTAGAAGTGCCCTGTTTACAGTCCCTTTTCAAATGTCCTTGCTTTCCACATCCAAAACATCTAACATTCCTCAAACCTCTTGAAATTGCTTCTCCTACCCACATATTATCATGATCATGAGCCTCAACATTAACCGTGTCTCTAATCCAATCTTCCAAGGGTGCAGATCTCGCCTTTAACGGCCTGATTATTCTCTTGCATGCTTCATTTGCATTCTCAAAAGCCAAAGATTCAATTATTATCTGGCTAGCTTCTGAATTTGGGACCATTCTCTTTACTGCTGAAGTCAGTCTTTGTAAGAAATCTGTGAAAGATTCTTTTGGGCCCTGTATAACCTTTGTAAATGACTCAGTTTTCTTCCCTGGTTCCTCAACTCTGTCCCATGCATTCATGGCTGCCATTCGACATAGAATTAGAGTTTGCATATCATACAAACATTGTGTTTGTACTGCAGCATATTGGCCTTCTCCAACAAGCTGATCCTGGAAGATTTGTATACCTCTATCACTACATTGTTTTGCTATGGTTTTAGCTTCCTGTTTGAACCACATTTGCCACTGGAGCTGCTGTCCGGGTTCTAGAACCGCCTGTGCCAGCTCCCGCCAGTCCTGTGGTATAATTCTATTATAAGTCGACCAGGCGTTTAACATTTGTTTTACATATGGAGAATGCATGCCATAAGATACTATTGCCTCCTTAAACCTTCGTAAGTCTAACATTTCAACTGGAGTCCAAATATTTTGTGTAGTCATTTGACCAGGCTGCTGTTGTATGGTTACCGGATAAATTAAGGGTGATTGTGTGAAAACAGGCTTTCTTTCTGTAACCTTATAATCCAATCCTGAAACAACTTCACTGTTAATTTCTTCTGTCTGAATCTGAATTTCTCTATAATTCATTTTAACAGGTTTAACAAGTTTTTCTAAAATTTTTATCCTGGCACCTAAATTGACTGTCTTTTTAAATTGTAAAATAAGGATAAGAAGAATAATAATGTACATAATTCGATCAACATTAATCTTCTCATATAGTTGTTCCATTACCATACTGCCTAAAATTTCAAACAAAGCCCAATTTTCTTCCAATGTACACATAAAACCCATTTTTTTTTAAATGTGGAAAAAAATCTCTTTTAAATAGTTTCCTTTAAAATATCTGATATAAATGACTTACCAATTCTGCGCAGAACAGTAGAAATCCGAGGGAATTTCCAAACAGCTACCTAGCGTCCGAGGTGGGAATCCAGAGAGAGAAAGAGAGAAAGAGAGAAAGAGAGAAAGCGTAGCCACGATCTGGCTAAAATCTTGAATCCAGCCGCTTCAATGTTCTGGTCTGAGCGGAGTCGAGCCTGGGCTCTGGCTTCCTTAAGCTCCGACCGACCACGTGCGCTGGCGTTTCAGCCAAAAGCAGCCTATCTGCAGTTGCGTGTAGCTACTGCAATTAGCGGTAGCTCCCGCAGGCCTGAGTTGTTTGTAGCACCGGCTTTTTAAGCAAGTAACTCCAGCTGCGGCTGTAACCGCTCGTAGCTAAGGCAGGTTGGGCCTGAGTCCTAAACTGAGCTAGGCGCCGGTTAGGCCGGGGCTAAGCCTGAGCTAAGGAGCCGGGCCCGCTTGGGCAGGAAGCCGGACCCACTGCCAAGGCAAGCGGTTTTTTAATGAATTCTTGCCCCACGCTGGGCGCCAATTGTAGATGTATCCGGCTTGTTAAATAAGAAACACAGAACCGATTGCAGAGTTAAAAACCAAGAGGTCAGAGCAAAAGCGGAAAACCTTACCCTTCACTGCTTCTGCCGTTCTTCCTCTCCGCAAGAGACCTACTTCTGTGCGTCCTGTCTATTTAAAGACTTTCTGTTCTCCTCCCTCATTGGTTGTAACCCAGCCACATGACCTCCTCGTCACTGCCTGTTTGTACAGACCTCCAGGTCTTCTATGGTTGGTATTGAAATTAAAGGCGTGTGTCTGCTATGCTGGCTATGTCCTTGAACACACAGAGATCCGCCTAGCTCTGCCTCCCAAGTGCTGGGATTAAGGGCGTGCCCCACTACTGCTCGGCTTCTGCTCTGGCTTGCTCTGACCTCAAGGCAACTTTATTGACATACAAGTAAAATCACATTTCAATACAAATAAAATATCACTATACTTAACTGACAAGTATTGGGTGTTAGAGGACCAGTGCTTTGTATCAGTTTCAGAAGCAGAGTTGGACTAGATATGGTCTTTATGTGTAGGAAACCCCTTTCTTTTGTTCTGAGCACACTCAGGTTTCCTGCTGTCTTAGAGACTCTAGAAAGCAAGAGCGAGCTTCTTGCTCTAAAGCAGAGTGTGATCTATGGATGAGAACTCTTCTGTGTGTTTCACTTCAGAAATGGAGTTAAATCCCAGGCTCTTTGTCTTCCTACAAGCAAGACTTCTTTTCAGGTAAGGCCAGTTACTTTACAGCTCAAACGAACTACATCGTTCAGGAAGCACACACGTTTCTCATCTAAATTAACAAGCATTGGATGTTAGAGGATCTCTGGTTTTTTCAGTTTTGGAAGCAGAGTTGAACTATATTTGACCCGAATGTGTAGGAAACACCGTTCTTTTGTTCTGAGCACACTCAAGTTTCCTGCTGTATCACAGACTCTAGAAAGCAATAGCGTTCTTCTTGCTCTAAAGCAGAGTGTGATCCATGGATGAGAACTCTGCTGTGTGCTTCCCTTCAGAAATGGAGTTAAATCCCAGGCTCCATTTCTTCCGAGAAGCAAGACTTCGTTTCAGGTAATTGCAGTCACTTCTCAGCTCAAATGAACTACGTCGATGATGAGGCTCACACGTTTCTCATCTTAACTGACAAGTATTGGATGTTAGAGGACCAGTGCTTTGTATCAGTTTTAGAAGCAGAGTTGGACTAGATATGGTCCGTATGTGTAGGAAACACCATTCTTTTGTTCTCAGCACACTCACGTTTCCTGCTGTCTTTGAGACTCTAGAAAGCAAGAGCATGATTCTTACTCTAAAGCAGAGTGTGATCTATGGATGAGAACTCTGCTGTGTGTTTCACTTCAGAAATGGAGTTAAATCCCAGGCTCTGTGTCTTCCTACAATAAAGACTTCGTTTCAGATAAGGGCAGTAACTTTTCAGCTCAAATGAAGTACAACCTTCACGAAGCTCACACGTTTCTCATCGTAACTGACAAGCATTGGATGTTAGAGGACCAGTGCTTTGTATCAGTTTCAGAAGCAGAGTTGGACTAGATATGGTCCGTATGTTTAGGAAACACTGTTCATTTGTTCTTAGCACACTCATGTTTCCTGCTGTATTAGAGAATCCAGAAAGCAAGAGCGTCCTTCTTGCTTTAAAGCAGAGTGTGATGTATATATGAGAACCCTGCTGTGTGTTTCACTTCAGAAATGGAGTTAAATCGCAGGCTCTGAGTCTTCCTACAAGACACACTTCGTTTCAGGTAAGGAGAGTTACTTTACAGCTCAAACGAACTACGTCGTTCACGAAGCTCACACGTTTCTCATCTTAACTGACAAGCATTGGATGTTAGTGGACCTGTGGTTTGTTTCAGTTCCACAAGCAGAGTTGGACTAGATATGGTCCGTATGTGTAGGAAACACAGTTCTTTTTTCTGAGCACAACCACTTTTCCTCCTGTATTAGAGAATCTAGAAAGCAAGAGCGTGCTTCTTGCTATGAAGCAGAGTGTGATCCATGGATGAGAACTATGCTGTGTGTTTCACTTCAGAAATGGAGTTAAATCCCAGGGTCTGAGTATTCCTACAAGCAAGACTTCATTTCAGGTAAGGGCAGTTACATTACAGCTCAAATGAACTACATCGTTCACGAAGCTCACACGTTTCTCATCTTAAACGACAAGCATTGGATGTTAGAGGACCTGTGCTTTGTATCAATTTCAGAGGCAGAGTTGGACTAGATATGGTCCGTATGTGTAGGAAACACCATTCTTTTGTTCTCAGCACACTCATGATTCCTGCTGTCTTAGAGAGTCTAGAAAGCAAGAGCGTGCTTCTTGCTGTAAAGCAGAGTGTGATTTATATATCAGAACTCTGTTGTGTGTTTCGTGCAAAAATGGAGTTAAATTCCAGGCTCTGTGTCTTCCTACAAGCAAGAATTCCTTTCAAGTAAGGGCAGTCACTTTTCATCTCAAACGAACTACATCGTTCACAAAGCTCACACGTTTCTCATCGTAACTGACAAGCATTGGATGCTGGAGGACCTGTGTTTTGTATCAATTTCAGAGTCAGAGTGGGACTCGATATGGTCAGAATGTGTAAGAAACACCGTTCTTGTGTTCTCAGCACACTCATGTTTCCTTATGTCTTTGAGACTCTAGAAAGCAACAGCGTGCTTCTTGCTCTAAAGCAGAGTGTGATCTATATATGAGAACTCTGCTGTGTGTTTCACTTCAGAAATGGAGTTAAACCCCAGGCTCTGAGTCTTCCTACAAGCAACACTTCGTTTCAGGTAAGGGCAGTTACTTTACAACTCAAACGAACTACGTCGTTCACGAAGCTCACACGTTTATCATCTTAACTGAAAAGCATAGGATGTTAGTGGACCTATGGTTTGTTTCAGTTCCACAAGCAGAGTTGGACTAGATATGGTCCGTAAGTGTAGGAAACACAGTTCTTTTGTTCTCACCACACTCATGTTTCCTGCTATCTTAGAGAATCTAGAAATCAAGAGCGTGATTCTCGCTCTAAAGCAGAGTGTGATCCATGGAAGAGAACTATGCTTTGTTTTTCCCTCCAGAAATGGAGTTAAATCTCAGGCTCTGTGTCTTCCTACAATAAAGACTTCATTTCAGGTAAGGGCAGTCACTTTTCAGCTCAAATGAAGGACATCCTTCACGAAGCTAACACGTTTCTCATCGTAACTGACAAGCACTGGATGTTAGAGGACCAGTGCTTTGTATCAGTTTCAGAAGCAGAGTTGGACTAGATATGGTCCGTATGTGTAGGAAACACAGTTCTTCTTTTCTGAGCACAACCACGTTTCCTGCTGTATTAGAGAATCTAGAAAGCAAGAGCATGCTTCTTGCTCTGAAGCAGAGTGTGATCCATGGATGGGAACTATGCTGTGTGTTTCCCTTCAGAAATGGAGTTAAATCCCAGGTTCTGTGTCTTCCAACATGCAAGCCTTGGTTTCTGGCAAGGGCAGTCACTTTTCAGCTCAAACGAACTACATCGTTCACGAAGCTAACAAGTTCCTCATGTTAACTGACAAGATTTGGATGTTAGAGGACCAGTGCTTTGTCTCAGTTTCAGAGGCAGAGATGGACTAGATATGGTCCATATGTGTAGGAAACACCGTTCTTTTGTTCTCAGCACACTCAGGTTTCCTGCTGTCTTAGAGACTCTAGAAAGCTAGAGCGTGCTTCTTGCTCGAAAGCAGAGTGTGATCTATATATGAGAACTCTGCTGTGTGTTTCACTTCAGAAATGGAGTTAAACCCCAGGCTCTAAGTCTTCCGACAAGCAACACTTCGTTTCAGGTAAGGGCAGTTACTTTACAGCTCAAACGAACTACATCGTTCACTAAGCTCACACGTTTCTCATCTTAAATGACAAGCATTGGATGTTAGAGGACCAGTGCTTTGTATCAATTTCAGAGGGAGAGTTGGACTAGATATGGTCCTTATGTGTAGGAAACACCGTTCTTTTGTTCTCAGCACACTCATGATTCCTGCTGTCTTAGAGAGTCTAGAAAGCAAGAGCGTGCTTCTTGCTCTAAAGCAGAGTGTGATCTATATATCAGAACTCTGTTGTGTGTTTCCCTGCAGAAATGGAGTTAAAGTCCAGGCTCTGTGTCTTCCTACAAGCAAGAATTCCTTTCAAGTAAGGGCAGTCACTTTTCATCTCAAACGAACTACATCGTTCACGAAGCTCACACGTTTCTCATCGTAACTGACAAGCATTGGATGTTAGAGGACCAGTGCTTTGTATCAGTTTCAGAAGCAGAGTTGGACTAGATATGGTCCGTATGTGTAGGAAACACAGTTCTTTTTTTCTGAGCACAACCATGTTTCCTGCTGTATTATAGAATCTCGAATGCAAGAGCGTGCTTCTTGCTCTAAAGCAGAGTGTGATCCCTGGAAGAGAACTATGCTTTGTGTTTCCCTTCAGAAATGGAGTTAAATCCCAGGCTCTGTGTCTTCCAACAATAAAGACTTCGTTTCAGGTAAGGGCAATCACTTTTCAGCTCAAATGAAGTACATCCTTCAATTAGCTCACACGTTTCTCATCGTAACTGATAAGCATTGGATGTTAGAGGACCAGTGCTTTGTATCAGTTTCAGAAGCAGAGTTGGACTAGATATGGTCCGTATGTGTAGGAAACACCGTACTTTTTTTCTGAGCACAACAACATTTCCTGCTGTATTAGAGAATCTAGAAAGCAAGAGCGTGCTTCTTGCTCTGAAGCAGAGTGTGATCCATGGATGAGAACTATGCTGTGTGTTTCCCTTCAGAAATGGAGTTAAATCCCAGGCTCTGTGTCTTCCAATATTCAAGACTTCGTTTCACGTAAGTGCAGTCACTTTTCAGCTCAAACGAACTACATCTTTCACGAAGCTAACAGGTTCCTCATCTTAACTGACAAGAATTGGATGTTAGAGGACCATTGCTTTGTCTCAGTTTCAGAATGAGAGATGGACTAGATATGGTCCATAAGTGTAGGAAACACCGTTCTTTTGTTCTCAGCACACTCAGGTTTCCTGCTGTCTTAGAGACTCTAGAAAGCTAGAGCGTGCGTCTTGCTCGAAAGCAGAGTGTGATCAATGGATGAGAACTCTGCTGTTTGTTTCCCTTCAGAAATGGAGTTAAATTCCAAGCTCTGAGTCTTCCTACAAGCAAGACTTCATTTCAGGTAAGGGCAGCTACATTACAGCTCAAATGAACTACATCGTTCACGAAGCTCACACGTTTCTCATCTTAAATGACAAGCATTGGATGTTAGAGGACCTGTGCTTTGTATCAATTTCAGAGGCAGAGTTGGACTAGATATATTCCGTACGTGTAGGAAACACCGTTCTTTTGTTCTCAGCACACTCATGATTCCTGCTGTATTAGAGACTGTAGAAAGAAAGAGCGTGCTTCTTGCTCTAAAGCAGAGTGTGATCTATATATCAGAACTCTGTTGTGTGTTTCCCTGCAGAAATGGAGTTAAATTCCAGGCTCTGTGTCTTCCTACAAGCAAGAATTCCTTTCAAGTAAGGGCAGTCACTTTTCATCTCAAACGAACTACATCGTTCACGAAGCTCACACGTTTCTCATCGTAACTGACAAGCATTGGATGTTAGAGGACCAATGCTTTGTATCAGTTTCAGAAGCAGAGTTGGACTAGATATGGTCCGTATGTGTATCAAACACAGTTCTTTTTTTCTCAGCACAACCACGTTTCCTGCTGTATTAGAGAATCTAGAATGCAAGAGCGTGCTTCTTGCTCTAAAGCAGAGTGTGATCCATGGAAGAGAACTATGCTTTGTGTTTCCCTTCAGAAATGGAGTTAAATCCCAGGCTCTGTGTCTTCCTACAATAAAGACTTCGTTTCAGGTAAGGGCAGTCACTTTTCAGCTCAAATGAAGTACATCCTTCACATAGCTCACACGTTTCTCATCGTAACTGACAATCATTGGATGTTAGAGGACGAGTGATTTGCATCAGTTTCAGAAGCAGAGTTGGACTAGATATGGTCCGTATGTGTAGGAAACACTGTTCTTTTTTTCTGAGCACACTCACGTTTCCTGCTGTCTTAGAGACTCTAGAAAGCTAGAGCGTGCTTCTTGCTAGAAAGCAGAGTGTGATCAATGGATGAGAATTCTGCTGTGTGTTTCCCTTCAGAAATGGAGTTAAATTCCAGGCTCTGTGTCGTCCAACAAGCAAGAATTCCTTTCAAGTAAGGGTAGTCACTTTTCAGCTCAAACGAACTACATCTTTCACGAAGCTCACACATTTCTCATCTTAAATGACAAGCAATGGATGCTGGAGGACCTGTTTTTTGTATCAATTTCAGAGGCAGAGTGGGACTCGATATGGTGCTAATGTGTAAGAAACACCGTTCTTGTGTTCTCAGCACACTCATGTTTCCTGCTGTCTTAGAGACTCTAGAAAGAAAGAGCGTGCTTCTTGCTCTAAAGCAGAGTGTGATCTATTTATGAGAACTCTGCTGTGTGTTTCACTTCAGAAATGGAGTTAAACCCCAGGCTCTGAGTCTTCCTACAAGCAACACTTCGTTTCAGGTAAGGGCAGTTACTTTACAGCTCAAACGAACTACATCGTTCACGAAGCTCACACGTTTATCATCTTAACTGACAAGCATAGGATGTTAGTGGACCTGTGGTTTGTTTCAGTTCCACAAGCAGAGTTGGACTAGATATGGTCCGTATGTGTAGGAAACACAGTTCTTTTTTTCTGAGCACAACAACGTTTCCTGCTGTATTAGAGAATCTAGAAAGCAAGAGTGTGCTTCTTGCTCTAAAGCAGAGTGTGATCTATATATCAGAACTCTGTTGTGTGTTTCCCTGCAGAAATGGAGTTAAAGTCCAGGCTCTGTGTCTTCCTACAAGCAAGAATTCCTTTCAAGTAAGGGCAGTCACTTTTCATCTCAAACGAAGTACATCGTTCACGAAGCTCACACGTTTCTCATCGTAACTGACAAGCATTGGATGTTAGAGGACTAGTGCTTTGTATCAGTTTCAGAAGCAGAGTTGGACTAGATATGGTCCGTATGTGTAGGAAACACCGTTCATTTGTTCTTAGCACAGTCACGTTTCCTGCTGTATTAGAGAATCTAGAAAGCAAGAGCGTGCTTCTTGCTCTAGAGCAGAGTGTGATCCATGGATGAGAACTATGCTGTGTGTTTCCCTTCAGAAATGGAGTTTAATCCCAGGCTCTGTGTCTTCCAACATTCAAGACTTCGTTTCACCTAAGGGCAGTTACTTTATAGCTCAAACGAACTACATCGTTCACGAAGCTAACACGTTTCTCATCTTAACTGACAAGAATTGGATGTTAGAGGACCAGTGCTTTGTATCAGTTTCAGAAGCAGAGTTGGACTAGATATGGTCCGTATGTGTAGGAAACACTGTTCCTTTTTTCTGAGCACACTCACGTTTCCTGCTGTCTTAGAGACTCTAGAAAGCTAGAGCGTGCTTCTTGCTCGAAAGCAGAGTGTGATCAATGGATGAGAATTCTGCTGTGTGTTTCCCTTCAGAAATGGAGTTAAATTCCAGGCTCTGTGTCGTCCAACAAGCAAGAATTCCTTTCAAGTAAGGGCAGTCACTTTTCAGCTCAAATGAACTACATCTTTCACGAAGCTCACACGTTTCTCATCTTAAATGACAAGCATTGGATGCTGGAGGACCTGTTTTTTTTATCAATTTCAGAGGCAGAGTGGGACTCGATATGGTCCTAATGTGTAAGAAACACCGTTCTTGTGTTCTCAGCACACTCATGTTTCCTGCTGTCTTAGAGACTCTAGAAAAAAAGAGCGTGCTTCTTGCTCTAAAGCAGAGTGTGATCTATATATGAGAACTCTGCTGTGTGTTTCACTTCAGAAATGGAGTTAAACGCCAGGCTCTGAGTCTTCCTACAAGCAACATTTCGTATCAGGTAAGGGCAGTTACTTTACAGCTCAAACGAACTACATCGTTCACGAAGCTCACACGTTTATCATCTTAACTGACAAGCATAGGATGTTAGTGGACCTGTGGTTTGTTTCAGTTCCACAAGCAGAGTTGGACTAGATATGGTCCGTATGTGTAGGAAACACAGTTCTTTTTTTCTGAGCACAACCACGTTTCCTGCTGTATTAGAGAATCTAGAAAGCAAGAGCGTGCTTCTTGCTATGAAGCAGAGTGTGATCCATGGATGAGAACTATGCAGTGTGTTTCACTTCAGAAATGGAGTTAAATCCCAGGATCTGAGTCTTCCTACAAGAAAGACTTCATTTCAGGTAAGGGCAGTTACATTACAGCTCAAATGAACTACATCGTTCATGAAGCTCACACGTTTCTCATCTTAAATGACAAGCATTGGTTGTTAGAGGACCTGTGCTTTGTATCAATTTCAGAGGCAGAGTTGGACTAGATATGGTCCGTATGTGTAGGAAACACCGTTCTTTTGTTCTCAGCGCACTCATGATTCCTGCTGTCTTAGAGAGTCTAGAAAGCAAGAGCGTGCTTCTTGCTCTAAAGCAGAGTGTGATCTATAAATCAGAACTCTGTTGTGTGTTTCCCTGCAGAAATGGAGTTAAAGTCCAGGCTCTGTGTCTTCCTACAAGCAAGAATTCCTTTCAAGTAAGGGCAGTCACTTTTCATCTCAAACGAACTACATCGTTCACGAAGCTCACTCGTTTCTCATCGTAACTGACAAGCATAGGATATCAGTGGACCAGTGCTTTGTATCAGTTTCAGAAGCAGAGTTGGACTAGATATGGTCCGTATGTGTAGGAAACACCGTTCATTAGTTCTTAGTACACTGACGTTTCCTGCTGTATTAGAGAATCTAGAAAGCAAGAGCGTGCTTCTTGCTCTAAAGCAGAGTGTGATACATGGAAGAGAACTATGCTTTGTGTTTCCCATCAGAAATGGAGTTAAATCCCAGGCTCTGTGTCTTCCTACAATAAAGACTTCGTTTCAGGTAAGGGTAGTCACTTTTCAGCTCAAATGAAGTACATCCTTCACGAAGCTCACACGTTTCTCATTGTAACTGACAAGCATTGGATGTTAGAGGACCAGTGCTTTGTATCAGTTTCAGTAGCAGAGTTGGACTAGATATGGTCCGTATGTGTAGGAAACACAGTTCTTTTTTTCTGAGCACAACCACGTTTCCTGCTGTATTATAGAATCTCGAATGCAAGAGCGTGCTTCTTGCTCTAAAGCAGAGTGTGATCCCTGGAAGATAACTATGCTTTGTGTTTCCCTTCAGAAATGGAGTTAAATCCCAGGCTCTGTGTCTTCCAACAATAAAGACTTCGTTTCAGGTAAGGGCAATCACTTTTCAGCTCAAATGAAGTACATCCTTCAATTAGCTCACACGTTTCTCATCGTAACTGACAATCATTGGATGTTAGAGGACGAGTGATTTGCATCAGTTTCAGAAGCAGAGTTGGACTAGATATGGTCCGTATGTGTAGGAAACACTGTTCTTTTTTTCTGAGCACACTCACGTTTCCTGCTGTCTTAGAGACTCTAGAAAGCTAGAGCGTGCTTCTTGCTAGAAAGCAGAGTGTGATCAATGGATGAGAATTCTGCTGTGTGTTTCCCTTCAGAAATGGAGTTAAATTCTAGGCTCTGTGTCGTCCAACAAGCAAGAATTCCTTTCAAGTAAGGGTAGTCACTTTTCAGCTCAAACGAACTACATCGTTCACGAAGCTCACACGTTTATCATCTTAACTGACAAGCATAGGATATTAGTGGACCTGTGGTTTGTTTCAGTTCCACAAGCAGAGTTGGACTAGATATGGTCCGTATGTGTAGGAAACACAGTTCTTTTTTTCTGAGCACAACCACGTTTCCTGCTGTATTAGAGAATCTAGAAAGCAAGAGCGTGCTTCTTGCTATGAAGCAGAGTGTGATCCATGGATGAGAACTATGCAGTGTGTTTCACTTCAGAAATGGAGTTAAATCCCAGGATCTGAGTCTTCCTACAAGAAAGACTTCATTTCAGGTAAGGGCAGTTACATTACAGCTCAAATGAACTACATCGTTCATGAAGCTCACACGTTTCTCATCTTAAATGACAAGCATTGGTTGTTAGAGGACCTGTGCTTTGTATCAATTTCAGAGGCAGAGTTGGACTAGATATGGTCCGTATGTGTAGGAAACACCGTTCTTTTGTTCTCAGCGCACTCATGATTCCTGCTGTCTTAGAGAGTCTAGAAAGCAAGAGCGTGCTTCTTGCTCTAAAGCAGAGTGTGATCTATAAATCAGAACTCTGTTGTGTGTTTCCGTGCAGAAATGGAGTTAAAGTCCAGGCTCTGTGTCTTCCTACAAGCAAGAATTCCTTTCAAGTAAGGGCAGTCACTTTTCATCTCAAACGAACTACATCGTTCACGAAGCTCACTCGTTTCTCATCGTAACTGACAAGCATAGGATATCAGTGGACCAGTGCTTTGTATCAGTTTCAGAAGCAGAGTTGGACTAGATATGGTCCGTATGTGTAGGAAACACCGTTCATTAGTTCTTAGTACACTGACGTTTCCTGCTGTATTAGAGAATCTAGAAAGCAAGAGCGTGCTTCTTGCTCTAAAGCAGAGTGTGATACATGGAAGAGAACTATGCTTTGTGTTTCCCTTCAGAAATGGAGTTAAATCCCAGGCTCTGTGTCTTCCTACAATAAAGACTTCGTTTCAGGTAAGGGTAGTCACTTTTCAGCTCAAATGAAGTACATCCTTCACGAAGCTCACACGTTTCTCATTGTAACTGACAAGCATTGGATGTTAGAGGACCAGTGCTTTGTATCAGTTTCAGTAGCAGAGTTGGACTAGATATGGTCCGTATGTGTAGGAAACACAGTTCTTTTTTTCTGAGCACAACCACGTTTCCTGCTGTATTATAGAATCTCGAATGCAAGAGCGTGCTTCTTGCTCTAAAGCAGAGTGTGATCCCTGGAAGAGAACTATGCTTTGTGTTTCCCTTCAGAAATGGAGTTAAATCCCAGGCTCTGTGTCTTCCAACAATAAAGACTTCGTTTCAGGTAAGGGCAATCACTTTTCAGCTCAAATGAATTACATCCTTCAATTAGCTCACACGTTTCTCATCGTAACTGATAAGCATTGGATGTTAGAGGACCAGTGCTTTGTATCAGTTTCAGAAGCAGAGTTGGACTAGATATGGTCCGTATGTGTAGGAAACACCGTACTTTTTTTCTGAGCACAACCACATTTCCTGCTGTATTAGAGAATCTAGAAAGCAAGAGCGTGCTTCTTGCTATGAAGCAGAGTGTGATCCATGGATGAGAACTATGCTGTGTGTTTCCCTTCAGAAATGGAGTTAAATCCCAGGCTCTGTGTCTTCCAATATTCAAGACTTCGTTTCACGTAAGGGCAGTCACTTTTCAGCTCAAACGAACTACATCTTTCACGAAGCTAACAGGTTCCTCATCTTAACTGACAAGAATTGGATGTTAGAGGACCATTGCTTTGTCTCAGTTTCAGAATGAGAGATGGACTAGATATGGTCCATAAGTGTAGGAAACACCGTTCTTTTGTTCTCAGCACACTCAGGTTTCCTGCTGTCTTAGAGACTCTAGAAAGCTAGAGCGTGCGTCTTGCTCGAAAGCAGAGTGTGATCAATGGATGAGAACTCTGCTGTTTGTTTCCCTTCAGAAATGGAGTTAAATTCCATGCTCTGAGTCTTCCTACAAGCAAGACTTCATTTCAGGTAAGGGCAGCTACATTACAGCTCAAATGAACTACATCGTTCACGAAGCTCACACGTTTCTCATCTTAAATGACAAGCATTGGATGTTAGAGGACCTGTGCTTTGTATCAATTACAGAGGCAAAGTTGGACTAGATATATTCCGTACGTGTAGGAAACACCGTTCTTTTGTTCTCAGCACACTCATGATTCCTGCTGTATTAGAGAGTCTAGAAAGCAAGAGCGTGCTTCTTGCTCTAAAGCAGAGTGTGATCTATATATCAGAACTATGTTGTGTGTTTCCCTGCAGAAATGGAGTTAAAGTCCAGGCTCTGTGTCTTCCTACAAGCAAGAATTCCTTTCAAGTAAGGGCAGTCACTTTTCATCTCAAACGAACTACATCGTTCACGAAGCTCACACGTTTCTCATCGTAACTGACAAGCATTGGATGTTAGAGGACCAGTGCTTTGTATTAGTTTCAGAAGCAGAGTTGGACTAGATATGGTCCGTATGTGTAGGAAACACCGTTCATTAGTTCTTAGTACACTGACGTTTCCTGCTGTATTAGAGATTCTAGAAAGCAAGAGCGTGCTTCTTGCTCTAAAGCAGAGTGTGATCCATGGAAGAGAACTATGCTTTGTGTTTCCCTTCAGAAATGGAGTTAAATCCCAGGCTCTGTGTCTTCCTACAATAAAGACTTCGTTTCAGGTAAGGGTAGTCACTTTTCAGCTCAAATGAAGTACATCCTTCACGAAGCTCACACGTTTCTCATCGTAACTGACAAGCATTGGATGTTAGAGGACCAGTGCTTTGTATCAGTTTCAGTAGCAGAGTTGGACTAGATATGGTCCGTATGTGTAGGAAACACAGTTCTTTTTTTCTGAGCACAACCACGTTTCCTGCTGTATTATAGAATCTCGAATGCAAGAGCGTGCTTCTTGCTCTAAAGCAGAGTGTGATCCCTGGAAGAGAACTATGCTTTGTGTTTCCCTTCAGAAATGGAGTTAAATCCCAGGCTCTGTGTCTTCCAACAATAAAGACTTCGTTTCAGGTAAGGGCAATCACTTTTCAGCTCAAATGAAATACATCCTTCACATAGCTCACACGTTTCTCATCTTAACTGACAAGCATTGGATGTTAGAGGACGAGTCTTTGCATCAGTTTCAGAAGCAGAGTTGGACTAGATATGGTCCGTATGTGTAGGAAACACTGTTCTTTTTTTCTGAGCACACTCACGTTTCCTGCTGTCTTAGAGACTCTAGAAAGCTAGAGCGTGCTTCTTGCTCGAAAGCAGAGTGTGATCAATGGATGAGAATTCTGCTGTGTGTTTCCCTTCAGAAATGGAGTTAAATTCCAGGCTCTGTGTCGTCCAACAAGCAAGAATTCCTTTCAAGTAAGGGTAGTCACTTTTCAGCTCAAACGAACTACATCTTTCACGAAGCTCACACGTTTCTCATCTTAAATGACAAGCAATGGATGCTGGAGGACCTGTTTTTTGTATCAATTTCAGAGGCAGAGTGGGACTCGATATGGTCCTAATGTGTAAGAAACACCGTTCTTGTGTTCTCAGCACACTCATGTTTCCTGCTGTCTTAGAGACTCTAGAAAGAAAGAGCGTGCTTCTTGCTCTAAAGCAGAGTGTGATCTATATATCAGAACTCTGTTGTGTGTTTCCCTGCAGAAATGGAGTTAAATTCCAGGCTCTGTGTCTTCCTACAAGCAAGAATTCCTTTCAAGTAAGGGCAGTCACTTTTCATCTCAAACGAACTACATCGTTCACGAAGCTCACACGTTTCTCATCGTAACTGACAAGCATTGGATGTTAGAGGACCAATGCTTTGTATCAGTTTCAGAAGCAGAGTTGGAGTAGATATGGTCCGTATGTGTATCAAACACAGTTCTTTTTTTCTGAGCACAACCACGTTTCCTGCTGTATTAGAGAATCTAGAATGCAAGAGCGTGCTTCTTGCTCTAAAGCAGAGTGTGATCCATGGAAGAGAACTATGCTTTGTGTTTCCCTTCAGAAATGGAGTTAAATCCCAGGCTCTGTGTCTTCCTACAATAAAGACTTCGTTTCAGGTAAGGGCAGTCACTTTTCAGCTCAAATGAAGTACATCCTTCACATAGCTCACACGTTTCTCATCATAACTGACAATCATTGGATGTTAGAGGACGAGTGATTTGCATCAGTTTCAGAAGCAGAGTTGGACTAGATATGGTCCGTATGTGTAGGAAACACTGTTCTTTTTTTCTGAGCACACTCACGTTTCCTGCTGTCTTAGAGACTCTAGAAAGCTAGAGCGTGCTTCTTGCTAGAAAGCAGAGTGTGATCAATGGATGAGAATTCTGCTGTGTGTTTCCCTTCAGAAATGGAGTTAAATTCTAGGCTCTGTGTCGTCCAACAAGCAAGAATTCCTTTCAAGTAAGGGTAGTCACTTTTCAGCTCAAACGAACTACATCTTTCACGAAGCTCACACGTTTCTCATCTTAAATGACAAGCAATGGATGCTGGAGGACCTGTTTTTTGTATCAATTTCAGAGGCAGAGTGGGACTCGATATGGTGCTAATGTGTAAGAAACACCGTTCTTGTGTTCTCAGCACACTCATGTTTCCTGCTGTCTTAGAGACTCTAGAAAGAAAGAGCGTGCTTCTTGCTCTAAAGCAGAGTGTGATCTATTTATGAGAACTCTGCTGTGTGTTTCACTTCAGAAATGGAGTTAAACCCCAGGCTCTGAGTCTTCCTACAAGCAACACTTCGTTTCAGGTAAGGGCAGTTACTTTACAGCTCAAACGAACTACATCGTTCACGAAGCTCACACGTTTATCATCTTAACTGACAAGCATAGGATGTTAGTGGACCTGTGGTTTGTTTCAGTTCCACAAGCAGAGTTGGACTAGATATGGTCCGTATGTGTAGGAAACACAGTTCTTTTTTTCTGAGCACAACAACGTTTCCTGCTGTATTAGAGAATCTAGAAAGCAAGAGCGTGCTTCTTGCTATGAAGCAGAGTGTGATCCATGGATGAGAACTATGCAGTGTGTTTCACTTCAGAAATGGAGTTAAATCCCAGGCTCTGAGTCTTCCTACAAGCAAGACTTCATTTCAGGTAAGCGCAGTTACATTACAGCTCAAATGAACTACATAGTTCACGAAGCTCACACGTTTCTCATCTTAAATGACAAACATTGGATGTTAGAGGACCTGTGCTTTGTATCAATTTCAGAGTCAGAGTTGGGCTAGATATTGTACGTATGTGTAGGAAACACCGTTCTTTTGTTCTCAGCACACTCATGATTCCTGCTGTCTTAGAGAGTCTAGAAAGCAAGAGTGTGCTTCTTGCTCTAAAGCAGAGTGTGATCTATATATCAGAACTCTGTTGTGTGTTTCCCTGCAGAAATGGAGTTAAAGTCCAGGCTCTGTGTCTTCCTACAAGCAAGAATTCCTTTCAAGTAAGGGCAGTCACTTTTCATCTCAAACGAACTACATCGTTCACGAAGCTCACACGTTTCTCATCGTAACTGACAAGCATTGGATGTTAGAGGACTAGTGCTTTGTATCAGTTTCAGAAGCAGAGTTGGACTAGATATGGTCCGTATGTGTAGGAAACACCGTTCATTTGTTCTTAGCACAGTCACGTTTCCTGCTGTATTAGAGAATCTAGAAAGCAAGAGCGTGCTTCTTGCTCTAGAGCAGAGTGTGATCCATGGATGAGAACTATGCTGTGTGTTTCCCTTCAGAAATGGAGTTAAATCCCAGGCTCTGTGTCTTCCAACATTCAAGACTTCGTTTCACCTAAGGGCAGTTACTTTATAGCTCAAACGAACTACATCGTTCACGAAGCTAACACGTTTCTCATCTTAACTGACAAGAATTGGATGTTAGAGGACCAGTGCTTTGTATCAGATTCAGAAGCAGAGTTGGATTAGATATGGTCCGTATGTGTATCAAACACAGTTCTTTTTTTCTGAGCACAACCACGTTTCCTCCTGTATTAGAGAATCTAGAATGCAAGAGCGTGCTTCTTGCTCTAAAGCAGAGTGTGATCCATGGAAGAGAACTATGCTTTGTGTTTCCCTTCAGAAATGGAGTTAAATCCCAGGCTCTGTGTCTTCCTACAATAAAGACTTCGTTTCAGGTAAGGGCAGTCACTTTTCAGCTCAAATGAAATACATCCTTCACATAGCTCACACGTTTCTCATCGTAACTGGCAAGCATTGGATGTTAGAGGACGAGTGATTTGCATCAGTTTCAGAAGCAGAGTTGGACTAGATATGGTCCGTATGTGTAGGAAACACTGTTCTTTTTTTCTGAGCACACTCACGTTTCCTGCTGTCTTAGAGACTCTAGAAAGCTAGAGCGTGCTTCTTGCTCGAAAGCAGAGTGTGATCAATGGATGAGAATTCTGCTGTGTGTTTCCCTTCAGAAATGGAGTTTAATTCCAGGCTCTGTGTCGTCCAACAAGCAAGAATTCCTTTCAAGTAAGGGCAGTCACTTTTCAGCTCAAACGAACTACATCTTTCACGAAGCTCACACGTGTCTCATCTTAAATGACCACCATTGGATGCTGGAGGACCTGTTTTTTGTATCAATTTCAGAGGCAGAGTGGGACTCGATATGGTCCTAATGTGTAAGAAACACCGTTCTTGTGTTCTCAGCACACTCATGTTTCCTGCTGTCTTAGAGACTCTAGAAAAAAAGAGCGTGCTTCTTGCTCTAAAGCAGAGTGTGATCTATGTATGAGAACTCTGCTGTGTGTTTCACTTCAGAAATGGAGTTAAACCCCAGGCTCTGAGTCTTCCTACAAGCAACACTTCGTATCAGGTAAGGGCAGTTACTTTACAGCTCAAACGAACTACATCGTTCACGAAGCTCACACGTTTATCATCTTAACTGACAGGCATAGGATGTTAGTGGACCTGTGGTTTGTTTCAGTTCCACAAGCAGAGTTGGACTAGATATGGTCCGTATGTGTAGGAAACACAGTTCTTTTTTTCTGAGCACAACCACGTTTCCTGCTGTATTAGAGAATCTAGAAAGCAAGAGCGTGCTTCTTGCTATGAAGCAGAGTGTGATCCATGGATGAGAACTATGCAGTGTGTTTCACTTCAGAAATGGAGTTAAATCCCAGGTTCTGAGTCTTCCTACAAGAAAGACTTCATTTCAGGTAAGGGCAGTAACATTACAGCTCAAATGAACTACATCGTTCATGAAGCTCACACGTTTCTCATCTTAAATGACAAGCATTGGTTGTTAGAGGACCTGTGCTTTGTATCAATTTCAGAGGCAGAGTTGGACTAGATATGGTCCGTATGTGTAGGAAACACCGATCTTTTGTTCTCAGCGCACTCATGATTCCTGCTGTCTTAGAGAGTCTAGAAAGAAAGAGCGTGCTTCTTGCTCTAAAGCAGAGTGTGATCTATAAATCAGAACTCTGTTGTTTGTTTCCGTGCAGAAGTGGAGTTAAAGTCCAGGCTCTGTGTCTTCCTACAAGCAAGAATTCCTTTCAAGTAAGGGCAGTCACTTTTCATCTCAAACGAACTACATCGTTCACGAAGCTCACTCGTTTCTCAGCGTAACTGACAAGCATAGGATGTCAGAGGACCAGTGCTTTGTATCAGTTTCAGAAGCAGAGTTGGACTAGATATGGTCCGTATGTGTAGGAAACACCGTTCATTAGTTCTTAGTACAATCACGTTTCCTGCTGTATTAGAGAATCTAGAAAGCAAGAGCGTGCTTCTTGCTCTAAAGCAGAGTGTGATCCATGGAAGGGAACTATGTTTTGTGTTTCCCTTCAGAAATGGAGTTAAATCCCAGGCTCTGTGTCTTCCTACAATAAAGACTTCGTTTCAGGTAAGGGCAGTCACTTTTCAGCTCAAATGAAGTACATCCTTCACGAAGCTCACACGTTTCTCATCGTAACTGACAAGCATTGGATGTTAGAGGACCAGTGCTTTGTATCAGTTTCAGAAGCAGAGTTGGACTAGATATGGTCTGTATGTGTAGGAAACACAGTTCTTTTTTTCTGAGCACAACCACGTTTCCTGCTGTATTAGAGAATCTAGAAAGCAAGAGCGTGCTTCTTGCTCTTAAGCAGAGTGTGATCCATGGATGAGAACTGTGCTGTGTGTTTCCCTTCAGAAATGGAGTTAAATCCCAGGCTCTGTGTCTTCCAACATTAAAGACTTCGTTTCACTTAAGGGCAGTCACTTTTCAGCTCAAACGAACTACATCGTTCACGAAGCTAACACGTTTCTCATCTTAACTGACAATAATTGGATTTTAGAGGACCATTGCTTTGTCTCATTTTCAGAAGCATAGATGGACTAGATATGGTCCGTATGTGTAGGAAACACCGTTCTTTTGTTCTCAGCACACTCACGTTTCCTGCTGTCTTAGAGACCTTAGAATGCTAGAGCGTGCTTCTTGCTCGAAAGCAGAGTGTGATCAATGGATGAGAACTCTGCTGTGTGTTTCCCTTCAGAAATGGAGTTAAATTCCAGGCTCTGTGTCGTCCAACAAGCAAGAATTCCTTTCAAGTAAGGGCAGTCACTTTTCAGCTCAAACGAACTACATCGTTCACGAAGCTCACACGTTTCTCATCTTAAATGACAAGCATTGGATGCTGGAGGACCTGTGTTTTGTATCAATTTCAGAGGCAGAGTGGGACTCGATATGGTCCGAATGTGTAAGAAACACCGTTCTTGTGTTCTCAGCACACTTATGTTTCCTGCTGTCTTAGAGACTCTACAAAGCAAGAGCATGTTTCTTGCTCTAAAGCAGAGTGTGATCTATATATGAGAACTCTTCTGTGTGTTTCACTTCAGAAATGGAGTTAAACCCCAGGCTAAGAGTCTTCCTACAAGCAACACTTCGTTTCAGGTAAGGGCAGTTACTTTACAGCTCAAATGAACTACATCGTTCACGAAGCTCACACGTTTATCATCTTAACTGACAAGCATAGGATGTTAGAGGACCTATGGTTTGTTTCAGTTCCACAAGCAGAGTTGGACTAGATATGGTCCGTATGTGTAGGAAACACAGTTCTTTTTTTCTGAGCACAACCACGTGTCCTGCTGTGTTAGAGAATCTAGAAAGCAAGAGCGTGCTTCTTGCTATGAAGCAGAGTGTGATCCATGGATGAGAACTATGCAGTGTATTTCACTTCAGAAATGGAGTTAAATCCCAGGCTCTGAATCTTCCTACAAGCAAGACTTCATTTCAGGTAAGGGCAGCTACATTACAGCTCAAATGAACTACATCGTTCTGGAAGCTCACACGTTTCTCATCGTAACTGACAAGCATTGGATGTTAGAGGACCAGTGCTTTGTATCAGTTTCAGAAGCAGAGTTGGACTAGATATGGTCCGTATGTGTATCAAACACAGTTCTTTTTTTCTGAGCACAACCACGTTTCCTCCTGTATTAGAGAATCTAGAATGCAAGAGCGTGCTTCTTGCTCTAAAGCAGAGTGTGATCCATGGAAGAGAACTATGCTTTGTGTTTCCCTTCAGAAATGGAGTTAAATCGCAGGCTCTGAGTCTTCCTACAAGCACGACTTCGTTTCAGGTAAGGGCAGTCACTTTTCAGCTCAAATGAAGTACATCCTTCACATAGCTCACACGTTTCTCATCGTAACTGACAATCATTGGATGTTAGAGGACGAGTGATTTGCATCAGTTTCAGAAGCAGAGTTGGACTAGATATGGTCCGTATGTGTAGGAAACACTGTTCTTTTTTTCTGAGCACACTCACGTTTCCTGCTGTCTTAGAGACTCTAGAAAGCTAGAGCGTGCTTCTTGCTCGAAAGCAGAGTGTGATCAATGGATGAGAATTCTGCTGTGTGTTTCCCTTCAGAAATGGAGTTAAATTCCAGGCTCTGTGTCGTCCAACAAGCAAGAATTCCTTTCAAGTAAGGGTAGTCACTTTTCAGCTCAAACGAACTACATCTTTCACGAAGCTCACACGTTTCTCATCTTAAATGACAAGCAATGGATGCTGGAGGACCTGTTTTTTGTATCAATTTCAGAGGCAGAGTGGGACTCGATATGGTCCTAATGTGTAAGAAACACCGTTCTTGTGTTCTCAGCACACTCATGTTTCCTGCTGTCTTAGAGACTCTAGAAAGAAAGAGCGTGCTTCTTGCTCTAAAGCAGAGTGTGATCTATTTATGAGAACTCTGCTGTGTGTTTCACTTCAGAAATGGAGTTAAACCCCAGGCTCTGAGTCTTCCTACAAGCAACACTTCGTTTCAGGTAAGGGCAGTTACTTTACAGCTCAAACGAACTACATCGTTCACGAAGCTCACACGTTTATCATCTTAACTGACAAGCATAGGATGTTAGTGGACCTGTGGTTTGTTTCAGTTCCACAAGCAGAGTTGGACTAGATATGGTCCGTATGTGTAGGAAACACAGTTCTTTTTTTCTGAGCACAACCACGTTTCCTGCTGTATTAGAGAATCCAGAAAGCAAGAGCGTGCTTCTTGCTATGAAGCAGAGTGTGATCCATGGATGAGAACTATGCAGTGTGTTTCACTTCAGAAATGGAGTTAAATCCCAGGCTCTGAGTCTTCCTACAAGCAAGACTTCATTTCAGGTAAGGGCAGTTACATTACAGCTCAAAGGAACTACATCGTTCACGAAGCTCACACGTTTCTCATCTTAAATGACAAGCATTGGATGTTAGAGGACCTGTGCTTTGTATCAATTTCAGAGGCAGAGTTGGACTAGATATTGTACGTATGTGTAGGAAACACCGTTCTTTTGTTCTCAGCACACTCATGATTCCTGCTGTCTTAGAGAGTCTAGAAAGCAAGAGTGTGCTTCTTGCTCTAAAGCAGAGTGTGATGTATATATCAGAACTCTGTTGTGTGTTTCCGTGCAGAAATGGAGTTAAAGTCCAGGCTCTGTGTCTTCCTACAAGCAAGAATTCCTTTCAAGTAAGGGCAGTCACTTTTCATCTCAAACGAACTACATCGTTCACGAAGCTCACACGTTTCTCATCGTAACTGACAAGCATTGGATGTTAGAGGACTAGTGCTTTGTATCAGTTTCAGAAGCAGAGTTGGACTAGATATGGTCCGTATGTGTAGGAAACACCGTTCATTTGTTCTTAGCACAGTCACGTTTCCTGCTGTATTAGAGAATCTAGAAAGCAAGAGCGTGCTTCTTGCTCTAGAGCAGAGTGTGATCCATGGATGAGAACTATGCTTTGTGTTTCCCTTCAGAAATGGAGTTAAATCCCAGGCTCTGTGTCTTCCAACATTCAAGACTTCGTTTCACGTAAGGGCAGTTACTTTATAGCTCAAACGAACTACACCGTTCACGAAGCTAACACGTTTCTCATCTTAACTGACAAGAATTGGATGTTAGAGGACCAGTGCTTTGTATCAGTTTCAGAAGCAGAGTTGGATTAGATATGGTCCGTATGTGTATCAAACACAGTTCTTTTTTTCTGAGCACAACCACGTTTCCTGCTGTATTAGAGAATCTAGAATGCAAGAGCGTGCTTCTTGCTCTAAAGCAGAGTGTGATCCATGGAAGAGAACTATGCTTTGTGTTTCCCTTCAGAAATGGAGTTAAATCCAAGGCTCTGTGTCTTCCTACAATAAAGACTTCGTTTAAGGTAAGGGCAGTCACTTTTCAGCTCAAATGAAATACATCCTTCACATAGCTCACACGTTTCTCATCGTAACTGACAAGCATTGGATGTTAGAGGACGAGTGATTTGCATCAGTTTCAGAAGCAGAGTTGGACTAGATATGGTCCTTATGTGTAGGAAACACTGTTCTTTTTTTCTGAGCACACTCACGTTTCCTGCTGTCTTAGAGACTCTAGAAAGCTAGAGCGTGCTTCTTGCTCGAAAGCAGAGTGTGATCAATGGATGAGAATTCTGCTGTGTGTTTCCCTTCAGAAATGGAGTTAAATTCCAGGCTCTGTGTCGTCCAACAAGCAAGAATTCCTTTCAAGTAAGGGCAGTCACTTTTCAGCTCAAACGAACTACATCTTTCACGAAGCTCACACGTTTCTCATCTTAAATGACAAGCATTGGATGCTGGAGGACCTGTTTTTTGTATCAATTTCAGAGGCAGAGTGGTACTCGATATGGTCCTAATGTGTAAGAAACACCGTTCTTGTGTTCTCAGCACACTCATGTTTCCTGCTGTCTTAGAGACTCTAGAAAAAAAGAGCGTGCTTCTTGCTCTAAAGCAGAGTGTGATCTATATATGAGAACTCTTCTGTGTGTTTCACTTCAGAAATGGAGTTAAACCCCAGGCTCTGAGTCTTCCTACAAGCAACACTTCGTATCAGGTAAGGGCAGTTACTTTACAGCTCAAACGAACTACATCGTTCACGAAGCTCACACGTTTATCATCTGAACTGACAAGCATAGGATGTTAGTGGACCTGTGGTTTGTTTCAGTTCCACAAGCAGAGTTGGACTAGATATGGTCCGTATGTGTAGGAAACACGGTTCTTTTTTTCAAGCACAACGACGTTTCCTGCTGTATTAGAGAATCTAGAAAGCAAGAGCGTGCTTCTTGCTATGAAGCAGAGTGTGATCCATGGATGAGAACTATGCAGTGTGTTTCACTTCAGAAATGGAGTTAAATCCCAGGTTCTGAGTCTTCCTACAAGAAAGACTTCATTTCAGGTAAGGGCAGTTACATTACAGCTCAAATGAACTACATCGTTCATGAAGCTCACACGTTTCTCATCTTAAATGACAAGCATTGGTTGTTAGAGGACCTGTGCGTTGTATCAATTTCAGAGGCAGAGTTGGACTAGATATGGTCCGTATGTGTAGGAAACACCGTTCTTTTGTTCTCAGCGCACTCATGATTCCTGCTGTCTTAGAGAGTCTAGAAAGCAAGAGCGTGCTTCTTGCTCTAAAGCAGAGTGTGATCTATAAATCAGAACTCTGTTGTGTGTTTCCCTGCAGAAATGGAGTTAAAGTCCAGGCTCTGTGTCTTCCTACAAGCAAGAATTCCTTTCAAGTAAGGGCAGTCACTTTTCATCTCAAACGAACTACATCATTCACGAAGCTCACTCGTTTCTCAGCGTAACTGACAAGCATAGGATGTCAGAGGACCAGTGCTTTGTATCAGTTTCAGAAGCAGAGTTGGACTAGATATGGTCTTTATGTGTAGGAAACACAGTTCTTTTTTTCTGAGCACAACCACGTTTCCTGCTGTATTAGAGAATCTAGAAAGCAAGAGCGTGCTTCTTGCTCTTAAGCAGAGTGTGATCCATGGATGAGAACTATGCTGTGTGTTTCCCTTCAGAAATGGAGTTAAATCCCAGGCTCTGTGTCTTCCAACATTAAAGACTTCGTTTCACTTAAGGGCAGTCACTTTTCATCTCAAACGAACTACATCGTTCACGAAGCTAACACGTTTCTCATCGTAACTGACAAGCATTGGATGTTAGAGGACCAGTGCTTTGTATCAGTTTCAGAAGCAGAGTTGGACTAGATATGGTCCGTATGTGTATCAAACACAGTTCTTTTTTTCTGAGCACAACCACGTTTCCTGCTGTATTAGAGAATCTAGAAAGCAAGAGCGTGCTTCTTGCTATGAAGCAGAGTTTGATCCATGGATGAGATACTATGCAGTGTGTTTCACTTCAGAAATGGAGTTAAATCCCAGGCTCTGAGTCTTCCTAAAAGCAAGACTTCATTTCAGGTAAGCGCAGTTACATTACAGCTCAAATGAACTACATCGTTCGCGAAGCTCACACGTTTCTCATCTTAAATGACAAGCATTGGATGTTAGAGGACCTGTGCTTTGTATCAATTTCAGAGTCAGAGTTGGACTAGATATTGTACGTATGTGTAGGAAACACCGTTCTTTTGTTCTCAGCACACTCATGATTCCTGCTGTCTTAGAGAGTCTAGAAAGCAAGAGTGTGCTTCTTGCTCTAAAGCAGAGTGTGATCTATATATCAGAACTCTGTTGTGTGTTTCCCTGCAGAAATGGAGTTAAAGTCCAGGCTCTGTGTCTTCCTACAAGCAAGAATTCCTTTCAAGTAAGGGCAGTCACTTTTCATCTCAAACGAACTACATCGTTCAATAAGCTCACACGTTTCTCATCGTAACTGACAAGCATTGGATGTTAGAGGACCAGTGCTTTGTATAAGTTTCAGAAGCAGAGTTGGACTAGATATGGTCCGTATGTGTAGGAAACACCGTTCATTTGTTCTTAGCACAGTCACGTTTCCTGCTGTATTAGAGAATCTAGAAAGCAAGAGCGTGCTTCTTGCTCTAGAGCAGAGTGTGATCCATGGATGAGAACTATGCTGTGTGTTTCCCTTCAGAAATGAAGTTAAATCCCAGGCTCTGTGTCTTCCAACATTCAAGACTTCGTTTCACGTAAGGGCAGTTACTTTATAGCTCAAACGAACTACATCGTTCACGAAGCTAACACGTTTCTCATCTTAACTGACAAGAATTGGATGTTAGAGGACCAGTGCTTTGTCTCAGTTTCAGAAGCATAGATGGACTAGATATGGTCCGTATGTGTAGGAAACACCGTTCTTTTGTTCTCAGCCCACTCATGTTTCCTGCTGTCTTAGAGACTCTAGAATGCTAGAGCGTGCTTCTTGCTCGAAAGCAGAGTGTGATCAATGGATGAGAATTCTGCTGTGTGTTTCCCTTCAGAAATGGAGTTAAATTCCAGGCTCTGTGTCTTCCAACAAGCAAGAATTCCTTTCAAGTAAGGGTAGTCACTTTTCAGCTCAAATGAACTACATTGTTCACGAAGCTCACACGTTTCTCATCGTAAATGACAAGCATTGGATGCTGGAGGACCTGTGTTTTGTATCAATTTCAGAGGCAGAGTGGGACTCGATATGGTCCGAATGTGTAAGAAACACCGTTCTTGTGTTCTCAGCACACTTATGTTTCGTGCTGTCTTAGAGACTCTAGAAAGCAAGAGCGTGCTTCTTGCTCTAAAGCAGAGTGTGATCTATATATCAGAACTCTGCTGTGTGTTTCCCTGCAGAAATGGAGTTAAATTCCAGGCTCTGTGTCTTCCTACAAGCAAGAATTCCTTTCAAGTAAGGGCAGTCACTTTTCATCTCAAACGAACTACATCGTTCACGAAGCTCACACGTTTCTCATCGTAACTGACAAGCATTGGATGTTAGAGGACCAGTGCTTTGTATCAGTTTCAGAGGCAGAGTTGGACTAGATATGGTCCGTATGTGTAGGAAACACCGATCATTAGTTCTTAGTACAATCATGTTTCCTGCTGTATTAGAGAATCTAGAAAGCAAGAGCGTGCTTCTTGCTCTAAAGCAGAGTGTGATCCATGGAAGGGAACTATGCTTTGTGTTTCCCTTCAGAAATGGAGTTAAATCCCAGGCTCTGTGTCTTCCTACAATAAAGACTTCGTTTCAGGTAAGGGCAGTCACTTTTCAGCTCAAATGAAGTACATCTTTCACAAAGCTCACAGGTTTCTCATCGTAACTGACAAGCATTGGATGTTAGAGGACCAGTGCTTTGTATCAGTTTCAGAAGCAGAGTAGGACTAGATATGGTCTGTATGTGTAGGAAACACAGTTCTTTTTTTCTGAGCACACCCACGTTTCCTGCTGTATTAGAGAATCAAGAAAGCAAGAGCGTGCTTCTTGCTCTGAAGCAGAGTGTGATCCATGGATGAGAACTATGCTGTGTGTTTCCCTTCAGAAATGGAGTTAAATCCCAGGCTCTGTGTCTTCCAACATTCAAGACTTCGTTTCAGGTAAGGGCAGTCACTTTTCAGCTCAAATAAAGTACATCCTTCACATAGATCACACGTTTCTCATCGTAACTGACAAGCATTGGATGTTAGAGGACCTGTGCTTTGTATCAATTTCAGAGTCAGAGTTAGACTAGATATTGTATGAATGTGTAGGAAACACCGTTCTTTTGTTCTCAGCACACTCATGATTCCTGCTGTCTTAGAGAGTCTAGAAAGAAAGAGCATGCTTCTTGCTCTAAAGCAGAGTGTGATCTATATATGAGAACTCTGCTGTGTGTTTCACTTCAGAAATGGAGTTAAACCCCAGGCTCTGAGGCTTCCTACAAGCAACACTTCGTTTCAGGTAAGGGCAGTTACTTTACAGCTCAAACGAACTACATCGTTCACGAAGCTCACACGTTTATCATCTTAACTGACAAGCATAGGATGTTAGTGGACCTGTGGTTTGTTCAGTTCCACAAGCAGAGTTGGACTAGATATCGTCCGTATGTGTAGGAAACACAGTTCTTTTTTTCTGAGCACAACCACGTTTCCTGCTGTATTAGAGAATCTAGAAAGCAAGAGCGTGCTTCTTGCTATGAAGCAGAGTGTGATCCATGGATGAGAACTATGCAGTGTGTTTCACTTCAGAAATGGAGTTAAATCCCAGGCTCTGAGTCTTCCTACAAGCAAGACATCATTTCAGGTAAGCGCAGTTACATTACAGCTCAAATGAACTACATCGTTCGCGAAGCTCACACGTTTCTCATCTTAACTGACAAGCATTGGAATTTAGAGGACCAGTGCTTTGTATCAGTTTCAGAAGCAGAGTTGGACTAGATATGGTCCGTATGTGTAGGAAACACCATTCATTTGTTCTTAGTACACTCACGTTTCCTGCTGTATTAAGGAATCTAGAAAGCAAGAGCGTGCTTCTTGCTCTAAAGCAGAGTGTGATCCATGGAAGAGAACTGTGCTTTGTGTTTCCCTTCAGAAATGGAGTTAAATCTCAGGCTCTGTGTCTTCCTACAATAAAGACTTCATTTCAGGTAGGGCAGTCACTTTTCAGCTCAAATGAAGTACATCCTTCACGTAGCTCACACGTTTCTCATCGTAAAAGACAAGCATTGGATGTTAGAGGACCAATGCTTTGTATCAGTTTCAGAAGCAGAGTTGGACTAGATATGGTCCGTATGTGTAGGAAACACAGTTCTTTTTTTCTGAGCACAATCACGTTTCCTGCTGTATTAGAGAATCTAGAAAGCAAGAGCGTCCTTCTTGCTTTAAAGCAGAGTGTCATGTATATATGAGAACCCTGCTGTGTGTTTCTCTTCAGAAATGGAGTTAAACCCCAGGCTCTGAGTCTTCCTACAAGAAACACTTCGTTTCAGGAAAGGAGAGTTACTTTACAGCTCAAATGAACTACGTCGTTCACGAAGCTTACACATTTCTCATATTAACAGACAAGCATTGGAAGTTAGTGGACCTCTGGTTTGTTTCAGTTCCACAAGCAGATTTGGACTAGATATGGTCCGTATGTGTAGGAAACACAGGTCTTATTTTCTGAGCACAACCACGTTTCCTGCAGTATTAGAGAATCTAGAAAGCAAGAGCGTGCTTATTGCTCTGAAGCAGAGTGTGATCCATGGATGAGAACTATGCTGTGTGTTTCACTTCAGAAATGGAGTTAAATCCCAGGCTCTGAGTCTTCCTACAAGCAAGACTTCATTTCAGGTAAGGGCAGTTATATTACAGCTCAAATGAACTACATCGCTCATGAAGCTCACACGTTTCTCATCTTAAATGACAAGCATTGGATGTTAGAGGACCTGTGCTTTGTATCAATTTCAGAGGCAGAGTTGGACTAGATATGGTCCGTATGTGTAGGAAACACCGTTCTTTTGTTCTCAGCACACTCATGATTCCTTCTGTCTTAGAGATTCTAGAAAGCAAGAGTGTGCTTCTTGCTCTAAAGCAGAGTGTGATCTATATATCAGAACTCTGTTGTGTGTTTCCCTGCAGAAATGGAGTTAAATTCCAGGCTCTGTGTCTCCCTACAAGCAAGAATTCCTTTCAAGTAAGGGCAGTCACTTTTCATCTCAAACGAACTACATCGTTCACGAAGCTCACACGTTTCTCAACGTAACAGACAAGCATTGGATGTTAGAGGACCAGTGCTTTGTATCAGTTTCAGAAGCAGAGTTGGACTAGATATGGTCCGTATGTGTAGGAAACACTGTTCATTTGTTCTTAGCACAGTCACGTTTCCTGCTGTATTAGAGAATCTAGAAAGCAAGAGCATGCTTCTTGCTCTAAAGCAGAGTGTGATCCATGGAAGAGAACTATGCTTTGTGTTTTCCTTCAGAAATGGAGTTAAATCCCAGGCTCTGTGTCTTCCTACAATAAAGACTTCGTTTCAGGTAAGGGCAATCTCTTTTCAGCTCAAATGAAGTACATCCTTCACGAAGCTCACACGTTTCTCATCGTAACTGACAAGCATTGGATGTTAGAGGACCAGTGCTTTGTATCAGTTTCAGAAGCAGAGTTGGACGAGATATGGTCCGTATGTGTAGGAAACACAGTTCTTTTTTTCTGAGCACAACCACTTTTCCTTCTGTATTAGAGAATCTAGAAAGCAAGAGTGTGCTTCTTGCGCTTAAGCAGAGTGTGATCCATTGATGAGAACTATGATGTGTGTTTCACTTCAGAAATGGAGTTAAATCCCAGGCTCTGTGTCTTCCAACACTCAAGACTTCGTTTCACGTAAGGGCCGTCACTTTTAAGCTCAAACGAACAACATCTTTCACGAATCTAACACGTTTCTCATCTTAACTGACAAGAATTGGATGTTAGAGGACCAGTGCTTTGTCTCAGTTTCAGATGCAGAGGTGGACTAGATATGGTCCGTATGTGTAGGAAAAACCGTTCTTGTGTTCTCAGCACACTCATGTTTCCTGCTGTCTTAGAGACTCTAGAAAGCAAGAGCGTGCTTCTTGCTCTAAAGCAGAGTGTGATCTATATATGAGAACTCTGCTGTGTGTTTCACTTCAGAAATGGAGTTAAACCCCAGGCTCTGAGTCTTCCTACAAGCAACACATCATTTCAGGTAAGGGCAGTTACTTTACATCTCAAACGAACTACATCGTTCACGAAGATCACACTTTTATCATCTTAACTGACAAGCATAGGATGTTAGTGGACCTGTGGTTTGTTTCAGCTCCACAAGCAGAGTTGGACTAGATATGGTCCGTATGTGTAGGAAACACAGTTCTTTTTTTCTGAGCACAACCACGTTTCCTGCTGTATTAGAGAATCTAGAAAGCAAGAGCGTGCTTATTGCTATGAAGCAGAGTGTGATCCATGGATGAGAACTCTGCAGTGTGTTTCACTTCAGAAATGCAGTTAAACCCCAGGCTCTGAGTCTTCCTACAAGAAACACTTCGTTTCTGGTAAGAGCAGTTACTTTACAGCTCAAACGTACTACATCGTTCACGAAGCTCACACGTTTCTCATCTTAACTGACAAGCATTGGATGTTAGAGGACCAGTGCTTTGTATCAGTTTCAGAAGCAGAGTTGGACTAGATATGGTCCGTATGTGAAGGAAACACCGTTCATTTGTTCTTAGCACACTCACGTTTCCTGCTGTATTAGAGAACTTAGAAAGCAAGAGCGTCCTTCTTGCTTTAAAGCAGAGTGTGATGTATATATGAGAACCCTGCTGTGTGTTTCTCTTCAGAAATGGAGTTAAACCCCAGGCTCTGAGTCTTCCTACAAGAAACACTTTGTTTCAGGAAAGGAGAGTTACTTTACAGCTCAAACGAACTACGTCGTTCACGAAGCTCACACATTTCTCATCTTAACTGACAAGCATTGGATGTTAGTGGACCTCTGGTTTGTTTCAGTTCCACAAGCAGCGTTGGACTAGATATGGTCCGTATGTGTAGGAAACACAGTTCTTTTTTTCTGAGCACAACCACGTTTCCTGCTGTATTATAGAATCTAGAAAGCAAGAGCGTGCTTCTCGCTCTGAAGCAGAGTGTGATCCATGGATGAGAACTATGCTGTGTGTTTCCCTTCAGAAATGGAGTTAAATCCCAGGCTCTGTGTCGTCCAACAAGCAAGAATTCCTTTCAAGTAAGGGCAGTCACTTTTCAGCTCAAACGAACTACATCTTTCACGAAGCTCACACGTTTCTCATCTTAAATGACAAGCATTGGATGCTGGAGGACCTGTTTTTTGTATCAATTTCAGAGGCAGAGTGGGAATCGATATGGTCCTAATGTGTAAGAAACACCGTTCTTGTGTTCTCAGCACACTCATGTTTCCTGCTGTCTTAGAGACTCTGGAAAGAAAGAGCGTGCTTCTTGCTCTAAAGCAGAGTGTGATCTATATATGAGAACTCTGCTGTGTGTTTCACTTCAGAAATGGAGTTAAACCCCAGGCTCTGAGTCTTCCTACAAGCAACACTTCGTTTCAGGTAAGGGCAGTTACTTTACAGCTCAAACGAACTACATCGTTCACGAAGCTCACACGTTTATCATCTTAACTGACAAGCATAGGATGTTAGTGGACCTGTGGTTTGTTTCAGTTCCACAAGCAGAGTTGGACTAGATATGGTCCGTATGTGTAGGAAACACATTTCTTTTTTTCTGAGCACAACCACGTTTCCTGCTGTATTAGAGAATCTAGAAAGCAAGAGCGTGCTTCTTGCTATGAAGCAGAGTTTGATCCATGGATGAGATACTATGCAGTGTGTTTCACTTCAGAAATGGAGTTAAATCCCAGGCTCTGAGTCTTCCTAAAAGCAAGACTTCATTTCAGGTAAGCGCAGTTACATTACAGCTCAAATGAACTACATCGTTCGCGAAGCTCACACGTTTCTCATCTTAAATGACAAGCATTGGATGTTAGAGGACCTGTGCTTTGTATCAATTTCAGAGGCAGAGTTGGACTAGATATTGTACGTATGTGTAGGAAACACCGTTCTTTTGTTCTCAGCACACTCATGATTCCTGCTGTCTTAGAGAGTCTAGAAAGCAAGAGTGTGCTTCTTGCTCTAAAGCAGAGTGTGATCTATATATCAGAACTCTGTTGTGTGTTTCCCTGCAGCAATGGAGTTAAAGTCCAGGCTCTGTGTCTTCCTACAAGCAAGAATTCCTTTCAAGTAAGGGCAGTCACTTTTCATCTCAAACGAACTACATCGTTCAATAAGCTCACACGTTTCTCATCGTAACTGACAAGCATTGGATGTTAGAGGACCAGTGCTTTGTCTCAGTTTCAGAAGCAGAGTTGGACTAGATATGGTCCGTATGTGTAGGAAACACCGTTCATTTGTTCTTAGCACAGTCACGTTTCCTGCTGTATTAGAGAATCTAGAAAGCAAGAGCGTGCTTCTTGCTCTAGAGCAGAGTGTGATCCATGGATGAGAACTATGCTGTGTGTTTCCCTTCAGAAATGAAGTTAAATCCCAGGCTCTGTGTCTTCCAACATTCAAGACTTCGTTTCACGTAAGGGCAGTTACTTTATAGCTCAAACGAACTACATCGTTCACGAAGCTAACACGTTTCTCATCTTAACTGACAAGAATTGGATGTTAGAGGACCAGTGCTTTGTCTCAGTTTCAGAAGCATAGATGGACTAGATATGGTCCGTATGTGTAGGAAACACCGTTCTTTAGTTCTCAGCACACTCATGTTTCCTGCTGTCTTAGAGACTCTAGAATGCTAGAGCGTGCTTCTTGCTCGAAAGCAGAGTGTGATCAATGGATGAGAATTCTGCTGTGTGTTTCCCTTCAGAAATGGAGTTAAATTCCAGGCTCTGTGTCTTCCAACAAGCAAGAATTCCTTTCAAGTAAGGGTAGTCACTTTTCAGCTCAAATGACCTACATTGTTCACGAAGCTCACACGTTTCTCATCGTAAATGACAAGCATTGGATGCTGGAGGACCTGTGTTTTGTATCAATTTCAGAGGCAGAGTGGGACTCGATATGGTCCGAATGTGTAAGAAACACCGTTCTTGTGTTCTCAGCACACTTATGTTTCGTGCTGTCTTAGAGACTCTAGAAAGCAAGAGCGTGCTTCTTGCTCTAAAGCAGAGTATGATCTATATATCAGAACTCTGTTGTGTGTTTCCCTGCAGAAATGGAGTTAAATTCCAGGCTCTGTGTCTTCCTACAAGCAAGAATTCCTTTCAAGTAAGGGCAGTCACTTTTCATCTCAAACGAACTACATCGTTCACGAAGCTCACACGTTTCTCATCGTAACTGACAAGCATTGGATGTTAGAGGACCAGTGCTTTGTATCAGTTTCAGAGGCAGAGTTGGACTAGATATGGTCCGTATGTGTAGGAAACACCATTCATTTGTTCTTAGTACACTCACGTTTCCTGCTGTATTAGAGAATCTAGAAAGCAAGAGCGTGCTTCTTGCTCTAAAGCAGAGTGTGATCCATGGAAGAGAACTATGCTTTGTGTTTCCCTTCAGAAATGGAGTTAAATCTCAGGCTCTGTGTCTTCCTACAGTAAAGACTTCATTTCAGGTAAGGGCAGTCACTTTTCAGCTCAAATGAAGTACATCCTTCACGTAGCTCACACGTTTCTCATCGTAACTGACAAGCATTGGATGTTAGAGGACCAATGCTTTGTATCAGTTACAGAAGCAGAGTTGGCCTAGATATGGTCCATATGTTTAGGAAACACAGTTCTTTTTTTCTGAGCACAACCACGTTTCCTGCTGTATTATAGAATCTAGAAAGCAAGAGCGTGCTTCTTGCTCTGAAGCAGAGTGTGATCCATGGATGAGAACTATGCTGTGTGTTTCCCTTCAGAAATGGAGTTAAATCCCAGGCTCTCTGTCGTCCAACAAGCAAGAATTCCTTTCAAGTAAGGGCAGTCACTTTTCAGCTCAAACGAACTACATCTTTCACGAAGCTCACACGTTTCTCATCTTAAATGACAAGCATTGGATGCTGGAGGACCTGTTTTTTGTATCAATTTCAGAGGCAGAGTGGGACTCAATATGGTCCTAATGTGTAAGAAACACCGTTCTTGTGTTCTCAGCACACTCATGTTTCCTGCTGTCTTAGAGACTCTGGAAAGAAAGAGCGTGCTTCTTGCTCTAAAGCAGAGTGTGATCTATATATGAGAACTCTGCTGTGTGTTTCACTTCAGAAATGGACTTAAACCCTAGGCTCTGAGTCTTCCTACAAGCAACACTTCGTTTCAGGTAAGGGCAGTTACTTTACAGCTCAAACGAACTACATCGTTCACGAAGCTCACACGTTTATCATCTTAACTGACAAGCATAGGATGTTAGTGGACCTGTGGTTTGTTTCAGTTCCACAAGCAGAGTTGGACTAGATATGGTTCGTATGTGTAGGAAACACAGTTCTTTTTTTCTGAGCACAACCACGTTTCCTGCTGTATTAGAGAATCTAGAAAGCAATAGCGTGCTTCTTGCTATGACGCAGAGTGTGATCCATGGATGAGATACTATGCAGTGTGTTTCACTTCAGAAATGGAGTTAAATCCCAGGCTCTGAGTCTTCCTAAAAGCAAGACTTCATTTCAGGTAAGCGCAGTTACATTACAGCTCAAATGAACTACATCGTTCGCGAAGCTCACACGTTTCTCATCTTAAATGACAAGCATTGGATGTTAGAGGACCTGTGCTTTGTATCAATTTCAGAGTCAGAGTTGGACTAGATATTGTACGTATGTGTAGGAAACACCGTTCTTTTGTTCTCAGCACACTCATGATTCCTGCTGTCTTAGAGAGTCTAGAAAGCAAGAGTGTGCTTCTTGCTCTAAAGCAGAGTGTGATCTATATATCAGAACTCTGTTGTGTGTTTCCCTGCAGAAAGGGAGTTAAAGTCCAGGCTCTGTGTCTTCCTACAAGCAAGAATTCCTTTCAAGTAAGGGCAGTCACTTTTCATCTCAAACGAACTACATCGTTCAATAAGCTCACACGTTTCTCATCGTAACTGACAAGCATTGGATGTTAGAGGAGCAGTGCTTTGTATCAGTTTCAGAAGCAGAGTTGGACTAGATATGGTCCGTATGTGTAGGAAACACCGTTCATTTCTTCTTAGCACAGTCACGTTTCCTGCTGTATTAGAGAATCTAGAAAGCAAGAGCGTGCTTCTTGCTCTCGAGCAGAGTGTGATCCATGGATGAGAACTATGCTGTGTGTTTCCCTTCAGAAATGAAGTTAAATCCCAGGCTCTGTGTCTTCCAACATTCAAGACTTCGTTTCACGTAAGGGCAGTTACTTTATAGCTCAAACGAACTACATCGTTCACGAAGCTAACACGTTTCTCATCTTAACTGACAAGAATTGGATGTTAGAGGACCAGTGCTTTGTCTCAGTTTCAGAAGCATAGATGGACTAGATATGGTCCGTATGTGTAGGAAACACCGTTCATTTGTTCTCAGCACACTCATGTTTCCTGCTGTCTTAGAGACTCTAGAATGCTAGAGCGTGCTTCTTGCTCGAAAGCAGAGTGTGATCAATGGATGAGAATTCTGCTGTGTGTTTCCCTTCAGAAATGGAGTTAAATTCCAGGCTCTGTGTCTTCCAACAAGCAAGAATTCCTTTCAAGTAAGGGTAGTCACTCTTCAGCTCAAATGAACTACATCGTTCATGAAGCTCACACGTTTCTCATCGTAAATGACCAGCATTGGATGCTGGAGGACCTGTGTTTTGTATCAATTTCAGAGGCAGAGTGGGACTCGATATGGTCCGAATGTGTAAGAAACACCGTTCTTGTGTTCTCAGCACACTTATGTTTCGTGCTGTCTTAGAGACTCTAGAAAGCAAGAGCGTGCTTCTTGCTCTAAAGCAGAGTGTGATCTATATATGAGAACTCTGCTGTGTGTTTCACTTCAGAAATGGAGTTAAACCCCAGGCTATGAGTCTTCCTACAAGCAACACTTCGTTTCAGGTAAGTGCAGTTACTTTACAGCTCAAATGAACTACATCGTTCACGAAGCTCACATGTTTATCATCTTAACTGACAAGCATAGGATGTTAGTGGACCTATGGTTTGTTTCAGTTCCACAAGCAGAGTTGGACTAGATATGGTCCGTATGTCTAGGAAACACAGTTCTTTTTTTCTGAGCACAACCACGTGTCCTGCTGTGTTAGAGAATCTAGAAAGCAAGAGCGTGCTTCTTGCTATGAAGCAGAGTGTGATCCATGGATGAGAACTATGCAGTGTGTTTCACTTCAGAAATGGAGTTAAATCCCAGGCTCTGAGTCTTCCTACAAGCAAGACTTCATTTCAGGTAAGGGTAGCTACATTACAGCTCAAATGAACTACATCATTCGCGAAGCTCACATGTTTCTCATCTTAAATGACAAGCATTGGATGTTAGAGGACCTGTGCTTTGTATCAATTTCAGAGGCAGAGTTGGACTAGATATGGTCCGTATGTGTAGGAAACATCGTTCTTTTTTCTCAGCACACTCATGATTCCTGCTGTCTTAGAGAGTCTAGAAAGCAAGAGCGTGCTTCTAGCTCTAAAGCAGAGTGTGTTCTATATGTCAGAACTCTGTTGTGTGTTTCCCTGCAGAAATGGAGTTAAATTCCAGGCTCTGTGTCTTCCTACAAGCAAGAATTCCTTTCAAGTAAGGGCAGTCACTTTTCATCTCAAACGAACTACATCGTTCACGAAGCTCACACGTTTCTCATCGTAACTGACAAGCATTGGAAGTTAGAGGACCAGTGTTTGTATCAGTTTCAGAGGCAGAGTTGGACTAGATATGGTCCGTATGTGTAGGAAACACCGTTCATTTGTTCTTAGCACACTCATGTTTCCTGCTGTCTTAGAGAATCTAGAAAGCAAGAGCGTGCTTCTTGCTCTAAGCAGAGTGTGATCTATATATGAGAACTCTGCTGTGTGTTTCACTTCAGAAATGGAGTTAAACCCCAGGCTCTGAGTCTTCCTACAAGCAACACTTCGTTTCTGGTAAGAGCAGTTACTTTATAGCTCCAACGAACTACATCGTTCACGAAGCTCACACGTTTCTCATCTTAACTGACAAGCATTGGATGTTAGAGGACCAGTGCTTTGTATCAGTTTCAGAAGCAGAGTTGGACTAGATATGGTCCGTATGTGAAGGAAATACCGTACATTTGTTCTTAGCACACTCACGTTTCCTGCTGTATTAGAGAACCTAGAAAGCAAGAGCGTCCTTCTTGCTTTAAAGCAGAGTGTGATGTATATATGAGAACCCTGCTGTGTGTTTCTCTTCAGAAATGGAGTTAAACCCCAGGCTCTGAGTCTTCCTACAAGAAACACTTTGTTTCAGGAAAGGAGAGTTGCTTTACAGCTCAAACGAACTACGTCGTTCACGAAGCTCACACATTTCTCATCTTAACTGACAAGCATTGGATGTTAGTGGACCTCTGGTTTGTTTCAGTTCCACAAGCAGCGTTGGACTAGATATGGTCCCTATGTGTAGGAAACACAGTTCTTTTTTCCTGAGCACAACCACGTTTCCTGCTGTATTAGAGAATCTAGAATGCAAGAGCGTGCTACTTGCTCTGAAGCAGAGTGTGATCCATGGATGAGAACTATGCTGTGTGTTTCCCTTCAGAAATGGAGTTAAATCCCAGGCTCTGTGTCTTCCAACATTCAAGACTTGGTTTCATGTAAGGGCAGTCACTTTTCAGCTAAAACAAACTACATCGTTCACGAAGCTCACACGTTTCTCATCTTAACTGACAAGCATTGGATGTTAGAGGACCAGTGCTTTGTCTCAGTTTCAGAAGCAGAAATGGACTAGATATGGTCCGTATGTGTAGGAAACACCGTTCTTTTGTTCTCAGCACACTCACGTTTCCTGCTGTCTTAGAGACTCTAGAAAGCTAGAGCGTGCTTCTTGCTCGAAAGCAGAGTGTGATCAATGGATGAGAACTCTGCTGTGTGTTTCCCTTCAGAAATGGAGTTAAATTCCAGGCTCTGTGTCGTCCTACAAGCAAGAATTCCTTTCAAGTAAGGGCAGTCACTTTTCAGCTCAAACGAACTACATCATTCACGAAGCTCACACGTTTATCATCTTAACTGACAAGCATAGGATGTTAGTGGACCTGTGGTTTGTTTCAGTTCCAAAGCAGAGTTGGACTAGATATGGTCCGTATGTGTAGGAAACACAGTTCTTTTTTTCTGAGCACAACCACGTTTCCTGCTGTATTAGAGAATCTTGAAAGCAAGAGCGTGCTTCTTGCTATGAAGCAGAGTGTGATCCATGGATGAGAACTATGCAGTGTGTTTCACTTCAGAAATGGAGTTAAATCCCAGGCTCTGAGTCTTCCTACAAGCAAGACTTCATTTCAGGTAAGGGCAGTTACATTACAGCTCAAATGAACTACATCGTTCACGAAGCTCACACGTTTCTCATCTTAAATGACAAGCATTGGATGTTAGAGGACCTGTGCTTTGTATCAATTTCAGAGCCAGAGTTGGACTAGATATGGTCCGTATGTGTAGGAAACACCGTTCTTTTGTTCTCAGCACACTCATCATTCCTGTTGTCTTAGAGAGTCTAGAAAGCAAGAGCGTGCTTCTTGCTCTAAAGCAGAGTGTGATCTATATATCAGAACTCTGTTGTGTGTTTCCCTGCAGAAATGGAGTTAAATCCCAGGCTCTGAGTCTTCCTACATGCAAGACTTCGAATCAGGTAAGGGCAGTTACTTTATAGCTTAAACGAACTACATCGTTGACGAAGCTCACACGTTTCTCATCTTAAATGAGAAGCATTGTATGATGGAGGACCTGTGCGTTGTATCAATTTCAGTGGCAGAGTTGGACTCGATATGGTCCATATGTGTAAGAAACACCGTTCTTTTCTTCGCAGCACACTCATGTTTCCTGCTGTATTAGAGAATCTAGAAAGCAAGAGCGTGCTTCTTGCTCTAAAGCAGAGTGTGATCCATGGAAGAGAACTATGCTTTTTGTTTCCCTTCAGAAATGGAGTTAAATCCCAGGCTCTGTGTCTTCCTACAGTAAAGACTTCGTTTCAGGTAAGGGCAGTCACTTTTCAGCTCTAATGAAGTACATCCTTAACGAAGCTCACACGTTACTCATTGTAACTGACAAGCATTGGATGTTAGAGGACCAGTGCTTTGTATCAGTTTCAGAAGCAGAATGGACTAGATATGGTCTGTATGTGTAGGAAACACCGTTCATTTGTTCTTAGCACACTCATGTTTCCTGCTGTCTTAGAGACTCTAGAAAGCAAGAGCGTGCTTCTTGCTCTAAGCAGAGTGTGATCTATATATGAGAACTCTGCTGTGTGTTCACTTCAGAAATGGAGTTAAACCCCAGGCTCTGAGTCTTCCTACAAGAAACACTTTGTTTCAGGAAAGGAGAGTTACTTTACAGCTCAAACGAACTACGTCGTTCACGAAGCTCACACATTTCTCATCTTAACTGACAAGCATTGGATGTTAGTGGACCTCTGGTTTGTTTCAGTTCCACAAGCAGAGTTGGACTAGATATGGTCTGTATGTGTAGGAAACACAGTTCTTTTTTTCTGAGCACAACCACGTTTCCTGCTGTATTAGAGAATCTAGAAAGCAAGAGCATGCTTCTTGCTATGCAGCAGAGTGTGATCCATGGATGAGAACTCTGCAGTGTGTTTCACTTCAGAAATGCAGTTAAACCCCAGGCTCTGAGTCTTCCTACAAGCAACACTTCGTTTCTGGTAAGAGCAGTTACTTTACAGCTCCAACGAACTACATCGTTCACGAAGCTCACACGTTTCTCATCTTAACTGACAAGCATTGGATGTTAGAGGACCAGTGCTTTGTATCAGTTTCAGAAGCAGAGTTGGACTAGATATGGTCCGTATGTGAAGGAAACACCGTACATTTGTTCTTAGCACACTCACGTTTCCTGCTGTATTAGAGAACCTAGAAAGCAAGAGCGTCCTTCTTGCTTTAAAGCAGAGTGTGATGTATATATGAGAACCCTGCTGTGTGTTTCTCTTCAGAAATGGAGTTAAACCCCAGGCTCTGAGTCTTCCTACTAGAAACACTTTGTTTCAGGAAAGGAGAGTTGCTTTACAGCTCAAACGAACTACGTCGTTCACGAAGCTCACACATTTCTCATCTTAACTGACAAGCATTGGATGTTAGTGGACCTCTGGTTTGTTTCAGTTCCACAAGCAGCGTTGGACTAGATATGGTCCCTATGTGTAGGAAACACAGTTCTTTTTTTCTGAGCACAACCACGTTTCCTGCTGTATTAGAGAATCTAGAATGCAAGAGCGTGCTTCTTGCTCTGAAGCAGAGTGTGATCCATGGATGAGAACTATGCTGTGTGTTTCCCTTCAGAAATGGAGTTAAATCCCAGGCTCTGTGTCTTCCAACATTCAAGACTTCGTTTCATGTAAGGGCAGTCACTTTTCAGCTCAAACGAACTACATTGTTCACGAAGCTCACACGTTTCTCATCTTAACTGACAAGCATTGGATGTTAGAGGACCAGTGCTTTGTCTCAGTTTCAGAAGCAGAGATGGACTAGATATGGTCCGTAATGTAGGAAACACCGTTCTTTTGTTCTCAGCACACTCACGTTTCCTGCTGTCTTAGAGACTCTAGAAAGCTAGAGCGTGCTTCTTGCTCGAAAGCAGAGTGTGATCAATGGATGAGAACTCTGCTGTGTGTTTCCCTTCAGAAATGGAGTTAAATTCCAGGCTCTGTGTCGTCCTACAAGCAAGAATTCCTTTCAAGTAAGGGCAGTCACTTTTCAGCTCAAACGAACTACATCGTTCACGCAGCTCACACGTTTATCATCTTAACTGACAAGCATAGGATGTTAGTGGACCTGTGGTTTGTTTCAGTTCCAAAGCAGAGTTGGACTAGATATGGTCCGTATGTGTAGGAAACACAGTTCTTTTTTTCTGAGCACAACCACGTTTCCTGCTGTATTAGAGAATCTTGAAAGCAAGAGCGTGCTTCTTGCTATGAAGCAGAGTGTGATCCATGGATGAGAACTATGCAGTGTGTTTCACTTCAGAAATGGAGTTAAATCCCAGGCTCTGAGTCTTCCTACAAGCAAGACTTCATTTCAGGTAAGGGCAGTTACATTACAGCTCAAATGAACTACATCGTTCACGAAGCTCACACGTTTCTCATCTTAAATGACAAGCATTGGATGTTAGAGGACCTGTGCTTTGTATCAATTTCAGAGCCAGAGTTGGACTAGATATGGTCCGTATGTGTAGGAAACACCGTTCTTTTGTTCTCAGCACACTCATGATTCCTGCTGTCTTAGAGAGTCTAGAAAGCAAGAGCGTGCTTCTTGCTCTAAAGCAGAGTGTGATCTATATATCAGAACTCTGTTGTGTGTTTCCCTGCAGAAATGGAGTTAAATCCCAGGCTCTGAGTCTTCCTACATGCAAGACTTCGAATCAGGTAAGGGCAGTTACGTTATAGCTTAAACGAACTACATCGTTGACGAAGCTCACACCTTTCTCATCTTAAATGAGAAGCATTGTATGCTGGAGGACCTGTGCTTTGTATCAATTTCAGAGGCAGAGTTGGACTCGATATGGTCCATATGTGTAAGAAACACCGTTCTTTTCTTCTCAGCACACTCATGTTTCCTGCTGTATTAGAGAATCTAGAAAGCAAGAGCGTGCTTCTTGCTCTAAAGCAGAGTGTGATCCATGGAAGAGAACTATGCTTTTTGTTTCCCTTCAGAAATGGAGTTAAATCCCAGGCTCTGTGTCTTCCTACAGTAAAGACTTCGTTTCAGGTAAGGGCAGTCACTTTTCAGCTCTAATGAAGTACATCCTTAACGAAGCTCACACGTTACTCATTGTAACTGACAAGCATTGGATGTTAGAGGACCAGTGCTTTGTATCGGTTTCAGAAGCAGAGTTGGACTAGATATGGTCCGTATGTGTAGGAAACACCGTTCATTTGTTCTCAGCACACTCATGATTCCTGCTGTCTTAGAGACTCTAGAAATCAAGAGCGTGCTTCTTGCTCTAAAGCAGATTGTGATCTATATATCAGAACTCTGTTGTGTGTTTCCCTGCAGAAATGGAGTTAAATTCCATGCTCTGTGTCTTCCTACAAGCAAGAATTCCTTTCAAGTAAGGGCAGTCACTTTTCATCTCAAATGAACTACATCGTTCACGAAGCTCACACGTTTCTCATCGTAAAAGACAAGCATTGGATGTTAGAGGACCAATGCTTTGTATCAGTTTCAGAAGCAGAGTTGGACTAGATATGGTCCGTATGTGTAGGAAACACCGTTCATTTGTTCTTAGCACAGACACGTTTCCTGCTGTATTAGAGAATCTAGAAAGCAAGAGCGTGCTTCTTGCTCTAAAGCAGAGTGTGATCCATGGAAGAGAACAAAGCTTTGTGTTTCCCTTCAGAAATGGAGTTAAATCCCAGGCTCTCTGTCTTCCTACAATAAAGACTTCGTTTCAGTTAAGGGCAATCTCTTTTCAGCTCAAATGATGTACATCCTTCACAAAGCTCACACGTTTCTCATCGTAACTGACAAGCATTGGATGTTAGAGGACCAGTGCTTTGTATCAGTTTCAGAAGCAGAGTTGGACTAGATATGGTCCGTATGTGTAGGAAACACAGTTCTTTTTTTCTTAGCACACTCACGTTTCCTGCTGTATTAGAGAATCTAGAAAGCAAGAGCGTGCTTCTTGCTCTGAAGCAGAGTGTGATCCATGGATGAGAACTATGATGTGTGTTTCCATTCAGAAATGGAGTTAAATCCCAGGCTCTGTGTCTTCCAACACTCAAGACTTCGTTTCAGGTAAGGGCCGTCACTTTTCAGCTCAAACGAACTACATCGTTCACGAAGCTAACACGTTTCTCATCTTAACTGACAAGAATTGGATGTTAGAGGACCAGTGCTTTGTCTCAGTTTCAGATGCAGAGATGGACTAGATATGGTCCGTATGTGTAGGAAACACCGTTCTTGTGTTCTCAGCACACTCATGTTTCCTGCTGTCTAAGAGACTCTAGGAAGCAAGAGCGTGCTTCTTGCTCTAAAGCAGAGTGTGATGTATATATGAGAACTCTGCTGTGTGTTTCACTTCAGAAATGGAGTTAAATCCCAGGCTCTGAGTCTTCCTACAAGCAAGACTTCATTTCAGGTAAGGGCAGTTACATTACAGCTCAAACGAACTACATCATTCACGAAGCTCACACGTTTCTCATCTTAAATGACAAGCATTGGATGTTAGAGGACCTGTGCTTTGTATCAATTTCAGAGGCAGAGTTGGACTAGATATGGTCCGTATGTGTAGGAAACACCGTTCTTTTGTTCTCAGCACACTCATGATTCCTGCTGTCTTAGAGAGTCTAGAAGGCAAGAGCGTGCTTCTTGCTCTAAAGCAGAGTGTGATCTATATATCAGAACTCTGTTGTGTGTTTCCCTGCAGAAATGGAGTTAAATTCCAGGCTCTGTGTCTTCCTACAAGCAAGAATTCCTTTCAAGTAAGGGCAGTCACTTTTCATCTCAAACGAACTACATCGTTCACGAAGTTCACACGTTTCTCATCGTAACAGACAAGCATTGGATGTTAGAGGACCAGTGCTTTGTATCAGTTTCAGAAGCAGAGTTGGACTAGATATGGTCCGTATGTGTAGGAAACACCGTTCATTTGTTCTTAGCACAGTCAAGTTTCCTGCTGTATTAGAGAATCTAGAAAGCAAGAGCGTGCTTCTTGCTATGGAGCAGAGTGTGATCCATGGATGAGAACTATGCTGTGTGTTTCCCTTCAGAAATGGAGTTAAATCCCAGGCTCTGTGTCTTCCAACACTCAAGAATTCATTTCAGGTAAGGGCAGTCACTTTTCAGCTCAAACGAACTACATCGTTCACGAAGCTCACACGTTTCTCATCTTAAATGACAAGCATTGGATGCTGGAGGACCTGTGTTTTGTATCAATTTCAGAGGCAGAGTGGGACTTGATATGGTCCGAATGTGTAAGAAACAACGTTCTTGTGTTCTCAGCACACTCATGTTTCCTGCTGTCTTAGAGACTCTAGAAAGCAAGAGCGTGCTTCTTGCTCTAAAGCAGAGTGTGATCTATATATGAGAACTCTGCTGTGTGTTTCACTTCAGAAATGGAGTTAAACCCCAGGCTCTGAGTCTTCCTACAAGCAACACATCGTTTCAGGTAAGGGCAGTTACTTTACAGCTCAAACGAACTACATCGTTCACGAAGTTCACACGTTTATCATCTTAACTGACAAGCATAGGATGTTAGTGGACCTGTGGTTTGTTTCAGTTCCACAAGCAGAGTTGGACTACATATGGTCCGTATGTGTAGGAAACACAGTTCTTTTTTTCTGAGCACAACCACGTTTCCTGCTGTATTAGAGAATCTAGAAAGCAAGAGCGTGCTTCTTGCTATGAAGCAGAGTGTGATCCATGGATGAGAACTATGCAGTGTCTTTCACTTCAGAAATGGAGTTAAACCCCAGGCTCTGAGTCTTCCTACAAGCAACACTTCATTTCAGGTAAGGGCAGTTACATTACAGCTCAAATGAAGTACATCGTTCACGAAGCTCACACGTTTCTCATCTTAAATGACAAGCATTGGATGTTAGAGGACCTGTGCTTTGTATCAATTTCAGAGGCAGAGTTGGACTAGATATGGTCCGTATGTGTAGGAAACACCGTTCTTTTGTTCTCAGCACACTCATGTTTCATGCTGTCTAAGAGACTCTAGGAAGCAAGAGCGTGCTTCTTGCTCTAAAGCAGAGTGTGATCTATATATGAGAACTCTGCTGTGTGTTTCACTTCAGAAATGGAGTTAAACCCCAGGCTCTGAGTCTTCCTACAAGCAACACATCGTTTCAGGTAAGGGCAGTTACTTTACAGCTCAAACGAACTACATCGTTCACGAAGCTCACACGTTTATCATCTTAACTGACAAGCATAGGATGTTAGTGGACCTGTGGTTTGTTTCAGTTCCACAAGCAGAGTTGGACTAGATATGGTCCGTATGTGTAGGAAACACAGTTCTTTTTTTCTGAGCACAACCACGTTTCCTGCTGTATTAGAGAATCTAGAAAGCAAGAGCGTGCTTCTTGCTATGAAGCAGAGTGTGATCCATGGATGAGAACTATGCAGTGTCTTTCACTTCAGAAATGGAGTTAAACCCCAGGCTCTGAGTCTTCCTACAAGCAACACTTCGTTTCTGGTAAGGGCAGTTAATTTACAGCTCCAACGAACTACATCGTTCACGAAGCTCACACGTTTCTCATCTTAACTGACATGCATTGGATGTTAGAGGACCAGTGCTTTGTATCAGTTTCAGAAGCAGAGTTGGACTAGATATGGTCCGTATGTGTAGGAAACACCGTTCTTTTGTTCTCAGCACACTCATGATTCCTGTTGTCTTAGAGAGTCTAGAAAGCAAGAGCGTGCTTCTTGCTCTAAAGCAGAGTGTGATCTATATATCAGAACTCTGTTGTGTGTTTCCCTGCAGAAATGGAGTTACATCCCAGGCTCTGAGTCTTCCTACATGCAAGTCTTCGAATCAGGTAAGGGCAGTTACTTTATAGCTTAAACGAACTACATCGTTGACGAAGCTCACACCTTTCTCATCTTAAATGAGAAGCATTGTATGCTGGAGGACCTGTGCTTTGTATCAATTTCAGAGGCAGAGTTGGACTCGATATGGTCCATATGTGTAAGAAACACCGTTCTTTTCTTCTCAGCACACTCATGTTTCCTGCTGTATTAGAGAATCTAGAAAGCAAGAGCGTGCTTCTTGCTCTAAAGCAGAGTGTGATCCATGGAAGAGAACTATGCTTTTTGTTTCCTTTCAGAAATGGAGTTAAATCCCAGGCTCTGTGTCTTCCTACAATAAAGACTTCGTTTCATGTAAGGGCAGTCACTTTTCAGCTCTAATGAAGTACATCCTTAACGAAGCTCACACGTTTCTCATCGTAACTGACAAGCATTGGATGTTAGAGGACCAGTGCTTTGTATCAGTTTCAGAAGCAGAGTTGGACTAGATATGGTCAGTATGTGTAGGAAACACCGTTCATTTGTTCTTAGCACACTCATGTTTCCTGCTGTCTTAGAGACTCTAGAAAGCAAGAGCGTGCTTCTTGCTCTAAGCAGAGTGTGATCTATATATGAGAACTCTGCTGTGTGTTTCACTTCAGAAATGGAGTTAAACCCCAGGCTCTGAGTCTTCCTACAAGAAACACTTTATTTCAGGAAAGGAGAGTTACTTTACAGCTCAAACGAACTACGTCGTTCACGAAGCTCACACATTTCTCATCTTAACTGACAAGCATTGGATGTTAGTGGACCTCTGGTTTGTTTCAGTTCCACAAGCAGAGTTGGACTAGATATGGTCCGTATGTGTAGGAAACACCGTTCTTTTGTTCTCAACACACTCACGTTTCCTGCTGTCTTAGAGAATCTAGAAAGCTAGAGCGTGCTTCTTGCTCGAAAGCAGAGTGTGATCAGTGGATGAGAACTCTGCTGTGTCTTTCCCCTCAGAAATGGAGTTAAATTCCAGGCTCTGTGTCGTCCTACAAGCAAGAATTCCTTTCAAGTAAGGGCAGTCACTTTACAGCTCAAACGAACTACATCATTCACGAAGCTCACACGTTTCTCATCTTAAATGACAAGCATTGGATGCTGGAGGACCTGTGTTTTTTATCAATTTCAGAGACAGAGTGTGACTCGATATGGTCCGAATGTGTAAGAAACACCATTCTTGTGTTCTCAGCACACTCATGTTTCCTGCTGTCTTAGAGAATCTAGAAAGCAAGTGCGTGCTTCTTGCTCTAAAGCAGAGTGTGATCTATATATGAGAACTCTGCTGTGTTTTTCACTTCAGAAATGGAGTTAAACCCCAGGCTCTGAGTCTTCCTACAAGCAACACATCGTTTCAGGTAAGGGCAGTTAATTTACAGCTCAAACGAACTACATCGTTCACGAAGCTCACATGTTTATCATCTTAACTGACAAGCATAGGATGTTAGTGGACCTGTGGTTTCTTTCAGTTCCACAAGCAGAGTTGGACTAGATATGGTCCGTATGTGTAGGAAACACAGTTCTTTTTTTCTGAGCACAACCACGTTTCCTGCTGTATTAGAGAATCTAGAAAGCAAGAGCGTGCTTCTTGCTATGAAGCAGAGTGTGATCCATGGATGAGAACTATGCAGTGTCTTTCACTTCAGAAATGGAGTTAAACCCCAGGCTCTGAGTCTTCCTACAAGCAACACTTCGTTTCTGGTAAGGGCAGTTAATTTACAGCACCAACGAACTACATCGTTCACGAAGCTCACACGTTTCTCATCTTAAATGACAAGCATTGGATGTTAGAGGACCAGTGCTTTGTATCAGTTTCAGAAGCAGAGTTGGACTAGATATGGTCCGTATGTGTAGGAAACACCATTCATTTGTTCTTAGCACACTCACGTTTGCTGCTGTATTAGAGAATCTAGAAAGCAAGAACGTGCTTCTTGCTCTAAAGCAGAGTGTGATCCATGGAAGAGAACTATGCTTTTTGTTTCCCATCAGAAATGGAGTTAAATCCCAGGCTCTGTGTCTTCCTACAGTAAAGACTTCTTTTCAGGTAAGGGCAGTCACTCTTCAGCTCTAATGAAGTACATCCTTAACGAAGCTCACACGTTTCTCATCTTAACTGACAAGCATTGGAGGTTAGAGGACCAGTGCTTTGTCTCAGTTTCAGAAGCAGAGATGGACTAGATATGGTCCGTATGTGTAGGAAACACCGTTCATTTTTTCTTAGCACACTCATGTTTCCTGCTATCTTAGAGACTCTAGAAAGCAAGAGCGTGCTTCTTGCTCTAAGCAGAGTGTGATCTATATATATCAGAACTCTGCTGTGTGTTTCACTTCAGAAATGGAGTTAAACCCCAGGCTCTGAGTCTTCCTACAAGAAACACTTTGTTTCAGAAAAGGAGAGTTACTTTACAGCTCAAACGAACTATGTCGTTCACGAAGCTAACACATTTCTCATCTTAACTGACAAGCATTGGATGTTAGTGGACCTCTGGTTTGTTTCAGTTCCACAAGCAGAGTTGGAGTAGATATGGTCCGTATGTGTAGGAAACACATTTCTTTTTTTCTGAGCACAACCACGTTTCCTGCTGTATTAGAGAATCTAGAATGCAAGAGCGTGCTTCTTGCTCTGAAGCAGAGTGTGATCCATGGATGAGAACTATGCTGTGTGTTTCCCTTCATAAATGGAGTTAAATCGCAGGCTCTGTGTCTTCCAACATTCAAGACTTCGTTTCAGGTAAGGGCAGTCACTTTTCAGCTCAAACGAACTACATCGTTCACGAAGCTCACACGTTTCTCATCTTAACTGACAAGCATTGGATGATAGAGGACCAGTGCTTTGTCTCAATTTCAGAAGCAGAGATGGTCTAGATATGGTCCGTATGTGTAGGAAACACCGTTCTTTTGTTCTCAACACACTCACGTTTCTTGCTGTCTTAGAGACTCTAGAAAGGTAGACCGTGCTTCTTGCTCGAAAGCAGAGTGTGATCAGTGGATGAGAACTCTGCTGTGTGTTTCCCTTCAGAAATGGAGTTAAATTCCAGGCTCTGTGTCGTCCTACAAGCAAGAATTCCTTTCAAGTAAGGGCAGTCACTTTTCATCTCAAACGAACTACATCGTTCACGAAGCTCACACGTTTATCATCTTAACTGACAAGCATAGGATGTTAGTGGACCTGTGGCTTGTTTCAGTTCCACAAGCAGTGTTGGACTAGATATGGTCCGTAAGTGTAGGAAACACAGTTCTTTTTTTCTGAGCACAACCACGTTTCATGCTGTATTAGAGAATCTTGAAAGCAAGAGCGTGCTTCTTGCTATGAAGCAGAGTGTGATCCATGGATGAGAACTATGCAGTGTGTTTCACTTCAGAAATGGAGTTAAATCCCAGGCTCTGAGTCTTCCTACATGCAAGACTTCAAATCAGGTAAGGGCAGTTACTTTACAGCTCAAACGAACTACATCGTTCAAGAAGCTCACACGTTTCTCATCTTAAATGAGAAGCATTGGATGCTGGAGGACCTGTGCTTTGTATCAATTTCAGAGGCAGAGTTGGACTAGATATGGTCTGTATGTGTAGGAAACACCGTTCTTTTGTTCTCAGCACACTCATGTTTCCTGCTGTCTCAGAGACTCTAGGAAGCAAGAGCGTGCTTCTTGGTCTAAAGCAGAGTGTGATCTATATATGAGAACTCTGCTGTGTGTTTCACTTCAGAAATGGAGTTAAATTCCAGGCTCTGTGTCGTCCTACAAGCAAGAATTCCTTTCAAGTAAGGGCAGTCAGTTTACAGCTCAAACGAACTACATCATTCACGAAGCTCACACGTTTCTCATCTAAAATGACAAGCATTGGATGTTAGAGGACCTGTGCTTTGTATCAATTTCAGAGGCAGAGTTGGACTAGATATGGTCTGTATGTGTAGGAAACACCGTTCTTTTGTTCTCAGCACACTCATGATTCCTGCTGTCTTAGAGAGTCTAGAAAGCAAGAGCGTGCTTCTTGCTCTAAAGTAGAGTGTGATCTATATATCAGAACTCTGTTGTCTGTTTCCCTGCAGAAATGGAGTTAAATTCCAGGCTCTGTGTCTTCCTACAAGCAAGAATTCCTTTCAAGTAAGGGCAGTCACTTTTCATCTCAAAGGAACTACATCGTTCACGAAGCTCACACGTATCTCATCGTAACAGACAAGCATAGGATGTTAGAGGACCAGTGCTTTGTATCAGTTTCAGAAGCAGAGTGGGACTAGATATGGTCCGTATGTGTAGGAAACACCCTTCATTTGTTCTTAGCACACTCACGTTTCCTGCTGCATTAGAGAATCTAGAAAGCAAGAGTGTGCTTCTTGCTCTGAAGCAGAGTGTGATCCATGGATGAGAACTATGATGTGTGTTTCCCTTCAGAAATGGAGTTAAATCCCAGGCTCTGTGTCTTCCAACACTCAAGACTTCGTTTCAGGTAAGGGCAGTCACTTTTCAGCTCAAACGAACTACATCGTTCACGAAGCTTACACGTTTCTCATCTTAACTGACAAGAATTGGATGTTAGAGGACCAGTGCTTTGTCTCAGTTTCAGATGCAGAGATGGACTAGATATGGTCCGTATGTGTAGGAAACACCGTTCTTGTGTTCTCAGCACACTCATGTTTCCTGCAGTCTAAGAGACTCTAGGAAGCAAGAGCGTGCTTCTTGCTCTAAAGCAGAGTGTGATCTATATATGAGAACTCTGCTGTGTGTTTCACTTCCGAAATGGAGTTAAATTCCAGGCTCTGTGTCGTCCTACAAGCAAGAATTCCTTTCAAGTAAGGGCAGTCACATTACAGCTCAAACGAACTACATCATTCACGAAGCAAACACGTTTCTTATCTTAAATGACAAGCATTGGATGCTGGAGGACCTGTTTTTTGTATCAATTTCAGAGGCAGAGTGGGACTCGATATGGTCCGAATGTGTAAGAAACACCGTTCTTGTGTTCTCAGCACACTCATGTTTCCTGCTGTCTTAGAGACTCTAGAAAGCAAGAGCGTGCTTCTTGCTCTAAAGCAGAGTGTGATCTATATATGAGAACTCTGCTGTGTGTTTCACTTCAGAAATGGAGTTAAACCCCAGGCTCTGAGGCTTCCTACAAGCAACACATCGTTTCAGGTAAGGGCAGTTACTTTAAAGCTCAAACAAACTACATCGTTCACGAAGCTCACACGTTTATCATTTTAACTGACAAGCATAGGATGTTAGTGGACCTGTGGTTTGTTTCAGTTCCACAAGCAGAGTTGGACTAGATATGGTCCGTATGTGTAGGAAACACAGTTCTTTTTTTCTGAGCACAACCACGTTTCCTGCTGTATTAGAGAATCTAGAAAGCAAGAGCGAGCTTCTTGCTATGAAGCAGAGTGTGATCCATGGATGAGAACTATGCAGTGTCTTTCACTTCAGAAATGGAGTTAAACCCCAAGCTCTGTGTCTTCCTACAAGCAACACTTCGTTTCTGGTAAGGGCAGTCACTTTTCAGCTCAAACGAACTACATCGTTCACAAAGCTAACACGTTTCTCATCTTAACTGACAAGAATTGGATGTTAGAGGACCAGTGCTTTGTCTCAGTTTCAGAAGCAGAGATGGACTAGATATGGTCCGTATGTGTAGGAAACACCGTTCTTTTGTTCTCAGCACACTCACAATTCCTGCTGTCTTAGAGACTCTAGAAAGCTAGAGTGTGCTTCTTGCTCAAAAGCAGAGTGTGATCAATGGATGAGAACTCTGCTGTGTGTTTCCCTTCAGAAATGGAGTTAAATTCCAGCCTCTGTGTCGTCCAACAACCAAGAATTCCTTTCAAGTAAGGGCAGTCACTTTTCAGCTCAAACGAACTACATCGTTCACGAAGCTCACACGTTTCTCATCGTAACAGACAAGCATTGGATGTTAGAGGACCAGTGCTTTGTATCAGTTTCAGAAGCAGAGTTGGACTAGATATGGTCCGTATGTGTAGGAAACACCGTTCATTTGTTCTTAGCACAGACACGTTTCCTGCTGTATTAGAGAATCTAGAAAGCAAGAGCGTGCTTCTTGCTCTAAAGCAGAGTGTGATCCATGGAAGAGAACTATGCTTTGTGTTTCCCTTCAGAAATGGAGTTAAATCCCAGGCTCTGTGTCTTCCTACAATAAAGACTTCGTTTCAGGTAAGGGCAATCTCTTTTCAGCTCAAATGAAGTACATCCTTCACGAAGCTCACACGTTTCTCATCGTAACTGACAAGCATTGGATGTTAGAGGACCAGTGCTTTGTATCAGTTTCAGAAGCAGAGTTGGACTAGATATGGTCCGTATGTGTAGGAAACACAGTTCTTTTTTTCTTAGCACACTCACGTTCCCTGCTGTATTAGAGAATCTAGAAAGCAAGAGTGTGCTTCTTGCTCTGAAGCAGAGTGTGATCCATGGATGAGAACTATGATGTGTGTTTCCCTTCAGAAATGGAGTTAAATCCCAGGCTCTGTGTCTTCCAACACTCAAGACTTCGTTTCAGGTAAGGGCAGTCAATTTTCAGCTCAAACGAACTACATCATTCACGAAGCTCACACGTTTCTCATCTTAAATGACAAGCATTGGATGCTGGAGGACCTTTGTTTTGTATCAATTTCAGAGGCAGAGTGGGACTCGATATGGTCCGAATGTGTAAGAAACACCGTTCTTGTGTTCTCAGCACACTCATGTTTCCTGCTGTCTTAGAGACTCTAGAAAGCAAGAGCGTGCTTCTTGCTCTAAAGCAGAGTGTGATCTATATATGAGAACTCTGCTGTGTGTTTCACTTCAGAAATGGAGTTAAACCCCAGGCTCTGAGTCTTCCTACAAGCAACACATCGTTTCAGGTAAGGGCAGTTATTTTACAGCTCAAACGAACTACATCGTTCACGAAGCTCACACGTTTATCATCTTAACTGACAAGCATAGGATGTTAGTGGACCTGTGGTTTGTTTCAGTTCCACAAGCAGAGTTGGACTAGATATGGTCCGTATGTGTAGGAAACACAGTTCTTTTTTTCTGAGCACAACCACGTTTCCTGCTGTATTAGAGAATCTAGAAAGCAAGAGCGAGCTTCTTGCTATGAAGCAGAGTGTGATCCATGGATGAGAACTATGCAGTGTCTTTCACTTCAGAAATGGAGTTAAACTCCAGGCTCTGTGTCTTCCTAAAAGCAAGAATTCCTTTCAAGTAAGGGCAGTCACTTTTCATCTCAAACGAACTACATCGTTCACGAAGCTCACACGTTTCTCATCGTAACTGACAAGCATTGGATGTTAGAGGACCAGTGCTTTGTATCAGTTTCAGAAGCAGAGTTGGACTAGATATCGTCCGTATGTGTAGGAAACACCGTTCATTTGTTCTTAGCACAGTCACGTTTCCTGCTGTATTAGAGAATCTAGAAAGCAAGAGCGTGCTTCTTGCTCTAAAGCAGAGTGTGATCCATGGAAGAGAACTATGCTTTGTGTTTCCCTTCAGAAATGGAGTTAAATCCCAGGCTCTGTGTCTTCCTACAATAAAGACTTCGTTTCAGGTAAGGGCAGTCACTTTTCAGCTCAAACGAACTACATCGTTCACGAAGCTAACACGTTTTTCATCTTAACTGACAAGAATTGGATGTTAGAGGACCAGTGCTTTGTCTCAGTTTCAGAAGCAGAGATGGACTAGATATGGTCCGTATGTGTAGGAAACACCGTTCTTTTGTTCTCAGCACACTCATGATTCCTGCTGTCTTAGAGAGTCTAGAAAGCAAGAGCGTGCTTCTTGCTCTAAAGCAGAGTGTGATCTATATATCAGAACTCTGTTGTGTGTTTCCCTGCAGAAATGGAGTTAAAGTCCAGGCTCTGTGTCTTCCTACAAGCAAGAATTCCTTTCAAGTAAGGGCAGTCACTTTTCATATCAAACAAACTACATCGTTCACGAAGCTCACACGTTTCTCATCGTAACTGACAAGCATTGGATGTTAGAGGACCAGTGCTTTGTATCAGTTTCAGAAGCAGAGTTGGACTAGATATGGTCCGTATGTGTAGGAAACACCGTTCATTAGTTCTTAGTACACTCATGTTTCCTGCTGTATTAGAGAATCTAGAAAACAAGAGCGTGCTTCTTGCTCTAAAGCAGAGTGTGATCCATGGAAGGGAACTATGCTTTGTGTTTCCCTTCAGAAATGGAGTTAAATCCCAGGCTCTGTGTCTTCCTACAATAAAGACTTCGTTTCAGGTAAGGGCAGTCACTTTTCAGCTCAAATGAAATACATCCTTCACAAAGCTCACACGTTTCTCATCGTAACTGACAAGCATTGGATGTTAGAGGACCAGTGCTTTGTATCAGTTTCAGAAGCAGAGTTGGACTAGATATGGTCCGTATGTGTAGGAAACACCGTTCTTTTGTTCTCAGCACACTCACAATTCATGCTGTCTTAGAGACAATAGAAAGGTATAGTGTGCTTCTTGCTCAAAAGCAGAGTGTGATCAATGGATGAGAACTCTGCTGTGTGTTTCCCTTCAGAAATGGAGTTAAATTCCAGCCTCTGAGTCGTCCAACAACCAAGAATTCCTTTCAAGTAAGGGCAGTCACTTTTCAGCTCAAACGAACTACATCATTCACGAAGCTCACAAGTTTCTCATCTTAAATGACAAGCATTGAATGCTGGAGGACCTGTGTTTTGTATCAATTTCAGAGGCAGAGTGGGACTCGATATGGTCCGAATGTGTAAGAAACACCGTTCTTGTGTTCTCAGCATACTCATGTTTCCTTCTGTCTTAGAGACTCTAGAAAGCAAGAGCATGCTTCTTGCTCTAACGCAGAGTGTGATCTATATATGAGAACTCTGCTGAGTGTTTCACTTCAGAAATGGAGTTAAACCCCAGGCTCTGAGTGTTCCTACAAGCAACACTTCGTTTCAGGTAAGGGCAGTTACTTTAAAGCTCAAACGAACTACATCGTTCACGAAGCTCACACGTTTATCAACTTAACTGACAAGCATAGGATGTTAGTGGACCTGTGGTTTGTTTCAGTTCCACAAGCAGAGTTGGACTAGATATGGTCCGTATGTGTAGGAAACACAGTTCTTTTTTTCTGAGCACAACCACGTTTCCTGCTGTATTAGAGAATCTAGAAAGCAAGAGCGTGCTTCTTGCTATGAAGCAGAGTGTGATCCATGGATGAGAACTATGCAGTGTGTTTCACATCAGAAATGGAGTTAAATCCCATGTTCTGAGTCTTCCTACAAGCAAGACTTCATTTCAGGTAAGGGCAGTTACATTACAGCTCAAATGAACTATATCGTTCACGAAGCTCACACGTTTCTCATCTTAAATGACAAGCATTGGATGTTAGAGGACCTGTGCTTTGTATCAATTTCAGAGGCAGAGTTGGACTAGATATGGTCCGTATGTGTAGGAAACACCGTTCTTTTGTTCTCAGCACACTCATGATTCCTGCTGTCTTAGAGAGTCTAGAAAGCAAGAGCGTGCTTCTTGCTCTAAAGCAGAGTGTGATCTATATATCAGAACTCTGTTGTGTGTTTCCCTGCAGAAATGGAGTTAAAGTCCAGGCTCTGTGTCTTCCTACAAGCAAGAATTCCTTTCAAGTAAGGGCAGTCACTTTTCATATCAAACAAACTACATCGTTCACGAAGCTCACACGTTTCTCATCGTAACTGACAAGCATTGGATGTGAGAGGACCAGTGCTTTGTATCAGTTTCAGAAGCAGAGTTGGACTAGATATGGTCCGTATGTGTAGGAAACACCGTTCATTAGTTCTTAGTACACTCACGTTTCCTGCTGTATTAGAGAATCTAGAAAACAAGAGCGTGCTTCTTGCTCTAAAGCAGAGTGTGATCCATGGAAGGGAACTATGCTTTGTGTTTCCCTTCAGAAATGGAGTTAAATCCCAGGCTCTGTGTCTTCCTACAATAAAGACTTCGTTTCAGGTAAGGGCAGTCACTTTTCAGCTCAAATGAAATACATCGTTCACGAAGCTCACACGTTTCTCATCGTAACTGACAAGCATTGGATGTTAGAGGACCAGTGCTTTGTATCAGTTTCAGAAGCAGAGTTGGACTAGATATGGTCCGTATGTGTAGGAAACACAGTTCTTTTTTTCTGAGAACAACCACGTTTCCTGCTGTATTAGATAATCTAGAAAGCAAGAGCGTGCTTCTTGCTCTGAAGCAGAGTGTGATCCATGGATGAGAACTATGCTGTGTGTTTCCCTTCAGAAATGGAGTTAAATCCCAGGCTCTGTGTCTTCCTACATTCAAGACTTCGTTTCACGTAAGGGCAGTTACTTTACAGCTCAACCGAACTACATCATTCACGAAGCACACACGTTTCTCATCTTAAATGAGAAGCATTGGATGCTGGAGGAACTGTGCTTTATATCAATATCAGAGGCAGAGTTGGACTCGATATGGTCCGAATGTGTAAGAAACACCGTTCTTTTGTTCTCAGCACACTCATATTTCCTGCTGTATTAGAGAATCTAGAAAGCAAGAGCGTGCTTCTTGCTCTAAAGCAGAGTGTGATCCATGGAAGAGAACTATGCTTTTTGTTTCCCTTCAGAAATGGATTTAAATCCCAGGCTCTGTGTCTTCCTACAATAAAGACTTCGTTTCAGGTAAGGGCAATCTCTTTTCAGCTCAAATGAAGTACATCCTTCACGAAGCTCACACGTTTCTCATCGTAACTGACAAGCATTGGATGTTAGAGGACCAGTGCTTTGTATCAGTTTCAGAAGGAGAGTTGGACTAGATATGGTCCGTATGTGTAGGAAACACAGTTCGTTTTATCTGAGCACAACCATGTTTTCTGCTGTATTAGAGAATCTAGAAAGCAAGAGTGTGCTTCTTGCTCTGAAGCAGAGTGTGATCCCTGGATGAGAACTATGATGTGTGTTTCCCTTCAGAAATGGAGTTAAATCCCAGGCTCTGTGTCTTCCAACACTCAAGACTTCATTTCAGGTAAGGGCAGTCACTTTTCAGCTCTAACGAACTACATCGTTCACGAAGCTAACACGTTTCTCATCTTAACTGACAAGAATTGGATGTTAGAGAACCAGTGCTTTGTCTCAGTTTCAGATGCAGAGATGGACTAGATATGGTCCGTATGTGTAGGAAACACCGTTCTTTTGTTCTCAGCACACTCATGATTCCTGCTGTCTTAGAGAGTCTAGAAAGCAAGACTGTGCTTCTTGCTCTAAAGCAGAGTGTGATCTATATATCAGAACTCTGTTTTGTGTTTCCCTGCAGAAATGGAGTTAAAGTACAGGCTCTGTGTCTTCCTACAAGCAAGAATTCTTTTCAAGTAAGGGCAGTCACTTTTCATCTCAAACGAACTACATCGTTCACGAAGCTCACACGTTTCTCATCGTAACTGACAAGGATTGGATGTTAGAGGACCAGTGCTTTGTATCAGTTTCAGAAGCAGAGTTGGACTAGATATGGTCCGTATGTGTAGGAAACACTGTTCATTTGTTCTTAGCACAGTCACGTTTCCTGCTGTATTAGAGAATCTAGAAAGCAAGAGCGTGCTTCTTGCTCTAAAGCAGAGTGTGATCCATGGAAGAGAACTATGCTTTGTGTTTCCGTTCAGAAATGGAGTTAAATCCCAGGCTCTGTGGCTTCCAACATTCAAGACTTCGTTTCAGGTAAGGGCAGTCACTTTTCAGCTAAAACGAACTACATCGTTCACGAAGCTAACACGTTTTTCATCTTAACTGACAAGAATTGGATGTTAGAGGACCAGTGCTTTGTCTCAGTTTCAGAAGCAGAGATGGACTAGATATGGTCCGTATGTGTAGGAAACACCGTTCTTTTGTTCTCAGCACACTCACAGTTCCTGCTCTCTTAGAGACAATAGAAAGCTATAGTGTGCTTCTTGCTCAAAAGCAGAGTGTGATCAATGGATGAGAACTCTGCTGTGTGTTTCCCTTTAGAAATGGAGTTAAATTCCAGCCTCTGTGTCGTCCAACAACCAAGAATTCCTTTCAAGTAAGGGCAGTCACTTTTCAGCTCAAACGAACTACATCGTTCACGAAGCTCACACGTTTCTCATCTTAAATGAGAAGCATTGGATGCTGGAGGACCTGTGTTTTGTATCAATTTCAGAGGCAGAGTGGGACTCGATATGGTCCGAATGTGTAAGAAACACCGTTCTTGTGTTCTCAGCATACTCATGTTTCCTGCTGTCTTAGAGACTCTAGAAAGCAAGAGCATGCTTCTTGCTCTAACGCAGAGTGTGATCTATATATGAGAACTCTGCTGAGTGTTTCACTTCAGAAATGGAGTTAAACCCCAGGCTCTGAGTGTTCCTACAAGCAACACTTCGTTTCAGGTAAGGGCAGTTACTTTACAGCTCAAACGAACTACATCGTTCACGAAGCTCACACGTTTATCAACTTAACTGACAAGCATAGGATGTTAGTGGACCTGTGGTTTGTTTCAGTTCCACAAGCAGAGTTGGACTAGATATGGTCCGTATGTGTAGGAAACACAGTTCTTTTTTTCTGAGCACAACCACGTTTCCTGCTGTATTAGAGAATCTAGAAAGCAAGAGCGTGCTTCTTGCTATGAAGCAGAGTGTGATCCATGGATGAGAACTATGCAGTGTGTTTCACATCAGAAATGGAGTTAAATCCCATGTTCTGAGTCTTCCTACAAGCAAGACTTCATTTCAGGTAAGGGCAGTTACATTACAGCTCAAATGAACTATATCGTTCACGAAGCTCACACGTTTCTCATCTTAAATGACAAGCATTGGATGTTAGAGGACCTGTGCTTTGTATCAATTTCAGAGGCAGAGTTGGACTAGATATGGTCCGTATGTGTAGGAAACACCGTTCTTTTGTTCTCAGCACACTCATGATTCCTGCTGTCTTAGAGAGTCTAGAAAGCAAGAGCGTGCTTCTTGCTCTAAAGCAGAGTGTGATCTATATATCAGAACTCTGTTGTGTGTTTCCCTGCAGAAATGGAGTTAAAGTCCAGGCTCTGTGTCTTCCTACAAGCAAGAATTCCTTTCAAGTAAGGGCAGTCACTTTTCATATCAAACAAACTACATCGTTCACGAAGCTCACACGTTTCTCATCGTAACTGACAAGCATTGGATGTTAGAGGACCAGTGCTTTGTATCAGTTTCAGAAGCAGAGTTGGACTAGATATGGTCCGTATGTGTAGGAAACACCGTTCATTAGTTCTTAGTACACTCACGTTTCCTGCTGTATTAGAGAATCTAGAAAACAAGAGCGTGCTTCTTGCTCTAAAGCAGAGTGTGATCCATGGAAGGGAACTATGCTTTGTGTTTCCCTTCAGAAATGGAGTTAAATCCCAGGCTCTGTGTCTTCCTACAATAAAGACTTCGTTTCAGGTAAGGGCAGTCACTTTTCAGCTCAAATGAAATACATCGTTCACGAAGCTCACACGTTTCTCATCGTAACTGACAAGCATTGGATGTTAGAGGACCAGTGCTTTGTATCAGTTTCAGAAGCAGAGTTGGACTAGATATGGTCCGTATGTGTAGGAAACACAGTTCTTTTTTTCTGAGAACAACCACGTTTCCTGCTGTATTAGATAATCTAGAAAGCAAGAGCGTGCTTCTTGCTCTGAAGCAGAGTGTGATCCATGGATGAGAACTATGCTGTGTGTTTCCCTTCAGAAATGGAGTTAAATCCCAGGCTCTGTGTCTTCCTACATTCAAGACTTCGTTTCACGTAAGGGCAGTTACTTTACAGCTCAACCGAACTACATCATTCACGAAGCACACACGTTTCTCATCTTAAATGAGAAGCATTGGATGCTGGAGGAACTGTGCTTTATATCAATATCAGAGGCAGAGTTGGACTCGATATGGTCCGAATGTGTAAGAAACACCGTTCTTTTGTTCTCAGCACACTCATATTTCCTGCTGTATTAGAGAATCTAGAAAGCAAGAGCGTGCTTCTTGCTCTAAAGCAGAGTGTGATCCATGGAAGACAACTATGCTTTTTGTTTCCCTTCAGAAATGGATTTAAATCCCAGGCTCTGTGTCTTCCTACAATAAAGACTTCGTTTCAGGTAAGGGCAATCTCTTTTCAGCTCAAATGAAGTACATCCTTCACGAAGCTCACACGTTTCTCATCGTAACTGACAAGCATTGGATGTTAGAGGACCAGTGCTTTGTATCAGTTTCAGAAGGAGAGTTGGACTAGATATGGTCCGTATGTGTAGGAAACACAGTTCGTTTTATCTGAGCACAACCATGTTTTCTGCTGTATTAGAGAATCTAGAAAGCAAGAGTGTGCTTCTTGCTCTGAAGCAGAGTGTGATCCCTGGATGAGAACTATGATGTGTGTTTCCCTTCAGAAATGGAGTTAAATCCCAGGCTCTGTGTCTTCCAACACTCAAGACTTCATTTCAGGTAAGGGCAGTCACTTTTCAGCTCTAACGAACTACATCGTTCACGAAGCTAACACTTTTCTCATCTTAACTGACAAGAATTGGATGTTAGAGGACCAGTGCTTTGTCTCAGTTTCAGATGCAGAGATGGACTAGATATGGTCCGTATGTGTAGGAAACACCGTTCTTTTGTTGTCAGCACACTCATGATTCCTGCTGTCTTAGAGAGTCTAGAAAGCAAGACTGTGCTTCTTGCTCTAAAGCAGAGTGTGATCTATATATCAGAACTCTGTTTTGTGTTTCCCTGCAGAAATGGAGTTAAAGTACAGGCTCTGTGTCTTCCTACAAGCAAGAATTCTTTTCAAGTAAGGGCAGTCACTTTTCATCTCAAACGAACTACATCGTTCACGAAGCTCACACGTTTCTCATCGTAACTGACAAGGATTGGATGTTAGAGGACCAGTGCTTTGTATCAGTTTCAGAAGCAGAGTTGGACTAGATATGGTCCGTATGTGTAGGAAACACTGTTCATTTGTTCTTAGCACAGTCACGTTTCCTGCTGTATTAGAGAATCTAGAAAGCAAGAGCGTGCTTCTTGCTCTAAAGCAGAGTGTGATCCATGGAAGAGAACTATGCTTTGTGTTTCCGTTCAGAAATGGAGTTAAATCCCAGGCTCTGTGGCTTCCAACATTCAAGACTTCGTTTCAGGTAAGGGCAGTCACTTTTCAGCTAAAACGAACTACATCGTTCACGAAGCTAACACGTTTTTCATCTTAACTGACAAGAATTGGATGTTAGAGGACCAGTGCTTTGTCTCAGTTTCAGAAGCAGAGATGGACTAGATATGGTCCGTATGTGTAGGAAACACCGTTCTTTTGTTCTCAGCACACTCACAGTTCCTGCTCTCTTAGAGACAATAGAAAGCTATAGTGTGCTTCTTGCTCAAAAGCAGAGTGTGATCAATGGATGAGAACTCTGCTGTGTGTTTCCCTTTAGAAATGGAGTTAAATTCCAGCCTCTGTGTCGTCCAACAACCAAGAATTCCTTTCAAGTAAGGGCAGTCACTTTTCAGCTCAAACGAACTACATCGTTCACGAAGCTCACACGTTTCTCATCTTAAATGAGAAGCATTGGATGCTGGAGGACCTGTGTTTTGTATCAATTTCAGAGGCAGAGTGGGACTCGATATGGTCCGAATGTGTAAGAAACACCGTTCTTGTGTTCTCAGCATACTCATGTTTCCTGCTGTCTTAGAGACTCTAGAAAGCAAGAGCATGCTTCTTGCTCTAACGCAGAGTGTGATCTATATATGAGAACTCTGCTGAGTGTTTCACTTCAGAAATGGAGTTAAACCCCAGGCTCTGAGTGTTCCTACAAGCAACACTTCGTTTCAGGTAAGGGCAGTTACTTTACAGCTCAAACGAACTACATCGTTCACGAAGCTCACACGTTTATCATCTTAACTGACAAGCATAGGATGTTAGTGGACCTGTGTTTTGTTTCAGTTCCACAAGCAGAGTTGGACTAGATATGGTCCGTATGTGTAGGAAACACAGTTCTTTTTTTCTGAGCACAACCACGTTTCCTGCTGTATTAGAGAATCTAGAAAGCAAGAGCATGCTTCTTGCTATGAAGCAGAGTGTGATCCATGGATGAGAACTATGCAGTGTGTTTCACATCAGAAATGGAGTTAAATCCCAGGTTCTGAGTCTTCCTACAAGCAAGACTTCATTTCAGGTAAGGGCAGTTACATTACAGCTCAAATGAACTACATCGTTCACGAAGCTTACACGTTTCTCATCTTAATGACAAGCATTGGATGTTAGAGGACCTGTGTTTTGTATCAATTTCAGAGGCAGAGTTGGACTAGATATGGTCCGTATGTGTAGGAAACACCGTTCTTTTGTTCTCAGCACACTCATGATTCCTGCTGTCTTAGAGAGTCTAGAAAGCAAGAGCGTGCTTCTTGCTCTAAAGCAGAGTGTGATCTATATATCAGAACTATGTTGTGTGTTTCCCTGCAGAAATGGAGTTAAAGTCCAGGCTCTGTGTCTTCCTAAAAGCAAGAATTCCTTTCAAGTAAGGGCAGTCACTTTTCATCTCAAACGAACTAAATCGTTCACGAAGCTCACACGTTTCTCATCGTAACTGACAAGCATTGGATGTTAGAGGACCAGTGCTTTGTATCAGTTTCAGAAGCAGAGTTGGACTAGATATCGTCCGTATGTGTAGGAAACACCGTTCATTTGTTCTTAGCACAGTCACGTTTCCTGCTGTATTAGAGAATCTAGAAAGCAAGAGCGTGCTTCTTGCTCTAAAGCAGAGTGTGATCCATGGAAGACAACTATGCTTTGTGTTTCCCTTCAGAAATGGAGTTAAATCCCAGGCTCTGTGTCTTCCAACATTCAAGACTTCGTTTAAGGTAAGGGCAGTCACTTTTCAGCTCAAATGAAGTACATCCTTCACGAAGCTCACACGTTTCTCATCGTAACTGACAAGCATTGGATGTTAGAGGACCAGTGCTTTGTATCAGTTTCAGAAGCAGAGTTGGACTAGATATGGTCCGTATGTGTAGGAAACACAGTTCTTTTTTTCTGAGCACAACCACGTTTCCTGCTGTATTAGAGAATCTAGAAAGCAAGAGCGTGCTTCTTGCTCTGAAGCAGAGTGTGATCCATGGATGAGAACTATGCTGTGTGTTTCCCTTCAGAAATGGAGTTAAATCCCAGGCTCTGTGTCTTCCAACATTCAAGACTTCGTTTCACTTAAGGGCAGTTACTTTACAGCTCAAACGAACTACATCATTCACGAAGCGCACATGTTTCTCATCTTAAATGAGAAGCATTGGATGCTGGAGGAACTGTGCTTTATATCAATTTCAGAGGCAGAGTTGGACTCGATATGGTCCGAATGTGTAAGAAACACCGTTCTTTTGTTATCAGCACACTCATATTTCCTGCTGTATTAGAGAATCTAGAAAGCAAGAGCGTGCTTCTTGCTCTGAAGCAGAGTGTGATCCCTGGATGGGAACTATGATGTGTGTTTCCCTTCAGAAATGGAGTTAAATCCCAGGCTCTGTGTCTTCCAACACTCAAGACTTCGTTTCAGGTAAGGGCAGTCACTTTTCAGCTCTAACGAACTACATCGTTCACGAAGCTAACATGTTTCTCATCTTAACTGACAAGAATTGGATGTTAGAGGACCAGTGCTTTGTCTCAGTTTCAGATGCAGAGATGGACTAGATATGGTCCGTATGTGTAGGAAACACCGTTCTTTTGTTGTCAGCACACTCATGAATCCTGCTGTCTTAGAGAGTCTAGAAACAAGACTGTGCTTCTTGCTCTAAAGCAGAGTGTGATCTATATATCAGAACTCTGTTTTGTGTTTCCCTGCAGAAATGGAGTTAAAGTACAGGCTCTGTGTCTTCCTACAAGAAAGAATTCCTTTCAAGTAAGGGCAGTCACTTTTTATCTCAAACGATCTACATCGTTCACGAAGCTCACACGTTTCTCATCGTAACTGACAAGCATTGGATGTTAGAGGACCAGTGCTTTGTATCAGTTTCAGAAGCAGAGTTGGACTAGATATGGTCCGTATGTGTAGGAAACACTGTTCATTTGTTCTTAGCACAGTCAGGTTTCCTGCTGTATTAGAGAATCTAGAAAGCAAGAGCGTGCTTCTTGCTCTAAAGCAGAGTGTGATCCATGGAAGAGAACTATGCTTTGTGTTTCCGTTCAGAAATGGAGTTAAATCCCAGGCTCTGTGTCTTCCAACATTCAAGACTTCGTTTCAGGTAAGGGCAGTCACTTTTCAGCTCAAACGAACTACATCGTTCACGAAGCTAACACGTTTTTCATCTTAACTGACAAGAATTGGATGTTAGAGGACCAGTGCTTTGTCTCAGTTTCAGGAGCAGAGATGGACTAGATATGGTCCGTATGTGTAAGAAACACCGTTCTTTTGTTATCAGCACACTCATATTTCCTGCTGTATTAGAGAATCTAGAAAGCAAGAGCGTGCTTCTTGCTCCAAAGCAGAGTGTGATCCATGGAAGAGAACTATGCTTTGTGTTTCCGTTCAGAAATGGATTTAAATCCCAGGCTCTGTGTCTTCCTACAATAAAGACTTCGTTTCAGGTAAGGGCAATCTCTTTTCAGCTCAAATGAAGTACATCCTTCACGAAGCTCACACGTTTCTCATCGTAACTGACAAGCATTGGATGTTAGAGGACCAGTGCTTTGTATCAGTTTCAGAAGGAGAGTTGGACTAGATATGGTCCGTATGTGTAGGAAACACAGTTTGTTTTTTCTGAGCACAACCATGTTTCCTGCTGTATTAGAGAATCTAGAAAGCAAGAGTGTGCTTCTTGCTCTGAAGCAGAGTGTGATCCCTGGATGAGAACTATGATGTGTGTTTCCCTTCAGAAATGGAGTTAAATCCCAGGCTCTGTGTCTTCCAACACTCAAGACTTCGTTTCAGGTAAGGGCAGTCACTTTTCAGCTCTAACGAACTACATCGTTCATGTAGCTAACATGTTTCTCATCTTAACTGACAAGAATTGGATGTTAGAGGACCAGTGCTTTGTCTCAGTTTCAGATGCAGAGATGGACTAGATATGGTCCGTATGTGTAGGAAACACCGTTCTTTTGTTGTCAGCACACTCATGAATCCTGCTGTCTTAGAGAGTCTAGAAAGCAAGACTGTGCTTCTTGCTCTAAAGCAGAGTGTGATCTATATATCAGAACTCTGTTTTGTGTTTCCCTGCAGAAATGGAGTTAAAGTACAGGCTCTGTGTCTTCCTACAAGCAAGAATTCCTTTCAAGTAAGGGCAGTCACTTTTCATCTCAAACGAACTACATCGTTCACGAAGCTCACACGTTTCTCATCGTAACTGACAAGCATTGGATGTTAGAGGACCAGTGCTTTGTATCAGTTTCAGAAGCAGAGTTGGACTAGATATGGTCCGTATGTGTAGGAAACACCGTTCTTTTGTTCTCAGCACACTCACAGTTCCTGCTCTCTTAGAGACAATAGAAAGCTATAGTGTGCTTCTTGCTCAAAAGCAGAGTGTGATCAATGGATGAGAACTCTGCTGTGTGTTTCCCTTTAGAAATGGAGTTAACTTCCAGCCTCTGTGTCGTCCAACAACCAAGAATTCCTTTCAAGTAAGGGCAGTCACTTTTCAGCTCAAACGAACTACATCGTTCACGAAGCTCACACGTTTCTCATCTTAAATGAGAAGCATTGGATGCTGGAGGACCTGTGTTTTGTATTAATTTCAGAGGCAGAGTGGGACTCGATATGGTCCGATTGTGTAAGAAACACCGTTCTTGTGTTCTCAGCATACTCATGTTTCCTGCTGTCTTAGAGACTCTAGAAAGCAAGAGCATGCTTCTTGCTCTAACGCAGAGTGTGATCTATATATGAGAACTCTGCTGAGTGTTTCACTTCAGAAATGGAGATAAACCCCAGGCTCTGAGTGTTCCTACAAGCAACACTTCGTTTCAGGTAAGGGCAGTTACTTTACAGCTCAAACGAACTACATCGTTCACGAAGCTCACACGTTTATCATCTTAACTGACAAGCATAGGATGTTAGTGGACCTGTGGTTTGTTTCAGTGCCACAAGCAGAGTTGGACTAGATATGGTCCGTATGTGTAGGGAACACAGTTCTTTTTTTCTGAGCACAACCACGTTTCCTGCTGTATTAGAGAATCTAGAAAGCAAGAGTGTGCTTCTTGCTATGAAGCAGAGTGTGATCCATGGATGAGAACTATGCAGTGTGTTTCACATCAGAAATGGAGTTAAATCCCATGTTCTGAGTCTTCCTACAAGCAAGACTTCATTTCAGGTAAGGGCAGTTACATTACAGCTCAAATGATCTACATCGTTCACGAAGCTCACACGTTTCTCATCTTAAATGACAAGCATTGGATGTTAGAGGACCTGTGCTTTGTATCAATTTCAGAGGCAGAGTTGGACTAGATATGGTCCGTATGTGTAGGAAACACCGTTCTTTTGTTCTCAGCACACTCATGATTCCTGCTGTCTTAGAGAGTCTAGAAAGCAAGAGCGTGCTTCTTGCTCTAAAGCAGAGTGTGATCTATATATCAGAACTCTGTTGTGTGTTTCCCTGCAGAAATGGAGTTAAAGTCCAGGCTCTGTGTCTTCCTACAAGCAAGAATTCCTTTCAAGTAAGGGCAGTCACTTTTCATCTCAAACAAACTACATCGTTCACGAAGCTCACACGTTTCTCATCGTAACTGACAAGCATTGGATGTTAGAGGACCAGTGCTTTGTATCAGTTTCAGAAGCAGAGTTGGACTAGATATGGTCCGTATGTGTAGGAAACACCGTTCATTAGTTCTTAGTACACTCACGTTTCCTGCTGTATTAGAGAATCTAGAAAACAAGAGCGTGCTTCTTGCTCTAAAGCAGAGTGTGATCCATGGAAGGGAACTATGCTTTGTGTTTCCCTTCAGAAATGGAGTTAAATCCCAGGCTCTGTGTCTTCCTACAATAAAGACTTCGTTTCAGGTAAGGGCAGTCACTTTTCAGCTCAAATGAAGTACATCCTTCACGAAGCTCACACGTTTCTCATCGTAACTGACAAGCATTGGATGTTAGAGGACCAGTGCTTTGTATGAGTTTCAGAAGCAGAGTTGGACTACATATGGTCCGTATGTGTAGGAAACACAGTTCTTTTTTTCTGAGCACAACCACGTTTCCTGCTGTATTAGAGAATCTAGAAAGCAAGAGCGTGCTTCTTGCTCTGAAGCAGAGTGTGATCCATGGATGAGAACTATGCTGTGTGTTTCCCTTCAGAAATGGAGTTAAATCCCAGGCTCTGTGTCTTCCAACATTCAAGACTTCGTTTCACGTAAGGGCAGTTATTTTACTGCTCAAACGAACTACATCATTCACGAAGCGCACACGTTTCTCATCTTAAATGAGAAGCATTGGATGCTGGAGGAACTGTGCTTTATATCAATTTCAGAGGCAGAGTTGGACTCGATATGGTCCGAATGTGTAAGAAACACCGTTCTTTGTTATCAGCACACTCATATTTCCTGCTGTATTAGAGAATCTAGAAAGCAAGAGCGTGCTTCTTGCTCTAAAGCAGAGTGTGATCCATGGAAGAGAACTATGCTTTTTTTTCCCTTCAGAAATGGATTTAAATCCCAGGCTCTGTGTCTTCCTACAATAAAGACTTCGTTTCAGGTAAGGGCAATCTCTTTTCAGCTCAAATGAAGTACATCCTTCACAAAGCTCACACGTTTCTCATCGTAACTGACAAGCATTGGATGTTAGAGGACCAGTGCTTTGTATCAGTTTCAGAAGGAGAGTTGGACTAGATATGGTCCGTAAGTGTAGGAAACACAGTTCGTTTTTTCTGAGCACAACCATGTTTCCTGCTGTATTAGAGAATCTAGAAAGCAAGAGTGTGCTTCTTGCTCTGAAGCAGAGTGTGATCCCTGGATGAGGACTATGATGTGTGTTTCCCTTCAGAAATGGAGTTAAATCCCAGGCTCTGTGTCTTCCAACACTCAAGACTTCGTTTCAGGTAAGGGCAGTCACTTTTCAGCTCTAACGAACTACATCGTTCACGAAGCTAACACGTTTTTCATCTTAACTGACAAGAATTGGATGTTAGACGACCAGTGCTTTGTCTCAGTTTCAGAAGCAGAGATGGACTAGATATGGTCCGTATGTGTAGGAAACACCGTTCTTTTGTTCTCAGCACACTCACAGTTCCTGCTCTCTTAGAGACAATAGAAAGCTATAGTGTGCTTCTTGCTCAAAAGCAGAGTGTGATCAATGGATGAGAACTCTGCTGTGTGTTTCCCTTTAGAAATGGAGTTAAATTCCAGCCTCTGTGTCGTCCAACAACCAAGAATTCCTTTCAAGTAAGGGCAGTCACTTTTCAGCTCAAACGAACTACATCGTTCACGAAGCTCACACGTTTCTCATCTTAAATGAGAAGCATTGGATGCTGGAGGACCTGTGTTTTGTATCAATTTCAGAGGCAGAGTGGGACTCGATATGGTCCCAATGTGTAAGAAACACCGTTCTTGTGTTCTCAGCATACTCATGTTTCCTGCTGTCTTAGAGACTCTAGAAAGCAAGAGCATGCTTCTTGCTCTAACGCAGAGTGTGATCTATATATGAGAACTCTGCTGAGTGTTTCACTTCAGAAATGGAGTTAAACCCCAGGCTCTGAGTGTTCCTACAAGCAACACTTCGTTTCAGGTAAGGGCAGTTACTTTACAGCTCAAACGAACTACATCGTTCACGAAGCTCACACGTTTATCATCTTAACTGACAAGCATAGGATGTTAGTGGACCTGTGTTTTGTTTCAGTTCCACAAGCAGAGTTGGACTAGATATGGTCCGTATGTGTAGGAAACACAGTTCTTTTTTTCTGAGCACAACCACGTTTCCTGCTGTATTAGAGAATCTAGAAAGCAAGAGCATGCTTCTTGCTATGAAGCAGAGTGTGATCCATGGATGAGAACTATGCAGTGTGTTTCACATCAGAAATGGAGTTAAATCCCAGGTTCTGAGTCTTCCTACAAGCAAGACTTCATTTCAGGTAAGGGCAGTTACATTACAGCTCAAATGAACTACATCGTTCACGAAGCTTACACGTTTCTCATCTTAATGACAAGCATTGGATGTTAGAGGACCTGTGTTTTGTATCAATTTCAGAGGCAGAGTTGGACTAGATATGGTCCGTATGTGTAGGAAACACCGTTCTTTTGTTCTCAGCACACTCATGATTCCTGCTGTCTTAGAGAGTCTAGAAAGCAAGAGCGTGCTTCTTGCTCTAAAGCAGAGTGTGATCTATATATCAGAACTATGTTGTGTGTTTCCCTGCAGAAATGGAGTTAAAGTCCAGGCTCTGTGTCTTCCTAAAAGCAAGAATTCCTTTCAAGTAAGGGCAGTCACTTTTCATCTCAAACGAACTAAATCGTTCACGAAGCTCACACGTTTCTCATCGTAACTGACAAGCATTGGATGTTAGAGGACCAGTGCTTTGTATCAGTTTCAGAAGCAGAGTTGGACTAGATATCGTCCGTATGTGTAGGAAACACCGTTCATTTGTTCTTAGCACAGTCACGTTTCCTGCTGTATTAGAGAATCTAGAAAGCAAGAGCGTGCTTCTTGCTCTAAAGCAGAGTGTGATCCATGGAAGACAACTATGCTTTGTGTTTCCCTTCAGAAATGGAGTTAAATCCCAGGCTCTGTGTCTTCCAACATTCAAGACTTCGTTTAAGGTAAGGGCAGTCACTTTTCAGCTCAAATGAAGTACATCCTTCACGAAGCTCACACGTTTCTCATCGTAACTGACAAGCATTGGATGTTAGAGGACCAGTGCTTTGTATGAGTTTCAGAAGCAGAGTTGGACTAGATATGGTCCGTATGTGTAGGAAACACAGTTCTTTTTTTCTGAGCACAACCACGTTTCCTGCTGTATTAGAGAATCTAGAAAGCAAGAGCGTGCTTCTTGCTCTGAAGCAGAGTGTGATCCATGGATGAGAACTATGCTGTGTGTTTCCCTTCAGAAATGGAGTTAAATCCCAGGCTCTGTGTCTTCCAACATTCAAGACTTCGTTTCACTTAAGGGCAGTTACTTTACAGCTCAAACGAACTACATCATTCACGAAGCGCACATGTTTCTCATCTTAAATGAGAAGCATTGGATGCTGGAGGAACTGTGCTTTATATCAATTTCAGAGGCAGAGTTGGACTCGATATGGTCCGAATGTGTAAGAAACACCGTTCTTTTGTTATCAGCACACTCATATTTCCTGCTGTATTAGAGAATCTAGAAAGCAAGAGCGTGCTTCTTGCTCTGAAGCAGAGTGTGATCCCTGGATGGGAACTATGATGTGTGTTTCCCTTCAGAAATGGAGTTAAATCCCAGGCTCTGTGTCTTCCAACACTCAAGACTTCGTTTCAGGTAAGGGCAGTCACTTTTCAGCTCTAACGAACTACATCGTTCACGAAGCTAACATGTTTCTCATCTTAACTGACAAGAATTGGATGTTAGAGGACCAGTGCTTTGTCTCAGTTTCAGATGCAGAGATGGACTAGATATGGTCCGTATGTGTAGGAAACACCGTTCTTTTGTTGTCAGCACACTCATGAATCCTGCTGTCTTAGAGAGTCTAGAAACAAGACTGTGCTTCTTGCTCTAAAGCAGAGTGTGATCTATATATCAGAACTCTGTTTTGTGTTTCCCTGCAGAAATGGAGTTAAAGTACAGGCTCTGTGTCTTCCTACAAGCAAGAATTCCTTTCAAGTAAGGGCAGTCACTTTTTATCTCAAACGATCTACATCGTTCACGAAGCTCACACGTTTCTCATCGTAACTGACAAGCATTGGATGTTAGAGGACCAGTGCTTTGTATCAGTTTCAGAAGCAGAGTTGGACTAGATATGGTCCGTATGTGTAGGAAACACTGTTCATTTGTTCTTAGCACAGTCAGGTTTCCTGCTGTATTAGAGAATCTAGAAAGCAAGAGCGTGCTTCTTGCTCTAAAGCAGAGTGTGATCCATGGAAGAGAACTATGCTTTGTGTTTCCGTTCAGAAATGGAGTTAAATCCCAGGCTCTGTGTCTTCCAACATTCAAGACTTCGTTTCAGGTAAGGGCAGTCACTTTTCAGCTCAAACGAACTACATCGTTCACGAAGCTAACACGTTTTTCATCTTAACTGACAAGAATTGGATGTTAGAGGACCAGTGCTTTGTCTCAGTTTCAGGAGCAGAGATGGACTAGATATGGTCCGTATGTGTAAGAAACACCGTTCTTTTGTTATCAGCACACTCATATTTCCTGCTGTATTAGAGAATCTAGAAAGCAAGAGCGTGCTTCTTGCTCCAAAGCAGAGTGTGATCCATGGAAGAGAACTATGCTTTGTGTTTCCGTTCAGAAATGGATTTAAATCCCAGGCTCTGTGTCTTCCTACAATAAAGACTTCGTTTCAGGTAAGGGCAATCTCTTTTCAGCTCAAATGAAGTACATCCTTCACGAAGCTCACACGTTTCTCATCGTAACTGACAAGCATTGGATGTTAGAGGACCAGTGCTTTGTATCAGTTTCAGAAGGAGAGTTGGACTAGATATGGTCCGTATGTGTAGGAAACACAGTTTGTTTTTTCTGAGCACAACCATGTTTCCTGCTGTATTAGAGAATCTAGAAAGCAAGAGTGTGCTTCTTGCTCTGAAGCAGAGTGTGATCCCTGGATGAGAACTATGATGTGTGTTTCCCTTCAGAAATGGAGTTAAATCCCAGGCTCTGTGTCTTCCAACACTCAAGACTTCGTTTCAGGTAAGGGCAGTCACTTTTCAGCTCTAACGAACTACATCGTTCATGTAGCTAACATGTTTCTCATCTTAACTGACAAGAATTGGATGTTAGAGGACCAGTGCTTTGTCTCAGTTTCAGATGCAGAGATGGACTAGATATGGTCCGTATGTGTAGGAAACACCGTTCTTTTGTTGTCAGCACACTCATGAATCCTGCTGTCTTAGAGAGTCTAGAAAGCAAGACTGTGCTTCTTGCTCTAAAGCAGAGTGTGATCTATATATCAGAACTCTGTTTTGTGTTTCCCTGCAGAAATGGAGTTAAAGTACAGGCTCTGTGTCTTCCTACAAGCAAGAATTCCTTTCAAGTAAGGGCAGTCACTTTTCATCTCAAACGAACTACATCGTTCACGAAGCTCACACGTTTCTCATCGTAACTGACAAGCATTGGATGTTAGAGGACCAGTGCTTTGTATCAGTTTCAGAAGCAGAGTTGGACTAGATATGGTCCGTATGTGTAGGAAACACCGTTCTTTTGTTCTCAGCACACTCACAGTTCCTGCTCTCTTAGAGACAATAGAAAGCTATAGTGTGCTTCTTGCTCAAAAGCAGAGTGTGATCAATGGATGAGAACTCTGCTGTGTGTTTCCCTTTAGAAATGGAGTTAACTTCCAGCCTCTGTGTCGTCCAACAACCAAGAATTCCTTTCAAGTAAGGGCAGTCACTTTTCAGCTCAAACGAACTACATCGTTCACGAAGCTCACACGTTTCTCATCTTAAATGAGAAGCATTGGATGCTGGAGGACCTGTGTTTTGTATTAATTTCAGAGGCAGAGTGGGACTCGATATGGTCCGATTGTGTAAGAAACACCGTTCTTGTGTTCTCAGCATACTCATGTTTCCTGCTGTCTTAGAGACTCTAGAAAGCAAGAGCATGCTTCTTGCTCTAACGCAGAGTGTGATCTATATATGAGAACTCTGCTGAGTGTTTCACTTCAGAAATGGAGTTAAACCCCAGGCTCTGAGTGTTCCTACAAGCAACACTTCGTTTCAGGTAAGGGCAGTTACTTTACAGCTCAAACGAACTACATCGTTCACGAAGCTCACACGTTTATCATCTTAACTGACAAGCATAGGATGTTAGTGGACCTGTGGTTTGTTTCAGTGCCACAAGCAGAGTTGGACTAGATATGGTCCGTATGTGTAGGGAACACAGTTCTTTTTTTCTGAGCACAACCACGTTTCCTGCTGTATTAGAGAATCTAGAAAGCAAGAGTGTGCTTCTTGCTATGAAGCAGAGTGTGATCCATGGATGAGAACTATGCAGTGTGTTTCACATCAGAAATGGAGTTAAATCCCAGGTTCTGAGTCTTCCTACAAGCAAGACTTCATTTCAGGTAAGGGCAGTTACATTACAGCTCAAATGATCTACATCGTTCACGAAGCTCACACGTTTCTCATCTTAAATGACAAGCATTGGATGTTAGAGGACCTGTGCTTTGTATCAATTTCAGAGGCAGAGTTGGACTAGATATGGTCCGTATGTGTAGGAAACACCGTTCTTTTGTTCTCAGCACACTCATGATTCCTGCTGTCTTAGAGAGTCTAGAAAGCAAGAGCGTGCTTCTTGCTCTAAAGCAGAGTGTGATCTATATATCAGAACTCTGTTGTGTGTTTCCCTGCAGAAATGGAGTTAAAGTACAGGCTCTGTGTCTTCCTACAAGCAAGAATTCCTTTCAAGTAAGGGCAGTCACTTTTCATATCAAACAAACTACATCGTTCACGAAGCTCACACGTTTCTCATCGTAACTGACAAGCATTGGATGTTAGAGGACCAGTGCTTTGTATCAGGTTCAGAAGCAGAGTTGGACTAGATATGGTCCGTATGTGTAGGAAACACCGTTCATTAGTTCTTAGTACACTCACGTTTCCTGCTGTATTAGAGAATCTAGAAAACAAGAGCGTGCTTCTTGCTCTAAAGCAGAGTGTGATCCATGGAAGGGAACTATGCTTTGTGTTTCCCTTCAGAAATGGAGTTAAATCCCAGGCTCTGTGTCTTCCTACAATAAAGACTTCGTTTCAGGTAAGGGCAGTCACTTTTCAGCTCAAATGAAGTACATCCTTCACGAAGCTCACACGTTTCTCATCGTAACTGACAAGCATTGGATGTTAGAGGACCAGTGCTTTGTATGAGTTTCAGAAGCAGAGTTGGACTAGATATGGTCCGTATGTGTAGGAAACACAGTTCTTTTTTTCTGAGCACAACCACGTTTCCTGCTGTATTAGAGAATCTAGAAAGCAAGAGCGTGCTTCTTGCTCTGAAGCAGAGTGTGATCCATGGATGAGAACTATGCTGTGTGTTTCCCTTCAGAAATGGAGTTAAATCCCAGGCTCTGTGTCTTCCAACATTCAAGACTTCGTTTCACGTAAGGGCAGTTATTTTACTGCTCAAACGAACTACATCATTCACGAAGCGCACACGTTTCTCATCTTAAATGAGAAGCATTGGATGCTGGAGGAACTGTGCTTTATATCAATTTCAGAGGCAGAGTTGGACTCGATATGGTCCGAATGTGTAAGAAACACCGTTCTTTGTTATCAGCACACTCATATTTCCTGCTGTATTAGAGAATCTAGAAAGCAAGAGCGTGCTTCTTGCTCTAAAGCAGAGTGTGATCCATGGAAGAGAACTATGCTTTTTGTTTCCCTTCAGAAATGGATTTAAATCCCAGGCTCTGTGTCTTCCTACAATAAAGACTTCATTTCAGGTAAGGGCAATCTCTTTTCAGCTCAAATGAAGTACATCCTTCACAAAGCTCACACGTTTCTCATCGTAACTGACAAGCATTGGATGTTAGAGGACCAGTGCTTTGTATCAGTTTCAGAAGGAGAGTTGGACTAGATATGGTCCGTAAGTGTAGGAAACACAGTTCGTTTTTTCTGAGCACAACCATGTTTCCTGCTGTATTAGAGAATCTAGAAAGCAAGAGTGTGCTTCTTGCTCTGAAGCAGAGTGTGATCCCTGGATGAGGACTATGATGTGTGTTTCCCTTCAGAAATGGAGTTAAATCCCAGGCTCTGTGTCTTCCAACACTCAAGACTTCGTTTCAGGTAAGGGCAGTCACTTTTCAGCTCTAACGAACTACATCGTTCACGAAGCTAACACGTTTCTCATCTTAACTGACAAGAATTGGATGTTAGAGGACCAGTGCTTTGTCTCAGTTTCAGATGCAGAGATGGACTAGATATGGTCCGTATGTGTAGGAAAAACCGTTCTTTTGTTGTCAGCACACTCATGATTCCTGCTGTCTTAGAGAGTCTAGAAAGCAAGACTGTGCTTCTTGCTCTAAAGCAGAGTGTGATCTATATATCAGAACTCTGTTTTGTGTTTCACTGCAGAAATGGAGTTAAAGTACAGGCTCTGTGTCTTCCTACAAGCAAGAATTCCTTTCAAGTAAGGGCAGTCACTTTTCATCTCAAACGAACTACCTCGTTCACTAAGCTCACACGTTTCTCATCGTAAATGACAAGCATAGGATGTTAGTGGACCTGTGGTTTGTTTCAGTTCCACAAGCAGAGTTGGACTAGATATGGTCCGTATGTGTAGGGAACACAGTTCTTTTTTTCTGAGCACAACCACGTTTCCTGCAGTATTAGAGAATCTAGAAAGCAAGAGCGTGCTTCTTGCTATGAAGCAGAGTGTGATCCATGGATGAGAACTATGCAGTGTGTTTCACATCAGAAATGGAGTTAAAATATCAGGTTCTGAGTCTTCCTACAAGCAAGACTTCATTTCAGGTAAGGGCAGTTACATTACAGCTCAAATGAACTACATCGTTCACGAAGCTCACACGTTTCTCATCTTAAATGACAAGCATTGGATGTTAGAGGACCTGTGCTTTGTATCAATTTCAGAGGCAGAGTTGGACTAGATATGGTCCGTATGTGTAGGAAACACCGTTCTTTTGTTCTCAGCACACTCATGATTCCTGCTGTCTTAGAGAGTCTAGAAAGCAAGAGCGTGCTTCTTGCTCTAAAGCAGAGTGTGATCTATATATCAGAACTCTGTTGTGTGTTTCCCTGCAGAAATGGAGTTAAGGCCAGGCTCTGTGTCTTCCTACAAGCAAGAATTCCTTTCAAGTAAGGGCAGTCACTTTTCATATCAAACAAACTACATCGTTCACGAAGCTCACACGTTTCTCATCGTAACTGACAAGCATTGGATGTTAGAGGACCAGTGCTTTGTATCAGTTTCAGAAGCAGAGTTGGACTAGATATGGTCCGTATGTGTAGGAAACACCGTTCATTAGTTCTTAGTACACTCACGTTTCCTGCTGTATTAGAGAATCTAGAAAACAAGAGCGTGCTTCTTGCTCTAAAGCAGAGTGTGATCCATGGAAGGGAACTATGCTTTGTGTTTCCCTTCAGAAATGGAGTTAAATCCCAGGCTCTGTGTCTTCCTACAATAAAGACTTCGTTTCAGGTAAGGGCAGTCACTTTTCAGCTCAAATGAAGTACATCCTTCACGAAGCTCACATGTTTCTCATCGTAACTGACAAGCATTGGATGTTAGAGGACCAGTGCTTTGTATCAGTTTCAGAAGCAGAGTTGGACTAGATATGGTCCATATGTGTAGGAAACACAGTTCTTTTTTTCTGAGCACAACCACGTTTCCTGCTGTATTAGAGATTCTAGAAAGCAAGAGCGTGCTTCTTGCTCTGAAGCAGAGTGTGATCCATGGATGAGAACTATGCTGTGTGTTTCCCTTCAGAAATGGAGTTAAATCCCAGGCACTGTGTCTTCCAACATTCAAGACTTCGTTTCACGTAAGGGCAGTTACTTTACAGCTCAAACGAACTACATCATTCACGAAGCGCACACGTTTCTCATCTTAAATGAGAAGCATTGGATGCTGGAGGAACTGTGCTTTATATCAATTTCAGAGGCAGAGTTGGACTCGATATGGTCCGAATGTGTAAGAAACACCGTTCTTTTGTTATCAGCACACTCATATTTCCTGCTGTATTAGAGAATCTAGAAAGCAAGAGCGTGCTTCTTGCTCTAAAGCAGAGTGTGATCCATGGAAGAGAACTATGCTTTTTGTTTCCCTTCAGAAATGGATTTAAATCCCAGGCTCTGTGTCTTCCTACAATAAAGACTTCGTTTCAGGTAAGGGCAATCTCTTTTCAGCTCAAATGAAGTACATCCTTCACGAAGCTCACACGTTTCTCATCGTAACTGACAAGCATTGGATGTTAGAGGACCAGTGCTTTATATCAGTTTCAGAAGCAGAGTTGGACTAGATATGGTCCGTATGTGTAGGAAACACAGTTCTTTTTTTCTGAGCACAACCACGTTTCCTGCTGTATTAGAGAATCTAGAAAGCAAGAGCGTGCTTCTTGCTCTGAAGCAGAGTGTGATCCCTGGATGAGAACTATGCTGTGTGTTTCCCTTCAGAAATGGAGTTAAATCCCAGGCTCTGTGTCTTCCAACACTCAAGACTTCGTTTCAGGTAAGGGCAGTCACTTTTCAGCTCTAACGAACTACATCGTTCACGAAGCTAACACGTTTCTCATCTTAACTGACAAGAATTGGATGTTAGAGGACCAGTGCTTTGTCTCAGTTTCAGATGCAGAGATGGACTAGATATGGTCTGTATGTGTAGGAAACACCGTTCTTTTGTTGTCAGCACACTCATGATTCCTGCTGTCTTAGAGAGTCTAGAAAGCAAGACTGTGCTTCTTGCTCTAAAGCAGAGTGTGATCTATATATCAGAACTCTGTTTTGTGTTTCCCTGCAGAAATGGAGTTAAAGTACAGGCTCTGTGTCTTCCTACAAGCAAGAATTCCTTTCAAGTAAGGGCAGTCACTTTTCATCTCAAACGAACTACATCGTTCACGAAGCTCACACGTTTCTCATCGTAACTGACAAGCATTGGATGTTAGAGGACCAGTGCTTTGTATCAGTTTCAGAAGCAGAGTGGGATTGATATGGTCCGTATGTGTAGGAAACACTGTTCATTTGTTGTTAGCACAGTCACGTTACCTGCTGTATTAGAGAATCTAGAGAGCAAGAGCGTGCTTCTTGCTCTAAAGCAGAGTGTGATCCATGGAAGAGAACTATGCTTTGTGTTTCCCTTCAGAAATGGAGTTAAATCCCAGGCTCTGTGTCTTCCAACATTCAAGAATTCGTTTCAGGTAAGGGCAGTCACTTTTCAGCTCAAACGAACTACATCGTTCACGAAGCTAACACGTTTTTCATCTTAACTGACAAGAATTGGATGTTAGAAGACCAGTGCTTTGTCTCAGTTTCAGAAGGAGAGTTGGACTAGATATGGTCGTTATGTGTAGGAAACACCGTTCTTTTGTTCTCAGCACACTCACAATTCCTGCTGTCTTAGAGACAATAGAAAGCTATAGTGTGCTTCTTGCTCAAAAGCAGAGTGTGATCAATGGATGAGAACTATGATGTGTGTTTCCCTTCAGAAATGGAGTTAAATTCCAGGGTCTGTGTCGTCCAACAACCAAGAATTCCTTTCAAGTAAGGGCAGTCACTTTTCAGCTCAAACGAAGTACATCGTTCATGAAGCTCACACGTTTCTCATCTTAAATGAGAAGCATTGGATGCTGGAGGACCTGTGTTTTGTATCAAGTTCAGAGGCAGAGTGGGACTCGATATGGTCCGAATGTGTAAGAAACACCGTTCTTGTGTTCTCAGCATACTCATATTTCCTGCTGTCTTAGAGACTCTAGAAAGCAAGAGCATGCTTCTTGCTCTAACGCAGAGTGTGATCTATATATGAGAACTCTGCTGAGTGTTTCACTTCAGAAATGGAGTTAAACCCCAGGCTCTGAGTGTTCCTACAAGCAACACTTCGTTTCAGGTAAGGGCAGTTACTTTACAGCTCAAACGAACTACATCGTTCACGAAGCTCACACGTTTATCATCTTAACTGACAAGCATAGGATGTTAGTGGACCTGTGTTTTGTTTCAGTTCCACAAGCAGAGTTGGACTAGATATGGTCCGCATGTGTAGGAAACACAGTTCTTTTTTTCTGAGCACAACCACGTTTCCTGCTGTATTAGAGAATCTAGAAAGCAAGAGCGTGCCTCTTGCTATGAAGCAGAGTGTGATCCATGGATGAGAACTATGCAGTGTGTTTCACATCAGAAATGGAGTTAAATCCCAGTTTCTGAGTCTTCCTACAAGCAAGACTTCATTTCAGGTAAGGGCAGTTACATTACAGCTCAAATGAACTACATCGTTCACGAAGCTCACACGTTTCTCATCTTAAATGACAAGCATTGGATGTTAGAGGACCTGTGCTTTGTAACAATTTCAGAGGCAGAGTTGGACTAGATATGGTCCGTATGTGTAGGAAACACCGTTCTTTTGTTCTCAGCACACTGATGATTCCTGCTGTCTTAGAGAGTCTAGAAAGCCAGAGCGTGCTTTTTGCTCTAAAGCAGAGTGTGATCTATATATCAGATCTCTGTTGTGTGTTTCCCTGCAGAAATGGAGTTAAAGTCCAGGCTGTGTGTCTTCCTACAAGCATGAATTCCTTTCAAGTAAGGGCAGTCACTTTTCATATCAAACAAACAACCTCGTTCACGAAGCTCACACGTTTCTCATCGTAACTGACAAGCATTGGATGTTAGAGGACCAGTGCTTTGTATCAGTTTCAGAAGCAGAGTTGGACTAGATATGGTCCGTATGTGTAGGAAACACCGTTCATTAGTTCTTAGTACACTCACGTTTCCTGCTGTATTAGAGAATCTAGAAAACAAGAGCGTGCTTCTTGCTCTAAAGCAGAGTGTGATCCATGGAAGGGAACTATGCTTTGTGTTTCCCTTCAGAAATGGAGTTAAATCCCAGGCTCTGTGTCTTCCTACAATAAAGACTTCGTTTCAGGTAAGGGCAGTCACTTTTCAGCTCAAATGAAGTACATCCTTCACGAAGCTCACACGTTTCTCATCGTAACTGACAAGCATTGGATGTTAGAGGACCAGTGCTTTGTATCAGTTTCAGAAGCAGAGTTGGACTAGATATGGTCCGTATGTGTAGGAAACACAGTTCTTTTTTTCTGAGCACAACCACGTTTCCTGCTGTATTAGAGAATCTAGAAAGCAAGAGCGTGCTTCAGGCTCTGAAGCAGAGTGTGATCCATGGATGAGAACTATGCTGTGTGTTTCCCTTCAGAAATGGAGTTAAATCCCAGGCTCTGTGTCTTCCAACATTCAAGACTTTGTTTCACGTAAGGGCAGTTACTTTACAGCTCAAACGAACTACATCATTCACGAAGCGCACACGTTTCTCATCTTAAATGAGAAGCATTGGATGCTGGAGGAACTGTGCTTTATATCAATTTCAGAGGCAGAGTTGGACTCGATATGGTCCGAATGTGTAAGAAACACCGTTCTTTTGTTATCAGCACACTCATATTTCCTGCTGTATTAGACAATCTAGAAAGCAAGAGCGTGCTTCTTGCTCTAAAGCAGAGTGTGATCCATGGAAGAGAACTATGCTTTTTGTTTCCCTTCAGAAATGGATTTAAATCCCAGGCTCTGTGTCTTCCTACAATAAAGACTTCGTTTCAGGTAAGGGCAATCTCTTTTCAGCTCAAATGAAGTACATCCTTCACGAAGCTCACACGTTTCTCATCGTAACTGACAAGCATTGGATGTTAGAGGACCAGTGCTTTGTATCAGTTTCAGAAGGAGAGTTGGACCAGATATGGTCCGTATGTGTAGGAAACACAGTTCGTTTTTTCTGAGCACAACCATGTTTCCGGCTGTATTAGAGAATCTAGAAAGAAAGAGTGTGCTTCTTGCTCTGAAGCAGAGTGTGATCCCTGGATGAGAACTATGATGTGTGTGTCCCTTCAGAAATGGAGTTAAATCCCAGGCTCTGTGTCTTCCAACACTCAAGACTTCGTTTCAGGTAAGGGCAGTCACTTTTCAGCTCAAACGAACTACATCGTTCACGAAGCTCACACGTTTCTCATCTTAAATGAGAAGCATTGGATGCTGGAGGACCTGTGTTTTGTATCAATTTCAGAGGCAGAGTGGGACTCGATATGGTCCGAATGTGTAAGAAACACCGTTCTTGTGTTTACAGCATACTCATGTTTCCTGCTGTCTTAGAGACTCTAGAAAGCAAGAGCATGCTTCTTGCTCTAACGCAGAGTGTGATCTATATATGAGAACTCTGCTGAGTGTTTCACTTCAGAAATGGAGTTAAACCCCAGGCTCTGAGTCTTCCTGCAAGCAACACTTCGTTTCAGGTAAGGGCAGTTACTTTACAGCTCAAACGAACTACGTCCTTCACGAAGCTCACACGTTTATCATCTTAACTGACAAGCATAGGATGTTAGTGGACCTGTGGTTTGTTTCAGTTCCACAAGCAGAGTTGGACTAGATATGGTCCGTATGTGTAGGAAACACAGTTCTTTTTTTCTGAGCACAAACACGTTTCCTGCTGTACTAGATAATCTAGAAAGCAAGAGCGTGCTTCTTGCTCTAAAGCAGAGTGTGATCCATGGAAGAGAACTATGCATTGTGTTTCCCTGCAGAAATGGAGTTAAAGTCCAGGCTTTGTGTCTTCCTACAAGCAAGAATTCCTTTCAAGTAAGGGCAGTCACTTTTCATCTCAAACGAACTACATTGTTCACGAAGCTCACACGTGTCTCATCGTAACTGACAAGCATTGGATGTTAGAGGACCAGTGCTTTGTATCAGTTTCAGAAGCAGAGTTGGACTAGATATCGTCCGTATGTGTAGGAAACACCGTTCATTTGTTCTTAGCACAGTCAAGTTTCCTGCTGTATTAGAGAATCTAGAAAGCAAGAGCGTGCTTCTTGCTCTAAAGCAGAGTGTGATCCATGGAAGAGAACTATGCTTTGTGTTTCCCTTCAGAAATAAGTTAAATCCCAGGCTCTGTCTCCCAACATTCAAGACTTCGTTTCAGGTAAGGGCAGTCACTTTTCAGCTCAAACGAACTACATCGTTCACGAAGCTAACACGTTTTTCATCTTAACTGACAAGAATTGGATGTTAGAAGACCAGTGCTTTGTCTCAGTTTCAGAAGCAGAGATGGACTAGATATGGTCCGTATGTGTAGGAAACACCGTCTTTTGTTCTCAGCACACTCACAATTCCTGCTGTCTTAGAGACAATAGAAAGCTATAGTGTGCTTCTTGCTCAAAAGCAGAGTGTGATCAATGGATGAGAACTCTGCTGTGTGTTTCCCTTCAGAAATGGAGTTAAATTCCAGCCTCTGTGTCGTCCAACAACCAAGAATTCCTTTCAAGTAAGGGCAGTCACTTTTCAGCTCAAACGAACTACATCGTTCACGAAGCTCACACATTTCTCATCTTAAATGAGAAGCATTGGATGCTGGAGGACCTGTCTTTTGTATCAATTTCAGAGGCAGAGTGGGACTCGATATGGTCTGAATGTGTAAAAAACACCGTTCTTGTGTTCTCAGCATACTCATGTTTCCTGCTGTCTTAGAGACTCTAGAAAGCAAGAGCATGCTTCTTGCTCTAATGCAGAGTGTGATCTATATATGAGAACTCTGCTGAGTGTTTCACTTCAGAAATGGAGTTAAACCCCAGGCTCTGAGTGTTCCTACAAGCAACACTTCGTTTCAGGTAAGGGCAGTTACTTTACAGCTCAAACGAACTACATCTTTCACGAAGCTCACACGTTTATCATCTTAACTGACAAGCATAGGATGTTAGTGGACCTGTGGTTTGTTTCAGTTCCAAAGCAGAGTTGGACTAGATATGGTCCGTATGTGTAGGAAACACAGTTCTTTTTTTCTGAGCACAACCACGTTTCCTGCTGTATTAGAGAATCTTGAAAGCAAGAGCGTGCTTCTTGCTATGAAGCAGAGTGTGATCCATGGATGAGAACTATGCAGTGTGTTTCACTTCAGAAATGGAGTTAAATCCCAGGCTCTGAGTCTTCCTATAAGCAAGACTTCATTTCAGGTAAGGGCAGTTACATTACAGCTCAAATGAACTACATCGTTCACGAAGCTCACACGTTTCTCATCTTAAATGACAAGCATTGGATGTTAGAGGACCTGTGCTTTGTATCAATTTCAGAGGCAGAGTTGGACTAGATATGGTCTGTATGTGTAGGAAACACCGTTCTTTTGTTCTCAGCACACTCATGATTCCTGCTGTCTTAGAGAGTCTAGAAAGCAAGAGCGTGCTTCTTGCTCTAAAGCAGAGTGTGATCTATATATCAGAACTCTGTTGTGTGTTTCCCTGCAGAAATGGAGTTAAAGTCCAGGCTCTGTGTCTTCCTACAAGCAAGAATTCCTTTCAAGTAAGGGCAGTCACTTTTCATATCAAACGAACTACATCGTTCACGAAGCTCACACGTTTCTCATCGTAACTGACAAGCATTGGATGTTAGAGGACCAGTGCTTTGTATCAGTTTCAGAAGCAGAGCTGGACTAGATATGGTCCGTATGTGTAGGAAACACCGTTCATTAGTTCTTAGTACACTCACGTTTCTTGCTGTATTAGAGAATCTAGAAAACAAGAGCGTGCTTCTTGCTCTAAAGCAGAGTGTGATCCATGGAAGGGAACTATGCTTTGTGTTTCCCTTCAGAAATGGAGTTAAATCCCAGGCTCTGTGTCTTCCTACAATAAAGACTTCGTTTCAGGTAAGGGCAGTCACTTTTCAGCTCAAATGAAGTACATCCTTCACGAAGCTCACACGTTTCTCATCGTAACTGACAAGCATTGGATGTTAGAGGACCAGTGCTTTGTATGAGTTTCAGAAGCAGAGTTGGACTAGATATGGTCCGTATGTGTAGGAAACACAGTTCTTTTTTTCTGAGCACAACCACGTTTCCTGCTGTATTAGAGAATCTAGAAAGCAAGAGCGTGCTTCTTGCTCTGAAGCAGAGTGTGATCCATGGATGAGAACTATGCTGTGTGTTTCCCTTCAGAAATGGAGTTAAATCCCAGGCTCTGTGTCTTCCAACATTCAAGACTTCGTTTCACGTAAGGCAGTTACTTTACAGCTCAAAAGAACTACATCATTCACGAAGCTCACTCGTTTCTCATGTTAAATGAGAAGCATTGGATGCTGGAGGACCTGTGTTTTGTATCAATTTCAGAGGCAGGGTGGGACTCGATATGGTCCGAATGTGTAAGAAACACCGTTCTTGTGTTCTCAGCATACTCATGTTTCCTGCTGTCTTAGAGACTCTAGAAAGCAAGAGCATGCTTCTTGCTCTAACGCAGAGTGTGATCTATATATGAGAACTCTGCTTTGTGTTTCCCTTCAGAAATGGAGTTAAATCCCAGGCTCTGTGTCTTCCAACATTCAAGACTTCGTTTCAGGTAAGGGCAGTCACTTTTCAGCTCAAACGAACTACATCGTTCACGAAGCTAACACGTTTTTCATCTTAACTGACAAGAATTGGATGTTAGAGGACCAGTGCTTTGTCTCAGTTTCAGAAGCAGAGATGGACTAGATATGGTCCGTATGTGTAGGAAACACCGTTCTTTTGTTCTCAGCACACTCACAATTCCTGCTGTCTTAGAGACAATAGAAAGCTATAGTGTGCTTCTTGCTCAAAAGCAGAGTGTGATCAATGGATGAGAACTCTGCTGTGTGTTTCCCTTCAGAAATGGAGTTAAATTCCAGCCTCTGTGTCGTCCAACAACCAAGAATTCCTTTCAAGTAAGGGCAGTCACTTTTCAGCTCAATCGAACTACATCGTTCACGAAGCTCACACGTTTCTCATCTTAAATGAGAAGCATTGGATGCTGGAGGACCTGTGTTTTGTATCAATTTCAGAGGCAGAGTGGGACTCGATATGGTCCGAATGTGTAAGAAACACCGTTCTTGTGTTCTCAGCATACTCATGTTTCCTGCTGTCTTAGAGACTCTAGAAAGCAAGAGCATGCTTCTTGCTCTAAAGCAGAGTGTGATCTATATATCAGAACTCTGTTTTGTGTTTCCCTGCATAAATGGAGTTAAAGTACAGGCTCTGTGTCTTCCTACAAGCAAGAATTACTTTCAAGTAAGGGCAGTCACTTTTCATCTCAAACGAACTACATCGTTCACGAAGCTCACACGTTTCTCAACATAACTGACAAGCATTGGATGTTAGAGGACCAGTGCTTTGTATCAGTTTCAGAAGCAGAGTTGGACTAGATATGGTCCGTATGTGTAGGAAACACTGTTCATTTGTTCTTAGCACAGTCACGTTTCCTGCTGTATCAGAGAATCTAGAAAGCAAGAGCGTGCTTCTTGCTCTAAAGCAGAGTGTGATCCATGGAAGAGAACTATGCTTTGTGTTTCCCTTCAGAAATGGAGTTAAATCCCAGGCTCTGTGTCTTCCTACAATAAAGACTTCGTTTCAGGTAAGGGCAGTCACTTTTCAGCTCAAATGAAGTACATCCTTCACGAAGCTCACACGTTTCTCATCGTAACTGACAAGCATTGGATGTTAGAGGACCAGTGCTTTGTATCAGTTTCAGAAGCAGAGTTGGACTAGATATGGTCCGTATGTGTAGGAAACACAGTTCTTTTTGTCTGAGCACAATCACGTTTCCTGCTGTATTAGAGAATTTAGAAAGCAAGAGCGTGCTTCTTGCTCTGAAGCAGAGTGTGATCCATGGATGAGAACTATGCTGTGTGTTTCCCTTCAGAAATGGAGTTAAATCCCAGGCTCTGTGTCTTCCAACATTCAAGACTTCGTTTCAGGTAAGGGCAGTCACTTTTCAGCTCAAACGAACTACATCGTTCACGAAGCTCACACGTTTCTCATCGTAAATGACAAGCATTGGATGTTAGAGGACCAGTGCTTTGTATCAGTTTCAGAAGCAGAGTTGGACTAGATATGGTCCGTATGTGTAGGAAACACCGTTCTTTTGTTCTCAGCACACTCACGTTTCCTGCTGTCTTAGAGACTCGAGAAAGCTAGTGCGTGCTTCTTGCTCAAAAGCAGAGTGTGACCAACGGAAGAGAACTATGCTGTGTGTTTCCCTTCAGAAATGGAGTTAAATCCCAGGCTCTGAGTCTTCCTACATGCAAGACTTCGAATCAGGTAAGGGCAGTTACTTTACAGCTCAAACGAACTACATCGTTCACGAAGCACACACGTTTCTCATCTTAAATGAGAAGCATTGGATGCTGGAGGACCTGTGCTTTATATCAATTTCAGAGGCAGAGTTGGACTCGATATGGTCCGAATGTGTAAGAAACACCGTTCTTTTGTTATTAGCACACTCATGTTTCCTGCTGTATTAGAGAATCTAGAAAGCAAGAGCGTGCTTCTTGCTCTAAAGCAGAGTGTGATCCATGGAAGAGAACTATGCTTTTTGTTTCCCTGCAGAAATGGAGTTAAAGTCCAGGCTCTGTGTCTTCCTACAAGCATGAATTCCTTTCAAGTAAGGGCAGTCACTTTTCATCTCAAACGAACTACATCGTTCACGAAGCTCACACGTTTCTCATCGTAACTGACAAGCATTGGATGTTAGAGGACCAGTGCTTTGTATCAGTTTCAGAAGCAGAGTTGGACTAGATATGGTCCGTATGTGTAGGAAACACCGTTCATTTGTTCTTAGCACAGTCACGTTTCCTGCTGTATTAGAGAATCTAGAAAGCAAGAGCGTGCTTATTGCTCTAACGCAGAGTGTGATCTATATATGAGAACTCTGCTGTGTGTTTCACTTCAGAAATGGAGTTAAACCCCAGGCTCTGAATCTTCCTACAAGCAACACTTCGTTTCAGGTAAGGGCAGTTACTTTACAGCTCAAACGAACTACATCGTTCACGAAGCTCACACGTTTATCATCTTAACTGACAAGCATAGGATGTTAGTGGACCTGTGGTTTGTTTCAGTTCCACAAGCAGAGTTGGACTAGATATGGTCCGTATGTGTAGGAAACACAGTTCTTTTTTTCTGAGCACAACCTCGTTTCCTGCTGTATTAGAGAATCTAGAGAGCAAGAGCGTGCTTCTTGCTATGAAGCAGAGTGTGATCCATAGATGAGAACTATGCAGTGTGTTTCACATCAGAAATGGAGTTTAATCCCAGGTTCTGAGTCTTCCTACAAGCAAGACTTCATTTCAGGTAAGGGCAGTTACATTACAGCTCAAATGAACTACATCGTTCACGAAGCTCACACGTTTCTCATCTTAAATGACAAGCATTGGATGTTAGAGGACCTGTGCTTTGTATCAATTTCAGAGGCAGAGTTGGACTAGATATGGTCCGTATGTGTAGGAAACACCGTTCTTTTGTTCTCAGCACACTCATGATTCCTGCTGTCTTAGAGAGTCTAGAAATCAAGTGCGTGCTTCTTGCTCTAAAGCAGAGTGTGATCTATATATCAGAACTCTGTTGTGTGTTTCCCTGCAGAAATGGAGTTAAAGTCCAGGCTCTGTGTCTTCCTAAAAGCAAGAATTCCTTTCAAGTAAGGGCAGTCACTTTTCATCTCAAACGAACTACATCGTTCACGAAGCTCACACGTTTCTCATCGTAACTGACAAGCATTGGATGTTAGAGGACCAGTGCTATGTATCAGTTTCAGGAGCAGAGTTGGACTAGATATGGTACGTATGTGTAGGAAACACCGTTCATTTGTTCTTAGCACAGTCACGTTTCCTGCTGTATTAGAGAATCTAGAAAGCAAGAGCGTGCTTCTTGCTCTAAAGCAGAGTGTGATCCGTGGAATAGAACTATGCTTTGTGTTTCCCTTCAGAAATGGAGTTAAATCCCAGGCTCTGTGTCTTCCAACATTCAATACTTCGTTTCAGGTAAGGGCAGTCACTTTTCAGCTCAAACGAACTACATCGTTCACGAAGCTAACACGTTTCTCATCTTAACTGACAAGAATTGGAAGTTAGAGGACCAGTGCTTTGTCTCAGTTTCAGAAGCAGAGATGGACTAGATATGGTCCGTATGTGTAGGAAACACCGTTCTTTTGTTCTCAGCACACTCACAATTCCTGCTGTCTTAGAGACTCTAGGAAGCAAGAGCGTGCTTCTTGCTCTAAAGCAGAGTGTGATCTATATATGAGAACTCTGCTGTGTGTTTCACTTCAGAAATGGAGTTAAATTCCAGGCTCTGTGTCGTCCTACAAGCAAGAATTCCTTTCAAGTAAGGGCAGTCACTTTTCAGCTCAAACGAACTACATCATTCACGAATCTCACACGTTTCTCATTTTAAATGACAAGCATTGGATGCTGGAGGACCTGTGTTTTGTATCAATTTCAGAGGCAGAGTGGGACTCGATATGGTCCGAATGTGTAAGAATCACCGTTCTTGTGTTCTCAGCACACTCATGTTTCCTGCTGTCTTAGAGACTCTAGAAAGCAAGAGCGTGCTTCTTGCTATGAAGCAGAGTGTGATCCATGGAAGAGAACTATGCTTTTTGTTTCCCTTCAGAAATGGAGTTAAATCCCAGGCTCTGTGTCTTCCTACAATAAAGACTTCGTTTCAGGTAAGGGCAGTCACTTTTCAGCTCTAATGAAGTACATCCTTCACGAAGCTCACACGTTTCTCATCGTAACTGACAAGCATTGGATGTTAGAGGACCAGTGCTTTGTATCAGTTTCAGAAGCAGAGTTGGACTAGATATGGTCCGTATGTGTAGGAAACACCGTTCATTTGTTCTTAGCACACTCACGTTTCCTGCTGTATTAGAGAATCTAGAAAGCAAGAGCGTCCTTCTTGCTTTAAAGCAGAGTGTGATGTATATATGAGAACCCTGTTGTGTGTTTCTTTTCAGAAATGGAGTTAAACCCCAGGCTCTGAGTCTTCCTACAAGAAACACTTCGTTTCAGGAAAGGAGAGTTACTTTACAGCTCAAACGAACTATGTCGTTCACGAAGCTCACACATTTCTCATCTTAACTGACAAGCATTGGAAGTTAGTGGACCTCTGGTTTGTTTCAATTCCACAAGCAGAGTTGGACTAGATATGGTCCGTATTTGTAGGAAACACAGTTCATTTTTTCTGAGCACAACCACGTTTCCTGCTGTATTAGAGAATCTAGAAAGCAAGAGCGTGCTTCTTGCTATGAAGCAGAGTGTGATCCATGGATGAGAACTATGCTGTGTGTTTCACTTCAGAAATGGAGTTAAATCCCAGGCTCTGAGTCTTCCTACAAGCAAGACTTCATTTCAGGTAAGGGCAGTTACATTACAGCTCAAATGAAATACATCGCTCACGAACCTCACACGTTTCTAATCTTAAATGACAAGCAATGGATGTTGGAGGACCTGTGCTTTGTATCAATTTCAGAGGCAGATTTGGACTAAATATGATCCGTATGTGTAGGAAACACAGTTCTTTTGTTCTCAGCACACTCATGATTCTGCTGTCTTAGAGAGTCTAGAAAGCAAGAGCATGCCTCTTGCTCTAAAGCAGATGGTGATCTATACATCAGAACTCTGTTGTGTGTTTCCCTGCAGAAATGGAGTTAAATCCCAGGCTCTGTGTCTTCCTACAAGCAAGAATTCCTTTCAAGTAAGGGCAGTCACTTTTCATCTCAAACGAACTTCATCGTTCACGAATCTCGCACGTTTCTCATCGTAACTGACAAGCATTGGATGTTAGAGGACCAGTGCTTTGTATCAGTTTCAGAAGCAGTGTTGGACTAGATATGGTCCGTATGTGTAGGAAACACCGTTCATTTGTTCTTAGCACAGCCACGTTTCCTGCTGTATTAGAGAATCTAGAAAGCAAGAGCGTGCTTCTTGCTCTAATGCAGAGTGTGATCCATGGAAGAGAACTATGCTTTGTGTTTCCCTTCAGAAATGGAGTTAAATCCCAGGCTCTGTGTCTTCCTACAATAAAGACTTCGTTTCAGGTAAGGGCAGTCACTTTTCAGCTCAAACGAACTACATCGTTCTCGAAGCTAACACGTTTCTCATCTTAACTGACAAGAATTGGATGTTAGAGGACCAGTGCTTTGTCTCAGTTTCAGAAGCACAGTTGGACTAGATAGGGTACGTATGTGTAGGAAACACCATTCATTTGTTCTTAGCACACTCACGTTTGCTGCTGTATTAGAGAATCTAGAAAGCAAGAGCGTGCTTCTTGCTCTAAAGCAGAGTGTGATCCATGGAAGTGAACTCTGCTGTGTGTTTCCCTTCAGAAATGGAGTTAAATTCCAGGCTCTGTGTCGTCCTACAAGCAAGAATTCCTTTCAAGTAAGGGCAGTTACTTTTCAGCTGAAACGAACAACATCGTTCACGAAGCTCACACGTTTCTCATCTTAAATGACAAGCATTGGATGCTGGAGGACCTGTGTTTTGTATCAATTTCAGAGGCAGAGTGGGACTCGATATGGTCCGAATGTGTAAGAAACACCGTTCTTGTTTTCTCAGCACACTCTTGTTTCCTGCTGTCTTAGAGACTCTAGAAAGCAAGAGCGTACTTCTTGCTCTAAAGCAGAGTTTGATCTATATATGAGAACTCTGCTGTGTGTTTCACTTCAGAAATGGTGTTAAACCCCAGGCTCTGAGTCTTCCTACAAGCAACACTTCGTTTCAGGTAAGGGCAGTTACTTTACAGCTCAAATGAACTACATCGTTCACGAATCTCACACGTTTATCATCTTAACTGACAAGCATAGGATGTTAGTGGACCTGAGGTTTGTTTCAGTTCCACAAGCAGAGTTGGACTAGATAGGGTCCGTATGTGTAGGAAACACAGTACATTTATTCTGAGCACAACCACGTTTCCTGCTGTATTAGAGAATCGAGAAAGCAAGAGCGTGCTTCTTGCTATGAAGCAGAGTGTGATCCATGGATGAGAACTATGCAGTGTGTTTCACTTCAGAAATGGAGTTAAACCCCAGGCTCTGAGTCTTCCTACAAGCAACACTTCGTTTCTGGTAAGGGCAGTTACTTTACAGCTCCAACGAACTACATCGTTCACGAAGCTCACACGTTTCTCATCGTAACTGACAAGCATTGGATGTTAGAGGAACAGTGCTTTGTATCAGTTTCAGAAACAGAGTTGGACTAGATATGGTCCATATGTGTAGGAAACACCATTCATTTGTTCTTAGCACACTCACGTTTGCTGCTGTATTAGCGAATCTAGAAATCAAGAGCATGCTTCTTGCTCTAAAGCAGAGTGTGATCCATGGAAGAGAACTCTGCTGTGTGTTTCTCTTCCGAAATGGAGTTAAATCCCAGACTCTGAGTCTTCCTATATGCAAGACTTCGAATCAGGTAAGGGCAGTTACTTTACAGCTCAAACGAACTACATCGTTCACGAAGCTCACACGTTTCTCATCTTAAATGAGAAGAATTGGATGCTGGAGGACCTGTGCTTTGTATCAATTTCAGAGGCAGAGTTGGACTCGATATGGTCCGAATGTGTAAGAAACACCTTTCTTTTGTTCTCAGCACACTCATGTTTCCTGCTGTATTAGAGAATCTAGAAAGCAAGAGCGTGCTTCTTTCTCTAAAGCAGTGTGTGATCCATGGAAGAGAACTATGCTTTTTGTTTCCCTTCAGAAGTGGAGTTAAATCCCAGGCTCTGTGTCTTCCTACAGTAAAGACTTCGTTCCAGGTAAGGGCAGTCACTTTTCAGCTCAAATGAAGTACATCCTTCACGAAGCTCACACGTTTCTCATCTTAACTGACAAGCATTGGATGTTAGAGGACCAGTGCTTTGAATCAGTTTCAGAAGCAGAGTTGGACTAGATATGGTCCGTATGTGTAGGAAACACCGTTCATTTGTTCTTAGCACACTCACGTTTCCTGCTGTATTAGAGAATCTAGAAAGCAAGAGCGTCCTTCTTGCTTTAAAGCAGAGTATGATGTATATAGGAGAACCCTGCTGTGTGTTTCTCTTCAGAAATGGAGTGAAACCGCAGGCTCTGAGTCTTCCGACAAGAAACACTTTGTTTCAGGAAAGGAGAGTTACTTTACAGCTCAAACGAACTACGTCGTTCACGAAGCTCACACATTTCTCATCTTAACTGACAAGCATTGGATGTTAGTGGACCTCTGGTTTGTTTCAGTTCCACAAGCAGAGTTGGACTAGATATGGTCCGTATGTGTAGGAAACACAGTTCTTTTTTTCTGAGCACAACCACGTTTCCTGCTGTATTAGAGATTCTGGAAAGCAAGACCATGCTTCTTGCTCTGAAGCAGAGTGTGATCCATGGATGAGAACTATGCTGTGTGTTTCACTTCAGAAATGGAGTTAAATCCCAGGCTCTGAGTCTTCCTACAAGCAAGACTTCATTTCAGGTAAGGGCAGTTACATTACAGCTCAAATGAACTACATCGCTCACGAAGCTCACACGTTTCTCATCTTAAATGACAAGCATTGGATGTTAGAGGACCTGTGCTTTGTATCAATTTCAGAGGCAGAGTTGGACTAGATATGGTCCGTATGTGTAGGACACAGCGTTCTTTTTTTCTCAGCACACTCATGATTCCTGCTGTCTTAGAGAGTCTAGAAAGCAAGAGCGTGCTTCTTGCTCTAAAGCAGAGTGTGATCTATATATCAGAACTCTGTTGTGTGTTTCCCTGCAGAAATGGAGTTAAATTCCAGGCTCTGTGTCTTCCTACAAGCAAGAATTCCTTTCAAGTAAGGGCAGTCACTTTTCATCTCAAACGAACTACATCGTTCACGAAGCTCACACGTTTCTCATCATAACTGACAAGCATTGGATGTTAGAGGACCAGTGCTTTGTATCAGTTTCAGAAGCAGAGTTGGACTAGATATGGTCCGTATGTGTAGGAAACACCGTTCATGTGTTCTTAGCACAGTCACGTTTCCTGATTTATTAGAGAATCTAGAAAGCAAGAGTGTGCTTTTTGCTCTAAAGCAGAGTGTGATCCATGGAAGAGAACTATGCTTTGTTTTTCCCTTCAGAAATGGATTTAAATCCCAGGCTCTGTGTCTTCCAACATTCAAGACTTCGTTTCAGGTAAGGGAAGTCACTTTTCAGCTCAAACGAACTACATCGTTCACGAAGCTAACACGTTTCTCATCTTAACTGACAAGAATTGGATGTTAGGGGACCAGTGCTTTGTCTCAGTTTCAGAAGCTGAGATGGACTAGATATGGTCCGTATGTGTAGGAAACACCGTTCTTTTGTTCTCAGCACACTCACGTTTCCTGCTGTCTTAGAGACTCTAGAAAGCTAGAGCGTGCTTCTTGCTCAAGAGCAGAGTGTGATCAATGGATGAGAACACTGCTGTGTGTTTCCCTTCAGAAATGGAGTTAAATTCCAGGCTCTGTGTCGTCCTACAAGCAAGAATTCCTTTCAAGTAAGGGCAGATACTTTTCAGCTGAAACGAACAATATCGTTCATGAAGCTCACACGTTTCTCATCTTAAATGACAAGCATTGGATGCTGGAGGACCTGTGTTTTGTATCAATTTCAGAGGCAGAGTGGGACTCGATATGGTCCGAATGTGTAAGAAACACCATTCTTGTTTTCTCAGCACACTCATGTTTCCTGCTGTCTTAGAGACTCTAGAAAGCAAGAGCGTACTTCTTGCTCTAAAGCAGAGTTTGATCTATATATGAAAACTCTGCTGTGTGTTTCACTTCAGAAATGGTGTTAAATCCCAGGCTCTGAGTCTTCCTACAAGCAACACTTCGTTTCAGGTAAGGGCAGTTACTTTTCATCTCAAATGAACTACATCTTTCACGAATCTCACACGTTTATCATCTTAACTGACAAGCATAGGATGTTAGTCGACCTGTGGTTTGTTTCAGTTCCACAAGCAGAGTTGGACTAGATATGGTCCGTATGTGTAGGAAACACAGTTCTTTTTTTCTGAGCACAACCACGTTTCCTGCTGTATTAGACAACCTAGAAAGCAAGAGCGTGCTTCTTGCTATGAAGCAGAGTGTGATCCATGGATGAGAACTATGCAGTGTGTTTCACTTCAGAAATGGAGTTAAAACCCAGGCTCTGAGTCTTCCTACAAGCAACACTTCGTTTCTGGTAAGGGCAGTTACTTTACTGTTCCAACGAACTACATCGTTCACGAAGCTCACACGTTTCTCATCGTAACTGACAAGCATTGGATGTTAGATGACCAGTGCTTTGTATCAGTTTCAGAAGCAGAGTTGGACTAGATATGGTCCGTATGTGTAGGAAACACCATTCATTTGTTCTTAGCACACTCACGTTTGCTGCTGTATTAGAGAATCTAGAAAGCAAGAGCGTGCTTCTTGCTCTAAAGCAGAGTGTGATCAAAGGAAGAGAACTCTGCTGTGTGTTTCCCTTCAGAAATGGAGTTAAATCCCAGGCTCTGAGTCTTCCTATATGCAAGACTTCGAATCAGGTAAGGGCAGTTACTTTACCGCTCAAACGAACTACATCGTTCACGAAGCTCACACGTTTCTCATCTTAAATGAGAAGCATTGGATGCTGGAGGACCTGTGCTTTGTATCAATTTCAGAGGCAGAGTTGGACTCAATATGGTCCGAATGTGTAAGAAACACCTTTCTTTTGTTCTCAGCACACTCATGTTTCCTGCTGTATTAGAGAATCTAGAAAGCAAGTGTGTGCTTCTTGCTCTAAAGCAGTGTGTGATCCATGGAAGAGAACTATGGTTTTTGTTTCCCTTCAGAAGTGGAGTTAAATCCCAGTCTCTGTGTCTTCCTATAGTAAAGACTTCGTTTCAGGTAAGGGCAGTCACTTTTCAGCTCAAATGAAGTACATCCTTCACGAAGCTCACACGTTTCTCATCGTAACTGACAAGCATTGGATGTTAGAGGACAAGTGCTTTGAATCAGTTTCAGAAGTAGAGTTGGACTAGATATGGTCAGTATGTGTAGGAAACACCGTTCGTTTGTTCTTAGCACACTCACGTTTCCTGCTGTATTAGAGAATCTAGAAAGCAAGAGCATCCTTCTTGCTTTAAAGCAGAGTGTGATGTATATATGAGAACCCTGCTGTGTGTTTCTCTTCAGAAATGGAGTGAAACCGCAGGCTCTGAGTCTTCCTACAAGAAACACTTCGTTTCAGGAAAGGAGAGTTACTTTACAGCTCAAACGAACTACGTCGTTCCCGAAGCTCACACATTTCTCATCTTAACTGACAAGCATTGGATGTTAGTGGACCTCTGGTTTTTTTCAGTTCCACAAGCAGAGTTGGCCTAGATATGGTCCGTATGTGTAGGAAACACAGTTCTTTTTTTCTGAGCACACTCATGTTTCCTGCTGTCTTAGAGAGTCTAGAAAGCAAGTGCGTGCTTCTTGCTCTAAAGCAGATTGTGATCTATATATCAGAACTCTGTTTTGTGTTTCCCTGCAGAAATGGAGTTAAATTCCAGGCTCTGTGTCTTCCTACAACAAGAATTCCTTTCAAGTAAGGGCAGTCACTTTTCATCTCAAACGAACTTCATCGTTCACGAAGCTCACACGTTTCTCATCATAACTGACAAGCATTGGATGTTAGAGGACCAGTGCTTTGTATCAGCTTCAGAAGCAGAGTTGGACTAGATATGGTCCGTATGTGTAGGAAACACCGTTCATTTGTTCTTAGCACACTCACGTTTCCTGCTGTATTAGAGAATCTAGAAAGCAAGAGTGTGCTTCTTGCTATGAAGCAGAGTGTGATCCATGGATGAGAACTATGCACTGTGTTTCACTTCAGGAATGCTGTTAAATCCCAGGCTCTGAGTCTTCCTACAAGCAAGACTTCATTTCAGGTAAGGGCAGTTACATTACAGCTCAAATGAACTACATCGTTCACGAAGCTCACACGTTTCTCATCTAATTACAAGCATTGGATGCTGGAGGACCTGTGTTTTGTATCAATTTCAGAGGCAGAGTGGGACTCGATATGGTCCGAATGTGTAAGAAATACCATTCTGTGTTCTCAGCACACTCATGTTTCTGCTGTCTTAGAGACTCTAGAAAGCAAGAGCGTGCTTCTTGCTCTAAAGCAGAGTGTGATTTATATATGAGAACTCTGCTGTGTGTTTCACTTCAGAAATGGAGTTAAACCCCAGGCTCTGAGTCTTCCTACAAGCAACACTTCGTTTCAGGTAATGGCAGTTAATTTACAGCTCAAACGAACTACACCGTTCACGAAGCTCACACGTTTATCATCTTAACTGACAAGCATAGGATGTTAGTGGACCTGTGGTTTGTTTCAGTTCCACAAGCAGAGTTGGAATAGATATGGTCTGTATGTGTAGAAAACACAGTTCTTTTTTTCTGAGCACAACCATGTTTCGTGCTGTATTAGAGAATCTAGAAAGCAAGAGCGTGCTTCTTGCTATGAAGCAGAGTGTGATCCATGGATGAGAACTATGCAGTGTGTTTCACTTAAGAAATGGAGTTAAATCCCAGGCTCTGAGTCTTCCTACAAGCAGGACTTCATTGCAGGTAAGGGCAGTTACATTACAGCTCAAATGAACTACATCGTTCACGGAGCTCACACGTTTCTCATCTTAAATGACAAGTATTGGATGTTAGAGGACCTGTGCTTTGTATCAATTTCAGAGGCAGAGTTGAACTAGATATGGTCCGTATGTGTAGGAAACACCGTTCTTTTGTTCTCAGCACACTCATGATTCCTGTTGTCTTAGAGAGTCTAGAAAGCAAGAGCGTGCTTCTTGCTCTAAAGCAGAGTGTGATCTATATATCAGAACTCTGTTGTGTGTTTCCCTGCAGAAATGGAGTTAAATCGCAGGCTCTGTGTCTTCCAACATTCAAGACTTCGTTTCAGGTAAGGGCAGTCACTTTTCAGCTCAAACGAACTACATCGTTCACGAAGCTCACACGTTTCTCATCTTAACTGACAAGCATTGGATGTTAGAGGACCAGTGCTTTTTATCAGTTTCAGAAGCAGAGTTGGACTAGATATGGTCCGTATGTGTAGCAAAAACCATTCATTTGTTCTTAGCACACTCACGTTTGCTGCTGTATTAGAGAATCTAGAAAGCAAGAGCGTGCTTCTTGCTCTAAAACATAGTGTGATCAAAGGAAGAGAACTCTGCTGTGTGTTTCCCTTCAGAAATGGAGTTAAATCCCAGGCTCTGAGTCTTCCTACATGCAAGACTTCGAATCAGGTAAGGGCAGTTACTTTACAGCTCAAACGAACTACATCGTTCACGAAGCTCACACGTTTCTCATCTTAAATGAGAAGCATTGGATGCTGGAGGACCTGTGCTTTGTATCAATTTCAGAGGCAGAGTTGGACTAGATATGGTCCATATGTGTAGGAAACACCGTTCTTTTGTTCTCAGCACACTCATGATTCCTGCTGTCTTAGAGAGTCTAGAAAGCAAGAGCGTGCTTCTTGCTCTAAAGCAGAGTGTGATCTATATATCAGAACTCTGTTGTGTGTTTCCCTGCAGAAATGGAGGTAAATTCCAGGCTCTGTGTCTTCCTACAAGCAAGAATTCCTTTCAAGTAAGGGCAGTTACTTTTCATCTCAAACGAACTACATCGTTCACGAAGCTCGCACGTTTCTCATCGTAACTGACAAGCATTGGATGTTAGAGGACCAGTGCTTTGTATCACTTTCAGAAGCAGTGTTGGACTAGATATGGTCCGTATGTGTAGGAAACACCGTTCATTTGTTCTTAGCACAGTCACGTTTCCTGTTTTATTAGAGAATCTAGAAAGCAAGAGAGTGCTTTTTGCTCTAAAGCAGAGTGTGATCCATGGAAGAGAACTATGCTTTGTGTTTCCCTTCAGAAATGGAGTTAAATCCCAGGCTCTGTGTCTTCCTACAATAAAGACTTCTTTTCATGTAAGGGCAATCTCTTTTCAGCTCAAATGAAGTACATCCTTCACGAAGCTCACACGTTTCTCATCGTAACTGACAATCATAGGATGTTAGAAGACCAGTGCTTTGTCTCAGTTTCAGAAGCAGAGATGGACTAGATATAGTCCGTATGTGTAGGAAACACCGTTCTTTTGTTCTCAGCACACTCACCTTTCCTGCTGTCTTAGAGACTTTAGAAAGCTAGAGCGTGCTTCTTGCTCTAAAGCAGAGTGTGATCCATGGATGAGAACTCTGCTGTGTGTTTCCCTTCAGAAATGGAGTTAAATCGGAGGCTCTGTGTCTTCCTCCAAGCAAGAATTCCTTTCAAGTAAGGGCAGTCACTTTTCAGCTCAAACGAACTATATCCTTCACGAAGCTCACACGTTTCTCATCTTAAATGACAAGCATTGGATGCTGGAGGACCTGTGCTTTGTATCAATTTCAGAGGCAGATTTGGACTCGATATGGTCCGAATGTGTAAGAAACACCGTTCTTTTTTTCTCAGCACACTCATTTTTCCTGCTGTCTTAGAGACTCTAGAAAGCAAGAGCGTGCTTCTTGCTATAAAGCAGAGTGTGATCTATATATGAGAACTCTGCAGTGTGTTTCACTTCAGAAAAGGAGTTAAACCCCAGGCTCTGAGTCTTCCTACAGGCAACACTTCATTTGAGGTAAGGGCAGTTACTTTACAGCTCAAAGGAACTACATCGTTCATGAAGCTCACATGTTTCTCATCTTAAGTGACATGCATCGGATGTTAGAGGACCAGAGCTTTGTATCAGTTTCAGAAGCAGAGTTGGAATAGATATGGTCCGTATGTGTAGGAAACACTGTTCTTTTGTTCTCAGCACACTCACATTTCCTGCTGTATTAGAGAGTCTAGAAAGCAAGAGCGTGCTTCTTGCTCTGAAGCAGAGTGTGATCCATGGAATAGAACTATGCTGTGTGTCTCCCTTCAGAAATGGTGTTTAATCCCAGGCTCTGTGTCTTCCTACAATAAACACTTCGTTTCAGGTAAGGGCAGTCACTTTTCATCTCAAATGAACTACATCGTTCACGAAGACCACAAGTTTCTCATCTTAACTGACAAGCATTGAATGTTAGAGGACCAGTGCTTTGTATCAGTTTCAGAAGCAGAGTTGTACTAGATATGGTCCGTATGTGTAGGAAACACCGTTCATTTCTTCTTTGCACACTCACGTTTCCTGCTGTTTTAGAGACTCTAGAAAGCAAGAGCGTGCTTCTTGCTGTAAAGCAGAGTGTGATCTATATATAAGAACTCTGTTATGTGTTTCCCTTCAGAAATGGAGTTAAATTCCAGGCTCTGTGTCTTCCTACAAGCAAGAATTCCTTTCAAGTGAGGGTAGTCACTTTTCAGCTCAAACGATCTACATCCTTCACGAAGCTCACACGTTTCTCATCTTAATTGACAAGCATTGGATGTTAGAGGACCAGTGCTTTGTATCAGTTTCAGAAGCAGAGTTGGACTACATATGGTCCGTATGTGTAGGAAACACCGTTCTTTTGTTCTCAGCACACTCATGTTTTCTGCTGTCCTAGAGAATCTAGAAAGCAAGAGCGTGCTTCTTGCTCTGAAGCAGAGTGTGATCCATGGAATAGAACTATGCTGTGTGTTTCCCTTCAGAAAAGGAGTTAAATCCCAGGCTCTGTGTCTTCCAACATGCAAGACTTCGTTTCAGGGAAGGGCAGTCCCTTTTCAGCTCAAAGGAGCTACATCATTCACGAAGCTCACACGTTTCTCATCTACACTGACAAGCATTGGATTTTAGAGGACCAGTGCTTTGTATAAGTTTCAGAAGCAGAATTGGACTACATATGGTCCGTATGTGTAGGAAACACCGTTATTTTGTTCTCAGCACACTCAAGTTTCCTGCTGTCTTAGAGACTCTAGAAAGCTAGAGTGTGCTTCTTGCTCTAGGGCAGAGTGTGATCAATGGATGAGAACTCGGCTGTGTGTTTCATTTCAGAAATGGAGTTAAATCCCAGGCTCTGAGTCTTCCTACAAACAAGAATTTGTTTCAGGTAAGGGCAGTTACTTTTCAGCTCAAAGGAACTACATCGTTCACGAAGCTCACAAGTTTATCATCTTAACTGACAAGCATTGGATGTTAGTGGACCTGTGGTTTGTTCCAGTTTCACAAGCAGAGTTGGACTAGATATGGTCTGTATGTGTCGGGAACACAGTTCTTTTGTTCTGAGAACAACCATGTTTCCTGCTGTATTAGAGAATCAAGAAAGCAAGAGTGTGCTTCTTGCTCTGAAGCAGAGTGTGATCCATGGTTGAGAACTATGCTGTGTGTTTCCCTTCAGAAATGGAGTTAAATCCCAGTCTCTGTGTCTTCCTACAATAAAGACTTCGTTTCAGGTAAGGGCAATCAATTTTCAGCTCAAATGAACTACATCCTTCAAGAGCTCACAGGTTTCTCATCTTAAATGACAAGCATTGGATGCTGGAGGACCTGTGCTTTTAATCAATTTCAGAGGCAGAGTTGGACTCGATATGGTCCTAATGTGTAAGAAACACCGTTCTTGTGTTCTCAGCACACTCATGTTTCCTGCTGTCTTAGAGACTCTAGAAAGCAAGAGCGTGCTTCTGGCTCTAAAGCAGAGTGTGATCTATATATGAGAACTCTGCTGTGTGTTTCACTTCAGAAATGGAGTTAAACCCCAGGCTCTGAGACTTCCAACATGCAAGATTTCGTTTCAGGGAAGGGCAGTCACTTTTCAGCTCAAACGAACTACATCGTTCACGAATCTAACACGTTTCTCATCTTAACTGCCAAGCACTGGATGTTAGAGGACCAATGCTTTGTATCAGTTTCAGAAGCATACTTGGACTAGATATGGTCCGTATGTGTAGGAAACACCGTTCTTTTGTTCTCAGCACACTTACGTTTCCTGCTGTCTTAGAGACTCTAGAAAGCTAGAGCGTGCTTCTCGCTCTAAAGCACTGTGTGATCTATATATGAGAACTCTGCTGTGGGTTTCACTTCAGAAATTGAGTTAAACCCCATGCTCTGAGTCTTCCTACAAGCAACACTGCGTTTCATGTAAGGGCAGTTACTTTACAGCTCAAACGAACTACATCGTTCAGGAAGTTCACACGATTCTCATCTTAACTGACAAGCAACGGATGTTATAGGACCAGTACTTTGTATCAGTTTCAGAAGCAGAGTTGGAATAGATATGGTCCGTATGTAGGAAACACAGTTCTTTTGTTCTCAACACACTCTCGTTTGCTGCTGTATTAGAGAATCTAGATAGCAAGAGCGTGCTTCTTGCTCTGAAGCAGAGTGTGATCCATGGATGAGAAGTATGCTGTGTGTTTCCCTTCAGAAATGGAGTTAAATCCCACGATCTGTGTCTTCCAACATGCAAGACTTCGTTTCAGGGAAGGGCAGTCACTTTCCAGCTCAAACGAACTACATCGTTCACGAAGCTAACACGTTTCTCATCTTAACAGATAAGCACTGGATGTTAGAGGACCAGTGCTTTCTATCAGTTTCAGAAGCAGAGTTAGACTAGATATGGTCCGTATGTGTAGGAAACACCGTTCTTTTGTTCTCAGCACACTCACGTTTCCTACTGTCTTACAGACTCTAGAAAGCTAGAGCGTGCTTCTTGCTCTAAAGCAGATTGTGATCAATGGATGAGAACTCTGCTGTGTGTTTCACTTCAGAAATGGAGTTAAACCCCAGGCTCTGAGGTTTCCTACAAGCAAAATTCTTTTCAGGTAAGGGCAGTTACTTCACCGCTCAAACGAACTACATCGTTCACGAAGCTAACACATTTCTCATCTTAACTGACAAGCATCGGATGTTAGAGGACCAGTGCTTTGTAACAGTTTTAGAAGCAGAGTTGGAATAGATATGGTCCGTATGTGTAGGAAACACTGTTCTTTTGTTCTCAGCACACTCACGTTTCCTGCTGTATTAGAGAATCTAGAAAGCAAGTGCGTGCTTCTTGCTCTGAAGCAGAGTGTGATCCATGGATGAGAACTATGCTGTGTGTTTCCCTTCAGAAATGGAGTTAAATCCCAGGCTCTGTGTCTTCCAACATGCAAGACTTTGTTTCAGGGAAGGGCAGTCACTTTTCAGCTCAAACGAACTACATTGTTCACAAAGCTAACACGTTTCTCATCTTAACTGATAAGCATTGGATGTTAGAGGACCAGTGGTTTGTATCAGTTTCAGAAGCAGATTTGGACTCGATATCGGCCGAATGTGTAAGAAACACCGTTCTTGTGTTCTCAGCACACTCATGTTATCTGCTCTCTTAGAGACTCTACAAAGCAAGAGAGTGCTTCTTGCTCTAAAGCAGAATGTGGTCTATATATGAGAACTCTGCTGTGTGTTTCCCTTCAGAAATGGAGATAAATCCCAGGCTCTGAGTCTTCCTACAAGCAACAGTTCGTTTCAGGTCAGGGCAGTTACTTTACAGCTCAAACGAACTACATCGTTCCCGAAGCTCACACGTTTCTCATCTTAACTGACAAACATCGGATGTTATAGGACCAGTGCTTTGTATCAGTTTCAGAAGCAGAGTTGGAACAGATATGGTCGGTATGTATAGGAAAACCGTTCTTTTGTTCTCAGCACACTCTCGTTTCCTGCTGTATTAGAGAATCTAGAAAGCAACAGCGTCCTTCTTGCTTTAAAGCAGAGTGTGATCAATGGATGAGAACTCTGCTGTGTGTTTCACTTCCGAAATGGAGTTAAATCCCATGCTCTGAGTCCTCCTACAAACATGACTTCGTTTCAGGTAAGGGCAGTTACTTTAAAGCTCAAACGAACTACATGGTTCACAAAGCTCACAAGTTTATCATCTTAACTGACAAGCATTGGATGTTAGTGGACCTGTGGTTTGTTTCAGTTTCACAAGCAGAGTTGGACTAGATATGGTCTGTATGTGTCGGAAACACAGTTCTTTTTTTCTGAGCACAACCACGTTTCCTGCTGTATTAGAGAATCTAGAAAGAAAGAGCGTGCTTTTTGCTCTGAAGCAGAGTGTGATCCATGGATGAGAACTATGCTGTGTGTTTCCCTTCAGAAAAGGAGTTAAATCCCAGGCTCTGTGTCTTCCAACATGCAAGACTTCGTTTCAGGGAAGGGCAGTCCCTTTTCAGCTCAAAGGAACTACATCATTCACGAAGCTCACACGTTTCTCATCTACACTGACAAGCATTGGATTTTATAGGACCAGTGCTTTGTATAAGTTTCAGAAGCAGAATTGGACTAGATATGATCCGTATGTGTAGGAAACACCGTTATTTTTTTCTCATCACACTCAGGTTTCCTGCTGGCTTAGTGACTCTGGAAAGCAAGAGCGTGCTGCTTGGTCTAAAGCAGAGTATGATCTATATATGAGAACTCTGTTGTGTGTTTCCCTTCAGAAATAGAGTTAAATTCCAGGCTCTGTGTCTTCCTACAAGCAAGAATTCCTTTCTAGTAAGGGCAGTCACTTTTCATCTCAAACGAACTACATCGTTCACGAAGCTCACACTTTTCTCATCTTAACTGACAAGCATTGGATGTTAGAGGACGAGTGCTTTGTATCAGTTTCAGAAGCAGAGTTGGTCTAGATATGGTCCGTATGTGTAGGAAACACCGTTCATTTCTTCTTAGCACACTCACGTTTCCTGCTGTCTTAGAGACTCTAGAAAGCAAGAGCGTGCTTCTTGCTCTAAAGCAGAGTGTGATCAATGGATGAGAACTCGGCTCTGTGTTTCATTTCAGAAATGGAGTTAAATCCCAGGCTCTGAGTCTTCCTACAAACAAGAATTTGTTTTAGGTAAGGGCAGTTACTTTTCAGCTCAAAGGAACTACATCGTTCACGAAGCTCACAAGTTTCTCATCTTAACTGACAAGCATTGGATGTTAGTGGACCTGTGGTTTGTTTCAGTTTCACAAGCAGAGTTGGACTAGATATGGTCTGTATGTGTCGGAAACACAGTTCTTTTGTTCTGAGAACAACCATGTTTCCTGCTATATTAGAGAATCTAGAAAGCAAGAGTGTGCTTCTTGCTCTGAAGCAGAGTGTGATCCATGGATGAGAACTATGCTGTGTGTTTCCCTTCAGAAATGGTGTTAAATCCTAGGCTCTGTGTCTTCCTACATGAAAGACTTCGTTTCAGGGAAGGGCAGTCACTTTTCAGCTCAAACGAACTACATCATTCACGAAGCTCACACGTTTCTCATCTTAACTGACAAGCATTGGATTTTAGAGGACGAGTGCTTTGTATCAGTTTCAGAAGCAGAGTTGGACTAGATATGGTCCGTATGTATCGGAAACACCGTTCTTTTGTTCTCATCACACTCAGGTTACCTGGGGTCTTAGTGACTCTGGAAAGCAAGAGCGTGCTTCTTGCTCTAAAGCAGAGTGTGATCTATATATGAGAACTCTGTTGTGTGTTTACCTTCAGAAATGGATTTAAATTCCAGGCTCTGTGTCTTCCTACAAGCATGAATTCCTTTCAAGTAAGGGCAGTCACTTTTAACCTCAAACGAACTACATCGTTCATGAAGCTCACACGTTTCTCATCTTAAATGACAAGCATTGGATGTTAGAGGACCAGTGCTTTGTATCAGTTTCAGAAGCAGAGTTGGACTAGATATGGTCCGTATGTGGAGGAAACAGCGTTCATTTTTTCTTAGCACACTCACGTATCCTGCTGTATTAGAGAATCTAGAAAGCAAGAGCGTGCTTCTTGCTCTAAAGCAGAGTGTGATCCATGGAAGGGAACTATGCTGTGTGTTTCCCTTCAGAAGTGGAGTTAAATACCAGTCTCTGTGTCTTCCTACCATAAAGACTTCGTTTCAGGTAAGGGCAGTCAATTTTCAGCTCAAATGAACTACATCCTTCACGAAGCTCACAGGTTTATCATCTTAAATGACAAGCATTGGATGCTGGAGGACCTGTGCTTTTAATCAATTGCAGAGGCAGAGTTGGACTCGATATGGTCCTAATGTGTAAGAAACACCGTTCTTGTGTTCTCAGCACACTCATGTTTCCTGCTGTCTTAGAGACTCTAGAAAGCAAGAGCGTGCTTCTGGCTCTAAAGCAGAGTGTGATCAATGGATGAGAACTCTGCTGTGTGTTTCACTTCAGAAATGGAGTTAAACCCCAGGCTCTGAGACTTCCAACATGCAAGATTTCGTTTCAGGGAAGGGCAGTCACTTTTCAGCTCAAACGAACTACATCGTTCACGAATCTAACATGTTTCTCATCTTAACTGCCAAGCACTGGATGTTAGAGGACCAATGCTTTGTATCAGTTTCAGAAGCAAACTTGGACTAGATATGGTCTGTATGTGTAGGAAACACCGTTCTTTTGTTCTCAGCACACTTACGTTTCCTGCTGTCTTAGAGACTCTAGAAAGCTAGAGCGTGCTTCTCGCTCTAAAGCACAGTGTGATCTATATATGAGAACTCTGCTGTGGGTTTCACTTCAGAAATGGAGTTAACCCCATGCTCTGAGTCTTCCTACAAGCAAAACTTCGTTTCATGTAAGGGCAGTTACTTTACAGCTCAAACGAACTACATCGTTCAGGAAGTTCACACGATTCTCATCTTAACTGACATGCAACGGATGTTATAGGACCAGTACATTGTATCAGTTTCAGAAGCAAAGTTGGAATAGATATGGTCCGTATGTAGGAAACACAGTTCTTTTGTTCTTAGCACACTCACGTTTCCTGCTGTATTAGAGAATCTAGAAAGCAAGTGCGTGCTTCTTGCTCTGAAGCAGAGTGTGATCCATGGATGAGAACTATGCTGTGTGTTTCCCTTCAGAAATGGAGTTAAATACCAGGCTCTGTGTCTTCCAACATGCAAGACTTCATTTCAGATAAGGGCAATTACTTTACATTCAAACGAACTACATCATTCACGAAGCTCACACGTTTCTCATCTTAACTGACAAGCATTGGATTTTAGAGGACGAGTGCTTTGTATCAGTTTCAGAAGCAGAGTTGGACTAGATATGGTCCGTATGTGTAGGAAACACCGTTCTTTTGTTCTCAGCACACTCACGTTTCCTGCTGTCTTAGGGACTCTAGAAAGCTAGAGTGTGCTTCTTGCTCTAAAGCAGAGTGTGATCAATGGATGGGGAACTCTGCTGTTTGTTTCACTGCAGAAATGGAGTTAAATTCCAGGCTCTGTGTCTTCCTACAAGCAAGAATTCCTTTCAAGTATGAACAAAAACTTTTCAGCTTAAACAAACTACATCCTTCACGAAGCTAACAAGTTTCTCTTCTTAAATGAAAAACATTAGATGCTGGAGGACCTGGGCTTTTTATCAATTTCAGAGGCAGAGTTGGACTCGATACGGTCCGAATGTGTAAGAAACACCGTTCTTGTGTTCTCAGCACACTCATGTTTCCTGCTGTCTTAGGGACTCTAGAAAGCAAGAGCGTGCTTCTTGCTCTAAAGCAGAGTGTGATCTATATATGAGAACTCTGCTGTGTGTTTCCCTTCAGAAAAGGAGTTAAATCCCAGGCTCTGAGTCTTCCTACAAGCAATAGTTCGTTTCAGGTAAGGGCAGTTACTTTACAGCTCAAACGAACCACATCGTTCATGAAGCTCACACGTTTCTCATCTTAACTGACAAGCATCGGATGTTATAGGACCAGTGCTTTGTATCAGTTTCAGAAGCAGAGTTGTAATAGATATGGTCCGTATATGTAGGAAACACCGTTCATTTTTTCTTAGCACACTCACGTTTGCTGCTGTATTAGAGAATCTAGAAAGCAAGAGCGTGCTTCTTGCTCTGAAGCAGAGTGTCATCCCTGGATGAGAACTCTGCTGTGTGTTTCCCTTCAGAAATGGAGTTAAATCCCAGGCTCTGTGTCTTCCAACAAGCAAGACTTCGTTTCAGGGAAGGGCAGTCACTTTTCAGCTCAAACGCACTACATCGTTCAGGAAGCTCACACGTTTCTCATCTTAACTGACAAGCATCGGATGTTATAGGACCAGTGCTTTGTATCACCTTCAGAAGCAGAGTTGGAATAGATATGGTCCGAATGTATAGGAAATACCGTTCTTTTGTTCTCAGCACACTCACGTTTCCTGCTGTATTAGAGAATCTATAAAGCAAGAGCGTGCTTCTTGCTCTAAAGCAGAGTGTGATCCATAGAAGAGAACTATGCTGTGTGTTTCCCTTCAGAAATGGACTTAAATCAAGGCTCTGTGTCTTCCTACAATAAAGACTTCGTTTCAGGTAGGGGCAGTCACTTTTCAGCTCAAATGAACTACATCCTTCACGAAGCTCACACGTTTCTCATCCTAAATGACAAGAATTGGATGTTAGAGGACCTGTGCTTTGTATCAATTTCAGAGGCAGATTTGGACTCGATATTGTCCGAATGTGTAAGAAACACCGTTCTTTTCTTCGCAGCACACTCATTTTTCCTGCTGTCTTAGAGATTCTAGAAAGCAAGAGCGTCCTTCATGCTTTAAAGCAGAGTGTGATCAATGGATGCGAACTCTGCTGTGTGTTTCACTTCAGAAATGGAGTTAAATCCCAGGCTCTGAGTTCTCCTACAAACAAGACTTCGTTAAAGGTAAGGGCAGTTACTTTAAAGCTCAAACGAACTACATCGTTCACAAAGCTCACACGTTTCTAATCTTAACTGACAAGCATTGGATGTTAGAGGACCAGTGCTTTGTATCAGTTTCAGAAGCAGAGTTGGACTAGATATGGTCCGTATGTGTAGGAAACACAGTTCTTTTGTTCTGAGCACAACCAGGTTTCCTGCTGTATCAGAGAATCTAGAAAGCAAGAGCGTGCTTCTGGCTCCGAAGCAGAGTGTGATCCATGGATGAGAACTATGCTGTGTGTTTCCCTTCAGAAATGGAGTTAAATACCAGGCTCTGTGTCTTCCAACACTCAAGACTTCATTTCAGGTAAGGGCAGTCACTTTTCAGCTCAAACGAACTACATCGTTCACGAAGCTAACACGTTTCTCATCTTAAATGACAAGCATTGGATGCTCGAGGACCTGTGCTTTTTATCAATTTCAGAGGCAGAGTTGGACTCGATACGGTCCGAATGTGTAAGAAACACCGTTCTTGTGTTCTCAGCACACTCATGTTTCCTGCTGTCTTAGGGACTCTAGAAAGCAAGAGCGTGCTTCTTGCTCTAAAGCAGAGTGTGATCTATATATGAGAACTCTGCTGTGGGTTTCCCTTCAGAAAAGGAGTTAAATCCCAGGCTCTGAGTCTTCCTACAAGCAATAGTTCGTTTCAGGTAAGGGCAGTTACTTTACAGCTCAAACGAACCACATCGTTCATGAAGCTCACACGTTTCTCATCTTAACTGACAAGCATCGGATGTTATAGGACCAGTGCTTTGTATCAGTTTCAGAAGCAGAGTTGTAATAGATATGGTCCGTATATGTAGGAAACACCGTTCATTTTTTCTTAGCACACTCACGTTTGCTGCTGTATTAGAGAATCTAGAAAGCAAGAGCGTGCTTCTTGCTCTGAAGCAGAGTGTCATCCATGGATGAGAACTCTGCTGTGTGTTTCCCTTCAGAAATGGAGTTAAATCCCAGGCTCTGTGTCTTCCAACATGAAAGACTTCGTTTCAGGGAAGGGCAGTCACTTTTCAGCTCAAACGCACTACATCCTTCAGGAAGCTCACACGTTTCTCATCTTAACTGACAAGCATCGGATGTTATAGGACCAGTGCTTTGTATCACCTTCAGAAGCAGAGTTGGAATAGATATGGTCCGAATGTATAGGAAATACCGTTCTTTTGTTCTCAGCACACTCACGTTTCCTGCTGTATTAGAGAATCTATAAAGCAAGAGCGTGCTTCTTGCTCTAAAGCAGAGTGTGATCCATAGAAGAGAACTATGCTGTGTGTTTCCCTTCAGAAATGGACTTAAATCAAGGCTCTGTGTCTTCCTACAATAAAGACTTCGTTTCAGGTAAGGGCAGTCACTTTTCAGCTCAAATGAACTACATCCTTCACGAAGCTCACACGTTTCTCATCCTAAATGACAAGCATTGGATGTTAGAGGACCTGTGCTTTGTATCAATTTCAGAGGCAGATTGGGACTCGATATTGTCCGAATGTGTAAGAAACACCGTTCTTTTCTTCGCAGCACACTCATTTTTCCTGCTGTCTTAGAGATTCTAGAAAGCAAGAGCGTCCTACATGCTTTAAAGCATAGTGTGATCAATGGATGAGAACTCTGCTGTGTGTTTCACTTCAGAAATGGAGTTAAATCCCAGGCTCTGAGACCTCCTACAAACAAGACTTCGTTAAAGGTAAGGGCAGTTACTTTAAAGCTCAAACGAACTACATCGTTCACAAAGCTCACACGTTTCTCATCTTAACTGACAAGCATTGGATGTTAGAGGACCAGTGCTTTGTATCAGTTTCAGAAGCAGAGTTGGACTAGATATGATCTGTATGTGTAGGAAACACCGTTCTTTTGTTCTCAGCACACGCACGTTTCCTGCTCTCTTAGATACTCTAGAAAGCTAGAGCGTGCTTCTTGCTCTGAAGCAGAGTGTCATCCCTGGATGAGAACTCTGCTGTGTGTTTCCCTTCAGAAATGGAGTTAAATCCCAGGCTCTGTGTCTTCCAACAAGCAAGACTTCGTTTCAGGGAAGGGCAGTCACTTATCAGCTCAAACGCACTACATCGTTCAGGAAGCTCACACGTTTCTCATCTTAACTGACAAGCATCGGATGTTATAGGACCAGTGCTTTGTATCAGTTTCAGAAGCAGAGTTGGAGTAGATATGGTCCGTATGTGTAGGAAACACAGTTCTTTTGTTCTGAGCACAACCAGGTTTCCTGCTGTATCAGAGAATCTAGAAAGCAAGAGCGTGCTTCTGGCTCCGAAGCAGAGTGTGATCCATGGATGAGAACTATGCTGTGTGTTTCCCTTCAGAAATGGAGTTAAATACCAGGCTCTGTGTCTTCCAACACTCAAGACTTCATTTCAGGTAAGGGCAGTCACTTTTCAGCTCAAACGAACTACATCGTTCACGAAGCTAACACGTTTCTCATCTTAACTGACAAGCATTGCATGCTGGAGGACCTGTGGTTTTTATCAATTTCAGAGGCAGAGTAGGACTCGATATGGTCCGAATGTGTAAGAGACACCGTTCTTGTGTTCTCAGCACACTCATGTTTCCTGCTATCTTAGAGACTCTAGAAAGCTAGAGCGTGCCTCTTGTTCTAAAGCAGAGTGTGATCAATGGATGAGAACTCTGCTGTGTGTTTCACTTCAGAAATGGAGTTAAATCCCAGGCTCTGAGTCTTCCTACAAACAAGAATTCGTTTCAGGTAAGGGTAGTTACTTTACAGCTCAAACGAACTGCATCGTTCACGAAGCTCACACGTTTCTCATCTTAACTGACAAGCATCGGATGTTATAGGACCAGTGCTTTGTATCAGTTTCAGAAGCAGAGTTGGAATAGATATGGTCCGTATGTGTAGGAAACACCGTTCATTTTTTCTTAGAACACTCACGTTTGCTGCTGTATTAGAGAATCTAGAAGGCAAGAGCGTGCTTCTTGCTCTGAAGCAGAGTGTCATCCCTGGATGAGAACTCTGCTGTGTGTTTCCCTTCAGAAATGGAGTTAAATCCCAGGCTCTGTGTCTTCCAACAAGCAAGACTTCGTTTCAGGGAAGGGCAGTCACTTTTCAGCTCAAACGCACTACATCGTTCAGGAAGCTCACACGTTTCTCATCTTAACTGACAAGCATCGGATGTTATAGGACCAGTGCTTTGTATCACCTTCAGAAGCAGAGTTGGAATAGATATGGTCCGAATGTATAGGAAATACCGTTCTTTTGTTCTCAGCACACTCACGTTTCCTGCTGTATTAGAGAATCTATAAAGCAAGAGCGTGCTTCTTGCTCTAAAGCAGAGTGTGATCCATAGAAGAGAACTATGCTGTGTGTTTCCCTTCAGAAAAGGACTTAAATCAAGGCTCTGTGTCTTCCTACAATAAAGACTTCGTTTCAGGTAGGGGCAGTCACTTTTCAGCTCAAATGAACTACATCCTTCACGAAGCTCACACGTTTCTCATCCTAAATGACAAGCATTGGATGTTAGAGGACCTGTGCTTTGTATCAATTTCAGAGGCAGATTTGGACTCGATATTGTCCGAATGTGTAAGAAACACCGTTCTTTTCTTCGCAGCACACTCATTTTTCCTGCTGTCTTAGAGATTCTAGAAAGCAAGAGCATCCTTCATGCTTTAAAGCAGAGTGTGATCAATGGATGCGAACTCTGCTGTGTGTTTCACTTCAGAAATGGAGTTAAATCCCAGGCTCTGAGTCCTCCTAGAAACAAGACTTCGTTAAAGGTAAGGGCAGTTACTTTAAAGCTCAAATGAACTACATCGTTCACAAAGCTCACACGTTTCTAATCTTAACTGACAAGCATTGGATGTTAGAGGACCAGTGCTTTGTATCAGTTTCAGAAGCAGAGTTGGACTAGATATGGTCCGTATGTGTAGGAAACACAGTTCTTTTGTTCTGAGCACAACCAGGTTTCCTGCTGTATTAGAGAATCTAGAAAGCAAGAGCGTGCTTCTGGCTCTGAAGCAGAGTGTGATCCATGGATGAGAACTATGCTGTGTGTTTCCCTTCAGAAATGGAGTTAAATACCAGGCTCTGTGTCTTCCAACACTCAAGACTTCATTTCAGGAAAGGGCAGTCACTTTTCAGCTCAAACGAACTACATCGTTCACGAAGCTAACACGTTTCTCATCTTAACTGACAAGCATTGCATGCTGGAGGACCTGTGCTTTTTATCAATTTCAGAGGCAGAGTAGGACTCGATATGGTCCGAATGAGTAAGAGACACCGTTCTTGTGTTCTCAGCACACTCATGTTTCCTGCTATCTTAGAGACTCTAGAAAGCTAGAGCGTGCCTCTTGTTCTAAAGCAGAGTGTGATCAATGGATGAGAACTCTGCTGTGTGTTTCACTTCAGAAATGGAGTTAAATCCCAGGCTCTGAGTCTTCCTACAAACAAGAATTCGTTTCAGGTAAGGATAGTTACTTTACAGCTCAAATGAACTGCATCGTTCACGAAGCTCACACGTTTCTCATCTTAACTGACAAGCATCGGATGTTATAGGACCAGTGCTTTGTATCAGTTTCAGAAGCAGAGTTGGAATAGATATGGTCCGTATGTGTAGGAAACACCGTTCATTTTTTCTTAGAACACTCACGTTTGCTGCTGTATTAGAGAATCTAGAAGGCAAGAGCGTGCTTCTTGCTCTAAAGCAGAGTGTGATCCATGGAAGAGAACTCTGCTGTGTGTTTCCCTTCTGAAATGGAGTTAAATCCCAGGATCTGTGTCTTCCAACATGCAAGATTTCGTTTCAGGTAAGGGCAGTCACTTTTCAGCTCAAACGAAATATATCGTTCATGAAGCTAACACGTTTCTCATCTTAACTGACAAGCATTGGATGTTAGAGGACCAGTGCTTTGTATCAGTTTCAGAAGCAGAGTTGGACTAGATATGATCCGTATGTGTAGGAAACACCGTTCTTTTGTTCTCAGTACACTCACGTTTCATGCTGTCTTAGAGATTCTAGAAAGCTAGAGCGTGCCTCTTGTTCTAAAGCAGAATGTGATCCATGGATGAGAACTCTGCTGTGTGTTTCACTTCAGAAATGGAGTTAAATCCCAGGCTCTGAGTCTTCCTACAAACAAGAATTCGTTTCAGGTAAGGGCAGCTACTTTACAGCTCAAACGAACTACATCGTTCACGAAGCTCACACGTTTATCATCTTAACTGACAAGCATTGGATGTTAGTGGACCTGTGGTTTGTTTTAGTTTCACATGCAGAGTTGGACTAGATATTGTCCATATGTGTAGGAAATACAGTTCTTTTGTTCTGAGCACAACCAGGTTTCATGCTGTATTAGAGAATCTAGAAAGCAAGAGCGTGCTTCTTGCTCTGAAGCAGAGTGTGATCCATGTATGAGAACTATGCTGTGTGTTTCCCTTCAGAAATGGAGTAAAATCCCAGGCTCAGTGTCTTCCAACATGCAAGACTTCGTTTCAGGGAAGGGCAGTTACTTTACAGCTCTAAGGAAATACATCGTTCACGAAGCTCACACGTTTCTCATCTTCACTGACAAGCATCGGATGTTATAGGACCAGTGCTTTGTATCAGTTTCAGAAGCAGAGTTGGAATAGATATGCTCCGAATGTATAGGAAACACCGTTCTTTTGTTCTCAGCACACTCACGTTTCCTGCTGTATTAGAGAATCTAGAAAGCAAGAGCGTGCTTTTTGCTCTAAAGCAAAGTGTATTCCATAGAAGAGAACTATGCTGTGTGTTTCCCTTCAAAAATGGAGTTAAATCCCAGGCTCTGTGTCTTCCTACAATAAAGACTTCGTTTCAGGTAAGGGCAGTCACTTTTCAGCTCAAATGAACTACATCCTTCACGAAGCTCACACGTTTCTCATCCTAAATGACAAGCATTGGATGTTACAGGACCTGTGCTTTTTATCAATTTCAGAGGCAGAGTTGAACTAGATATGGTCCGTATGTGGAGGAAACACCGTTCTTTTTTTCTCAGCACACTCCCGTTTCTTGCTGTCTTAGAGACTCTGGAAAGCTAGAGCGTGCTTCTTGCTCTGAAGCAGAGTGTGATCTATATATGAAAACTCTGCTGTGTGTTTCACTTCAGAAATGGAGTTAAACCCAAGGCTCTGAGTCTTCCTACAAGCAACACTTCGTTTCAGGTAAGGGCAGTTACTTTACAGCTCAAAGGAACTACATCGTTCACGATCCTCACACGTTTCTCATCTTAACTGACAAGCATCGGATGTTATAGGACCAGTGCTTTGTATCAGTTTCAGAAGCAGAGTTGGAATAGATAAGGTCCGTATGTGTAGGAAACACCTTTCATTTGTTCTCAGCACACTCACGTTTCCTGCTGTTTTAGGGTCTCTAGAAGCTAGAGCGTGCTTCTTGCTCTAAAGCAGAGTGTGATCAATGGATGAGAACTCTGCTGTGTGTTTCACTTCAGAAATGGAGTTAAATCCCAGGTTCTGAGTCTTCCTACAAACAAGACTTCGTTTCAGGGAAGGGCAGTTACTTTACACCTCAAACGAACTACATCGTTCACGAAGCTCACACGTTTCTCATCTTAAATGACAAGCATTTGATGCTGGAGGACCTGTGCTTTATGTCAATTTCAGAGGCAGAGTTGAACTAGATATGATCCGTATGTGGAGGAAACACCGTTCTTTTTTTCTCAGCACACTCCCGTTTCTTGCTGTCTTAGAGACTCTGGAAAGCTAGAGCGTGCTCCTTGCTCTGAAGCAGATTGTGATCTATATATGAAAACTCTGCTGTGTGTTTCACTTCAGATATAGACTTAAACCCAAGGCTCTGAGTCTTCCTACAAGCAACACTTCGTTTCAGGTAGGGGCAGTTACTTTACAGCTCAAAGGAACTACATCGTTCACGAAGCTCACACGTTTCTCATCTTAACTGACAAGCCTCGGATGTTATGGGACCAGTGCTTTGTATCAGTTTCAGAAGCAGAGTTGGAATAGATAAGGTCCGTATGTGTAGGAAACACCGTTCATTTGTTCTCAGCACACTAACGTTTCCTGCTGTTTTAGGGTCTCTAGAAAGCTAGAGCGAGCTTCTTGCGCTAAAGCAGAGTGTGATCAATGGATGAGAACTCTGCTGTGTGTTTCACTTCAGAAATGGAGTTAAATTCCAGGCTCTGTGTCTTCCTACAAGCAAGAATTCCTTTCAAGTAAGGGCAGAAACTTTTCAGCTCAAACGAACTACATCGTTCACGAAGCTCACACGTTTCTCATCTTAAATGACAAGCATTGGATGCTGGAAGACCTGTACTTTGTATCAATTTCAGAGTCAGAGTTGGACTCGATATGGGCCGAATGTGTACGAAACACCGTTCTTGTGTTATCAGCACACTCATGTTTCCTGCTGTCTTAGAGACTCTAGAAAGCAAGAGCGTGCTTCTTGCTCTAAAGCAGAGTGTGATCTATATATGAGAACTCTGCTGTGTGTTTCACTTCAGAAATGGAGTTATACCCCAGGCTCTGAGTTTTCCTACAAGCAACACTTTGTTTCAGGTTAGGGCAGTTACTTTACAGCTCAAAGGAACTACATTGTTAATGAAGCTCACAGGTTTCAGATCTTAACTGACAAGCATCGGATGTTATAGGACCAGTTCTTTGTATCAGTTTCAGAAGCAGAGTTGGAATAGATGAGGTCCGTATGTGTAGGAAACACCGTTCATTTGTTCTCAGCACACTCACGTTTCCTGCTGTCTTAGGGAATCTAGAAAGCTAGAGCTTGCTTCTCGCTCTAAAGCAGAGTGTGATCAATGGATGCGAACTCTGCTGTGTGTTTCCCTTCAGAAATGGAGTTAAATCCAAGGCCCTGGTCTACCTACATTCAAGATTTCATTTCCGGGAAGGGCAGTCACTTTTCAGCTCAAATGAACTACATCGTTCACGAAGCTCACACGTTTCTCATCTTAAATGACAAGCATTGGATGTTAGGGGACCTGTGCTTTGTTTCAATTTCAGAGGCAGAGTTGGAGTCGTTATGGTCCGAATGTGTAAAAAACACCGTTCTTTTGCTTTCAGCACACTCATGTTTCTTGCTGTCTTAGAGATTCTAGAAAGCAAGAGCGTCCTTCTTGCTCTAAATCAGAGTGTGATCTATATATGAAAACTCTGCTATGTGTTTCACTTCAGAAATGGAGTTAAATCCTAGGCTCTGAGTGTTCCTACAAACAAGACTTCATTTCAGGGAAGGGCAGTTACATTACAGCTCAAACGAACTATATCGTTCACAAAGCTCACACGTTTCTCATCTTAAATGACAAGCATTGGATGCTGGAGGACCTGTGCTTTGTATCAATTTCAGAGGCAGAGTTGAACTAGATATGGTCCGTATGTGGAGGAAACACCGTTCTTTTTTTCTCAGCACACTCCCGTTTCTTGCTGTCTTAGAGACTCTGGAAAGCTAGAGCGTGCTTCTTGCTCTGAAGCAGAGTGTGATCTATATATGAAAACTCTGCTTTGTGTTTCACTTCAGAAATGGAGTTAAACCCAAGGCTCTGAGTCTTCCTACAAGCAACACTTCGTTTCAGGTAAGGGCAGTTACTTTACAGCTCAAAGGAACTACATCGTTCACGATGTTCACACGTTTCTCATCTTAACTGACAAGCATCGGATGTCATAGGACCAGTGCTTTGTATCAGTTTCAGAAGCAGAGTTGGAATAGATAAGGTCCGTATGTGTAGGAAACACCGTTCATTTGTTCTCAGAACACACACGTTTCCTGCTGTTTTAGGGTCTCTAGAAGCTAGAGCGTGCTTCTTGCTCTAAAGCAGAGTGTGATCAATGGATGAGAACTCTGCTGTGTGTTTCGCTTCAGAAATGGAGTTAAATCCCAGGCTCTGAGTCTTCCTACAAACAAGACTTCGTTTCAGGTAAGGGCAGTTACTTTACAGCTCAAACGAACTACATCGTTCACGAAGCTCACACGTTTCTCATCTTAACTGACAAGCATTGGATGTTATAGGACCAGTGCTTTGTATCAGTTTCAGAAGCAGAGTTGGAATAGATATGGTCCGTATGTATAGGAAACACCGTTCTTTTGTTCTCAGCACACTCATGTTTCTTGCTGTATTAGAGAATCTAGAAAGCAATAGCGTGCTTCTTGCTCTAAAGCAGAGTGTGATCCATAGAAGAGAACTATGCTGTGTGTCTCCCTTCAGAAATGGAGTTAAACCAGGCTCTGTGTCTTCCTACAATAAAGACTTCGTTTCAGGTAAGTGCAGTAACTTTTCATTTCAAACGAACTACTTCGTTCACGAAGCTCACACGTTTCTCATCTTAACTGACAAGCATCGGATGTTATAGGACCAGTGCTTTGTATCAGTTTCAGAAGCAGATTTGGAATAGATATTGTCCGTATGTGTAGGAAACACCGTTCATTTTTTGTTAGCACACTCATGTTGCTGCTGTATTAGAGACTCTAGAAGGGTAGAGCGTGCTTCTTGCTCTAAATCAGAGCGTGATATATATATGAAAACTCTGCTGTGTGTTTCACTTCAGAAATGGAGTTAAATCCCAGGCTCTGAGTCTTCCTACAAACAAGACTTCGTTTCAGGGAAGGGCAGTTACTTTACAGCTCAAAGGAACTACATCATTCACGAAGCTCACACGTTTCTCATCTTAAATGACAAGCATTGGATGCTGGAGGACCTGTGCTTTGTATCAATTTCAGAGGCAGAGTTGAACTAGATATGGTCCGTATGTGGAGGAAACACCGTTCGTTTTTTCTCAGCACACTCCCGTTTCTTGCTGTCTTAGAGACTCTGGAAAGCTAGAGCGTGCTTCTTGCTCTGAAGCAGATTGTGATCTATATATGAAAACTCTGCTGTGTGTTTCACATCAAAAATGGAGTTAAACCAAAGGCTCTGAGTCTTCCTACAAGCAACACTTCGTTTCAGGTAAGGGCAGTTACTTTACAGCTCAAAGGAAATACATCGTTCACGAAGCTCACACGTTTCTCATCTTAAATGACAAGCATCAGATCTTATAGGACCAGTTCTTTGTATCAGTTTCAGAAGCAGAGTTGGAATAGATAAGGTCCGTATGTGTAGGAAACACCGTTCATTTGTTCTCAGCACACTCACGTTTCCTGCTGTCTTAGGGAATCTAGAAAGCTAGAGCTTGCTTCTTGCTCTAAAGCAGAGTGTGATCAATGGATGAGAACTCTGCTGTGTGTTTCCCTTCAGAAATGGAGTTAAAGCCTAGGCCCTGGTCTTCCAACATTCAAGATTTCGTTTCCGGAAAGGGCAGTCACTTTTCAGCTCAAACGAACTACATCGTTCACGAAGCTCACACGTTTCTCATCTTAAATGACAAGCATTGGATGTTAGGGGACCTGTGCTTTGTTTCAATTTCAGAGGCAGAGTTGGAGTCGTTATGGTCCTAATGTGTAAAAAACACCGTTCTTTTGCTCTCAGCACACTCATGTTTCCTGCTGTGTTAGAGATTCTAGAAAGCAAGATCGTCCTTCTTGCTCTAAATCAGAGTGTGATCTATATATGAAAACTCTGCTGTGTGTTTCACTTCAGAAATGGAGTTAAATCCTAGGCTCTGAGTCTTCCTACAAACAAGACTTCGTTTCAGGGAAGGGCAGTTACTTTACAGCTCAAACGAACTATATCGTTGACAAAGCTCACACGTTTCTCATCTTAAATGACAAGCATTGGATGCTGGAGGACCTGTGCTTTTTATCAATTTCAGAGGCAGAGTTGAACTAGATATGGTCCGTATGTGGAGGAAACACCGTTCGTTTTTTCTCAGCACACGCACGTTTCTTGCTGTCTTAGAGACTCTGGAAAGCTAGAGCGTGCTTCTTGCTCTGAAGCAGATTGTGATCTATATATGAAAACTCTGCTGTGTGTTTAACTTCAGAAATGGAGTTAAACCCAAGGCTCTGAGTCTTCCTACAAGCAACACTTCGTTTCAGGTAAGGGCAGTTACTTTACAGATCAAAGGAACTACATCGTTCACGTTTCTCATTTTAAATGACAAGCATCAGATGTTATAGGACCATTTCTTTGTATCAGTTTCAGAAGCAGAGTTGGAATAGATAAGGTCCGTATGTGTAGGAAACACCGTTCATTTGTTCTCAGCACACTCACGTTTCCTGCTGTCTTAGGGAATCTAGAAAGCTAGAGCTTGCTTCTTGCTCTAAAGCAGAGTGTGATCAATGGATGAGAACTCTGCTGTGTGTTTCCCTTCAGAAATGGAGTTAAATCCAAGGCCCTGGTCTTCCAACATTCAAGATTTCGTTTCCGGGAAGGGCAGTCACTTTTCAGCTCAAACGAACTACATCGTTCACGAAGCTCACACGTTTCTCATCTTAAATGACAAGCATTGGATGTTAGGGGACCTGTGCTTTGTTTCAATTTCAGAGGCAGAGTTGGAGTCGTTATGGTCCGAATGTGTAAAAAACACCGTTCTTTTGCTCTCAGCACACTCATGTTTCCTGCTGTCTTAGAGATTCTAGAAATCAAGAGCGTCCTTCTTGCTCTAAATCAGAGTGTGATCTATATATGAAAACTCTGCTGTGTGTTTCATTTCAGAAATGGAGTTAAATCCAAGGCTCTGAGTCTTCCTACAAACAAGACTTCGTTTCAGGGAAGGGCAGTTACTTTACAGCTCAAACGAACTACATCGTTCACGAAGCTCACACGTTTCTCTTCTTAAATGACAAGCATTGGATGCTGGAGGACCTGTGCTTTGTATCAATTTCAGAGGCAGAGTTGAACTAGATATGGTCCGTATGTGGAGGAAACACCGTTCTTTTTTTCTCAGCACACTCCCGTTTCTTGCTGTCTTAGAGACTCTGGAAAGCTAGAGCGTGCTTCTTGCTCTGAAGCAGATTGTGATCTATATATGAAAACTCTGATGTGTGTTTCACTTCAGAAATGGAGTTAAACCCAAGGCTCTGAGTCTTCCAACAAGCAAGAATTTCTTTCAAGTAAGGGCAGAAACTCTTCAGCTCAAACGAACTATATCGTTCACGAAGCTCACACGTTTCTCATCTTAAATGACAAGCATTGGATGCTGGAGGACATGTACTTTGTATCAATTTCAGAGGAAGAGTTGGACTCGATATGGTCCGAATGTGTAAGAAACACCGTTCTTGTGTTCTCAGCACACTCACGTTTCCTGCTGTCTTAGAGACTCTAGAAAGCAAGAGCGTGCTTCTTGCTCTAAAGCAGAGTGTGATCTATATATGAGAACTCTGCTGTGTGTTTCCCTTCAGAAATGGAGTTAAACTCCAGGCTCTGAGTTTTCCTACAAGCAACACTTCGTTTTAGGTTAGGGCAGTTACTTTACAGCTCAAAGGAACTACATCGTTCACGAAGCTCACACGTTTCTCATCTTAACTGACAAGCATCGGATGTTATAGGACCAGTTCTTTGTATCAGTTTCAGAAGCAGAGTTGGAATATATAAGGTCCGTATGTGTAGGAAACACCGTTCATTTGTTCTCAGCACACTCACGTTTCCTGCTGTCTTAGGGAATCTAGAAAGCTAGAGCTTGCTTCTTGCTCTAAAGCAGAGTGTGATCAATGGATGAGAACTCTGCTGTGTGTTTCCCTTCAGAAATGGAGTTAAATCCAAGGCCCTGGTCTTCCAAAATTCAAGATTTCGTTTCCGGGAAGGGCAGTCACTTTTCAGCTCAAACGAACTACATCGTTCACGAAGCTCACACGTTTCTCATCTTAACTGACAAGCATTGGATGTTAGAGGACCAGTGCTTTGTATCAGTTTCAGAAGCAGAGTTGGAATAGATATGGTCCGTATGTATGGGAAACACCGTTCTTTTGTTCTCAGCACACTCACGTTTCCTGCTGTATTAGAGAATCTAGAAAGCAATAGCGTGCTTCATGCTCTAAAGCAGAGTGTGATCCATAGAATAGAACTATGCTGTGTGTTTCCCTTCAGAAACGGAGTTAAACCAGGCTCTGTGTCTTCCTACAATAAAGACTTCGTTTCAGGTAAGGGCAGTCACTTTTCAGCTCAAATGAACTACATCCTTCATGAAGCTCACACGTTTCTCATCTTAAATGACAAGCATTGGATGTTAGAGGACCAGTGCTTTGTATCAGTTTCAGAAGCAGAGTTGGACTAGATATCGTCCATATGTGTAGGAAACACCGTTCTTTTGTTCTCAGCACACTCACGTTTCCTGCTGTCTAAGAGACTCTAGAAAGCTAGAGCGTGATTCTTGCTCTAAAGCAGAGTATGATCAATGGATGAGAACTCTGCTGTGTGTTTCACTTCAGAAATGGAGTTAAATCCCAGGCTCTGAGTCTTCCTACAAACAAGAATTCGTTTCAGGTAAGGGCAGCTACTTTACAGCTCAAACGAACTACATCGTTCACGAAGCTCACACGTTTATCATCTTAACTGACAAGCATTGGATGTTAGTGGACCTGTGGTTTGTTTTAGTTTCACATGCAGAGTTGGACTAGATATTGTCCATATGTGTAGGAAATACAGTTCTTTTGTTCTGAGCACAACCAGGTTTCATGCTTTATTAGAGAATCTAGAAAGCAAGAGCGTGCTTCTTGCTCTGAAGCAGAGTGTGATCCATGTATGAGAACTATGCTGTGTGTTTCCCTTCAGAAATGGAGTAAAATCCCAGGCTCTGTGTCTTCCAACATGCAAGACTTCGTTTCAGGGAAGGGCAGTTACTTTACAGCTCTAAGGAAATACATCGTTCACGAAGCTCACACGTTTCTCATCTTCACTGACAAGCATCGGATGTTATAGGACCAGTGCTTTGTATCAGTTTCAGAAGCAGAGTTGGAATAGATATGCTCCGAATGTATAGGAAACACCGTTCTTTTGTTCTCAGCACACTCACGTTTCCTGCTGTATTAGAGAATCTAGATAGCAAGAGCGTGCTTTTTGCTCTAAAGCAAAGTGTATTCCATAGAAGAGAACTATGCTGTGTGTTTCCCTTCAAAAATGGAGTTAAATCCCAGGCTCTGTGTCTTTCTACAATAAAGACTTCGTTTCAGGTAAGGGCAGTCACTTTTCAGCTCAAATGAACTACATCCTTCACGAAGCTCACACGTTTCTCATCCTAAATGACAAGCATTGGATGTTACAGGACCTGTGCTTTTTATCAATTTCAGAGGCAGAGTTGAACTAGATATGGTCCGTATGTGGAGGAAACACCGTTCTTTTTTTCTCAGCACACTCCCGTTTCTTGCTGTCTTAGAGACTCTGGAAAGCTAGAGCGTGCTTCTTGCTCTGAAGCAGAGTGTGATCTATATATGAAAACTCTGCTGTGTGTTTCACTTCAGAAATGGAGTTAAACCCAAGGCTCTGAGTCTTCCTACAAGCAACACTTCGTTTCAGGTAAGGGCAGTTACTTTACAGCTCAAAGGAACTACATCGTTCACGATGCTCAGACGTTTCTCATCTTAACTGACAAGCATCGGATGTTATAGGACCAGTGCTTTGTATCAGTTTCAGACAGAGTTGGAATAGATAAGGTCCGTATGTGTAGGAAACACCTTTCATTTGTTCTCAGCACACTCACGTTTCCTGCTGTTTTAGGGTCTCTAGAAAGCTAGAGCGAGCTTCTTGCGCTAAAGCAGAGTGTGATCAATGGATGAGAACTCTGCTGTGTGTTTCACTTCAGAAATGGAGTTAAATTCCAGGCTCTGTGTCTTCCTACAAGCAAGAATTCCTTTCAAGTAAGGGCAGAAACTTTTCAGCTCAAACGAACTACATCGTTCACGAAGCTCACACGTTTCTCATCTTAAATGACAAGCATTGGATGCTGGAAGACCTGTACTTTGTATCAATTTCAGAGTCAGAGTTGGACTCGATATGGGCCGAATGTGTACGAAACACCGTTCTTGTGTTATCAGCACACTCATGTTTCCTGCTGTCTTAGAGACTCTAGAAAGCAAGAGCGTGCTTCTTGCTCTAAAGCAGAGTGTGATCTATATATGAGAACTCTGCTGTGTGTTTCACTTCAGAAATGGAGTTATACCCCAGGCTCTGAGTTTTCCTACAAGCAACACTTTGTTTCAGGTTAGGGCAGTTACTTTACAGCTCAAAGGAACTACATTGTTAATGAAGCTCACAGGTTTCTCATCTTAACTGACAAGCATCGGATGTTATAGGACCAGTTCTTTGTATCAGTTTCAGAAGCAGAGTTGGAATAGATGAGGTCCGTATGTGTAGGAAACACCGTTCATTTGTTCTCAGCACACTCACGTTTCCTGCTGTCTTAGGGAATCTAGAAAGCTAGAGCTTGCTTCTCGCTCTAAAGCAGAGTGTGATCAATGGATGCGAACTCTGCTGTGTGTTTCCCTTCAGAAATGGAGTTAAATCAAAGGCCCTGGTCTACCTACATTCAAGATTTCATTTCCGGGAAGGGCAGTCACTTTTCAGCTCAAATGAACTACATCGTTCACGAAGCTCACACGTTTCTCATCTTAAATGACAAGCATTGGATGTTAGGGGACCTGTGCTTTGTTTCAATTTCAGAGGCAGAGTTGGAGTCGTTATGGTCCGAATGTGTAAAAAACACCGTTCTTTTGCTTTCAGCACACTCATGTTTCTTGCTGTCTTAGAGATTCTAGAAAGCAAGAGCGTCCTTCTTGCTCTAAATCAGAGTGTGATCTATATATGAAAACTCTGCTGTGTGTTTCACTTCAGAAATGGAGTTAAATCCTAGGCTCTGAGTCTTCCTACAAACAAGACTTCGTTTCAGGGAAGGGCAGTTACTTTACAGCTCAAACGAACTATATCGTTGACAAAGCTCACACGTTTCTCATCTTAAATGACAAGCATTGGATGCTGGAGGACCTGTGCTTTTTATCAATTTCAGAGGCAGAGTTGAACTAGATATGGTCCGTATGTGGAGGAAACACCGTTCGTTTTTTCTCAGCACACTCCCGTTTCTTGCTGTCTTAGAGACTCTGGAAAGCTAGAGCGTGCTTCTTGCTCTGAAGCAGAGTGTGATCTATATATGAAAACTCTGCTTTGTGTTTCACTTCAGAAATGGAGTTAAACCCAAGGCTCTGAGTCTTCCTACAAGCAACACTTCGTTTCAGGTAAGGGCAGTTACTTTACAGCTCAAAGGAACTACATCGTTCACGATGTTCACACGTTTCTCATCTTAACTGACAAGCATCGGATGTCATAGGACCAGTGCTTTGTATCAGTTTCAGAAGCAGAGTTGGAATAGATAAGGTCCGTATGTGTAGGAAACACCGTTCATTTGTTCTCAGAACACTCACGTTTCCTGCTGTTTTAGGGTCTCTAGAAGCTAGAGCGTGCTTCTTGCTCTAAAGCAGAGTGTGATCAATGGATGAGAACTCTGCTGTGTGTTTCGCTTCAGAAATGGAGTTAAATCCCAGGCTCTGAGTCTTCCTACAAACAAGACTTCGTTTCAGGTAAGGGCAGTTACTTTACAGCTCAAACGAACTATATCGTTCACGAAGCTCACACGTTTCTCATCTTAACTGACAAGCATTGGATGTTATAGGACCAGTGCTTTGTATCAGTTTCAGAAGCAGAGTTGGAATAGATATGGTCCGTATGTATAGGAAACACCGTTCTTTTGTTCTCAGCACACTCATGTTTCTTGCTGTATTAGAGAATCTAGAAAGCAATAGCGTGCTTCTTGCTCTAAAGCAGAGTGTGATCCATAGAAGAGAACTATGCTGTGTGTCTCCCTTCAGAAATGGAGTTAAACCAGGCTCTGTGTCTTCCTACAATAAAGACTTCGTTTCAGGTAAGTGCAGTAACTTTTCATTTCAAACGAACTACTTCGTTCACGAAGCTCACACGTTTCTCATCTTAACTGACAAGCATCGGATGTTATAGGACCAGTGCTTTGTATCAGTTTCAGAAGCAGATTTGGAATAGATATTGTCCGTATGTGTAGGAAACACCGTTCATTTTTTGTTAGCACACTCATGTTGCTGCTGTATTAGAGACTCTAGAAGGGTAGAGCGTGCTTCTTGCTCTAAATCAGAGCGTGATATATATATGAAAACTCTGCTGTGTGTTTCACTTCAGAAATGGAGTTAAATCCCAGGCTCTGAGTCTTCCTACAAACAAGACTTCGTTTCAGGGAAGGGCAGTTACTTTACAGCTCAAAGGAACTACATCATTCACGAAGCTCACACGTTTCTCATCTTAAATGACAAGCATTGGATGCTGGAGGACCTGTGCTTTGTATCAATTTCAGAGGCAGAGTTGAACTAGATATGGTCCGTATGTGGAGGAAACACCGTTCGTTTTTTCTCAGCACACTCCCGTTTCTTGCTGTCTTAGAGACTCTGGAAAGCTAGAGCGTGCTTCTTGCTCTGAAGCAGATTGTGATCTATATATGAAAACTCTGCTGTGTGTTTCACATCAAAAATGGAGTTAAACCAAAGGCTCTGAGTCTTCCTACAAGCAACACTTCGTTTCAGGTAAGGGCAGTTACTTTACAGCTCAAAGGAAATACATCGTTCACGAAGCTCACACGTTTCTCATCTTAAATGACAAGCATCGGATCTTATAGGACCAGTTCTTTGTATCAGTTTCAGAAGCAGAGTTGGAATAGATAAGGTCCGTATGTGTAGGAAACACCGTTCATTTGTTCTCAGCACACTCACGTTTCCTGCTGTCTTAGGGAATCTAGAAAGCTAGAGCTTGCTTCTTGCTCTAAAGCAGAGTGTGATCAATGGATGAGAACTCTGCTGTGTGTTTCCCTTCAGAAATGGAGTTAAAGCCTAGGCCCTGGTCTTCCAACATTCAAGATTTCGTTTCCGGAAAGGGCAGTCACTTTTCAGCTCAAACGAACTACATCGTTCACGAAGCTCACACGTTTCTCATCTTAAATGACAAGCATTGGATGTTAGGAGACCTGTGCTTTGTTTCAATTTCAGAGGCAGAGTTGGAGTCGTTATGGTCCTAATGTGTAAAAAACACCGTTCTTTTGCTCTCAGCACACTCATGTTTCCTGCTGTGTTAGAGATTCTAGAAAGCAAGATCGTCCTTCTTGCTCTAAATCAGAGTGTGATCTATATATGAAAACTCTGCTGTGTGTTTCACTTCAGAAATGGAGTTAAATCCTAGGCTCTGAGTCTTCCTACAAACAAGACTTCGTTTCAGGGAAGGGCAGTTACTTTACAGCTCAAACGAACTATATCGTTGACAAAGCTCACACGTTTCTCATCTTAAATGACAAGCATTGGATGCTGGAGGACCTGTGCTTTTTATCAATTTCAGAGGCAGAGTTGAACTAGATATGGTCCGTATGTGGAGGAAACACCGTTCGTTTTTTCTCAGCACACGCACGTTTCTTGCTGTCTTAGAGACTCTGGAAAGCTAGAGCGTGCTTCTTGCTCTGAAGCAGATTGTGATCTATATATGAAAACTCTGCTGTGTGTTTCACATCAAAAATGGAGTTAAACCAAAGGCTCTGAGTCTTCCTACAAGCAACACTTCGTTTCAGGTAAGGGCAGTTACTTTACAGCTCAAAGGAAATACATCGTTCACGAAGCTCACACGTTTCTCATCTTAAATGACAAGCATCGGATCTTATAGGACCAGTTCTTTGTATCAGTTTCAGAAGCAGAGTTGGAATAGATAAGGTCCGTATGTGTAGGAAACACCGTTCATTTGTTCTCAGCACACTCACGTTTCCTGCTGTCTTAGGGAATCTAGAAAGCTAGAGCTTGCTTCTTGCTCTAAAGCAGAGTGTGATCAATGGATGAGAACTCTGCTGTGTGTTTCCCTTCAGAAATGGAGTTAAAGCCTAGGCCCTGGTCTTCCAACATTCAAGATTTCGTTTCCGGAAAGGGCAGTCACTTTTCAGCTCAAACGAACTACATCGTTCACGAAGCTCACACGTTTCTCATCTTAAATGACAAGCATTGGATGTTAGGGGACCTGTGCTTTGTTTCAATTTCAGAGGCAGAGTTGGAGTCGTTATGGTCCTAATGTGTAAAAAACACCGTTCTTTTGCTCTCAGCACACTCATGTTTCCTGCTGTGTTAGAGATTCTAGAAAGCAAGATCGTCCTTCTTGCTCTAAATCAGAGTGTGATCTATATATGAAAACTCTGCTGTGTGTTTCACTTCAGAAATGGAGTTAAATCCTAGGCTCTGAGTCTTCCTACAAACAAGACTTCGTTTCAGGGAAGGGCAGTTACTTTACAGCTCAAACGAACTATATCGTTGACAAAGCTCACACGTTTCTCATCTTAAATGACAAGCATTGGATGCTGGAGGACCTGTGCTTTTTATCAATTTCAGAGGCAGAGTTGAACTAGATATGGTCCGTATGTGGAGGAAACACCGTTCGTTTTTTCTCAGCACACGCACGTTTCTTGCTGTCTTAGAGACTCTGGAAAGCTAGAGCGTGCTTCTTGCTCTGAAGCAGATTGTGATCTATATATGAAAACTCTGCTGTGTTTTTAACTTCAGAAATGGAGTTAAACCCAAGGCTCTGAGTCTTCCTACAAGCAACACTTCGTTTCAGGTAAGGGCAGTTACTTTACAGATCAAAGGAACTACATCGTTCACGTTTCTCATTTTAAATGACAAGCATCAGATGTTATAGGACCATTTCTTTGTATCAGTTTCAGAAGCAGAGTTGGAATAGATAAGGTCCGTATGTGTAGGAAACACCGTTCATTTGTTCTCAGCACACTCACGTTTCCTGCTGTCTTAGGGAATCTAGAAAGCTAGAGCTTGCTTCTTGCTCTAAAGCAGAGTGTGAACAATGAATGAGAACTCTGCTGTGTGTTTCCCTTCAGAAATGGAGTTAAATCCAAGGCCCTGGTCTTCCAACATTCAAGATTTCGTTTCCGGGAAGGGCAGTCACTTTTCAGCTCAAACGAACTACATCGTTCACGAAGCTCACACGTTTCTCATCTTAAATGACAAGCATTGGATGTTAGGGGACCTGTGCTTTGTTTCAATTTCAGAGGCAGAGTTGGAGTCGTTATGGTCCGAATGTGTAAAAAACACCGTTCTTTTGCTCTCAGCACACTCATGTTTCCTGCTGTCTTAGAGATTCTAGAAATCAAGAGCGTCCTTCTTGCTCTAAATCAGAGTGTGATCTATATATGAAAACTCTGCTGTGTGTTTCATTTCAGAAATGGAGTTAAATCCAAGGCTCTGAGTCTTCCTACAAACAAGACTTCGTTTCAGGGAAGGGCAGTTACTTTACAGCTCAAAGGAACTACATCGTTCACGAAGCTCACACGTTTCTCTTCTTAAATGACAAGCATTGGATGCTGGAGGACCTGTGCTTTGTATCAATTTCAGAGGCAGAGTTGAACTAGATATGGTCCGTATGTGGAGGAAACACCGTTCTTTTTTTCTCAGCACACTCCCGTTTCTTGCTGTCTTAGAGACTCTGGAAAGCTAGAGCGTGCTTCTTGCTCTGAAGCAGATTGTGATCTATATATGAAAACTCTGATGTGTGTTTCACTTCAGAAATGGAGTTAAACCCAAGGCTCTGAGTCTTCCAACAAGCAAGAATTTCTTTCAAGTAAGGGCAGAAACTCTTCAGCTCAAACGAACTATATCGTTCACGAAGCTCACACGTTTCTCATCTTAAATGACAAGCATTGGATGCTGGAGGACATGTACTTTGTATCAATTTCAGAGGAAGAGTTGGACTCGATATGGTCCGAATGTGTAAGAAACACCGTTCTTGTGTTCTCAGCACACTCATGTTTCCTGCTGTCTTAGAGACTCTAGAAAGCAAGAGCGTGCTTCTTGCTCTAAAGCAGAGTGTGATCTATATATGAGAACTCTGCTGTGTGTTTCCCTTCAGAAATGGAGTTAAACTCCAGGCTCTGAGTTTTCCTACAAGCAACACTTCGTTTTAGGTTAGGGCAGTTACTTTACAGCTCAAAGGAACTACATCGTTCACGAAGCTCACACGTTTCTCATCTTAACTGACAAGCATCGGATGTTATAGGACCAGTTCTTTGTATCAGTTTCAGAAGCAGAGTTGGAATATATAAGGTCCGTATGTGTAGGAAACACCGTTCATTTGTTCTCAGCACACTCACGTTTCCTGCTGTCTTAGGGAATCTAGAAAGCTAGAGCTTGCTTCTTGCTCTAAAGCAGAGTGTGATCAATGGATGAGAACTCTGCTGTGTGTTTCCCTTCAGAAATGGAGTTAAATCCAAGGCCCTGGTCTTCCAAAATTCAAGATTTCGTTTCCGGGAAGGGCAGTCACTTTTCAGCTCAAACGAACTACATCGTTCACGAAGCTCACACGTTTCTCATCTTAACTGACAAGCATTGGATGTTAGAGGACCAGTGCTTTGTATCAGTTTCAGAAGCAGAGTTGGAATAGATATGGTCCGTATGTATGGGAAACACCGTTCTTTTGTTCTCAGCACACTCACGTTTCCTGCTGTATTAGAGAATCTAGAAAGCAATAGCATGCTTCATGCTCTAAAGCAGAGTGTGATCCATAGAATAGAACTATGCTGTGTGTTTCCCTTCAGAAACGGAGTTAAACCAGGCTCTGTGTCTTCCTACAATAAAGACTTCGTTTCAGGTAAGGGCAGTCACTTTTCAGCTCAAATGAACTACATCCTTCATGAAGCTCACACGTTTCTCATCTTAAATGACAAGCATTGGATGTTAGAGGACCAGTGCTTTGTATCAGTTTCAGAAGCAGAGTTGGACTAGATATGGTCCATATGTGTAGGAAACACCGTTCTTTTGTTCTCAGCACACTCACGTTTCCTGCTGTCTAAGAGACTCTAGAAAGCTAGAGCGTGATTCTTGCTCTAAAGCAGAGTATGATCAATGGATGAGAACTCTGCTGTGTGTTTCACTTCAGAAATGGAGTTAAATCCCAGGCTCTAAGTCTACCTACAGCAAGAATTCGTTTCAGGGAAGGGCAGTTACTTTTCAGCTCAAACGAACTACATTGTTCACGAAGCTCACACGTTTCTCATCTTAAATGACAAGCATTGGATGCTGGAGGAACTGTGCTTTGTATCAAGTTCAGAGGCAGAGTTGGACTCGATATGGTCCGAATGTGTAAGAAACACCATTCTAGTGTTCTCAGCACACTCATGTTTCCTGCTGTCTTAGAGACTCTAGAAAGCAAGAGCGTGCTTCTTGCTCTAAAGCAGATTGTGATCTATATATGAGAACTCTGCTGTGTGTTTCACTTCAGAAATGGAGTTAAACCCCAGGCTCTGAGTCTTCCTACAAACAAGAATTCTTATCAGGTAAGGGCAGTTACTTTACAGCTCAAACGAACTACATCGTTCACGAAGCACATACGTTTATCATCTTAACTGACAAGCATTGGATGTTAGTGGACCTGTGGTTTGTTTCAGTTTCACAAGCAGAGTAGGACTAGATATGGTCCGTATGTGTAGGAAACACCGTTCATTTTTTCTTAGCACACTCACGTTTGATGTTGTATTAGAGCATCTAGAAAGCAAGAGCGTGCTTCTTCCTCTAAAGCAGAGTGTGATCCATGGATGGGAACTATGCTGTGTGTTTCCCTTCAGCAATGGAGTTAAATCCCAGGCTCTGAGTCTTCCTTCAAGCAACATTTCGTTTCAGGGAAGGGCAGTCACTTTTCAGCTCAAACGAACTACTTCGTTCACGAAGCTAACACGTTTCTCATCTTAACTGACAAGCATCGGATGTTATAGGACCAGTGCTTTGTATCAGTTTCAGAAGCAGAGTTAGAATAGATATGGTCCGTATGTGTAGGAAACACCGTTCATTTTTTCTTAGCACACTCATGTTTGCTGCTGTATTAGAGAATCTAGAAAGCAAGAGCGTGCTTCTTGATCTAAAGCAGAGTGTGATCCATGGAAGAGAACTCTGCTGTGTGTTTCCATTCAGAAATGGAGTTAAATCCCAGGCTCCGTGTCTTCCAACATGCAAGATTTCGTTTCAGGGAAGGGCAGTCACTTTTCAGCTCAAACGATCTACATCGTTCACGAAGCTAACACGTTTCTCATCTTAACTGACAAGCATTGGATGTTAGAGGACCAGTGCTATGTATCAGTTTCAGAAGCAGAGTTGGACAAGATATGGTCCGTATGTGTAGGAAACACCGTTCAATTGTTCTCAGCACACTCACGTTTCCTGCAGTCTTAGAGACTCTAGAAAGCTAGAGCATGCTTCTTGCTCTAAAGCAGAGTGTGATCAATGGATGAGAACTCTGCTGTGTGTTTCACTTCAGAAATGGAGTTAAATCCCAGGCTCTGAGTCTTCCTACAAACAAGACTTCGTTTCAGGAAAGGGCAGTTACTTTACAGCTCAAACGAACTACATCGTTCACAAAGCTCACACGTTTCTCATTTAAACTGACAAGCATTGGATGTTAGAGGACCTCTGGTTTGTTTCAGTTTCAGATGCAGAGTTGGAATAGATAAGGTCCGTATGTGTAGGAAACACCGTTCATTTGTTCTCAGAACACTCACGTTTCCTGCTGTTTTAGGGTCTCTAGAAGCTAGAGCGTGCTTCTTGCTCTAAAGCAGAGTGTGATCAATGGATGAGAACTCTGCTGTGTGTTTCGCTTCAGAAATGGAGTTAAATCCCAGGCTCTGAGTCTTCCTACAAACAAGACTTCGTTTCAGGTAAGGGCAGTTACTTTACAGCTCAAACGAACTATATCGTTCACGAAGCTCACACGTTTCTCATCTTAACTGACAAGCATTGGATGTTATAGGACCAGTGCTTTGTATCAGTTTCAGAAGCAGAGTTGGAATAGATATGGTCCGTATGTATAGGAAACACCGTTCTTTTGTTCTCAGCACACTCATGTTTCTTGCTGTATTAGAGAATCTAGAAAGCAATAGCGTGCTTCTTGCTCTAAAGCAGAGTGTGATCCATAGAAGAGAACTATGCTGTGTGTCTCCCTTCAGAAATGGAGTTAAACCAGGCTCTGTGTCTTCCTACAATAAAGACTTCGTTTCAGGTAAGTGCAGTAACTTTTCATTTCAAACGAACTACTTCGTTCACGAAGCTCACACGTTTCTCATCTTAACTGACAAGCATCGGATGTTATAGGACCAGTGCTTTGTATCAGTTTCAGAAGCAGATTTGGAATAGATATTGTCCGTATGTGTAGGAAACACCGTTCATTTTTTGTTAGCACACTCATGTTGCTGCTGTATTAGAGACTCTAGAAGGGTAGAGCGTGCTTCTTGCTCTAAATCAGAGCGTGATATATATATGAAAACTCTGCTGTGTGTTTCACTTCAGAAATGGAGTTAAATCCCAGGCTCTGAGTCTTCCTACAAACAAGACTTCGTTTCAGGGAAGGGCAGTTACTTTACAGCTCAAAGGAACTACATCATTCACGAAGCTCACACGTTTCTCATCTTAAATGACAAGCATTGGATGCTGGAGGACCTGTGCTTTGTATCAATTTCAGAGGCAGAGTTGAACTAGATATGGTCCGTATGTGGAGGAAACACCGTTCGTTTTTTCTCAGCACACTCCCGTTTCTTGCTGTCTTAGAGACTCTGGAAAGCTAGAGCGTGCTTCTTGCTCTGAAGCAGATTGTGATCTATATATGAAAACTCTGCTGTGTGTTTCACATCAAAAATGGAGTTAAACCAAAGGCTCTGAGTCTTCCTACAAGCAACACTTCGTTTCAGGTAAGGGCAGTTACTTTACAGCTCAAAGGAAATACATCGTTCACGAAGCTCACACGTTTCTCATCTTAAATGACAAGCATCGGATCTTATAGGACCAGTTCTTTGTATCAGTTTCAGAAGCAGAGTTGGAATAGATAAGGTCCGTATGTGTAGGAAACACCGTTCATTTGTTCTCAGCACACTCACGTTTCCTGCTGTCTTAGGGAATCTAGAAAGCTAGAGCTTGCTTCTTGCTCTAAAGCAGAGTGTGATCAATGGATGAGAACTCTGCTGTGTGTTTCCCTTCAGAAATGGAGTTAAAGCCTAGGCCCTGGTCTTCCAACATTCAAGATTTCGTTTCCGGAAAGGGCAGTCACTTTTCAGCTCAAACGAACTACATCGTTCACGAAGCTCACACGTTTCTCATCTTAAATGACAAGCATTGGATGTTAGGGGACCTGTGCTTTGTTTCAATTTCAGAGGCAGAGTTGGAGTCGTTATGGTCCTAATGTGTAAAAAACACCGTTCTTTTGCTCTCAGCACACTCATGTTTCCTGCTGTGTTAGAGATTCTAGAAAGCAAGATCGTCCTTCTTGCTCTAAATCAGAGTGTGATCTATATATGAAAACTCTGCTGTGTGTTTCACTTCAGAAATGGAGTTAAATCCTAGGCTCTGAGTCTTCCTACAAACAAGACTTCGTTTCAGGGAAGGGCAGTTACTTTACAGCTCAAACGAACTATATCGTTGACAAAGCTCACACGTTTCTCATCTTAAATGACAAGCATTGGATGCTGGAGGACCTGTGCTTTTTATCAATTTCAGAGGCAGAGTTGAACTAGATATGGTCCGTATGTGGAGGAAACACCGTTCGTTTTTTCTCAGCACACGCACGTTTCTTGCTGTCTTAGAGACTCTGGAAAGCTAGAGCGTGCTTCTTGCTCTGAAGCAGATTGTGATCTATATATGAAAACTCTGCTGTGTGTTTCACATCAAAAATGGAGTTAAACCAAAGGCTCTGAGTCTTCCTACAAGCAACACTTCGTTTCAGGTAAGGGCAGTTACTTTACAGCTCAAAGGAAATACATCGTTCACGAAGCTCACACGTTTCTCATCTTAAATGACAAGCATCGGATCTTATAGGACCAGTTCTTTGTATCAGTTTCAGAAGCAGAGTTGGAATAGATAAGGTCCGTATGTGTAGGAAACACCGTTCATTTGTTCTCAGCACACTCACGTTTCCTGCTGTCTTAGGGAATCTAGAAAGCTAGAGCTTGCTTCTTGCTCTAAAGCAGAGTGTGATCAATGGATGAGAACTCTGCTGTGTGTTTCCCTTCAGAAATGGAGTTAAAGCCTAGGCCCTGGTCTTCCAACATTCAAGATTTCGTTTCCGGAAAGGGCAGTCACTTTTCAGCTCAAACGAACTACATCGTTCACGAAGCTCACACGTTTCTCATCTTAAATGACAAGCATTGGATGTTAGGGGACCTGTGCTTTGTTTCAATTTCAGAGGCAGAGTTGGAGTCGTTATGGTCCTAATGTGTAAAAAACACCGTTCTTTTGCTCTCAGCACACTCATGTTTCCTGCTGTGTTAGAGATTCTAGAAAGCAAGATCGTCCTTCTTGCTCTAAATCAGAGTGTGATCTATATATGAAAACTCTGCTGTGTGTTTCACTTCAGAAATGGAGTTAAATCCTAGGCTCTGAGTCTTCCTACAAACAAGACTTCGTTTCAGGGAAGGGCAGTTACTTTACAGCTCAAACGAACTATATCGTTGACAAAGCTCACACGTTTCTCATCTTAAATGACAAGCATTGGATGCTGGAGGACCTGTGCTTTTTATCAATTTCAGAGGCAGAGTTGAACTAGATATGGTCCGTATGTGGAGGAAACACCGTTCGTTTTTTCTCAGCACACGCACGTTTCTTGCTGTCTTAGAGACTCTGGAAAGCTAGAGCGTGCTTCTTGCTCTGAAGCAGATTGTGATCTATATATGAAAACTCTGCTGTGTGTTTAACTTCAGAAATGGAGTTAAACCCAAGGCTCTGAGTCTTCCTACAAGCAACACTTCGTTTCAGGTAAGGGCAGTTACTTTACAGATCAAAGGAACTACATCGTTCACGTTTCTCATTTTAAATGACAAGCATCAGATGTTATAGGACCATTTCTTTGTATCAGTTTCAGAAGCAGAGTTGGAATAGATAAGGTCCGTATGTGTAGGAAACACCGTTCATTTGTTCTCAGCACACTCACGTTTCCTGCTGTCTTAGGGAATCTAGAAAGCTAGAGCTTGCTTCTTGCTCTAAAGCAGAGTGTGAACAATGAATGAGAACTCTGCTGTGTGTTTCCCTTCAGAAATGGAGTTAAATCCAAGGCCCTGGTCTTCCAACATTCAAGATTTCGTTTCCGGGAAGGGCAGTCACTTTTCAGCTCAAACGAACTACATCGTTCACGAAGCTCACACGTTTCTCATCTTAAATGACAAGCATTGGATGTTAGGGGACCTGTGCTTTGTTTCAATTTCAGAGGCAGAGTTGGAGTCGTTATGGTCCGAATGTGTAAAAAACACCGTTCTTTTGCTCTCAGCACACTCATGTTTCCTGCTGTCTTAGAGATTCTAGAAATCAAGAGCGTCCTTCTTGCTCTAAATCAGAGTGTGATCTATATATGAAAACTCTGCTGTGTGTTTCATTTCAGAAATGGAGTTAAATCCAAGGCTCTGAGTCTTCCTACAAACAAGACTTCGTTTCAGGGAAGGGCAGTTACTTTACAGCTCAAAGGAACTACATCGTTCACGAAGCTCACACGTTTCTCTTCTTAAATGACAAGCATTGGATGCTGGAGGACCTGTGCTTTGTATCAATTTCAGAGGCAGAGTTGAACTAGATATGGTCCGTATGTGGAGGAAACACCGTTCTTTTTTTCTCAGCACACTCCCGTTTCTTGCTGTCTTAGAGACTCTGGAAAGCTAGAGCGTGCTTCTTGCTCTGAAGCAGATTGTGATCTATATATGAAAACTCTGATGTGTGTTTCACTTCAGAAATGGAGTTAAACCCAAGGCTCTGAGTCTTCCAACAAGCAAGAATTTCTTTCAAGTAAGGGCAGAAACTCTTCAGCTCAAACGAACTATATCGTTCACGAAGCTCACACGTTTCTCATCTTAAATGACAAGCATTGGATGCTGGAGGACATGTACTTTGTATCAATTTCAGAGGAAGAGTTGGACTCGATATGGTCCGAATGTGTAAGAAACACCGTTCTTGTGTTCTCAGCACACTCATGTTTCCTGCTGTCTTAGAGACTCTAGAAAGCAAGAGCGTGCTTCTTGCTCTAAAGCAGAGTGTGATCTATATATGAGAACTCTGCTGTGTGTTTCCCTTCAGAAATGGAGTTAAACTCCAGGCTCTGAGTTTTCCTACAAGCAACACTTCGTTTTAGGTTAGGGCAGTTACTTTACAGCTCAAAGGAACTACATCGTTCACGAAGCTCACACGTTTCTCATCTTAACTGACAAGCATCGGATGTTATAGGACCAGTTCTTTGTATCAGTTTCAGAAGCAGAGTTGGAATATATAAGGTCCGTATGTGTAGGAAACACCGTTCATTTGTTCTCAGCACACTCACGTTTCCTGCTGTCTTAGGGAATCTAGAAAGCTAGAGCTTGCTTCTTGCTCTAAATCAGAGTGTGATCAATGGATGAGAACTCTGCTGTGTTTCCCTTCAGAAATGGAGTAAATTCCAGGCTCTGTGTCTTCCTACAAGCAAGAATTCCTTTCAAGTAGGGGCAGTCACTTTTCAGCTCAAACGAACTACATCCTTCACGAAGCTCACACGTTTCTCATCTTAAATGACAGGCATTGGAAGCTGGATGACGTATGCTTTTTATCAATTTCAGAGGCAGAGTTGGCCTCGATATCGTCCGAATGTGTAAGAAACACCGTTCTTGTATTAGCACACTCATGTTTCCTGCTGTCTTAGAGACTCTAGAAAGCAAGAACGTGCTTTTTGCTCTAAAGCAGATTGTGATCTATACATGAGAACTCTGCTGTGTGTTTCACTTCAGAACTGGAGTTAAACCCCAGGCTCTGAGTCTTCCTACAAGCAACACTTCGTTCCTGGTAAGGGCTGTTACTTTACAGCTCAAAGGAACTACATCCTTCACGAAGCTACACGTTTCTCATCTTAACTGACAAGCATTGGATGTTAGAGGACCAGTGCTTTGTATGAGTTTCAGAAGCAGAGTTGGAATAGATATGGTCGGTATGTATGGGAAACACCGTTCCTTTGTTCTCAGCACACTCACGTTTCCTGCTGTATTAGAGAATCTAGAATGCAATAGCGTGCTTCTTGCTATAAAGCAGAGTGTGATCCATAGAATAGAACTATGCTCTGTGTTTCCCTTCAGAGACGGAGTTAAACCAGGCTCAGTGTCTTCCTACAATAAAGACTTCGTTTCAGGGAAGGGCAGTCACTTTTCAGCTCAAATGAACTACATCCTTCATGAAGCTCACACGTTTCTCATCTTAAATGACAAGCATTGGATGTTAGAGGACAAGTGCTTTGTATCAGTTTCAGAAGCAGAGTTGGACTAGATATGGTCCATATGTGTAGGAAACACCGTTCTTTTGTTCTCAGCAAACTCACGTTTCCTGCTGTCTTAGAGACTCTAGAAAGCTAGAGCGTGATTCTTGCTCTAAAGCAGAGTATGATCAATGGATGAGAACTCTGCTGTGTGTTTCACTTCAGAAATGGAGTTAAATCCCAGGCTCTGAGTCTACCTACAACAAGAGTTCGTTTCAGGGAAGGGCAGTTACTTTTCAACTCAAACGAACTACATTGTTCACGAAGCTCACACGTTTCTCATCTTAAATGACAAGCATTGGATGCTGCAGGAACTGTGCTTTGTATCAAGTTCAGAGGCAGAGTTGGACTCGATATGGTCCGAATGTGTAAGAAACACCATCCTAGTGTTCTCAGCACACTCATGTTTCCTGCTGTCTTAGAGACTCTAGAAAGCAAGAGCGTGCTTCTTGCTCTAAAGCAGATTGTGATCTATATATGAGAACTCTGCTGTGTGTTTCACTTCAGAAATGGAGTTAAACCCCAGGCTCTGAGTCTTCCTACAAACAAGAATTCTTATCAGGTAAGGGCAGTTACTTTACAGCTCAAACGAAGTACATCGTTCACGAAGCGCACACGTTTATCATCTTAACTGACAAGCATTGGATGTTAGCGGACCTGTGATTTGTTTCAGTTTCACAAGCAGAGTTGGACTAGATATGGTCCGTATGTGTAGGAAACACCGTTCATTTTTTCTTAGCACACTCACGTTTGATGTTGTATTAGAGCATCTAGAAAGCAAGAGCGTGCTTCTTCCTCTAAAGCAGAGTGTGATCCATGGATGGGAACTATGCTGTGTGTTTCCCTTCAGCAATGGAGTTAAATCCCATGCTCTGTGTCTTCCAACATGCAAGATTTCGTTTCAGGGAAGGGCAGTTAATTTACTGCTCAAACAAACTACTTCGTTCACGAAGCTCACACGAATCTCATCTTAAATGACAAGCATTGGATGCTGGAGGACCTGTGCTTTTTATCAATTTCAGAGGCAGAGTTGGACTCGATATGGTCCGAATGTGTAAAAAACACCGTTCTTGTGTTCTCAGCACACACATGTTTCCTGCTGTCTTAGAGATTCTAGAAAGCAAGAGCGTGCTTCTTGCTCTAAAGCAGAGTGTGATCTATATATTAGAACTCTGCTGCGTGTTTCCCTTCAGAAATGGAGTTAAATCCCAGGCTCTGAATCTTCCTTCAAGCAACAGTTCGTTTCAGGGAAGGGCAGTCACTTTTCAGCTCAAACGAACTACTTCGTTCACGAAGCTAACACGTTTCTCATCTTAACTGACAAGCATCGGATGTTATAGGACCAGTGCTTTGTATCAGTTTCAGAAGCAGAGTTGGAATAGATATGGTCCGTATGTGTAGGAAACACCGTTCATTTTTTCTTAGCACACTCACGTTTGCTGCTGTATTAGAGAATCTAGAAAGCAAGAGCGTGCTTCTTGATCTAAAGCAGAGTGTGATCCATGGAAGAGAACTCTGCTGTGTGTTTCCATTCAGAAATGGAGTTAAATCCCAGGCTCTGTGTCTTCCAACATGCAAGATTTCGTTTCAGGGAAGGGCAGTCACTTTTCAGCTCAAACGAACTACATTGTTCACGAAGCTAACACGTTTCTCATCTTAACTGACAAGCATTGGATGTTAGAGGACCAGTGCTATGTATCAGTTTCAGAAGCAGAGTTGGACGAGATATGGTCCGTATGTGTAGGAAACACCATTCAATTGTTCTCAGCACACTCACGTTTCCTGCTGTCTTAGAGACTCTAGAAAGCTAGAGCATGCTTCTTGCTCTAAAGCAGAGTGTGATCAATGGATGAGAACTCTGCTGTGTGTTTCACTTCAGAAATGGAGTTAAATCCCAGGCTCTGAGTCTTCCTACAAAAAAGACTTCGTTTCAGGGAAGGGCAGTTACTTTACAGCTCAAACGAACTACATCGTTCAGGAAGCACATACGTTTCTCATCTTAAATGACAAGCATTGGATGCTGGAGGACCTTTTCTTTATATCAATTTCAGAGGCAGAGTTGGACTCGATATCATCCGAATGTGTAAGAAACACCGTTCTTGTGTTCTCAGCACACTCATGTTTCCTGCTGTCTTAGAGACTCTAGAAAGCAAGAGCGTGCTTCTTGCTCTAAAGCACAGTGTGATCTATATATGAGAACTCTGCTGTGTGTTTCCCTTCAGAAATGGAGTTAAATCCCAGGCTCTGAGTCTTCCTACAAGCAACAGTTCGTTTCAGGTAAGGGCATTTACTTTACAGCTCCAACGAACTACATCGTTCCCGAATCTCACACGTTTCTCATCTTAACTGACAAGCATCGGATGTTATAGGACCAATGATTTGTATCAGTTTCAGAAGCAGAGTTGGTATAGATATGTTCTGTATGTGTAGGAAACACAGTTCATTTTTAATTAGCACACTCACGTTTGCTGCTGTATTAGTGAATCTAGAAAGCAAGAGCGTGCTTCTTGTTCTAAAGCAGAGTGTGTTCCATGGAAGAGAACTCTGCTGTGTGTTTCCCTTCAGAAATGGAGTTAAATCCCATGCTCTATGTCTTCCAACATGCCAGATTTCGTTTCAGGGAAGGGCAGTCACTTTTCATCTCAAACGAACTACATCATTCACGAAGCTAACACGTTTCTCATCTTAACTGACAAGCGTTGGATGTTAGAGGACCAGTGCTTTGTATCAGTTTCAGAAGCAGAGTTGGACTAGATATGGTCCGTATGTGTAGGAAACACCGTTCTTTGGTTCTGAGCACACTCAGGTTTCCTTATCTGTTAGAGACTCTGGAAAGCAAGACGGTGGTTCTTGCTCTAAAGCAGGGTGTGATCAATGGATGAGAACTCTGCTGTGTGTTTCACTTCAGAAATGGAGTTAAATCCCAGGCTCTGAGTCTTCCTACAAACAAGACTTCGTTTCAGGAAAGGGCAGTTACTTTAAAGCTCAAACGAACTACATCGTTCACGAAGCTCACACGTTTCTCATCTTAAATGACAAGCATTGGATGCTGGAGGACCTGTGCTTTGTATCAATTTCAGAGGCAGATTTGGACTCGATATGGTCCGAATGTGTAATAAACACCGTTCTTTTGTTCTCAGCACACTCATGTTTCCTGCTGTCTTAGAGACTCTAGAAAGCTAGAGCGTGCTTCTTGCTCTAAATCAGAGTGTGATCAATGGATGAGAACTCTGCTGTGTTTCCCTTCAGAAATGGAGTTAAATTCCAGGCTCTGTGTCTTCCTACAAGCAAGAATTCCTTTCAAGTAGGGGCAGTCACTTTTCAGCTCAAACGAACTACATCCTTCACGAAGCTCACACGTTTCTCATCTTAAATGACAGGCATTGGAAGCTGGATGACCTATGCTTTTTATCAATTTCAGAGGCAGAGTTGGCCTCGATATGGTCCGAATGTGTAAGAAACACCGTTCTTGTGTTAGCACACTCATGTTTCCTGCTGTCTTAGAGACTCTAGAAAGCAAGAACGTGCTTCTTGCTCTAAAGCAGATTGTGATCTATACATGAGAACTCTGCTGTGTGTTTCACTTCAGAACTGGTGTTAAACCCCAGGCTCTGAGTCTTCCTACAAGCAACACTTCGTTCCTGGTAAGGGCTGTACTTTACAGCTCAAAGGAACTACATCATTCAGGAAGCACACACGTTTCTCATCTTAACTGACAAGCATCGGATGTTATAGGACCAGTGCTTTGTATCAGTTTCTGAAGCATAGTTGGAATAGATATGGTCCTTATGTGTAGGAAACACAGTTCTTTTGGTCTCAGCCCACTCACGTTTCCTGCTATCTTTGAGACTCTAGAAAGCTAGAGCGTGCTTCTTGCTCTAAATCAGAGTGTGATCAATGGATGAGAACTCTGCTGTGTTTCCCTTCAGAAATGGAGTTAAATCCCAGGCTCTGAGTCCTCCTACAAACAAGACTTCGTTTCAGATAAGGGCAGTTACTTTAAAGCTCAAACGAACTACATCGTTCACAAAGCTCACACGTTTCTCATCTTAAGTGACAAGCATTGGATGCTGGAGGACCTGTGCTTTGTATCAATTTCAGAGGCAGTGTTGGACTCGATATGGTCTGAATGTGTAAGAAACACCGTTCTTGTGTTCTCAGCACACTCATGTTTCCTGCTGTCTTAGAGACTCTAGAAAGCAAGAGCGTGCTTCTTGCTCTAAAGCAGAGTGTGATCTATATATGAGAACTCTGCTGTGTGTTTCCCTTCAGAAATGGAGTTAAATCCCAGGCTCTGAGTCTTGCTACAAGCAACAGTGCGTTTCAGGTAAGGGCAGTTACTTTACAGCTCCAAAGAACTACATCGTTCCCGAAGCTCACACGTTTCTCATCTTAACTGACAAGCATCGGATGTTATAGGACCAATGTTTTGTATCAGTTTCAGAAGCAGAGTTGGAATAGATATGTTCCGTATGTGTAGTAAAAACAGTTCATTTTTACTTAGCACACTCACGTTTGCTGCTGTATTAGAGAATCTAGAAAGCAAGAGCGTGCTTCTTGCTCTAAAGCAGAGTGTGATCCATTGAAGAGAACTCTGCTGTGTGTTTCCCTTCAGAAATGGAGTTAAATCCCCTGCTCTGTGTCTTCCAACATGCAAGATTTCTTTTCAGGGAAGGGCAGTCACTTTTCATCTCAAATGAACTACATCATTCACGAAGCTAACAGGTTTCTCATCTTAACTGTCAAGCATTGGATGTTAGAGGACCAGTTCTTTGTATCAGTTTCAGAAGCAGAGTTGGACTAGATATGGTCCGTATGTGTAGAAAACACCGTTCTTTTTTTCTCAGCACACTCACGTTTCCTGCTGTCTTAGAGACTCTAGAAAGCTAGAGCGTGCTTCTTGCTCTAAATCAGAGTGTGATCTATGTATGAAAACTCTGCTGTGTGTTTCACTTCAGAAATGGAGTTAAATCCCTGGCTCTGAGTCTTCCTACAAACAAGACTTCGTTTCAGGGAAGGGCAGTTACTTTACACCTCAAACGAACTACATCGTTCACGAATCTCACACGTTTCTCATCTTAAATGACAAGCATTGGATGCTGAAGGACCTGTGGTTTGTATCAATTTCAGAGGCAGAGTTGAACTAGATATGGTCCGTATGTGGAGGAAACACCGTTCTTTTTTTCTCAGCACACTACCGATTCTTGCTGTCTTAGAGACTCTGGAAAGCTAGAGCGTGCTCCTTGCTCTGAAGCAGATTGTAATCTATATATGAAAACTCTGCTGTGTATTTCACTTCAGAAATGGAGTTAAACCCAAGGCTCTGAGTCTTCCTACAAGCAACACTTCGTTTCAGGTAAGGGCAGTTACTTTACAGCTCAAAGGAACTACATCGTTCACGAAGCTCACACGTTTCTCATCTTAACTGACAAGCATCGGATGTTATGGGACCAGTGCTTTGTATCAGTTTCAGAATCAGAGTTGGAATAGATAAGGTCCGAATGTGTAGGAAACACCGTTCATTTGTTCTCAGCACACTCACGTTTCCTGCTGTTTTAGGGTCTCTAGAAAGCTACAGCGAGCTTCTTGCTCTAAAGCAGAGAGTGATCAATGGATGAGAACTCTGCTGTGTGTCTCACTTCAGAAATGGAGTTAAATTCCAGGCTCTGTGTCTTCCTACAAGCAAGAATTCCTTTCATGTAAGGACAGAAACTTTTCAGCTCAAACGAACTACATCATTCACGAAGCTCACATGTTTCTCATATTAAAGGACAAGCATTGGATGCTGGAGGATCTGTGCTTTGTATCAATTTCAGAGGCAGAGTTGGACTCGATATGGTCCGAATGTGTAAGAAACACCGTTCTTTTGTTCTCAGCACACTCATGTTTCCTGCTGTCTTAGAGACTCTAGAAAGCTAGAGCGTGCTTCTTGCTCTTAAGCAGAGTGTGATCTATATATGAAAACTCTGCTGTGTGTTTCACTTCAGAAATTTAGTTAAATCCCAGGCTCTGAGTCTTCCTACAAACAAGAGTTAGTTTCAGGAAAGTGCAGTTACTTTACAGCTCAAAGGAACTACATCGTTCACGAAGCTCACACGTTTCTCTCGTTAACTGACAAGCATCAGATGTTATAGGACCAGTGCTTTGTATCAGTTTCAGAAGCTGAGTTGGAATAGATAAGGTCCGGATGTGTAGGAAACACCGTTCATTTGTTCTCAGCACACTCACGTTTCCTGCTGTCTTAGGGACTCTAGAAAGCTAGAGCGTGCTTCTTGTTCTAAAGCAGAGTGTGATCAATGGATGAGAACTCTGCTGTGTTTTTCACTTCAGAAATGGAGTTAAATCCCAGGCTCTGAGTCTTCCTACAAAAAAGACTTCATTTCAGAGAAGGGCAGTTACTTTACAGCTCAAACGAACTACATCGTTCAGGAAGCTCATACGTTTCTCATCTTAAATGACAAGCATTGGATGCTGGGGACCTGTGCTTTATATCAATTTCAGAGGCAGAGTTGGACTCGATATGGTCCGAATGTGTAAGAAACACCGTTCTTTTGTTCTCAGCACACTCATGTTTCCTGCTCTCTTAGAGACTCTAGAAAGCAAGAGCGTGCTTCTTGTTCTAAAGCACAGTGTGATCTATATATGAGAACTCTGCTGTGTGTTTCCCTTCAGAAATGGAGTTAAATCCCAGGCTCTGATTATTCCTACAAGCAACAGTTCGTTTCAGGTAAGGGCATTTACTTTACAGCTCAAACGAACTACATCGTTCCCGAATCTCACACGTTTCTCATCTTAACTGACAAGCATTGGATGTTATAGAACCAATGATTTGTATCAGTTTCAGAAGCAGAGTTGGTATAGATATGTTCTGTATGTGTAGGAAACACAGTTCATTTTTAATTAGCACACTCATGTTTGCTGCTGTATTAGAGAATCTAGAAAACAAGAGCGTGCTTCTTGCTCTAAAGCAGAGTGTGTTCCATGGAAGAGAACTCTGCTGTGTGTTTCCCTTCAGAAATGGAGTTAAATCCCATGCTCTGTGTCTTCCAATATGACAGATTTCGTTTCAGGGAAGGGCAGTCACTTTTCATCTCAAATGAACTACATCGTTCACGAAGCTCACACGTTTCTCATCTTAACTGACAAGCATCGGATGTTATAGGACCAGTGCTTTGTATCAGTTTCAGAAGCAGAGTTGGAATAGATATGGTCCGTATGTGTAGGAAACTCCGTTCATTTTTTCTTAGCTCACTCACGTTTGCTGCTGTATTAGAGAATCTAGAAAGCTAGAGCGTGCTTCTTGCTCTAAATCAGAGTGTGATCTATGTATGAAAACTCTGCTGTGTGTTTCACTTCAGAAATGGAGTTAAATCCCAGGCTCTGAGTCTTCCTACAAACAAGACTTCGTTTCAGGGAAGGGCAGTTACTTTACACCTCAAACGAACTACATCGTTCACGAATCTCACACGTTTCTCATCTTAAATGACAAGCATTGGATGCTGAAGGACCTGTGGTTTGTATCAATTTCAGAGGCAGAGTTGAACTAGATATGGTCCGTATGTGGAGGAAACACCGTTCTTTTTTTCTCAGCACACTCCCGATTCTTGCTGTCTTAGAGACTCTGGAAAGCTAGAGCGTGCTCCTTGCTCTGAAGCAGATTGTAATCTATATATGAAAACTCTGCTGTGTATTTCACTTCAGAAATGGAGTTAAACCCAAGGCTCTGAGTCTTCCTACAAGCAACACTTCGTTTCAGGTAAGGGCAGTTACTTTACAGCTCAAAGGAACTGCATCGTTCACGAAGCTCACACGTTTCTCATCTTAACTGACAAGCATCGGATGTTATGGGACCAGTGCTTTGTATCAGTTTCAGAAGCAGAGTTGGAATAGATAAGGTCCGTATGTGTAGGAAACACCGTTCATTTGTTCTCAGCACACTCACGTTTCCTGCTGTTTTAGGGTCTCTAGAAAGCTACAGCGAGCTTCTTGCTCTAAAGCAGAGTGTGATCAATGGATGAGAACTCTGCTGTGTGTTTCACTTCAGAAATGGAGTTAAATTCCAGGCTCTGTGTCTTCCTACAAGCAAGAATTCCTTTCATGTAAGGACAGAAACTTTTCAGCTCAAACGAACTACATCATTCACGAAGCTCACACGTTTCTCATCTTAAAGGACACTCATTGGATGCTGGAGGACCTGTACTTTGTATCAATTTCAGAGGCAGAGTTGAACTAGATATGGTCCGTATGTGGAGGAAACACCGTTCTTTTTTTCTCAGCACACTCCTGTTTCTTGCTGTCTTAGAGACTCTGGAAAGCTAGAGCGTGCTTCTTGCTCTGAAGCAGAGTGTGATCTATATATGAAAACTCTGCTGTGTGTTTCTCTTCAGAAATGGAGTTAAACCCAAGGCTCTGAGTCTTCCTACAAGCAACACTTCGTTTCAGGTAAGGGCAGTTACTTTACAGCTTAAAGGAACTACATCGTTCACGATGCTCACACGTTTCTCATCTTAACTGACAAGCGTTGGATGTTAGAGGACCAGTGCTTTGTATCAGTTTCAGAAGCAGAGTTGGACTAGATATGGTCCGTATGTGTAGGAAACACCGTTCTTTGGTTCTGAGCACACTCAGGTTTCCTTATCTGTTAGAGACTCTGGAAAGCACGAGGGTACTTCTTGCTCTAAAGCAGGGTGTGATCAATGGATGAGAACTCTGCTGTGTGTTTCACTTCAGAAGTGTAGTTAAATCCCAGGCTCTGAGTCTTCCTACAAAAAAGACTTCGTTTCAGGGCAGGGCAGTTACTTTACAGCTCAAAAGACTACATCGTTCACGAAGCTCACACGTTTCTCATCTTAAATGACAAGCATTGGAAGCTGGATGACCTATGCTTTTTATCAATTTCAGAGGCAGAGTTGGACTCGATATGGTCCGAATGTGTAAGAAACACCGTTCTTGTGTTCTCAGCACACTCATGTTTCCTGCTGTCTTAGAGACTCTAGAAAGCAAGAACGTGCTTCTTGCTCTAAAGCAGAGTGTGATCTATAGATGAGAACTCTGCTGTGTGTTTCACTTCAGAACTGGAGTTAAACCCCAGGCTCTGAGTCTTCCTACAAGCAACACTTCGTTTCTGGTAAGAGCTGTTACTTTACAGCTCAAAGGATCTACATCGTTCAGGAAGCACACACGTTTCTCATCTTAACTGACAAGCATCGGATGTTATAGGACCAGTGCTTTTTAACAGTTTCAGAAGCAGAGTTGGAATAGATATGGTCCTTATGTGTAGGAAACACAGTTCTTTTGTTCTCAGCACACTCACGTTTCCTGCTGTCTTAGAGATTCTAGAAAGCAAGAGCATGCTTCTTGTTCTAAAGCAGAGTGTGATCCATGGATGAGAACTCCGTGGTGTGTTTCCCTTCAGAAATGGAGTTAAATCCCAGGCTCTGTGTCTTGCTACAAGTAAGACTTCGTTTCAGTTAGGCAGTCACTTTTCAGTTCAAATGATCTACATCGTTCCCGAAGCTTACAAGTTTCCCTTCTTAACTACCAAGCATTGGATGTTAGAGGACCAGTGATTTGTATCAGTTTCAGAAGCAGAGTTGGACCTGATATGGTCAGTATGTGTAGGAAACACCGTTCTTTTATTCTGAGCACAACAACGTTTCCTGCTGTATTAGAGAATCTAGAAAGCAAGAGCGTGCTTCTCGCTCTGAAGCAGAGTGTGATCCATGGATGAGAACTATGCTGTGTGTTTTCCTTCAGAAATGGAGTTAAATCCCAGGCTCTGTGTCTTCCAACTTGCAAGACTTCGTTTCAGGGAAGGGCAGTCACTTTTCAGCTCAAACGCACTACATCGTTCACGAAGCTAACACGTTTCTCATCTTAACTGACAAGCATTGGATGTTAGAGGACCAGTGCTTTCTATCAGTTTCAGAAGCAGAGTTGGACTACATATGGTCCGTATGTGTAGGAAACAACGTTCTTTTTTTCTGAGCACAACCATGTTTCCTGGTATATTAGAGAATCTAGAAAGCAAGAGCGTGCTTCTTGCTCTGAAGCAGAGTGTGATCCATGGATGAGAACTCTGCTTTGTGTTTCCCTTCAGAAATGGAGTTAAATTCCAGGTTCTGAGTCTTCCTACAAACAAGAATTCGTTTCAGGTAAGGGCAGTTACTTTACACCTCAAACGAACTACATCGTTGAAGAAGCTCACACGTTTATCATCTTAACAGAAAAGCATTGGATGTTAGTTGACCTGTGGTTTGTTTCAGTTCCACAAGCAGAGTTCGACTAGATATGGTCCGTATGTGTAGGAAACACAGTTCTTTTTTTCTGAGCACAACCACGTTTCCTGGTGTATTAGAGAATCTAGAAAGCAAGAGCGTGCTTCTTGCTCTGAAGCAGAGTGTGATCCATGGATGAGAACTCTACTGTGTGTTTCACTTCAGAAATGGAGTTAAATACAGGCCCTGTGTCTTCCTACAAGCAAGAATTCCTTGCAAGTAAGGACAGAAACTTTGCAGCTCAAACGAACTACATCCTTCACGAAGCTCACACGTTTCTCATCTTAAATGACAAGCATTGTATGCTGGAGGACCTGTGCTTTTTATCAATTTCAGAGGCAGAGATGGACTCGATATGGTCCGAATGTGTAAGAAACACCGTTCTTGTGTTCTCAGCACACTCATGTTTCCTGCTGTCTTAAAGACTCTAGAAAGCAAGAGCGTGCTTCTTGCTCTAAAGCAGAGTGTGATCTATATATGAGAACTCTGCGGTGTGTTTCCCTTGAGAAATGGAGTTAAATCCCAGGCTCTGAGTCCTCCTACAAACAAGACCTCGTTTCAGATAAGGGCAGTTACTTTAAAGCTCAAACGAACTACATCGTTCACAAACCTCACACGTTTCTCATCTTAACTGACAAGCATCGGATGTTATAGGACCAGTGCTTTGTATCAGTTTCAGAAGCAGAGTTGGAATAGATATGGTCCGTATGTGTAGGAAACACAGTTCTTTTGTTCTCAGCACACTCACGTTTCCTGCTGTCTTAGAGACTCTAGAAAGCTAGAGTGTGCTTCTTGCTCTAAAGCAGAGTGTGAACAATGGATGAGAACTCTTCTGTGTGTTTCACTTCAGAAATGGAGTTAAATCCCAGGCTCTGAGTCCTCCTACAAACAAGACCTCGTTTCAGATAAGGGCAGTTACTTTAAAGCTCAAACGAACTACATCGTTCACAAAGCTCACACGTTTCTCATCTTAACTGACAAGCATTGGATGTTAGTGGACCTGTGCTTTTTATCAGTTTCAGAAGCAGAGTTGGACTACATATGGTCCGTATATGTAGGAAATACCATTCTATTTTTCTCAGCACACTCCCGTTTCTTGCTGTCTTAGAGACTCTAGAAAGCTAGAGCGTGCTTCTTGCTCTAAAGCAGAGTGTGATCAATGGATGAGAACTCTGCTGTGTGTTTCACTTCAGAAATGGAGTTAAATCCCAGGCTCTGAGTCTTCGTACATGCAACACTTCGTTTCAGGTAAGGGCAGTTACTTTACAGCTCAAAGGAACTACATCATTCACGCAGCTCACACGTTTCTCATCTTAACTGACAAGCATCAGATGTTATAGGACCAGTGCTTTGTATCAGTTTCAGAAGCAGAGTTGGAATAGATAAGGTCAGTATGTGTAGGAAACACCGTTCATTTGTTCTCAGCACACTCATGTTTCCTGCTGTCTTAGGGACTCTAGAAAGCTAGAGCGTGCTTCTTGCTCTAAAGCAGAGTGTGATCAATGGATGAGAAATGTGCTGTGTGTTTCCCTTGAGAAATGGAGTTAAATTCCAGGCTCTGTGTCTTCCTACAAGCAAGAATTCCTTTCAAGTAAGGGCAGTCACTTTTCAGCTCAAACAAACTACATCCTTCACAAAGCTCACACGTTTCTCATCTTAAATGACAAGCATTGGATGCTGGAGGACCTGTGCTTTTTATCAATTTCTGAGGCAGAGTTGGAGTCGATATAGTCCGAATGTGTAAGAAACACCGTTCTTGTGTTCTCAGCACACTCATGTTTCCTGCTGTCTTAGAGACTCTAGAAAGCAAGAGCGTGCTTCTTGCTCTAAAGCACAGTGTGATCTATATATGAGAACTCTGCTGTGTGTTTCACTTCAGAAATAGAGTTAAACCCCAGGCTCTGAGTCTTCCTACAAGCAACACTTCGTTTCAGGTAAGGGCAGTTACTTTACAGCTCAAAGGAACTACATCGTTCACAAAGCTCACTCGTTTCTCATCTTAAATGACAAGCATCGGATGTTATAGGACCAGTGCTTTGTATCAGTTTCAGAAGCAGAGTTGGAATAGATATGGTCCGTATGTCTACGAAACACAGTTCTTTTGTTCTCAGCACACTCACGTTTCCTGCTGTCTTAGAGACTCTAGAAAGCTAGATCGTGCTTCTTGTTCCAAAGCAGAGTGTGATCAATGGGTGAGAACTCTGCTGTGTGTTTCACTTCAGAAATGGAGTTAAATCCCAAGCTCTGAGTCTTCCTACAAACAAGAATTCGTTTCAGGTAAGGGCAGTTACTTTACAGCTCAAAGGAACTACATCGTTCAAGAAGCTCACACGTTTATCATCTTAACTGACAAGCATTGGATGTTAGTGGACCTGTGGTTTGTTTCAGTTTCAAAGCAGAGTTGGACTAGATATGGTCCGTATGTGTAGGAAACACAGTTCTTTTGTTCTGAGCACAAACACGTTTCCTGCTGTATTAGAGAATCTAGAAAGCAAGAGCGTGCTTCTTGCTCTGAAGCAGAGTGTGATCCATGGATGAGAACTCCGTGGTGTGTTTCCCTTCAGAAATGGAGTTAAATCCCAGGCTCTGTGTCTTGCTACAAGCAAGACTTCGTTTCAGTTAGGCAGTCACTTTTCAGTTCAAATGATCTACATCGTTCCCGAAGCTTACAAGTTTCCCTTCTTAACTACCAAGCATTGGATGTTAGAGGACCAGTGATTTGTATCAGTTTCAGAAGCAGAGTTGGACCTGATATGGTCAGTATGTGTAGGAAACACCGTTCTTTTGTTCAGAGCTCACTCAAGTTTCCTGCTGTATTACAGACTCTAGAAAGCAAGAGCGTGCTTCTTGCTCTGAAGCAGAGTGTGATCCATGGATGAGAACTCTGCTGTGTTTTTCCCTTCAGAAATGGAGTTAAATCCCACGCTCTGAGTCCTCCTACAAACAAGACCTCGTTTCAGATAAGGGCAGTTACTTTAAAGCTCAAACGAACTACATCGTTCACAAAGCTCACACGTTTCTCATCTTAACTAACAAGCATTGGATGTTAGTGGACCTGTGGTTTGTTTCAGTTCCACAAGCAGAGTTCCACTAGATATGGTCCGTATGTGTAGGAAACACAGTTCTTTTTTTCTGAGCACAACCATGTTTCCTGGTATATTAGAGAATCTAGAAAGCAAGAGCGTGCTTCTTGCTCTGAAGCAGAGTGTGATCCATGGATGAGAACTCTGCTTTGTGTTTCCCTTCAGAAATGGAGTTAAATTCCAGGTTCTGAGTCTTCCTACAAACAAGAATTCGTTTCAGGTAAGGGCAGTTACTTTACACCTCAAACGAACTACATCGTTGAAGAAGCTCACACGTTTATCATCTTAACAGAAAAGCATTGGATGTTAGTTGACCTGTGGTTTGTTTCAGTTCCACAAGCAGAGTTCGACTAGATATGGTCCGTATGTGTAGGAAACACAGTTCTTTTTTTCTGAGCACAACCACGTTTCCTGGTGTATTAGAGAATCTAGAAAGCAAGAGCGTGCTTCTTGCTCTGAAGCAGAGTGTGATCCATGGATGAGAACTCTACTGTGTGTTTCACTTCAGAAATGGAGTTAAATACAGGCCCTGTGTCTTCCTACAAGCAAGAATTCCTTGCAAGTAAGGACAGAAACTTTGCAGCTCAAACGAACTACATCCTTCACGAAGCTCACACGTTTCTCATCTTAAATGACAAGCATTGTATGCTGGAGGACCTGTGCTTTTTATCAATTTCAGAGGCAGAGATGGACTCGATATGGTCCGAATGTGTAAGAAACACCGTTCTTGTGTTCTCAGCACACTCATGTTTCCTGCTGTCTTAAAGACTCTAGAAAGCAAGAGCGTGCTTCTTGCTCTAAAGCAGAGTGTGATCTATATATGAGAACTCTGCGGTGTGTTTCCCTTGAGAAATGGAGTTAAATCCCAGGCTCTGAGTCCTCCTACAAACAAGACCTCGTTTCAGATAAGGGCAGTTACTTTAAAGCTCAAACGAACTACATCGTTCACAAACCTCACACGTTTCTCATCTTAACTGACAAGCATTGGATGTTACTGGACCTGTGCTTTTTATCAGTTTCAGAAGCAGAGTTGGACTACATATGGTTCGTATATGTAGGAAACACCGTTCTATTTTTCTCAGCACACTCCCGTTTCTTGCTGTCTTAGAGACTCTAGAAAGCTAGAGCGTGCTTCTTGCTCTAAAGCAGAGTGTGATCAATGGATGAGAACTCTGCTGTGTGTTTCACTTCAGAAATGGAGTTAAATTCCAGGCTCTGTGTCTTCCTACAAGCAAGAATTCCTATCAAGTTAGGGCAGAAACTTTTCAGCTCAAACGAACTACATTGTTCACGAAGCTCACACGTTTCTCATCTTAAATGACAAGCATTGGATGCTGGAGGACCTGTGCTTTTTATCAATTTCAGAGGCAGAGTTGGACTCGATATGGTGCGAATGTGTAAGAAACACCGTTCTTGTGTTCTCAGCACACTCATGTTTCCTGCTGTCTTAGAGACTCTAGAAAGCAAGAGCGTGCTTCTTGCTCTAAAGCAGAGTGTGATCTATACATGAGAACTCTGCTGTGTGTTTCCCTTCAGAAATGGAGTTAAACCCCAGGCTCTGAGTCTTCCTACAAGCAACAGTTCATTTCAGGTAAGGGCAGTTACTTTACAGCTCAAACGAACTACGTCGTTCAAGAAAGCTCACACGTTTCTCATCTTAACTGACAAGCATCGGATGTTATAGGACCAGTGCTTTGTATCAGTTTCAGAAGCAGAGTTGGAATAGATATGGTCCGTATGTGTAGGAAACACAGTTCTTTTGTTCTCAGCACACTCACGTTTCCTGCTGTCTTAGAGACTCTAGAAAGCTAGAGTGTGCTTCTTGCTCTAAAGCAGAGTGTGAACAATGGATGAGAACTCTTCTGTGTGTTTCACTTCAGAAGTGGAGTTAAATCCCAGGCTCTGAGTCCTCCTACAAACAAGACCTCGTTTCAGATAAGGGCAGTTACTTTAAAGCTCAAACGAACTACATCGTTCACAAAGCTCACACGTTTCTCATCTTAACTGACAAGCATTGGATGTTAGTGGACCTGTGCTTTGTATCAGTTTCAGAAGCAGAGTTGGACTACGTATGGTCCGTATATGTAGGAAATACCATTCTATTTTTCTCAGCACACTCCCGTTTCTTGCTGTCTTAGAGACTCTAGAAAGCTAGAGCGTGCTTCTTGCTCTAAAGCAGAGTGTGATCAATGGATGAGAACTCTGCTGTGTGTTTCACTTCAGAAATGGAGTTAAATCCCAGGCTCTGAGTCTTTGTACATGCAACACTTCGTTTCAGGTAAGGGCAGTTACTTTACAGCTCAAAGGAACTACATCATTCACGCAGCTCACACGTTTCTCATCTTAACTGACAAGCATCGGATGTTATAGGACCAGTGCTTTGTATCAGTTTCAGAAGCAGAGTTGGAATAGATAAGGTCAGTATGTGTAGGAAACACCGTTCATTTGTTCTCAGCACACTCATGTTTCCTGCTGTCTTAGGGACTCTAGAAAGCTAGAGCGTGCTTCTTGCTCTAAAGCAGAGTGTGATCAATGGATGAGAAATGTGCTGTGTGTTTCCCTTGAGAAATGGAGTTAAATTCCAGGCTCTGTGTCTTCCTACAAGCAAGAATTCCTTTCAAGTAAGGGCAGTCACTTTTCAGCTCAAACAAACTACATCCTTCACAAAGCTCACACGTTTCTCATCTTAAATGACAAGCATTGGATGCTGGAGGACCTGTGCTTTTTATCAATTTCTGAGGCAGAGTTGGAGTCGATATAGTCCGAATGTGTAAGAAACACCGTTCTTGTGTTCTCAGCACACTCATGTTTCCTGCTGTCTTAGAGACTCTAGAAAGCAAGAGCGTGCTTCTTGCTCTAAAGCACAGTGTGATCTATATATGAGAACTCTGCTGTGTGTTTCACTTCAGAAATAGAGTTAAACCCCAGGCTCTGAGTCTTCCTACAAGCAACACTTCGTTTCAGGTAAGGGCAGTTACTTTACAGCTCAAAGGAACTACATCGTTCACAAAGCTCACTCGTTTCTCATCTTAAATGACAAGCATCGGATGTTATAGGACCAGTGCTTTGTATCAGTTTCAGAAGCAGAGTTGGAATAGATATGGTCCGTATGTCTAGGAAACACAGTTCTTTTGTTCTCAGCACACTCACGTTTCCTGCTGTCTTAGAGACTCTAGAAAGCTAGATCGTGCTTCTTGTTCCAAAGCAGAGTGTGATCAATGGGTGAGAACTCTGCTGTGTGTTTCACTTCAGAAATGGAGTTAAATCCCAAGCTCTGAGTCTTCCTACAAACAAGAATTCGTTTCAGGTAAGGGCAGTTACTTTACAGCTCAAAGGAACTACATCGTTCAAGAAGCTCACACGTTTATCATCTTAACTGACAAGCATTGGATGTTAGTGGACCTGTGGTTTGTTTCAGTTTCAAAGCAGAGTTGGACTAGATATGGTCCGTATGTGTAGGAAACACAGTTCTTTTGTTCTGAGCACAAACACGTTTCCTGCTGTATTAGAGAATCTAGAAAGCAAGAGCGTGCTTCTTGCTCTGAAGCAGAGTGTGATCCATGGATGAGAACTCCGTGGTGTGTTTCCCTTCAGAAATGGAGTTAAATCCCAGGCTCTGTGTCTTGCTACAAGCAAGACTTCGTTTCAGTTAGGCAGTCACTTTTCAGTTCAAATGATCTACATCGTTCCCGAAGCTTACAAGTTTCCCTTCTTAACTACCAAGCATTGGATGTTAGAGGACCAGTGATTTGTATCAGTTTCAGAAGCAGAGTTGGACCTGATATGGTCAGTATGTGTAGGAAACACAGTTCTTTTATTCTGAGCACAACAACGTTTCCTGCTGTATTAGAGAATCTAGAAAGCAAGAGCGTGCTTCTCGCTCTGAAGCAGAGTGTGATCCATGGATGAGAACTATGCTGTGTGTTTTCCTTCAGAAATGGAGTTAAATCCCAGGCTCTGTGTCTTCCAACTTGCAAGACTTCGTTTCAGGGAAGGGCAGTCACTTTTCAGCTCAAACGCACTACATCGTTCACGAAGCTAACACGTTTCTCATCTTAACTGACAAGCATTGGATGTTAGAGGACCAGTGCTTTCTATCAGTTTCAGAAGCAGAGTTGGACTACATATGGTCCGTATGTGTAGGAAACAACGTTCTTTTTTTCTCAGCACACTCCCGTTTCTTGCTGTCTTAGAGACTCTAGAAAGCTAGAGCGTGCTTCTTGCTCTAAAGCAGAGTGTGATCAATGGATGACAACTGTGCTGTGTGTTTCACTTCAGAAATGGAGTTAAATCCCAAGCTCTGAGTCTTCCTACAAACAAGAATTCGTTTCAGGTAAGGGCAGTTACTTTACAGCTCAAACGAACTACATAGTTGAAGAAGCTCACACGTTTATCATCTTAACAGACAAGCATTGGATGTTAGTGGACCTGTGGTTTGTTTCAGTTTCACAAGCAGAGTTGGACTAGATATGGTCCGTATGTGTAGGAAACACAGTTCTTTTGTTCTGAGCACAACCACGTTTCCTGCTGTGTTAGAGAATCTAGAAAGCAAGCGCGTGCTTCTTGCTCTGAAGTAGAGTGTGATCCATGGATGAGAACTATGCTGTGTGTTTCCCTTCAAAAATGGAGTTAAATCCCAGGCTCTGTGTCTTCCAACATGCAAGACTTCGATTCAGGGAAGGGCAGTCACTTTTCATCTCAAACGCACTACATCGTTCACGAAGGTAACACGTTTCTCATCTTAACAGACAATCATTGGATGTTAGAGGACCAGTGCTTTCTATCAGTTTCACAAGCAGAGTTGGACTAGATATGGTCAGTATGTGTTGGAAATAACGTTCTTTTTTTCTCAGCACACTCCCGTTTCTTGCTGTCTTAGAGACTGTAGAAAGCTAGAGCGTGCTTCTTGCTCTAAAGCAGAGTGTGATCAATGGATGAGAACTCTGCTGTGTGTTTCACTTCAGAAATGGAGTTAAATCCCAGGCTCTGAGTCCTCCTACAAACAAGACCTCGTTTCAGATAAGGGCAGTTACTTTAAAGCTCAAACGAACTACATCGTTCACAAAGCTCACACGTTTCTCATCTTAACTGACAAGCATTGGATTTTAGTGGACCTGTGGTTTGTTTCAGTTTCAAAGCAGAGTTGGACTAGATATGGTCCGTATGTGTAGGAAACACAGTTCTTTTGTTCTGAGCACAAACACGTTTCCTGCTGTATTAGAGAATCTAGAAAGCAAGAGCGTGCTTCTTGCTCTGAAGCAGAGTGTGATCCATGGATGAGAACTCCGTGGTGTGTTTCCCTTCAGAAATGGAGTTAAATCCCAGGCTCTGTGTCTTGCTACAAGCAAGACTTCGTTTCAGTTAGGCAGTCACTTTTCAGTTCAAATGATCTACATCGTTCCCGAAGCTTACAAGTTTCCCTTCTTAACTACCAAGCATTGGATGTTAGAGGACCAGTGATTTGTATCAGTTTCAGAAGCAGAGTTGGACCTGATATGGTCAGTATGTGTAGGAAACACCGTTCTTTTGTTCAGAGCTCACTCAAGTTTCCTGCTGTATTACAGACTCTAGAAAGCAAGAGCGTGCTTCTTGCTCTGAAGCAGAGTGTGATCCATGGATGAGAACTCTGCTGTGTTTTTCCCTTCAGAAATGGAGTTAAATCCCACGCTCTGAGTCCTCCTACAAACAAGACCTCGTTTCAGATAAGGGCAGTTACTTTAAAGCTCAAACGAACTACATCGTTCACAAAGCTCACACGTTTCTCATCTTAACTAACAAGCATTGGATGTTAGTGGACCTGTGGTTTGTTTCAGTTCCACAAGCAGAGTTCCACTAGATATGGTCCGTATGTGTAGGAAACACAGTTCTTTTTTTCTGAGCACAACCATGTTTCCTGGTATATTAGAGAATCTAGAAAGCAAGAGCGTGCTTCTTGCTCTGAAGCAGAGTGTGATCCATGGATGAGAACTCTGCTTTGTGTTTACCTTCAGAAATGGAGTTAAATTCCAGGTTCTGAGTCTTCCTACAAACAAAAATTCGTTTCAGGTAAGGGCAGTTACTTTACACCTCAAACGAACTACATCGTTGAAGAAGCTCACACGTTTATCATCTTAACAGAAAAGCATTGGATGTTAGTTGACCTGTGGTTTGTTTCAGTTGCACAAGCAGAGTTCGACTAGATATGGTCCGTATGTGTAGGAAACACAGTTCTTTTTTTCTGAGCACAACCACGTTTCCTGGTGTATTAGAGAATCTAGAAAGCAAGAGCGTGCTTCTTGCTCTAAAGCAGAGTGTGATCTATATATGAGAACTCTGCGGTGTGTTTCCCTTGAGAAATGGAGTTAAATCCCAGGCTCTGAGTCCTCCTACAAACAAGACCTCGTTTCAGATAAGGGCAGTTACTTTAAAGCTCAAACGAACTACATCGTTCACAAACCTCACACGTTTCTCATCTTAACTGACAAGCATTGGATGTTACTGGACCTGTGCTTTTTATCAGTTTCAGAAGCAGAGTTGGACTACATATGGTTCGTATATGTAGGAAACACCGTTCTATTTTTCTCAGCACACTCCCGTTTCTTGCTGTCTTAGAGACTCTAGAAAGCTAGAGCGTGCTTCTTGCTCTAAAGCAGAGTGTGATCAATGGATGAGAACTCTGCTGTGTGTTTCACTTCAGAAATGGAGTTAAATTCCAGGCTCTGTGTCTTCCTACAAGCAAGAATTCCTATCAAGTTAGGGCAGAAACTTTTCAGCTCAAACGAACTACATCCTTCACGAAGCTCACACGTTTCTCATCTTAAATGACAAGCATTGGATGCTGGAGGACCTGTGCTTTTTATCAATTTCAGAGGCAGAGTTGGACTCGATATGGTGCGAATGTGTAAGAAACTCCGTTCTTGTGTTCTCAGCACACTCATGTTTCCTGCTGTCTTAGAGACTCTAGAAAGCAAGAGCGTGCTTCTTGCTCTAAAGCAGAGTGTGATCTATACATGAGAACTCTGCTGTGTGTTTCCCTTCAGAAATGGAGTTAAACCCCAGGCTCTGAGTCTTCCTACAAGCAACAGTTCATTTCAGGTAAGGGCAGTTACTTTACAGCTCAAACGAACTACGTCGTTCAAGAAAGCTCACACGTTTCTCATCTTAACTGACAAGCATCGGATGTTATAGGACCAGTGCTTTGTATCAGTTTCAGAAGCAGAGTTGGAATAGATATGGTCCGTATGTGTAGGAAACACAGTTCTTTTGTTCTCAGCACACTCATGTTTCCTGCTGTCTTAGAGACTCTAGAAAGCTAGAGTGTGCTTCTTGCTCTAAAGCAGAGTGTGAACAATGGATGAGAACTCTTCTGTGTGTTTCACTTCAGAAATGGAGTTAAATCCCAGGCTCTGAGTCCTCCTACAAACAAGACCTCGTTTCAGATAAGGGCAGTTACTTTAAAGCTCAAACGAACTACATCGTTCACAAAGCTCACACGTTTCTCATCTTAACTGACAAGCATTGGATGTTAGTGGACCTGTGCTTTTTATCAGTTTCAGAAGCAGAGTTGGACTACGTATGGTCCGTATATGTAGGAAATACCATTCTATTTTTCTCAGCACACTCCCTTTTCTTGCTGTCTTAGAACTCTAGAAAGCTAGAGCGTGCTTCTTGCTCTAAAGCAGAGTGTGATCAATGGATGAGAACTCTGCTGTGTGTTTCACTTCAGAAATGGAGTTAAATCCCAGGCTCTGAGTCTTCGTACATGCAACACTTCGTTTCAGGTAAGGGCAGTTACTTTACAGCTCAAAGGAACTACATCATTCACGCAGCTCACACGTTTCTCATCTTAACTGACAAGCATCGGATGTTATAGGACCAGTGCTTTGTATCAGTTTCAGAAGCAGAGTTGGAATAGATAAGGTCAGTATGTGTAGGAAACACCGTTCATTTGTTCTCAGCACACTCACGTTTCCTGCTGTCTTAGGGACTCTAGAAAGCTAGAGCGTGCTTCTTGCTCTAAAGCAGAGTGTGATCAATGGATGAGAAATGTGCTGTGTGTTTCCCTTGAGAAATGGAGTTAAATTCCAGGCTCTGTGTCTTCCTACAAGCAAGAATTCCTTTCAAGTAAGGGCAGTCACTTTTCAGCTCAAACAAACTACATCCTTCACAAAGCTCACACGTTTCTCATCTTAAATGACAAGCATTGGATGCTGGAGGACCTGTGCTTTTTATCAATTTCTGAGGCAGAGTTGGAGTCGATATAGTCCGAATGTGTAAGAAACACCGTTCTTGTGTTCTCAGCACACTCATGTTTCCTGCTGTCTTAGAGACTCTAGAAAGCAAGAGCGTGCTTCTTGCTCTAAAGCACAGTGTGATCTATATATGAGAACTCTGCTGTGTGTTTCACTTCAGAAATAGAGTTAAACCCCAGGCTCTGAGTCTTCCTACAAGCAACACTTCGTTTCAGGTAAGGGCAGTTACTTTACAGCTCAAAGGAACTACATCGTTCACAAAGCTCACTCGTTTCTCATCTTAAATGACAAGCATCGGATGTTATAGGACCAGTGCTTTGTATCAGTTTCAGAAGCAGAGTTGGAATAGATATGGTCCGTATGTCTAGGAAACACAGTTCTTTTGTTCTCAGCACACTCACGTTTCCTGCTGTCTTAGAGACTCTAGAAAGCTAGATCGTGCTTCTTGTTCCAAAGCAGAGTGTGATCAATGGATGAGAACTCTGCTGTGTGTTTCACTTCAGAAATGGAGTTAAATCCCAAGCTCTGAGTCTTCCTACAAACAAGAATTCGTTTCAGGTAAGGGCAGTTACTTTACAGCTCAAAGGAACTACATCGTTCAAGAAACTCACACGTTTATCATCTTAACTGACAAGCATTGGATGTTAGTGGACCTGTGGTTTGTTTCAGTTTCAAAGCAGAGTTGGACTAGATATGGTCCGTATGTGTAGGAAACACAGTTCTTTTGTTCTGAGCACAAACACGTTTCCTGCTGTATTAGAGAATCTAGAAAGCAAGAGCGTGCTTCTTGCTCTGAAGCAGAGTGTGATCCATGGATGAGAACTCCGTGGTGTGTTTCCCTTCAGAAATGGAGTTAAATCCCAGGCTCTGTGTCTTGCTACAAGCAAGACTTCGTTTCAGTTAGGCAGTCACTTTTCAGTTCAAATGATCTACATCGTTCCCGAAGCTTACAAGTTTCCCTTCTTAACTACCAAGCATTGGATGTTAGAGGACCAGTGATTTGTATCAGTTTCAGAAGCAGAGTTGGACCTGATATGGTCAGTATGTGTAGGAAACACCTTTCTTTTGTTCAGAGCTCACTCAAGTTTCCTGCTGTATTACAGACTCTAGAAAGCAAGAGCGTGCTTCTTGCTCTGAAGCAGAGTGTGATCCATGGATGAGAACTCTGCTGTGTTTTTCCCTTCAGAAATGGAGTTAAATCCCATGCTCTGAGTCCTCCTACAAACAAGACCTCGTTTCAGGTAAGGGCAGTTACTTTAAAGCTCAAACGAACTACATCGTTCACAAAGCTCACACGTTTCTCATCTTAACTAACAAGCATTGGATGTTAGTGGACCTGTGGTTTGTTTCAGTTCCACAAGCAGAGTTCCACTAGATATGGTCCGTATGTGTAGGAAACACAGTTCTTTTTTTCTGAGCACAACCATGTTTCCTGGTATATTAGAGAATCTAGAAAGCAAGAGCGTGCTTCTTGCTCTGAAGCAGAGTGTGATCCATGGATGAGAACTCTGCTTTGTGTTTCCCTTCAGAAATGGAGTTAAATTCCAGGTTCTGTGTCTTCCTACAAGCAAGAATTCCTTTCAAGTAAGGGCAGTCACTTTTCAGCTCAAACGAACTACATCGTTCACGAAGCTCACACGTTTATCATCTTAAGTGACAAGCATTGGATGTTAGTGGACCTGTGGTTTGTTTCAGTTTCACCAGCAGAGTTGGACTAGATATGGTCCGTATGTGTAGGAAACACAGTTCTTTTATTCTGAGCACAACAACGTTTCCTGCTGTATTAGAGAATCTAGAAAGCAAGAGCGTGCTTCTCGCTCTGAAGCAGAGTGTGATCCATGGATGAGAACTATGCTGTGTGTTTTCCTTCAGAAATGGAGTTAAATAGCAGGCTCTGTGTCTTCCAACTTGCAAGACTTCGTTTCAGGGAAGGGCAGTCACTTTTCAGCTCAAACGCACTACATCGTTCACGAAGCTAACACGTTTCTCATCTTAACTGACAAGCATTGGATGTTAGAGGACCAGTGCTTTCTATCAGTTTCAGAAGCAGAGTTGGACTACATATGGTCCGTATGTGTAGGAAACAACGTTCTTTTTTTCTCAGCACACTCCCGTTTCTTGCTGTCTTAGAGACTCTAGAAAGCTAGAGCGTGCTTCTTGCTCTAAAGCAGAGTGTGATCAATGGATGACAACTGTGCTGTGTGTTTCACTTCAGAAATGGAGTTAAATCCCAAGCTCTGAGTCTTCCTACAAACAAGAATTCGTTTCAGGTAAGGGCAGTTACTTTACAGCTCAAACGAACTACATAGTTGAAGAAGCTCACACGTTTATCATCTTAACAGACAAGCATTGGATGTTAGTGGACCTGTGGTTTGTTTCAGTTTCACAAGCAGAGTTGGACTAGATATGGTCCGTATGTGTAGGAAACACAGTTCTTTTGTTCTGAGCACAACCACGTTTCCTGCTGTGTTAGAGAATCTAGAAAGCAAGCGCGTGCTTCTTGCTCTGAAGTAGAGTGTGATCCATGGATGAGAACTATGCTGTGTGTTTCCCTTCAAAAATGGAGTTAAATCCCAGGCTCTCTGTCTTCCAACATGCAAGACTTCGATTCAGGGAAGGGCAGTCACTTTTCATCTCAAACGCACTACATCGTTCACGAAGGTAACACGTTTCTCATCTTAACAGACAATCATTGGATGTTAGAGGACCAGTGCTTTCTATCAGTTTCAGAAGCAGAGTTGGACTAGATATGGTCAGTATGTGTTGGAAATACCGTTCTTTTTTTCTCAGCACACTCCCGTTTCTTGCTGTCTTAGAGACTGTAGAAAGCTAGAGCGTGCTTCTTGCTCTAAAGCAGAGTGTGATCAATGGATGAGAACTCTGCTGTGTGTTTCACTTCAGAAATGGAGTTAAATCCCAGGCTCTGAGTCCTCCTACAAACAAGACCTCGTTTCAGATAAGGGCAGTTACTTTAAAGCTCAAACGAACTACATCGTTCACAAAGCTCACACGTTTCTCATCTTAACTGACAAGCATTGGATTTTAGTGGACCTGTGGTTTTTTTCAGTTCCACAAGCAGAGTTCGACTAGATATGGTCCGTATGTGTAGGAAACACAGTTCTTTCATTCTGAGCACAACCGCGTTTCCTGGTGTATTAGAGAATCTGGAAAGCAAGAGCGTGCTTCTTGCTCTGAAGCAGAGTGTGATCCATGGATGAGAACTCTGCTGTGTGTTTCCCTTCAGAAATGGAGTTAAATTCCAGGCTCTGTGTCTTCCTACAAGCAAGAATTCCTTTCAACTAAGGGCAGAAATTTTTCAGCTCAAATGAACTACATCCTTCACAAAGCTCACACGTTTCTCATCATAAATGACAAGGATTGGATGCTGGAGGACCTGTGCTTTTTATCAATTTCAGAGGCAGAGTTGGACTCGATATGTTCCGAATGTGTAAAAAACACCGTTCTTGTGTTCTCAGCACACACATGTTTCCTGCTGTCTTAGAGACTCTAGAAAGCAAGAGTGTGCTTCTTGCTCTAAAGAAGAGTGTGATCAATGGATGAGAACTCTGCTGTGTGTTTCACTTCAGAAATGGAGTTAAATCAGAGGCTCTGAGTCTTCCTACAAACAAGACATCGTTTAAGGGAAGGGCAGTTACTTTAGAGCTCAATCGAACTACATCGTTCACGAAGCTCACACGTTTCTCATATTAAATGACAAGCATTGGATGCTGGAGGACCTGTGCTTTGTATCAATTTCAGGGGCAGAGTTGGACTCGATATGGTCCGAATGTGTAAGAAACACCGTTCTTTTGTTCTCAGCACACTCATGTTTCCTGCTATCTTAGAGAATCTAGAAAGATAGAGCGTGCTTCTTGCTCTAAAGCAGAGTGTGATCAATGGATGAGAACTCTGCTGTGTGTTTCCCTGCATAAATGGAGTTAAATTCCAGGCTCTGTGTCTTCCTACAAGCAAGAATTCCTTTCAAGTAAGGGCAGTCACTTTTCAGCTCAAACGAACTACATCGTTGAAGAAGCTCACACGTTTATCATCTTAACAGACAAGCATTGGATGTTAGAGGACCTGTGCTATGTATCAGTTTCAGAAGCAGAGTTGGACTAGATATGGTCCGTATGTGTAGGAAACACCGTTCTTTTGTTCTCAGCACACTCATGTTTCCTGCTGTCTTAGAGACTCTAGAAAGCTAGAGCGTGCTTCTTGCTCTTAAGCAGAGTGTGATCTATATATGAAAACTCTGCTGTGTGTTTCACTTCAGAAATGGAGTTAAATCCCAGGCTCTGAGTCTTCCTACAAACAAGACTTAGTTTCAGGGAAGGGCAGTTACTTTACAGCTCAAACGAACTACATCGTTCACGAAGCTCACACGTTTCTCATCTTAAATGACAAGCATTGGATGCTAGAGGAACTGTGCTTTGTATCAATTTCAGAGGCAGAGTTGGACTCGATATGGTCCGAATGTGTAAGAAACACCGTTCTTGTGTTCTCAGCACACTCATGTTTCCTGCTGTCTTAGAGACTCTAGAAAGCAAGAGAGTGCTTCTTGCTCTAAAGCAGAGTGTGATCTATATATGAAAACTCTGCTGTGTGTTTCACTTCAGAAATGGAGTTAAACCCCAGGCTCTGAGTCTTCCTACAAGCAACACTTCATTTCAGGAAAGGGCAGTTACTTTACAGCTCAATGAAACTACATCGTTCAAGAAGCTCACACGTTTCTCATCTTAACTGACAAGCATCGGATGTTATAGGACCAGTGCTTTGTATCAGTTTCAGAAGCAGAGTTGGAATAGATAAGGTCCGGATGTGTAGGAAACACCGTTCATTTGTTCTCAGCACACTCACGTTTCCTGCTGTCTTAGGGTCTCAAGAAAGCTAGAGCGTGCTTCTTGCTCTAAAGCAGAGTGTGATCAATGGATGAGAACTCTGCTGTGTGTTTCACTTCAGAAATGGAGTTAAATTCCAGGCTCTGTGTCTTCCTACAAGCAAGAATTCCTTTCAAGTAAGGGCAGAAACTTTTCAGCTCAAACGAACTACATCCTTCACGAAGCTCACACGTTTCTCATCTTAAATGACAAGCATTGGATGCTGGAGGACCTGTGCTTTTTATCAATTTCAGAGGCAGTGTTGGACTCGATATGGTCCGAATGTGTAAAAAACACCGTTCTTGTGTTCTCAGCACACACATGTTTCCTGTTGTCTTAGAGACTCTAGAAAGCAAGAGCGTGCTTCTTGCTCTAAAGCAGAGTGTGATCTATATATGAGAACTCTGCTGTGTGTTTCACTTCAGAAATGGAGTTAAATCCCAGGCTCTGAATCTTCCAATAAGCAACAGTTCGTTTCAGGTAAGGGCAGTTACTTTACAGCTCAAACGACCTACATCGTTCACGAAGCTCACACGTTTCTCATCTTAACTGACAAGCATCGGATGTTATAGGACCAGTGCTTTGTATAAGTTTCAGAAGCAGAGTTGGAATAGATATGGTCCGTATGTGTAGGAAACAACGTTCATTTTTTCTTAGCACACTCACGTTTGCTGCTGTATTAGAGAATCTAGAAAGCAAGAGCGTGCTTCTTGCTCTAAAGCAGATTGTGATCCATGGAAGAGAACTCTGCTGTGTGTTTCCGTTCAGAAATGGAGTTAAATCCCAGGCTCTGTGTCTTCCAACATGCAAGATTTCGTTTCAGGGAATGGCAGTCACTTTTCTGCTCAAACGAACTACATCGTTCACGAAGCTAACATGTTTCTCATCTTTACTGACAAGCATTGGATGTTAGAGGACCAGTGCTATGTATCAGTTTCAGAAGCAGAGTTGGACTAGATATGGTCAGTATGTGTAGGAAACACCGTTCTTTTGTTCTCAGCACACTCACGTTTCGTGCTGTCTTAGAGACTCTAGAAAGCTAGAGCATGCTTCTTGCTCTAAAGCAGAGTGTGATCAATGGATGAGAACTCTGCTGTGTGTTTCACTTCAGAAATCGAGTTAAATCCAAGGCTCTAAGTCTTCCTACAAAGAAGACTTCGTTTCAGGGAAGGGCAGTTACTTTACAGCTCAAACGAACTACATCATTCACGAAGCTCACACGTTTCTCATCTTAAATGACAAGCATTGGATGCTGGAGGACCTGTGCTTTGTATCAATTTCAGAGGCAGAGTTGGACTCGATATGGTCCGAATGTGTAATAAACACCGATCTTTTGTTCTCAGCACACTCATGTTTCCTGCTGTCTCAGAGACTCTAGAAAGCTAGAGCGTGCTTCTTGCTCTAAATCAGAGTGTGATCAATGGATGAGAACTCTGCTGCTTGTTTCCCTTCAGAAATGGAGTTAAATTCCAGGCTCCGTGTCTTCCTACAACCAAGAATTCCTTTCAAGTGAGGGCAGTCACTTTTCAGCTCAAACGAACTACATCCTTCACGAAGCTCACACGTTTCTCATCTTAAATGACAAGCATTGGAAGCTGGATGACCTATGCTTTTTATCAATTTCAGAGGCAGAGTTGGACTCAATATGGTCCGAATGTGTAAGAAACACCGTTCTTGTGTTCTCAGCACACTCATGTTTCCTGCTGTCTTAGAGACTCTAGAAAGCAAGAACGTGCTTCTTGCTCTAAAGCAGAGTGTGATCTATACATGAGAACTCTGCTGTGTGTTTCACTTCAGAACTGGAGTTAAACCCCAGGCTCTGAGTCTTCCTACAAGCAACACTTCGTTTCTGGTAAGAGCTGTTACTTTACAGCTCAAAGGATCTACATCGTTCAGGAAGCACACACGTTTCTCATCTTAACTGACAAGCATCGGATGTTATAGGACCAGTGCTTTTTATCAGTTTCAGAAGCAGAGTTGGAATAGATATGGTCCTTATGTGTAGGAAACACAGTTCTTTTGTTCTCAGCACACTCACGTTTCCTGCTGTCTTAGAGATTCTAGAAAGCTAGAGCATGCTTCTTGTTCTAAAGCAGAGCGTCATCAATTGATGAGAACTCTGCTGTGTGTTTCACTTCAGAAATGGAGTTAAATCCCAAGCTCTGAGTCTTCCTACAAACAAGAATTCGTTTCAGGTAAGGGCAGTTACTTTACAGCTCAAACGAAGTACATAGTTGAAGAAGCTCACACGTTTATCCTCTTAACAGACAAGCATTGGATGTTAGTGGACCTGTGGTTTGTTTCAGTTTCACAAGCAGAGTTGGACTAGATATGGTCCGTATGTGTAGGAAACACAGTTCTTTTGTTCTGAGCACAACCACGTTTCCTGCTGTGTTAGAGAATCTAGAAAGCAAGCGCATGCTTCTTGCTCTGAAGTAGAGTGTGATCCATGGATGAGAACTATGCTGTGTTTTTCCCTTCAAAAATGGAGTTAAATCCCAGGCTCTGTGTCTTCCAACATGCAAGACTTCGATTCAGGGAAGGGCAGTCACTTTTCATCTCAAACGCACTACATCGTTCACGAAGGTAACACGTTTCACATCTTAACAGACAAGCATTGGATGTTAGAGGACCAGTGCTTTCTATCAGTTTCAGAAGGAGAGTTGGACTAGATATGGTCAGTATGTGTTGGAAATACCGTTCTTTTTTTCTCAGCACACTCCCGTTTCTTGCTGTCTTAGAGACTGTAGAAAGCTAGAGCGTGCTTCTTGCTCTAAAGCAGAGTGTGATCAATGGATGAGAACTCTGCTGTGTGTTTCACTTCAGAAATGGAGTTAAATCCCAGGCTCTGAGTCCTCCTACAAACAAGACCTCGTTTCAGATAAGGGCAGTTACTTTAAAGCTCAAACGATCTACATCGTTCACTAAGCTCACACGTTTCTCATCTTAACTGACAAGCATTTTATGTTAGTGGACCTGTGGTTTTTTTCAGTTCCACAAGCAGAGTTCGACTAGATATGGTCCGTATGTGTAGGAAACACAGTTCTTTCATTCTGAGCACAACCGCGTTTCCTGGTGTATTAGAGAATCTGGAAAGCAAGAGCGTGCTTCTTGCTCTGAAGCAGAGTGTGATCCATGGATGAGAACTCTGCTGTGTGTTTCCCTTCAGAAATGGAGTTAAATTCCAGGCTCTGTGTCTTCCTACAAGCAAGAATTCCTTTCAACTAAGGGCAGAAATTTTTCAGCTCAAATGAACTACATCCTTCACAAAGCTCACACGTTTCTCATCTTAAATGACAAGCATTGGATGCTGGAGGACCTGTACTTTTTATCAATTTCAGAGGCAGAGTTGGACTCGATATGGTCCGAATGTGTAAAAAACACCGTTCTTGTGTTCTCAGCACACACATGTTTCCTGTTGTCTTAGAGACTCTAGAAAGCAAGAGCGTGCTTCTTGCTCTAAAGCAGAGTGTGATCTATACATGAGAACTCTGCTGTGTGTTTCCCTTCAGAAATGGAGTTAAATCCCAGGCTCTGAGTCTTCCTACAAGCAACAGTTCGTTTCAGGTAAGGGCAGTTACTTTACAGCTCAAACGAACTACATTGTTCACGAAGCACACACGTTTCTCATCTTAACTGACAAGCATTGGATGTTAGTGGACCTGTGCTTTTTATCAGTTTCAGAAGCAGAGTTGGACTACATATGGTCCGTATATGTAGGAAACACCGTTCTATTTTTCTCAGCACACTCTCTTTTCTTGCTGTCTTAGAGACTCTAGAAAGTTAGAGCGTGCTTCTTGCTCTAAAGCAGAGTGTGATCTATACATGAGAACTCTGCTGTGTGTTTCCCTTCAGAAATGGAGTTAAACCCCAGGCTCTGAGTCTTCCTACAAGCAACAGTTCATTTCAGGTAAGGGCAGTTACTTTACAGCTCAAACGAACTACGTCGTTCAAGAAAGCTCACACGTTTCTCATCTTAACTGACAAGCATCGGATGTTATAGGACCAGTGCTTTGTATCAGTTTCAGAAGCAGAGTTGGAATAGATATGGTCCGTATGTGTAGGAAACACAGTTCTTTTGTTCTCAGCACACTCACGTTTCCTGCTGTCTTAGAGACTCTAGAAAGCTAGAGTGTGCTTCTTGCTCTAAAGCAGAGTGTGAACAATGGATGAGAACTCTTCTGTGTGTTTCACTTCAGAAATGGAGTTAAATCCCAGGCTCTGAGTCCTCCTACAAACAAGACCTCGTTTCAGATAAGGGCAGTTACTTTAAAGCTCAAACGAACTACATCGTTCACAAAGCTCACACGTTTCTCATCTTAACTGACAAGCATTGGATGTTAGTGGACCTGTGCTTTTTATCAGTTTCAGAAGCAGAGTTGGACTACGTATGGTCCGTATATGTAGGAAATACCATTCTATTTTTCTCAGCACACTCCCGTTTCTTGCTGTCTTAGAGACTCTAGAAAGCTAGAGCGTGCTTCTTGCTCTAAAGCAGAGTGTGATCAATGGATGAGAACTCTGCTGTGTGTTTCACTTCAGAAATGGAGTTAAATCCCAGGCTCTGAGTCTTCGTACATGCAACACTTCGTTTCAGGTAAGGGCAGTTACTTTACAGCTCAAAGGAACTACATCATTCACGCAGCTCACACGTTTCTCATCTTAACTGACAAGCATCGGATGTTATAGGACCAGTGCTTTGTATCAGTTTCAGAAGCAGAGTTGGAATAGATAAGGTCAGTATGTGTAGGAAACACCGTTCATTTGTTCTCAGCACACTCATGTTTCCTGCTGTCTTAGGGACTCTAGAAAGCTAGAGCGTGCTTCTTGCTCTAAAGCAGAGTGTGATCAATGGATGAGAAATGTGCTGTGTGTTTCCCTTGAGAAATGGAGTTAAATTCCAGGCTCTGTGTCTTCCTACAAGCAAGACTTCGTTTCAAGTAAGGGCAGTCACTTTTCAGCTCAAATGAACTACATCATTCACGAAGCTCACACATTTCTCATCTTAACTGACAAGCATTGAATGTTAGAGGAGCAGTGAATTGTATCAGTTTCAGAAGCAGAGTTGGACTAGATATGGTCCGTATGTGTAGGAAACACTGTTCTCTTGTTCTCAGCACAATCAAGTTTCCTGCTGTCTTAGAGACTCTGGAAAGCTAGAGCGTGCTTCTTGCTCTAAAGCAGAGTGTGATCCAAGGCTGAGAACTATGCTGTGTGTTTCCCTTCCGAAATGGAGTTAAATCCCAGGCTCTTTGTCTTCCTACAAGCAAGACTTCTTTTCAGGTAAGGGCAGTTACTTTTCAGCTCAAACGAACTACATCATTCACGAAGCTCACACCTTTCTCATCTTAACTGACAAGCATAGGATGTTAGAGGACCTGTGGTTTCTTTCAGTTTCAGAAGCAGATTTGAACTAGATGAGGTCCGTATGTGTAGGAAACACTGTTCTTTTCATCTGAGCACAACCACTTTTCCTTCTGTTTTAGAGATTCTAGGAAGCAAGAGCGTGCTTCTTGCTCTAAAGCAGAGTGTGATCTATATAGCAGAACACAGATGTGTGTTTAACTTATGAAATGGAGTTAAATCCCAGGATCTGAGTCTTCCTACAAGCAAGACTTCGTTTCAGGTAAGGGCAGTCACTTTTCAGCTCAAACAAACTACATCCTTCACAAAGCTTACACGTTTCTCATCTTAAATGACAAGCATTGGATGCTGGAGGACCTGTGCTTTTTATCAATTTCTGAGGCAGAGTTGGAGTCGATATAGTCCGAATGTGTAAGAAACACCGTTCTTGTGTTCTCAGCACACTCATGTTTCCTGCTGTCTTAGAGACTCTAGAAAGCAAGAGCGTGCTTCTTGCTCTAAAGCACAGTGTGATCTATATATGAGAACTCTGCTGTGTGTTTCACTTCAGAAATAGAGTTAAACCCCAGGCTCTGAGTCTTCCTACAAGCAACACTTCGTTTCAGGTAAGGGCAGTTACTTTACAGCTCAAAGGAACTTCATCGTTCACAAAGCTCACTCGTTTCTCATCTTAAATGACAAGCATCGGATGTTATAGGACCAGTGCTTTGTATCAGTTTCAGAAGCAGAGTTGGAATAGATATGGTCCGTATGTCTAGGAAACACAGTTCTTTTGTTCTCAGCACACTCACGTTTCCTGCTGTCTTAGAGACTCTAGAAAGCTAGATCGTGCTTCTTGTTCCAAAGCAGAGTGTGATCAATGGATGAGAACTCTGCTGTGTGTTTCACTTCAGAAATGGAGTTAAATCCCAAGCTCTGAGTCTTCCTACAAACAAGAATTCGTTTCAGGTAAGGGCAGTTACTTTACAGCTCAAAGGAACTACATCATTCAAGAAGCTCACACGTTTATCATCTTAACTGACAAGCATTGGATGTTAGTGGACCTGTGGTTTGTTTCAGTTTCAAAGCAGAGTTGGACTAGATATGGTCCGTATGTGTAGGAAACACAGTTCTTTTGTTCTGAGCACAAACACGTTTCCTGCTGTATTAGAGAATCTAGAAAGCAAGAGCGTGCTTCTTGCTCTGAAGCAGAGTGTGATCCATGGATGAGAACTCCGTGGTGTGTTTCCCTTCAGAAATGGAGTTAAATCCCAGGCTCTGTGTCTTGCTACAAGCAAGACTTCGTTTCAGTTAGGCAGTCACTTTTCAGTTCAAATGATCTACATCGTTCCCGAAGCTTACAAGTTTCCCTTCTTAACTACCAAGCATTGGATGTTAGAGGACCAGTGATTTGTATCAGTTTCAGAAGCAGAGTTGGACCTGATATGGTCAGTATGTGTAGGAAACACCGTTCTTTTGTTCAGAGCTCACTCAAGTTTCCTGCTGTATTACAGACTCTAGAAAGCAAGAGCGTGCTTCTTGCTCTGAAGCAGAGTGTGATCCATGGATGAGAACGCTGCTGTGTTTTTCCCTTCAGAAATGGAGTTAAATCCCACGCTCTGAGTCCTCCTACAAACAAGACCTCGTTTCAGATAAGGGCAGTTACTTTAAAGCTCAAACGAACTACATCGTTCACAAAGCTCACACGTTTCTCATCTTAACTAACAAGCATTGGATGTTAGTGGACCTGTGGTTTGTTTCAGTTCCACAAGCAGAGTTCGACTAGATATGGTCCGTATGTGTAGGAAACACAGTTCTTTTTTTCTGAGCACAACCACGTTTCCTGGTGTATTAGAGAATCTAGAAAGCAAGAGCGTGCTTCTTGCTCTGAAGCAGAGTGTGATCCATGGATGAGAACTCTACTGTGTGTTTCACTTCAGAAATGGAGTTAAATACAGGCCCTGTGTCTTCTTACAAGCAAGAATTCCTTGCAAGTAAGGACAGAAACTTTGCAGCTCAAAAGAACTACATCCTTCACGAAGCTCACACGTTTCTCATCTTAAATGACAAGCATTGTATGCTGGAGGACCTGTGCTTTTTATCAATTTCAGAGGCAGAGTTGGACTCGATATGGTCCGAATGTGTAAGAAACACCGTTCTTGTGTTCTCAGCACACTCATGTTTCCTGCTGTCTTAGAGACTCTAGAAAGCAAGAGCGTGCTTCTTGCTCTAAAGCAGAGTGTTATCTATATATGAGAACTCTGCTGTGTGTTTCCCTTGAGAAATGGAGTTAAATCCCAGGCTCTGAGTCCTCCTACAAACAAGACCTCGTTTCAGATAAGGGCAGTTACTTTAAAGCTCAAACGAACTACATCGTTCACAAAGCTCACACGTTTCTCATCTTAACTGACAAGCATTGGATGTTAGTGGACCTGTGCTTTTTATCAGTTTCAGAAGCAGAGTTGGACTACATATGGTCCGTATATGTAGGAAATACCGTTCTATTTTTCTCAGCACACTCCCGTTTCTTGCTGTATTAGAGACTCTAGAAAGCTAAAGCGTGCTTCTTGCTCTAAAGCAGAGTGTGATCAATGGATGAGAACTCTGCTGTGTGTTTCACTTCAGAAATGGAGTTAAATCCCAGGCTCTGAGTCTTCGTACAAGCAACACTTCGTTTCAGGTAAGGGCAGTTACTTTACAGCTCAAATGAACTACATCATTCACACAGCTCACACGTTTCTCATCTTAACTGACAAGCATCGGATGTTATAGGACCAGTGCTTTGTATCAGTTTCAGAAGCAGAGTTGGAATAGATAAGGTCCGTATGTGTAGGAAACACCGTTCATTTGTTCTCAGCACACTCACGTGTCCTGCTGTCTTAGGGACTCTCGAAAGCTAGAGCGTGCTTCTTGCTCTAAAGCAGAGTGTGATCAATGGATGAGAACTCTGCTGTGTGTTTCACTTCAGAAATGGAGTTAAATTCCAGGCTCTGTGTCTTCCTACAAGCAAGAATTCCTTTCAAGTTAGGGCAGAAACTTTTCAGCTCAAACGAACTACATCGTTCACGAAGCTCACACGTTTCTCATCTTAAATGACAAGCATTGGATGCTGGATGACCTGTGCTTTTTATCAATTTCAGAGGCAGAGTTGGACTCGATATGGTGCGAATGTGTAAGAAACACCGTTCTTTTGTTCTCAGCACACTCATGTTTCCTGCTGTCTTAGAGACTCTAGAAAGCAAGAGCGTGCTTCTTGCTCTAAAGCACAGTGTGATCTATATATGAGAACTCTGCTGTGTGTTTCACTTCAGAAATGGAGTTAAACCCCAGGCTCTGAGTCTTCCTACAAGCAACACTTCGTTTCAGGTAAGGGCAGTTACTTTACAGCTCAAAGGAACTACATCGTTCAAGAAGCTCACACGTTTATCATCTTAACTGACAATCATTGGATGTTAGTGGACCTGTGGTTTGTTTCAGTTTCACAAGCAGAGTTGGACTAGATATGGTCCGTATGTCTAGGAAACACAGTTCTTTTGTTCTGAGCACAACCACGTTTCCTGCTGTATTAGAGAATCTAGAAAGCAAGAGCGTGCTTCTTGCTCTGAAGCAGAGTGTGATCCATGGATGAGAACTATGCTGTGTGTTTCCCTTCAGAAATGGAGTTAAATCCCAGAATCTGTGTCTTCCTACAAGCAAGACTTCTTTTCAGGTAAGGGCAGTTACTTTTCAGCTCAAACGAACTACATCGTTCACGAAGCTCACACGTTTCTCATCTTAACTGACAAGCATTGGATGTTAGAGGACCAGTGCTTTGTATCAGTTTCAGAAGCAGAGTTGGACTAGATATGGTCCGTATGTGTAGGAAACACCTTTCTTTTGTTCTCAGCACACTCACGTTTCCTGCTGTCGTAGAGACTCTAGAAAGCAAGAGTGTGATTCTTGCTCTAAAGCAGGGTGTGAGCAATGGATGCGAACTCTGCTGTGTGTTTCACTTCAGAAATGGAGTTAAATCCCAGGCTCTGAGTCTTCTGACAAGGAAGACTTCATTTCAGGTAAGGGCAGTTACTTTACAGCTCAAATGAACTACATCGTTTACGAAGCTCACACGTTTCTCATCTTAACTGACAAGCATTGGATGTTAGAGGACCTGTGGTTTTCAGAAGCAGAGATGAACTAGATATGGGTTGTACGTGTAGAAAACACCGTTCTTTTGTTCAGAGCTCACTCAAGTTTCCTGCTGTATTAGAAACTCTAGAAAGCAAGAGCGTACTTCTTGCTCTAAAGCACAGTGTGATCCATGCATGAAAACTATGCTGTGTGTTTCCCTTCAGAAATGGAGTTAAATTCCAGGCTCTGTGTCTTCCTACAAGCAAGACTTCGTTTCAAGTAAGGGCAGTCACTTTTCAGCTCAAATGAACTACATCATTCACGAAGCTCACACATTTCTCATCTTAACTGACAAGCATTGAATGTTAGAGGAGCAGTGAATTGTATCAGTTTCAGAAGCAGAGTTGGACTAGATATGGTCCGTATGTGTTGGAAACACTGTTCTCTTGTTCTCAGCACACTCAAGTTTCCTGCTGTCTTAGAGACTCTGGAAAGCTAGAGCGTGCTTCTTGCTCTAAAGCAGAGTGTGATCCAAGGCTGAGAACTCTGCTGTGTGTTTCCCTTCCGAAATGGAGTTAAATCCCAGGCTCTTTGTCTTCCTACAAGCAAGACTTCTTTTCAGGTAAGGGCAGTTACTTTTCAGCTCAAACGAACTACATCATTCACGAAGCTCACACCTTTCTCATCTTAACTGACAAGCATAGGATGTTAGAGGACCTGTGGTTTCTTTCAGTTTCAGAAGCAGAGTTGAACTAGATGAGGTCCGTATGTGTAGGAAACACTGTTCTTTTCATCTGAGCACAACCACGTTTCCTTCTGTTTTAGAGATTCTAGGAAGCAAGAGCGTGCTTCTTGCTCTAAAGCAGAGTGTGATTTATATAGCAGAACACAGATGTGTGTTTAACTTATGAAATGGAGTTAAATCCCAGGATCTGAGTCTTCCTACAAGCAAGACTTCGTTTCAGGTAAGGGCAGTTACTTTACAGCTCAAATGAACTACATCGTTTACGAAGCTCACACGTTTCTCACCTTAACTGACAAGCATTGGATGTTAGAGGACCTATATTTTGTTTCAGTTTCAGAAGCAGAGTTGAACTAGATAAGGGCCGTATGTGTAGGAAACACCGTTCATTTTTTCTGAGCACACTAATTTTCCTGCTGTATTAGAGACTCTAGAAAGCAAGAGCGTGCTTCAGGCTCTAAAGCAGAGTGTGATCAATCGATGAGAACTCAGTTGTGTGTTTCACTTCAGAAATGGAGTTAAGTCCCTGGATCTGACTCTTCCTACAAGCAAGACTTCGTTTCAGGTAAGGGCAGTTACTTTACAGCTCAAACGAACTACATCGTTCACGAAGCTCACACGTTTATCATCTTGACTGAGAAGCATTGGATGTTAGAGGACCTTTGCTTTGTATTAATTTTCATGCATGGTTGAACTAGATATGGTCCGTATGTATAGGAAACACCGTACTTTTCTTCTGAGCACACTCACGTTTCCTGCTGTATTAGAGACCCTAGAAAGCAAGAGCGTGCTTCTTGCTCTAAAGCAGAGTGTGATCCATGGATGAGAACTCTGTGGTGTGTTTCCCTTCAGAAATGGAGTTAAACCCAAGGCTCTGTGTCTTGCTACAAGCAAGACTTCGTTTCAGGTAGGCAGTCACTTTTCACTTCAAATGATCTACATCGTTCACGAAGCTTACAAGTTTCCCTTCTTAACTACCAAGCATTGGATGTTAGAGGACCTGTGGTTTCTTTCAGTTTCAGAAGCAGAGTTGAACTAGATGAGGTCCGTATGTGCAGGAAACACTGTTCTTTTCTTCTGAGCACAACCACGTTTCCTGCTGTATTAGAGATTCTAGGAAGCAAGAGCGTGCTTCTTGCTCTAAAGCAGAGTGTGATCTATATAGCAGAACTCTGATGTGTGTTTAACTTATGAAATGGAGTTAAATCTCAGGATCTGAGTCTTCCTACAAGCAAGACTTCCTTTCAGGTAAGGGCAGTTACTTTACAGCTCAAATGAACTACATCGTTTATGAAGCTCACACGTTTCTCACCTTAACTGACAAGCATTGGATGTTAGAGGTCCTGTATTTTGTTTCAGTTTCAGAAGCAGAGTTGAACTAGATATGGGCCGTATGTATAGGAAACACCGTTCTTTTTTTCTGAGCACACTAATTTTCCTGTTTTATTAGAGACTCTAGAAAGCAAGAGCGTGCTTCAGGCTCTAAAGCAGAGTGTGATCCATGGATGAGAACTCTGTGGTGTGTTTCCCTTCAGAAAAGGATTTAAATCCCAGGCTCTGTGTCTTTTTACAAGCAAGACTTCTTTTCAGGTAGGCAGTCACTTCTCAGTTCAAATGATCTACATCGTTCACGAAGCTTACAAGTTTCCCTTCTTAACTACCAAGCATTGGATGTTAGAGGACCAGTGCTTTGTATCAGTTTCAGAAGCAGAGTTGGACTAGATATGGTCCGTATGTGTAGGAAACACCGTTCTTTTGTTCAGAGCTCACTCAAGTTTCCTGCTGTATTACAGACTCTAGAACGCAAGAGCATGCTTCTTGCTCTAAAGCACAGTGTGATACATGCATGAAAACTATGCTGTGTTTTTCCCTTCAGAAATTGAGTTAAATTCCAGGCTCTGTGTCTTCCTACAAGCAAGACTTCGTTTCAAGTAAGGACAGTCACTTTTCAGCTCAAATGAACTACATCGGTCACGAAGCTCACACATTTCTCATCTTAATTGACAAGCATTGAATGTTAGAGGACCAGTGCATTGTATCAGTTTCAGAAGCAGAGTTGGACTAGATATGGTCCGTATGTGTAGGAAACACTGTTCACTTGTTCTCAGCACACTCATGTTTCCTGCTGTCTTAGAGATTTGGGAAAGCTAGAGCGTGCTTCTTGCTCTAAAGCAGAGTGTGATCCAAGGCTGAGAACTCTGCTGTGTGTTTCCCTTCAGAAATGGAGTTAAATCCCAGGCTCTGAGTCTTCCGACAAGGAAGACTTCGTTTCAGGTAAGGTCAGTTACTTAACAGCTCAAATGAACTACATCGTTTACGAAGCTCACACGTTTCTCATCTTAACTGACAAGCATTGGATGTTAGAGGACCTGTGGTTTTCAGAAGCAGAGATGAACTAGATATGGGCCGTATGTGTAGGAAACACCGTTCTTTTTTTCTGAGCACACTAATTTTCCTGCTGTATTAGAGACTCTAGAAAGCAAGAGCGTGCTTCAGGCTCTAAAGCAGAGTGTGATCAATCGATGAGAACTCTGTTGTGTGTTTCACTTCAGAAATGGAGTTAAGTCCCTGGCTCTGACTCTTCCTACAAGCAAGACTTCGTTTCAGGTAAGGGCAGTTACTTTACAGCTCAAACGAACTACATCGTTCACGAAGCTCACACGTTTATCATCTTGACTGAGAAGCATTGGATGTTAGAGGACCTTTGCTTTGTATCAATTTCAAGCAGAGTTGAACTAGATATGGTCCGTATGTATAGGAAACACCGTACTTTTCTTCTGAGCACACTCACGTTTCCTGCTGTATTAGAGACTCTAGAAAGCAAGAGCGTGCTTCTTGCTCTAAAGCAGAGTGTGATCCATGGATGAGAACTATGCTATGTGTTTCCCTTCAAAAATGGAGTTAAATCCCAGGCTCTGTGTCTTCCTACAAGCAAGACTTTGTTTCAGGTAGGCAGTCACTTTTCAGTTCAAATGAACTACATCGTTCACGAAGCTTACATGTTTCCCTCCTTAACTACCAAGCATTGGATGTTAGAGGACCAGTGCTTTCTATCAGTTTCAGAAGCAGAAATGGACTAGATATGATCCGTATGGTTAGGAAACACCGTTCTTTTGTTCTCAACACACTCACGTTTCCTGCTGTCTTAGAGACTCTAGAAAGCAAGAGTGTGATTCTTGCTCTAAAGCAGGGTGTGAGCAATGGATGAGAACTCTGCTGTGTGTTTCACTTCAGAAATGGAGTTAAATCCCAGGCACTGTGTCTTGCTACAAGCAAGACTTCGTTTCAGGTAGGCAGTCACTTTTCAGTTCAAACGATCTACATCGTTCACGAAGCTTACAAGTTTCCCTTCTTAACTACCAAGCATTGGATGTTAGAGGACCAGTGCTTTGTATCAGTTTCAGAAGCAGAGTTGGACTAGATATGGTCCGTATGTGTAGGAAACACCGTTCTTTTGTTCAGAGCTCACTCAAGTTTCCTGCTGTATTAGAGACTCTAGAAAGCAAGAGCGTGCTTCTTGCTCTAAAGCACAGTGTGATCCATGCATGAAAACTATGCTGTGTGTTTCCCTTCAGAAATGGAGTTAAATCCCAGGCTCTGTGTCTTCTTACAAGCAAGACTTCTTTTCAGGTAAGGGCAGGTACTTTTTAGCTCAAACTAACTACATCGTTCACGAAACTCACACGTTTCTCATCTTAACTGAAAAGCATTGGATGTTAGAGGACCTGTGGTTTCTTTCAGTTTCAGAAGCAGAGTTGAACTAGATGTGGTCTGTATGTGTAGGAAACACTGTTCTTTTCTTCTGAGCACAACCACGTTTCCTGCTGTATTAGAGATTCTAGGAAGCAAGAGCGTGCTTCTTGCTCTAATGCAGAGTGTGATCTATATAGCAGAACTCTGATGTGTGTTTCACTTCAGAAATGGAGTTAAATCCCAGGCTCTGAGTCTTCCGACAAGGAAGACTTCATTTCAGGTAAGGGCAGTTACTTTACAGATCAAATGAACTACATCGTTTACAAAGCTCACACATTTATCATCTTAACTGACAAGCATTGGATGTTAGAGGACCTGTGGTTTGTTTCAGTTTCAGAAGCAGAGTTGAACTATATATGGGCTGCATGTGTAGGAAACACCGTTCTTTTGTTCTGAGCACACTAAGTTTCCTGCTGTATTAGAGACTCTAGAAAGCAAGAGCGTGTTCAGGCTCTAAATCAGAGTGTGATCAATGGATGAGAACTCTGTTGTGTGTTTCCCTTCAGAAATGGAGTTAAATCCCAGGCTCTGTGTCTTCCTACAAGCAAGACTTCGTTTCAGGTAGGCAGTCACTTTTCAGTTCAAACGAACTACATCGTTCACGAAGCTTACAAGTTTCCCTTCTTAACTACCAAGCATTGTATGTTAGAGGACCAGTGCTTTGTATCAGTTTCAGAAGCAGAGTTGGACTAGATATGGTCCGTATGGTTAGGAAACAAAGTTCTTTTGTTCTCAGAACACTCACGTTTCCTGCTGTCGTAGAGACTCTAGAAAGCAAGAGTGTGATTCTTGCTCTAAAGCAGGGTGTGAGCAATGGATGCGAACTCTGCTGTGTGTTTCACTTCAGAAATGGAGTTAAATCCCAGGCTCTCAGTCTTCCGACAAGGAAGACTTCGTTTCAGGTAAGGGCAGTTACTTTACAGCTCAAATGAACTACATCGTTTACGAAGCTCACACGTTTCTCATCTTAACTGACAAGCATTGGATGTTAGAGGACCTGTGTTTTCAGAAGCATAGTTGAACTAGATATGTGTTGTATGTGTAGGAAACACCGTTCTTTTTTTCAGAATTCACTCAAGTTTCCTGCAGTATTAGAGACTCTAGAAAGCAAGAGCGTGCTTCTTGCTCTAAAGCACAGTGTGATCCATGCATGAAAACTATGCTGTGTGTTTCCCTTCAGAAATGGAGTTAAATTCCAGGCTCTGTGTCTTCCTACAAGCAAGACTTCGTTTCAATAAGCGCAGTCACTTTTCAGCTCAAATGAACTACATCATTCACGAAGCTCACACATTTCTCATCTTAACTGACAAGCATTGAATGTTAGGGGAGCAGTGAATTGTATCAGTTTCAGAAGCAGAGTTGGACTAGATATGGTACATATGTGTAGGAAACACTGTTCTCTTGTTCTCAGCACACTCAAGTTTCCTGCTTTCTTAGAGACTCTGGAAAGCTAGAGCGTGCTTCTTGCTCTAAAGCAGAGTGTGATCCAAGGCTGAGAACTATGCTGTGTGTTTCCCTTCCGAAATGGAGTTAAATCCCAGGCTCTTTGTCTTCCTACAAGCAAGACTTCTTTTCAGGTAAGGGCAGTTACTTTTCAGCTCAAACGAACTACATCATTCACGAAGCTCACACCTTTCTCATCTTAACTGACAAGCATAGGATGTTAGAGGACCTGTGGTTTCTTTCAGTTTCAGAAGCAGATTTGAACTAGATGAGGTCCGTATGTGTAGGAAACACTGTTCTTTTCATCTGAGCACAACCACGTTTCCTTCTGTTTTAGAGATTCTAGGAAGCAAGAGCGTGCTTCTTGCTCTAAAGCAGAGTGTGATCTATATAGCAGAACACAGATGTGTGTTTAACTTATGAAATGGAGTTAAATCCCAGGATCTGAGTCTTCCTACAAGCAAGACTTCGTTTCAGGTAAGGGCAGTTACTTTACAGCTCAAATGAACTACATCGTTTACGAAGCTCACACGTTTCTCACCTTAACTGACAAGCATTGGATGTTACAGGACCTATATTTTGTTTCAGTTTCAGAAGCAGAGTTGAACTAGATAAGGGCCGTATGTGTAGGAAACACCGTTCATTTTTTCTGAGCACACTAATTTTCCTGCTGTATTAGAGACTCTAGAAAGCAAGAGCTTGCTTCAGGCTCTAAAGCAGAGTGTGATCAATCGATGAGAACTCAGTTGTGTGTTTCACTTCAGAAATGGAGTTAAGTCCCTGGATCTGACTCTTCCTACAAGCAAGACTTCGTTTCAGGTAAGGGCAGTTACTTTACAGCTCAAACGAACTACATCGTTCACGAAGCTCACACGTTTATCATCTTGACTGAGAAGCATTGGATGTTAGAGGACCTTTGCTTTGTATTAATTTTCAAGCATGGTTGAACTAGATATGGTCCGTATGTATAGGAAACACCGTACTTTTCTTCTGAGCACACTCACGTTTCCTGCTGTATTAGAGACCCTAGAAAGCAAGAGCGTGCTTCTTGCTCTAAAGCAGAGTGTGATCCATGGATGAGAACTCTGTGGTGTGTTTCCCTTCAGTAATGGAGTTAAACCCAAGGCTCTGTGTCTTGCTACAAGCAAGACTTCGTTTCAGGTAGGCAGTCACTTTTCACTTCAAATGATCTACATCGTTCACGAAGCTTACAAGTTTCCCTTCTTAACTACCAAGCATTGTATGTTAGAGGACCAGTGCTTTGTATCAGTTTCAGAAGCAGAGTTGGACTAGATATGGTCCGTATGTGTAGGAAACAAAGTTCTTTTGTTCTCAGCACACTCACGTTTCCTGCTGTCATAGAGACTCTAGAAAGCAAGAGTGTGATTCTTGCTCTAAAGCAGGGTGTGAGCAATGGATGCGAACTCTGCTGTGTGTTTCACTTCAGAAATGGAGTTAAATCCCAGGCTCTGAGTCTTCCGACAAGGAAGACTTCGTTTCAGGTAAGGGCAGTTACTTTACAGCTCAAATGAACTACATCGTTTACGAAGCTCACACGTTTCTCATCTTAACTGACAAGCATTGGATGTTAGAGGACCTGTGTTTTCAGAAGCATAGTTGAACTAGATATGGGTTGTATGTGTAGGAAACACTGTTCTTTTTTTCAGAACTCACTCAAGTTTCCTGCAGTATTAGAGACTCTAGAAAGCAAGAGCGTGCTTCTTGCTCTAAAGAACAGTGTGATCCATGCATGAAAACTATGCTGTGTGTTTCCCTTCAGAAATGGAGTTAAATTCCAGGCTCTGTGTCTTCCTACAAGCAAGACTTCGTTTCAATAAGCGCAGTCACTTTTCAGCTCAAATGAACTACATCATTCACGAAGCTCACACATTTCTCATCTTAACTGACAAGCATTGAATGTTAGGGGAGCAGTGAATTGTATCAGTTTCAGAAGCAGAGTTGGTCTAGATATGGTACGTATGTGTAGGAAACACTGTTCTCTTGTTCTCAGCACACTCATGTTTCCTGCTTTCTTAGAGACTCTGGAAAGCTAGAGCGTGCTTCTTGCTCTAAAGCAGAGTGTGATCCAAGGCTGAGAACTATGCTGTGTGTTTCCCTTCCGAAATGGAGTTTAATCCCAGGCTCTTTGTCTTCCTACAAGCAAGAGTTCTTTTCAGGTAAGGGCAGTTACTTTTCAGCTCAAACTAACTACATCGTTCACGAAGCTCACACGTTTCTCATCTTAACTGAAAAGCATTGGATGTTAGAGGACCTGTGGTTTCTTTCAGTTTCAGAAGCAGAGTTGAACTAGATGTGGTCCGTATGTGTAGGAAACACTGTTCTTTTCTTCTGAGCACAACCACGTTTCCTGCTGTATTAGAGATTCTAGGAAGCAAGAGGGTGCTTCTTGCTCTAAAGCAGAGTGTGATCTATATAGCAGAACTCTGATGTGTGTTTCACTTCAGAAATGGAGTTAAATCCCAGTCTCTGAGTCTTCCGACAAGGAAGACTTCATTTCAGGTAAGGGCAGTTACTTTACAGATCAAATGAACTACATCGTTTACAAAGCTCACACATTTATCATCTTAACTGACAAGCATTGGATGTTAGAGGACCTGTGGTTTGTTTCAGTTTCAGAAGCAGAGTTGAACTATATATGGGCTGCATGTGTAGGAAACACCGTTCTTTTGTTCTGAGCACACTAAGTTTCCTGCTGTATTAGAGACTCTAGAAAGCAAGAGCGTGTTCAGGCTCTAAATCAGAGTGTGATCAATGGATGAGAACTCTTTTGTGTGTTTCCCTTCAGAAATGGAGTTAAATCCCAGGCTCTGTGTCTTCCTACAAGCAAGACTTCGTTTCAGGTAGGCAGTCACTTTTCAGTTCAAACGAACTACATCGTTCACGAAGCTTACAAGTTTCCCTTCTTAACTACCAAGCATTGTATGTTAGAGGACCAGTGCTTTGTATCAGTTTCAGAAGCAGAGTTGGACTAGATATGGTCCGTATGTGTAGGAAACAAAGTTCTTTTGTTCTCAGCACACTCACGTTTACTGCTGTCTTAGAGACTCTAGAAAGCAAGAGTGTGATTCTTGCTCTAAAGCAGGGTGAGAGCAATGGATGAGAACTCTGCTGTGTGTTTCACTTCAGAAATGGAGTTAAATCCCAGGCTCTGAGTCTTCCTACAATCAAGACTTCATTTCATGTAAGAGCAGTTACTTTACAGCTCAAATGAACTACATTCTTCTTGAACCTCACACGTTTCTCATCTTAACTGACAAGCATTGGATGTTCGAGGACCTGTGGTTTGTTTCAGTTTCAGAAGCAGAGTTGAACTAGATATGGGTTGTATGTGTAGGAAACACCGTTCTTTTGTTCAGAGCTCACTCAAGTTTCCTGCTGTATTAGAGACTCTAGAAAGCAAGATCGTGCTTCTGGCTCTAAAGCACAGTGTGATCCATGAATGAAAACTATGCTGTGTGTTTCCCTTCAGAAATGGAGTTGAATTCCAGGCTCTGTGTCTTCCTACAAGCAAGAATTCGTTTCAAGTAAGGGCAGTCACTTTTCAGCTCAAATGAACTACATCGTTCACGAAGCTCACACATTTCTCATCTTAACTGACAAGCATTGAATGTTAGAGGACCAGTGAATTGTATCAGTTTCAGCAGCAGAGTTGGGCTAGATATGGTCCGTATGTTTAGGAAACACCGTTCTCTTGTTCTCAGCACACTCAAGTTTCCTGCTGTCTTAGAGACTCTGTAAAGCTAGAGCGTCCTTCTTGCTCTAAAGCAGAGTGTGATCTATATAGCAGAACACAGATGTGTGTTTAACTTATGAAATGGAGTTAAATCCCAGGATCTGAGTCTTCCTACAAGCAAGACTTCGTTTCAGGTAAGGGCAGTCACTTTTCAGCTCAAACAAACTACATCCTTCACAAAGCTCACACGTTTCTCATCTTAAATGACAAGCATTGGATGCTGGAGGACCTGTGCTTTTTATCAATTTCTGAGGCAGAGTTGGAGTCGATATAGTCCGAATGTGTAAGAAACACCGTTCTTGTGTTCTCAGCACACTCATGTTTCCTGCTGTCTTAGAGACTCTAGAAAGCAAGAGCGTGCTTCTTGCTCTAAAGCACAGTGTGATCTATATATGAGAACTCTGCTGTGTGTTTCACTTCAGAAATAGAGTTAAACCCCAGGCTCTGAGTCTTCCTACAAGCAACACTTCGTTTCAGGTAAGGGCAGTTACTTTACAGCTCAAAGGAACTTCATCGTTCACAAAGCTCACTCGTTTCTCATCTTAAATGACAAGCATCGGATGTTATAGGACCAGTGCTTTGTATCAGTTTCAGAAGCAGAGTTGGAATAGATATGGTCCGTATGTCTAGGAAACACAGTTCTTTTGTTCTCAGCACACTCACGTTTCCTGCTGTCTTAGAGACTCTAGAAAGCTAGATCGTGCTTCTTGTTCCAAAGCAGAGTGTGATCAATGGATGAGAACTCTGCTGTGTGTTTCACTTCAGAAATGGAGTTAAATCCCAAGCTCTGAGTCTTCCTACAAACAAGAATTCGTTTCAGGTAAGGGCAGTTACTTTACAGCTCAAAGGAACTACATCATTCAAGAAGCTCACACGTTTATCATCTTAACTGACAAGCATTGGATGTTAGTGGACCTGTGGTTTGTTTCAGTTTCAAAGCAGAGTTGGACTAGATATGGTCCGTATGTGTAGGAAACACAGTTCTTTTGTTCTGAGCACAAACACGTTTCCTGCTGTATTAGAGAATCTAGAAAGCAAGAGCGTGCTTCTTGCTCTGAAGCAGAGTGTGATCCATGGATGAGAACTCCGTGGTGTGTTTCCCTTCAGAAATGGAGTTAAATCCCAGGCTCTGTGTCTTGCTACAAGCAAGACTTCGTTTCAGTTAGGCAGTCACTTTTCAGTTCAAATGATCTACATCGTTCCCGAAGCTTACAAGTTTCCCTTCTTAACTACCAAGCATTGGATGTTAGAGGACCAGTGATTTGTATCAGTTTCAGAAGCAGAGTTGGACCTGATATGGTCAGTATGTGTAGGAAACACCGTTCTTTTGTTCAGAGCTCACTCAAGTTTCCTGCTGTATTACAGACTCTAGAAAGCAAGAGCGTGCTTCTTGCTCTGAAGCAGAGTGTGATCCATGGATGAGAACGCTGCTGTGTTTTTCCCTTCAGAAATGGAGTTAAATCCCACGCTCTGAGTCCTCCTACAAACAAGACCTCGTTTCAGATAAGGGCAGTTACTTTAAAGCTCAAACGAACTACATCGTTCACAAAGCTCACACGTTTCTCATCTTAACTAACAAGCATTGGATGTTAGTGGACCTGTGGTTTGTTTCAGTTCCACAAGCAGAGTTCGACTAGATATGGTCCGTATGTGTAGGAAACACAGTTCTTTTTTTCTGAGCACAACCACGTTTCCTGGTGTATTAGAGAATCTAGAAAGCAAGAGCGTGCTTCTTGCTCTGAAGCAGAGTGTGATCCATGGATGAGAACTCTACTGTGTGTTTCACTTCAGAAATGGAGTTAAATACAGGCCCTGTGTCTTCTTACAAGCAAGAATTCCTTGCAAGTAAGGACAGAAACTTTGCAGCTCAAAAGAACTACATCCTTCACGAAGCTCACACGTTTCTCATCTTAAATGACAAGCATTGTATGCTGGAGGACCTGTGCTTTTTATCAATTTCAGAGGCAGAGTTGGACTCGATATGGTCCGAATGTGTAAGAAACACCGTTCTTGTGTTCTCAGCACACTCATGTTTCCTGCTGTCTTAGAGACTCTAGAAAGCAAGAGCGTGCTTCTTGCTCTAAAGCAGAGTGTTATCTATATATGAGAACTCTGCTGTGTGTTTCCCTTGAGAAATGGAGTTAAATCCCAGGCTCTGAGTCCTCCTACAAACAAGACCTCGTTTCAGATAAGGGCAGTTACTTTAAAGCTCAAACGAACTACATCGTTCACAAAGCTCACACGTTTCTCATCTTAACTGACAAGCATTGGATGTTAGTGGACCTGTGCTTTTTATCAGTTTCAGAAGCAGAGTTGGACTACATATGGTCCGTATATGTAGGAAATACCGTTCTATTTTTCTCAGCACACTCCCGTTTCTTGCTGTATTAGAGACTCTAGAAAGCTAAAGCGTGCTTCTTGCTCTAAAGCAGAGTGTGATCAATGGATGAGAACTCTGCTGTGTGTTTCACTTCAGAAATGGAGTTAAATCCCAGGCTCTGAGTCTTCGTACAAGCAACACTTCGTTTCAGGTAAGGGCAGTTACTTTACAGCTCAAATGAACTACATCATTCACACAGCTCACACGTTTCTCATCTTAACTGACAAGCATCGGATGTTATAGGACCAGTGCTTTGTATAAGTTTCAGAAGCAGAGTTGGAATAGATATGGTCCGTATGTGTAGGAAACAACGTTCATTTTTTCTTAGCACACTCACGTTTGCTGCTGTATTAGAGAATCTAGAAAGCAAGAGCGTGCTTCTTGCTCTAAAGCAGATTGTGATCCATGGAAGAGAACTCTGCTGTGTGTTTCCGTTCAGAAATGGAGTTAAATCCCAGGTTCTGTGTCTTCCAACATGCAAGATTTCGTTTCAGGGAATGGCAGTCACTTTTCTGCTCAAACGAACTACATCGTTCACGAAGCTAACATGTTTCTCATCTTTACTGACAAGCATTGGATGTTAGAGGACCAGTGCTATGTATCAGTTTCAGAAGCAGAGTTGGACTAGATATGGTCAGTATGTGTAGGAAACACCGTTCTTTTGTTCTCAGCACACTCACGTTTCGTGCTGTCTTAGAGACTCTAGAAAGCTAGAGCATGCTTCTTGCTCTAAAGCAGAGTGTGATCAATGGATGAGAACTCTGCTGTGTGTTTCACTTCAGAAATCGAGTTAAATCCAAGGCTCTAAGTCTTCCTACAAAGAAGACTTCGTTTCAGGGAAGGGCAGTTACTTTACAGCTCAAACGAACTACATCGTTCACGAAGCTCACACGTTTCTCATCTTAAATGACAAGCATTGGATGCTGGAGGACCTGTGCTTTGTATCAATTTCAGAGGCAGAGTTGGACTCGATATGGTCCGAATGTGTAATAAACACCGATCTTTTGTTCTCAGCACACTCATGTTTCCTGCTGTCTCAGAGACTCTAGAAAGCTAGAGCGTGCTTCTTGCTCTAAATCAGAGTGTGATCAATGGATGAGAACTCTGCTGCTTGTTTCCCTTCAGAAATGGAGTTAAATTCCAGGCTCCGTGTCTTCCTACAACCAAGAATTCCTTTCAAGTGAGGGCAGTCACTTTTCAGCTCAAACGAACTACATCCTTCACGAAGCTCACACGTTTCTCATCTTAAATGACAAGCATTGGAAGCTGGATGACCTATGCTTTTTATCAATTTCAGAGGCAGAGTTGGACTCAATATGGTCCGAATGTGTAAGAAACACCGTTCTTGTGTTCTCAGCACACTCATGTTTCCTGCTGTCTTAGAGACTCTAGAAAGCAAGAACGTGCTTCTTGCTCTAAAGCAGAGTGTGATCTATACATGAGAACTCTGCTGTGTGTTTCACTTCAGAACTGGAGTTAAACCCCAGGCTCTGAGTCTTCCTACAAGCAACACTTCGTTTCTGGTAAGAGCTGTTACTTTACAGCTCAAAGGATCTACATCGTTCAGGAAGCACACACGTTTCTCATCTTAACTGACAAGCATCGGATGTTATAGGACCAGTGCTTTTTATCAGTTTCAGAAGCAGAGTTGGAATAGATATGGTCCTTATGTGTAGGAAACACAGTTCTTTTGTTCTCAGCACACTCACGTTTCCTGCTGTCTTAGAGATTCTAGAAAGCTAGAGCATGCTTCTTGTTCTAAAGCAGAGCGTCATCAATTGATGAGAACTCTGCTGTGTGTTTCACTTCAGAAATGGAGTTAAATCCCAAGCTCTGAGTCTTCCTACAAACAAGAATTCGTTTCAGGTAAGGGCAGTTACTTTACAGCTCAAACGAAGTACATAGTTGAAGAAGCTCACACGTTTATCCTCTTAACAGACAAGCATTGGATGTTAGTGGACCTGTGGTTTGTTTCAGTTTCACAAGCAGAGTTGGACTAGATATGGTCCGTATGTGTAGGAAACACAGTTCTTTTGTTCTGAGCACAACCACGTTTCCTGCTGTGTTAGAGAATCTAGAAAGCAAGCGCATGCTTCTTGCTCTGAAGTAGAGTGTGATCCATGGATGAGTACTATGCTGTGTTTTTCCCTTCAAAAATGGAGTTAAATCCCAGGCTCTGTGTCTTCCAACATGCAAGACTTCGATTCAGGGAAGGGCAGTCACTTTTCATCTCAAACGCACTACATCGTTCACGAAGGTAACACGTTTCACATCTTAACAGACAAGCATTGGATGTTAGAGGACCAGTGCTTTCTATCAGTTTCAGAAGGAGAGTTGGACTAGATATGGTCAGTATGTGTTGGAAATACCGTTCTTTTTTTCTCAGCACACTCCCGTTTCTTGCTGTCTTAGAGACTGTAGAAAGCTAGAGCGTGCTTCTTGCTCTAAAGCAGAGTGTGATCAATGGATGAGAACTCTGCTGTGTGTTTCACTTCAGAAATGGAGTTAAATCCCAGGCTCTGAGTCCTCCTACAAACAAGACCTCGTTTCAGATAAGGGCAGTTACTTTAAAGCTCAAACGATCTACATCGTTCACTAAGCTCACACGTTTCTCATCTTAACTGACAAGCATTTTATGTTAGTGGACCTGTGGTTTTTTTCAGTTCCACAAGCAGAGTTCGACTAGATATGGTCCGTATGTGTAGGAAACACAGTTCTTTCATTCTGAGCACAACCGCGTTTCCTGGTGTATTAGAGAATCTGGAAAGCAAGAGCGTGCTTCTTGCTCTGAAGCAGAGTGTGATCCATGGATGAGAACTCTGCTGTGTGTTTCCCTTCAGAAATGGAGTTAAATTCCAGGCTCTGTGTCTTCCTACAAGCAAGAATTCCTTTCAACTAAGGGCAGAAATTTTTCAGCTCAAATGAACTACATCCTTCACAAAGCTCACACGTTTCTCATCTTAAATGACAAGCATTGGATGCTGGAGGACCTGTACTTTTTATCAATTTCAGAGGCAGAGTTGGACTCGATATGGTCCGAATGTGTAAAAAACACCGTTCTTGTGTTCTCAGCACACACATGTTTCCTGTTGTCTTAGAGACTCTAGAAAGCAAGAGCGTGCTTCTTGCTCTAAAGCAGAGTGTGATCTATACATGAGAACTCTGCTGTGTGTTTCCCTTCAGAAATGGAGTTAAATCCCAGGCTCTGAGTCTTCCTACAAGCAACAGTTCGTTTCAGGTAAGGGCAGTTACTTTACAGCTCAAACGAACTACATTGTTCACGAAGCACACACGTTTCTCATCTTAACTGACAAGCATTGGATGTTAGTGGACCTGTGCTTTTTATCAGTTTCAGAAGCAGAGTTGGACTACATATGGTCCGTATATGTAGGAAACACCGTTCTATTTTTCTCAGCACACTCTCTTTTCTTGCTGTCTTAGAGACTCTAGAAAGTTAGAGCGTGCTTCTTGCTCTAAAGCAGAGTGTGATCTATACATGAGAACTCTGCTGTGTGTTTCCCTTCAGAAATGGAGTTAAACCCCAGGCTCTGAGTCTTCCTACAAGCAACAGTTCATTTCAGGTAAGGGCAGTTACTTTACAGCTCAAACGAACTACGTCGTTCAAGAAAGCTCACACGTTTCTCATCTTAACTGACAAGCATCGGATGTTATAGGACCAGTGCTTTGTATCAGTTTCAGAAGCAGAGTTGGAATAGATATGGTCCGTATGTGTAGGAAACACAGTTCTTTTGTTCTCAGCACACTCACGTTTCCTGCTGTCTTAGAGACTCTAGAAAGCTAGAGTGTGCTTCTTGCTCTAAAGCAGAGTGTGAACAACGGATGAGAACTCTTCTGTGTGTTTCACTTCAGAAATGGAGTTAAATCCCAGGCTCTGAGTCCTCCTACAAACAAGACCTCGTTTCAGATAAGGGCAGTTACTTTAAAGCTCAAACGAACTACATCGTTCACAAAGCTCACACGTTTCTCATCTTAACTGACAAGCATTGGATGTTAGTGGACCTGTGCTTTTTATCAGTTTCAGAAGCAGAGTTGGACTACGTATGGTCCGTATATGTAGGAAATACCATTCTATTTTTCTCAGCACACTCCCGTTTCTTGCTGTCTTAGAGACTCTAGAAAGCTAGAGCGTGCTTCTTGCTCTAAAGCAGAGTGTGATCAATGGATGAGAACTCTGCTGTGTGTTTCACTTCAGAAATGGAGTTAAATCCCAGGCTCTGAGTCTTCGTACATGCAACACTTCGTTTCAGGTAAGGGCAGTTACTTTACAGCTCAAAGGAACTACATCATTCACGCAGCTCACACGTTTCTCATCTTAACTGACAAGCATCGGATGTTATAGGACCAGTGCTTTGTATCAGTTTCAGAAGCAGAGTTGGAATAGATAAGGTCAGTATGTGTAGGAAACACCGTTCATTTGTTCTCAGCACACTCATGTTTCCTGCTGTCTTAGGGACTCTAGAAAGCTAGAGCGTGCTTCTTGCTCTAAAGCAGAGTGTGATCAATGGATGAGAAATGTGCTGTGTGTTTCCCTTGAGAAATGGAGTTAAATTCCAGGCTCTGTGTCTTCCTACAAGCAAGACTTCGTTTCAAGTAAGGGCAGTCACTTTTCAGCTCAAATGAACTACATCATTCACGAAGCTCACACATTTCTCATCTTAACTGACAAGCATTGAATGTTAGAGGAGCAGTGAATTGTATCAGTTTCAGAAGCAGAGTTGGACTAGATATGGTCCGTATGTGTAGGAAACACTGTTCTCTTGTTCTCAGCACACTCAAGTTTCCTGCTGTCTTAGAGACTCTGGAAAGCTAGAGCGTGCTTCTTGCTCTAAAGCAGAGTGTGATCCAAGGCTGAGAACTATGCTGTGTGTTTCCCTTCCGAAATGGAGTTAAATCCCAGGCTCTTTGTCTTCCTACAAGCAAGACTTCTTTTCAGGTAAGGGCAGTTACTTTTCAGCTCAAACGAACTACATCATTCACGAAGCTCACACCTTTCTCATCTTAACTGACAAGCATAGGATGTTAGAGGACCTGTGGTTTCTTTCAGTTTCAGAAGCAGATTTGAACTAGATGAGGTCCGTATGTGTAGGAAACACTGTTCTTTTCATCTGAGCACAACCACTTTTCCTTCTGTTTTAGAGATTCTAGGAAGCAAGAGCGTGCTTATTGCTCTAAAGCAGAGTGTGATCTATATAGCAGAACACAGATGTGTGTTTAACTTATGTAATGGAGTTAAATCCCAGGATCTGAGTCTTCCTACAAGCAAGACTTCGTTTCAGGTAAGGGCAGTCACTTTTCAGCTCAAACAAACTACATCCTTCACAAAGCTCACACGTTTCTCATCTTAAATGACAAGCATTGGATGCTGGAGGACCTGTGCTTTTTATCAATTTCTGAGGCAGAGTTGGAGTCGATATAGTCCGAATGTGTAAGAAACACCGTTCTTGTGTTCTCAGCACACTCATGTTTCCTGCTGTCTTAGAGACTCTAGAAAGCAAGAGCGTGCTTCTTGCTCTAAAGCACAGTGTGATCTATATATGAGAACTCTGCTGTGTGTTTCACTTCAGAAATAGAGTTAAACCCCAGGCTCTGAGTCTTCCTACAAGCAACACTTCGTTTCAGGTAAGGGCAGTTACTTTACAGCTCAAAGGAACTTCATCGTTCACAAAGCTCACTCGTTTCTCATCTTAAATGACAAGCATCGGATGTTATAGGACCAGTGCTTTGTATCAGTTTCAGAAGCAGAGTTGGAATAGATATGGTCCGTATGTCTAGGAAACACAGTTCTTTTGTTCTCAGCACACTCACGGTTCCTGCTGTCTTAGAGACTCTAGAAAGCTAGATCGTGCTTCTTGTTCCAAAGCAGAGTGTGATCAATGGATGAGAACTCTGCTGTGTGTTTCACTTCAGAAATGGAGTTAAATCCCAAGCTCTGAGTCTTCCTACAAACAAGAATTCGTTTCAGGTAAGGGCAGTTACTTTACAGCTCAAAGGAACTACATCATTCAAGAAGCTCACACGTTTATCATCTTAACTGACAAGCATTGGATGTTAGTGGACCTGTGGTTTGTTTCAGTTTCAAAGCAGAGTTGGACTAGATATGGTCCGTATGTGTAGGAAACACAGTTCTTTTGTTCTGAGCACAAACACGTTTCCTGCTGTATTAGAGAATCTAGAAAGCAAGAGCGTGCTTCTTGCTCTGAAGCAGAGTGTGATCCATGGATGAGAACTCCGTGGTGTGTTTCCCTTCAGAAATGGAGTTAAATCCCAGGCTCTGTGTCTTGCTACAAGCAAGACTTCGTTTCAGTTAGGCAGTCACTTTTCAGTTCAAATGATCTACATCGTTCCCGAAGCTTACAAGTTTCCCTTCTTAACTACCAAGCATTGGATGTTAGAGGACCAGTGATTTGTATCAGTTTCAGAAGCAGAGTTGGACCTGATATGGTCAGTATGTGTAGGAAACACCGTTCTTTTGTTCAGAGCTCACTCAAGTTTCCTGCTGTATTACAGACTCTAGAAAGCAAGAGCGTGCTTCTTGCTCTGAAGCAGAGTGTGATCCATGGATGAGAACGCTGCTGTGTTTTTCCCTTCAGAAATGGAGTTAAATCCCACGCTCTGAGTCCTCCTACAAACAAGACCTCGTTTCAGATAAGGGCAGTTACTTTAAAGCTCAAACGAACTACATTGTTCACAAAGCTCACACGTTTCTCATCTTAACTAACAAGCATTGGATGTTAGTGGACCTGTGGTTTGTTTCAGTTCCACAAGCAGAGTTCGACTAGATATGGTCCGTATGTGTAGGAAACACAGTTCTTTTTTTCTGAGCACAACCACGTTTCCTGGTGTATTAGAGAATCTAGAAAGCAAGAGCGTGCTTCTTGCTCTGAAGCAGAGTGTGATCCATGGATGAGAACTCTACTGTGTGTTTCACTTCAGAAATGGAGTTAAATACAGGCCCTGTGTCTTCTTACAAGCAAGAATTCCTTGCAAGTAAGGACAGAAACTTTGCAGCTCAAAAGAACTACATCCTTCACGAAGCTCACACGTTTCTCATCTTAAATGACAAGCATTGTATGCTGGAGGACCTGTGCTTTTTATCAATTTCAGAGGCAGAGTTGGACTCGATATGGTCCGAATGTGTAAGAAACACCGTTCTTGTGTTCTCAGCACACTCATGTTTCCTGCTGTCTTAGAGACTCTAGAAAGCAAGAGCGTGCTTCTTGCTCTAAAGCAGAGTGTTATCTATATATGAGAACTCTGCTGTGTGTTTCCCTTGAGAAATGGAGTTAAATCCCAGGCTCTGAGTCCTCCTACAAACAAGACCTCGTTTCAGATAAGGGCAGTTACTTTAAAGCTCAAACGAACTACATCGTTCACAAAGCTCACACGTTTCTCATCTTAACTGACAAGCATTGGATGTTAGTGGACCTGTGCTTTTTATCAGTTTCAGAAGCAGAGTTGGACTACATATGGTCCGTATATGTAGGAAATACCGTTCTATTTTTCTCAGCACACTCCCGTTTCTTGCTGTATTAGAGACTCTAGAAAGCTAAAGCGTGCTTCTTGCTCTAAAGCAGAGTGTGATCAATGGATGAGAACTCTGCTGTGTGTTTCACTTCAGAAATGGAGTTAAATCCCAGGCTCTGAGTCTTCGTACAAGCAACACTTCGTTTCAGGTAAGGGCAGTTACTTTACAGCTCAAATGAACTACATCATTCACACAGCTCACACGTTTCTCATCTTAACTGACAAGCATCGGATGTTATAGGACCAGTGCTTTGTATCAGTTTCAGAAGCAGAGTTGGAATAGATAAGGTCCGTATGTGTTTGAAACACCGTTCATTTGTTCTCAGCACACTCACGTGTCCTGCTGTCTTAGGGACTCTCGAAAGCTAGAGCGTGCTTCTTGCTCTAAAGCAGAGTGTGATCAATGGATGAGAACTCTGCTGTGTGTTTCACTTCAGAAATGGAGTTAAATTCCAGGCTCTGTGTCTTCCTACAAGCAAGAATTCCTTTCAAGTTAGGGCAGAAACTTTTCAGCTCAAACGAACTACATCGTTCACGAAGCTCACACGTTTCTCATCTTAAATGACAAGCATTGGATGCTGGATGACCTGTGCTTTTTATCAATTTCAGAGGCAGAGTTGGACTCGATATGGTGCGAATGTGTAAGAAACACCGTTCTTTTGTTCTCAGCACACTCATGTTTCCTGCTGTCTTAGAGACTCTAGAAAGCAAGAGCGTGCTTCTTGCTCTAAAGCACAGTGTGATCTATATATGAGAACTCTGCTGTGTGTTTCACTTCAGAAATGGAGTTAAACCCCAGGCTCTGAGTCTTCCTACAAGCAACACTTCGTTTCAGGTAAGGGCAGTTACTTTACAGCTCAAAGGAACTACATCGTTCAAGAAGCTCACACGTTTATCATCTTAACTGACAATCATTGGATGTTAGTGGACCTGTGGTTTGTTTCAGTTTCACAAGCAGAGTTGGACTAGATATGGTCCGTATGTGTAGGAAACACAGTTCTTTTGTTCTGAGCACAACCACGTTTCCTGCTGTATTAGAGAATCTAGAAAGCAAGAGCGTGCTTCTTGCTCTGAAGCAGAGTGTGATCCATGGATGAGAACTATGCTGTGTGTTTCCCTTCAGAAATGGAGTTAAATCCCAGAATCTGTGTCTTCCTACAAGCAAGACTTCTTTTCAGGTAAGGGCAGTTACTTTTCAGCTCAAACGAACTACATCGTTCACGAAGCTCACACGTTTCTCATCTTAACTGACAAGCATTGGATGTTAGAGGACCAGTGCTTTGTATCAGTTTCAGAAGCAGAGTTGGACTAGATATGGTCCGTATGTGTAGGAAACACCTTTCTTTTGTTCTCAGCACACTCACGTTTCCTGCTGTCGTAGAGACTCTAGAAAGCAAGAGTGTGATTCTTGCTCTAAAGCAGGGTGTGAGCAATGGATGCGAACTCTGCTGTGTGTTTCACTTCAGAAATGGAGTTAAATCCCAGGCTCTGAGTCTTCTGACAAGGAAGACTTCATTTCAGGTAAGGGCAGTTACTTTACAGCTCAAATGAACTACATCGTTTACGAAGCTCACACGTTTCTCATCTTAACTGACAAGCATTGGATGTTAGAGGACCTGTGGTTTTCAGAAGCAGAGATGAACTAGATATGGGTTGTACGTGTAGAAAACACCGTTCTTTTGTTCAGAGCTCACTCAAGTTTCCTGCTGTATTAGAGACTCTAGAAAGCAAGAGCGTACTTCTTGCTCTAAAGCACAGTGTGATCCATGCATGAAAACTATGCTGTGTGTTTCCCTTCAGAAATGGAGTTAAATTCCAGGCTCTGTGTCTTCCTACAAGCAAGACTTCGTTTCAAGTAAGGGCAGTCACTTTTCAGCTCAAATGAACTACATCATTCACGAAGCTCACACATTTCTCATCTTAACTGACAAGCATTGAATGTTAGAGGAGCAGTGAATTGTATCAGTTTCAGAAGCAGAGTTGGACTAGATATGGTCCGTATGTGTTGGAAACACTGTTCTCTTGTTCTCAGCACACTCAAGTTTCCTGCTGTCTTAGAGACTCTGGAAAGCTAGAGCGTGCTTCTTGCTCTAAAGCAGAGTGTGATCCAAGGCTGAGAACTCTGCTGTGTGTTTCCCTTCCGAAATGGAGTTAAATCCCAGGCTCTTTGTCTTCCTACAAGCAAGACTTCTTTTCAGGTAAGGGCAGTTACTTTTCAGCTCAAACGAACTACATCATTCACGAAGCTCACACCTTTCTCATCTTAACTGACAAGCATAGGATGTTAGAGGACCTGTGGTTTCTTTCAGTTTCAGAAGCAGAGTTGAACTAGATGAGGTCCGTATGTGTAGGAAACACTGTTCTTTTCATCTGAGCACAACCACGTTTCCTTCTGTTTTAGAGATTCTAGGAAGCAAGAGCGTGCTTCTTGCTCTAAAGCAGAGTGTGATCTATATAGCAGAACACAGATGTGTGTTTAACTTATGAAATGGAGTTAAATCCCAGGATCTGAGTCTTCCTACAAGCAAGACTTCGTTTCAGGTAAGGGCAGTTACTTTACAGCTCAAATGAACTACATCGTTTACGAAGCTCACACGTTTCTCACCTTAACTGACAAGCATTGGATGTTAGAGGACCTATATTTTGTTTCAGTTTCAGAAGCAGAGTTGAACTAGATAAGGGCCGTATGTGTAGGAAACACCGTTCATTTTTTCTGAGCACACTAATTTTCCTGCTGTATTAGAGACTCTAGAAAGCAAGAGCGTGCTTCAGGCTCTAAAGCAGAGTGTGATCAATCGATGAGAACTCAGTTGTGTGTTTCACTTCAGAAATGGAGTTAAGTCCCTGGATCTGACTCTTCCTACAAGCAAGACTTCGTTTCAGGTAAGGGCAGTTACTTTACAGCTCAAACGAACTACATCGTTCACGAAGCTCACACGTTTATCATCTTGACTGAGAAGCATTGGATGTTAGAGGACCTTTGCTTTGTATTAATTTTCATGCATGGTTGAACTAGATATGGTCCGTATGTATAGGAAACACCGTACTTTTCTTCTGAGCACACTCACGTTTCCTGCTGTATTAGAGACCCTAGAAAGCAAGAGCGTGCTTCTTGCTCTAAAGCAGAGTGTGATCCATGGATGAGAACTCTGTGGTGTGTTTCCCTTCAGAAATGGAGTTAAACCCAAGGCTCTGTGTCTTGCTACAAGCAAGACTTCGTTTCAGGTAGGCAGTCACTTTTCACTTCAAATGATCTACATCGTTCACGAAGCTTACAAGTTTCCCTTCTTAACTACCAAGCATTGGATGTTAGAGGACCTGTGGTTTCTTTCAGTTTCAGAAGCAGAGTTGAACTAGATGAGGTCCGTATGTGCAGGAAACACTGTTCTTTTCTTCTGAGCACAACCACGTTTCCTGCTGTATTAGAGATTCTAGGAAGCAAGAGCGTGCTTCTTGCTCTAAAGCAGAGTGTGATCTATATAGCAGAACTCTGATGTGTGTTTAACTTATGAAATGGAGTTAAATCTCAGGATCTGAGTCTTCCTACAAGCAAGACTTCCTTTCAGGTAAGGGCAGTTACTTTACAGCTCAAATGAACTACATCGTTTATGAAGCTCACACGTTTCTCACCTTAACTGACAAGCATTGGATGTTAGAGGTCCTGTATTTTGTTTCAGTTTCAGAAGCAGAGTTGAACTAGATATGGGCCGTATGTATAGGAAACACCGTTCTTTTTTTCTGAGCACACTAATTTTCCTGTTTTATTAGAGACTCTAGAAAGCAAGAGCGTGCTTCAGGCTCTAAAGCAGAGTGTGATCCATGGATGAGAACTCTGTGGTGTGTTTCCCTTCAGAAAAGGATTTAAATCCCAGGCTCTGTGTCTTTTTACAAGCAAGACTTCTTTTCAGGTAGGCAGTCACTTCTCAGTTCAAATGATCTACATCGTTCACGAAGCTTACAAGTTTCCCTTCTTAACTACCAAGCATTGGATGTTAGAGGACCAGTGCTTTGTATCAGTTTCAGAAGCAGAGTTGGACTAGATATGGTCCGTATGTGTAGGAAACACCGTTCTTTTGTTCAGAGCTCACTCAAGTTTCCTGCTGTATTACAGACTCTAGAACGCAAGAGCATGCTTCTTGCTCTAAAGCACAGTGTGATACATGCATGAAAACTATGCTGTGTTTTTCCCTTCAGAAATTGAGTTAAATTCCAGGCTCTGTGTCTTCCTACAAGCAAGACTTCGTTTCAAGTAAGGACAGTCACTTTTCAGCTCAAATGAACTACATCGGTCACGAAGCTCACACATTTCTCATCTTAATTGACAAGCATTGAATGTTAGAGGACCAGTGCATTGTATCAGTTTCAGAAGCAGAGTTGGACTAGATATGGTCCGTATGTGTAGGAAACACTGTTCACTTGTTCTCAGCACACTCATGTTTCCTGCTGTCTTAGAGATTTGGGAAAGCTAGAGCGTGCTTCTTGCTCTAAAGCAGAGTGTGATCCAAGGCTGAGAACTCTGCTGTGTGTTTCACTTCAGAAATGGAGTTAAATCCCAGGCTCTGAGTCTTCCGACAAGGAAGACTTCGTTTCAGGTAAGGTCAGTTACTTAACAGCTCAAATGAACTACATCGTTTACGAAGCTCACACGTTTCTCATCTTAACTGACAAGCATTGGATGTTAGAGGACCTGTGGTTTTCAGAAGCAGAGATGAACTAGATATGGGCCGTATGTGTAGGAAACACCGTTCTTTTTTTCTGAGCACACTAATTTTCCTGCTGTATTAGAGACTCTAGAAAGCAAGAGCGTGCTTCAGGCTCTAAAGCAGAGTGTGATCAATCGATGAGAACTCTGTTGTGTGTTTCACTTCAGAAATGGAGTTAAGTCCCTGGCTCTGACTCTTCCTACAAGCAAGACTTCGTTTCAGGTAAGGGCAGTTACTTTACAGCTCAAACGAACTACATCGTTCACGAAGCTCACACGTTTATCATCTTGACTGAGAAGCATTGGATGTTAGAGGACCTTTGCTTTGTATCAATTTCAAGCAGAGTTGAACTAGATATGGTCCGTATGTATAGGAAACACCGTACTTTTCTTCTGAGCACACTCACGTTTCCTGCTGTATTAGAGACTCTAGAAAGCAAGAGCGTGCTTCTTGCTCTAAAGCAGAGTGTGATCCATGGATGAGAACTATGCTATGTGTTTCCCTTCAAAAATGGAGTTAAATCCCAGGCTCTGTGTCTTCCTACAAGCAAGACTTTGTTTCAGGTAGGCAGTCACTTTTCAGTTCAAATGAACTACATCGTTCACGAAGCTTACATGTTTCCCTCCTTAACTACCAAGCATTGGATGTTAGAGGACCAGTGCTTTCTATCAGTTTCAGAAGCAGAGATGGACTAGATATGATCCGTATGGTTAGGAAACACCGTTCTTTTGTTCTCAACACACTCACGTTTCCTGCTGTCTTAGAGACTCTAGAAAGCAAGAGTGTGATTCTTGCTCTAAAGCAGGGTGTGAGCAATGGATGAGAACTCTGCTGTGTGTTTCACTTCAGAAATGGAGTTAAATCCCAGGCACTGTGTCTTGCTACAAGCAAGACTTCGTTTCAGGTAGGCAGTCACTTTTCAGTTCAAACGATCTACATCGTTCACGAAGCTTACAAGTTTCCCTTCTTAACTACCAAGCATTGGATGTTAGAGGACCAGTGCTTTGTATCAGTTTCAGAAGCAGAGTTGGACTAGATATGGTCCGTATGTGTAGGAAACACCGTTCTTTTGTTCAGAGCTCACTCAAGTTTCCTGCTGTATTAGAGACTCTAGAAAGCAAGAGCGTGCTTCTTGCTCTAAAGCACAGTGTGATCCATGCATGAAAACTATGCTGTGTGTTTCCCTTCAGAAATGGAGTTAAATCCCAGGCTCTGTGTCTTCTTACAAGCAAGACTTCTTTTCAGGTAATGGCAGGTACTTTTTAGCTCAAACTAACTACATCGTTCACGAAGCTCACACGTTTCTCATCTTAACTGAAAAGCATTGGATGTTAGAGGACCTGTGGTTTCTTTCAGTTTCAGAAGCAGAGTTGAACTAGATGTGGTCTGTATGTGTAGGAAACACTGTTCTTTTCTTCTGAGCACAACCACGTTTCCTGCTGTATTAGAGATTCTAGGAAGCAAGAGCGTGCTTCTTGCTCTAATGCAGAGTGTGATCTATATAGCAGAACTCTGATGTGTGTTTCACTTCAGAAATGGAGTTAAATCCCAGGCTCTGAGTCTTCCGACAAGGAAGACTTCATTTCAGGTAAGGGCAGTTACTTTACAGATCAAATGAACTACATCGTTTACAAAGCTCACACATTTATCATCTTAACTGACAAGCATTGGATGTTAGAGGACCTGTGGTTTGTTTCAGTTTCAGAAGCAGAGTTGAACTATATATGGGCTGCATGTGTAGGAAACACCGTTCTTTTGTTCTGAGCACACTAAGTTTCCTGCTGTATTAGAGACTCTAGAAAGCAAGAGCGTGTTCAGGCTCTAAATCAGAGTGTGATCAATGGATGAGAACTCTGTTGTGTGTTTCCCTTCAGAAATGGAGTTAAATCCCAGGCTCTGTGTCTTCCTACAAGCAAGACTTCGTTTCAGGTAGGCAGTCACTTTTCAGTTCAAACGAACTACATCGTTCACGAAGCTTACAAGTTTCCCTTCTTAACTACCAAGCATTGTATGTTAGAGGACCAGTGCTTTGTATCAGTTTCAGAAGCAGAGTTGGACTAGATATGGTCCGTATGGTTAGGAAACAAAGTTCTTTTGTTCTCAGAACACTCACGTTTCCTGCTGTCGTAGAGACTCTAGAAAGCAAGAGTGTGATTCTTGCTCTAAAGCAGGGTGTGAGCAATGGATGCGAACTCTGCTGTGTGTTTCACTTCAGAAATGGAGTTAAATCCCAGGCTCTCAGTCTTCCGACAAGGAAGACTTCGTTTCAGGTAAGGGCAGTTACTTTACAGCTCAAATGAACTACATCGTTTACGAAGCTCACACGTTTCTCATCTTAACTGACAAGCATTGGATGTTAGAGGACCTGTGTTTTCAGAAGCATAGTTGAACTAGATATGGGTTGTATGTGTAGGAAACACCGTTCTTTTTTTCAGAACTCACTCAAGTTTCCTGCAGTATTAGAGACTCTAGAAAGCAAGAGCGTGCTTCTTGCTCTAAAGCACAGTGTGATCCATGCATGAAAACTATGCTGTGTGTTTCCCTTCAGAAATGGAGTTAAATTCCAGGCTCTGTGTCTTCCTACAAGCAAGACTTCGTTTCAATAAGCGCAGTCACTTTTCAGCTCAAATGAACTACATCATTCACGAAGCTCACACATTTCTCATCTTAACTGACAAGCATTGAATGTTAGGGGAGCAGTGAATTGTATCAGTTTCAGAAGCAGAGTTGGACTAGATATGGTACATATGTGTAGGAAACACTGTTCTCTTGTTCTCAGCACACTCAAGTTTCCTGCTTTCTTAGAGACTCTGGAAAGCTAGAGCGTGCTTCTTGCTCTAAAGCAGAGTGTGATCCAAGGCTGAGAACTATGCTGTGTGTTTCCCTTCCGAAATGGAGTTAAATCCCAGGCTCTTTGTCTTCCTACAAGCAAGACTTCTTTTCAGGTAAGGGCAGTTACTTTTCAGCTCAAACGAACTACATCATTCACGAAGCTCACACCTTTCTCATCTTAACTGACAAGCATAGGATGTTAGAGGACCTGTGGTTTCTTTCAGTTTCAGAAGCAGATTTGAACTAGATGAGGTCCGTATGTGTAGGAAACACTGTTCTTTTCATCTGAGCACAACCACGTTTCCTTCTGTTTTAGAGATTCTAGGAAGCAAGAGCGTGCTTCTTGCTCTAAAGCAGAGTGTGATCTATATAGCAGAACACAGATGTGTGTTTAACTTATGAAATGGAGTTAAATCCCAGGATCTGAGTCTTCCTACAAGCAAGACTTCGTTTCAGGTAAGGGCAGTTACTTTACAGCTCAAATGAACTACATCGTTTACGAAGCTCACACGTTTCTCACCTTAACTGACAAGCATTGGATGTTACAGGACCTATATTTTGTTTCAGTTTCAGAAGCAGAGTTGAACTAGATAAGGGCCGTATGTGTAGGAAACACCGTTCATTTTTTCTGAGCACACTAATTTTCCTGCTGTATTAGAGACTCTAGAAAGCAAGAGCTTGCTTCAGGCTCTAAAGCAGAGTGTGATCAATCGATGAGAACTCAGTTGTGTGTTTCACTTCAGAAATGGAGTTAAGTCCCTGGATCTGACTCTTCCTACAAGCAAGACTTCGTTTCAGGTAAGGGCAGTTACTTTACAGCTCAAACGAACTACATCGTTCACGAAGCTCACACGTTTATCATCTTGACTGAGAAGCATTGGATGTTAGAGGACCTTTGCTTTGTATTAATTTTCAAGCATGGTTGAACTAGATATGGTCCGTATGTATAGGAAACACCGTACTTTTCTTCTGAGCACACTCACGTTTCCTGCTGTATTAGAGACCCTAGAAAGCAAGAGCGTGCTTCTTGCTCTAAAGCAGAGTGTGATCCATGGATGAGAACTCTGTGGTGTGTTTCCCTTCAGTAATGGAGTTAAACCCAAGGCTCTGTGTCTTGCTACAAGCAAGACTTCGTTTCAGGTAGGCAGTCACTTTTCACTTCAAATGATCTACATCGTTCACGAAGCTTACAAGTTTCCCTTCTTAACTACCAAGCATTGTATGTTAGAGGACCAGTGCTTTGTATCAGTTTCAGAAGCAGAGTTGGACTAGATATGGTCCGTATGTGTAGGAAACAAAGTTCTTTTGTTCTCAGCACACTCACGTTTCCTGCTGTCATAGAGACTCTAGAAAGCAAGAGTGGGATTCTTGCTCTAAAGCAGGGTGTGAGCAATGGATGCGAACTCTGCTGTGTGTTTCACTTCAGAAATGGAGTTAAATCCCAGGCTCTGAGTCTTCCGACAAGGAAGACTTCGTTTCAGGTAAGGGCAGTTACTTTACAGCTCAAATGAACTACATCGTTTACGAAGCTCACACGTTTCTCATCTTAACTGACAAGCATTGGATGTTAGAGGACCTGTGTTTTCAGAAGCATAGTTGAACTAGATATGGGTTGTATGTGTAGGAAACACTGTTCTTTTTTTCAGAACTCACTCAAGTTTCCTGCAGTATTAGAGACTCTAGAAAGCAAGAGCGTGCTTCTTGCTCTAAAGAACAGTGTGATCCATGCATGAAAACTATGCTGTGTGTTTCCCTTCAGAAATGGAGTTAAATTCCAGGCTCTGTGTCTTCCTACAAGCAAGACTTCGTTTCAATAAGCGCAGTCACTTTTCAGCTCAAATGAACTACATCATTCACGAAGCTCACACATTTCTCATCTTAACTGACAAGCATTGAATGTTAGGGGAGCAGTGAATTGTATCAGTTTCAGAAGCAGAGTTGGTCTAGATATGGTACGTATGTGTAGGAAACACTGTTCTCTTGTTCTCAGCACACTCATGTTTCCTGCTTTCTTAGAGACTCTGGAAAGCTAGAGCGTGCTTCTTGCTCTAAAGCAGAGTGTGATCCAAGGCTGAGAACTATGCTGTGTGTTTCCCTTCCGAAATGGAGTTTAATCCCAGGCTCTTTGTCTTCCTACAAGCAAGAGTTCTTTTCAGGTAAGGGCAGTTACTTTTCAGCTCAAACTAACTACATCGTTCACGAAGCTCACACGTTTCTCATCTTAACTGAAAAGCATTGGATGTTAGAGGACCTGTGGTTTCTTTCAGTTTCAGAAGCAGAGTTGAACTAGATGTGGTCCGTATGTGTAGGAAACACTGTTCTTTTCTTCTGAGCACAACCACGTTTCCTGCTGTATTAGAGATTCTAGGAAGCAAGAGCGTGCTTCTTGCTCTAAAGCAGAGTGTGATCTATATAGCAGAACTCTGATGTGTGTTTCACTTCAGAAATGGAGTTAAATCCCAGTCTCTGAGTCTTCCGACAAGGAAGACTTCATTTCAGGTAAGGGCAGTTACTTTACAGATCAAATGAACTACATCGTTTACAAAGCTCACACATTTATCATCTTAACTGACAAGCATTGGATGTTAGAGGACCTGTGGTTTGTTTCAGTTTCAGAAGCAGAGTTGAACTATATATGGGCTGCATGTGTAGGAAACACCGTTCTTTTGTTCTGAGCACACTAAGTTTCCTGCTGTATTAGAGACTCTAGAAAGCAAGAGCGTGTTCAGGCTCTAAATCAGAGTGTGATCAATGGATGAGAACTCTTTTGTGTGTTTCCCTTCAGAAATGGAGTTAAATCCCAGGCTCTGTGTCTTCCTACAAGCAAGACTTCGTTTCAGGTAGGCAGTCACTTTTCAGTTCAAACGAACTACATCGTTCACGAAGCTTACAAGTTTCCCTTCTTAACTACCAAGCATTGTATGTTAGAGGACCAGTGCTTTGTATCAGTTTCAGAAGCAGAGTTGGACTAGATATGGTCCGTATGTGTAGGAAACAAAGTTCTTTTGTTCTCAGCACACTCACGTTTACTGCTGTCTTAGAGACTCTAGAAAGCAAGAGTGTGATTCTTGCTCTAAAGCAGGGTGAGAGCAATGGATGAGAACTCTGCTGTGTGTTTCACTTCAGAAATGGAGTTAAATCCCAGGCTCTGAGTCTTCCTACAATCAAGACTTCATTTCATGTAAGAGCAGTTACTTTACAGCTCAAATGAACTACATTCTTCTTGAACCTCACACGTTTCTCATCTTAACTGACAAGCATTGGATGTTCGAGTACCTGTGGTTTGTTTCAGTTTCAGAAGCAGAGTTGAACTAGATATGGGTTGTATGTGTAGGAAACACCGTTCTTTTGTTCAGAGCTCACTCAAGTTTCCTGCTGTATTAGAGACTCTAGAAAGCAAGATCGTGCTTCTGGCTCTAAAGCACAGTGTGATCCATGAATGAAAACTATGCTGTGTGTTTCCCTTCAGAAATGGAGTTGAATTCCAGGCTCTGTGTCTTCCTACAAGCAAGACTTCGTTTCAAGTAAGGGCAGTAACTTTTCAGCTCAAATGAACTACATCGTTCACGAAGCTCACACATTTCTCATCTTAACTGACAAGCATTGAATGTTAGAGGACCAGTGAATTGTATCAGTTTCAGCAGCAGAGTTGGGCTAGATATGGTCCGTATGTTTAGGAAACACCGTTCTCTTGTTCTCAGCACACTCAAGTTTCCTGCTGTCTTAGAGACTCTGTAAAGCTAGAGCGTCCTTCTTGCTCTAAAGCAGAGTGTGATCCAAGGCGGAGAACTATGCTGTGTGTTTCCCTTCCGAAATGGAGTTTAATCCCAGGCTCTTTGTCTTCCTACAAGCAAGACTTCCTTTCAGGTAAGGGCAGTTACTTTTCAGCTCAAACGAACTACATCATTCACGAAGCTCACACCTTTCTCATCTTAACAGACAAGCATAGGATGTTAGAGGACCTGTGGTTTCTTTCAGTTTCAGAAGCAGAGTTGAACTAGATGAGGTCCGTATGTGTAGGAAACACTGTTCTTTTCTTCTGAGCACAACCACGTTTCCTGCTGTATTAGAGATTCTAGGAAGCAAGAGCGTGCTTCTTGCTCTAAAGCAGAGAGTGATCTTTATAGCAGAACTCTGATGTGTGTTTAACTTATGAAATGGAGTTAAATCCCAGGATCTGAGTCTTCCTACAAGCAAGACTTCGTTTCAGGTAAGGGCAGTTACTTTACAGCTCAAATGAACTACATCGTTTACGAAGCTCACACGTTTCTCACCTTAACTGACAAGCATTGGATGTTAGAGGACCTGTATTTTGTTTCAGTTTCAGAAGCAGAGTTGAACTAGATATGGGCCGTATGTGTAGGAAACACCGTTCTTTTTTTCTGAGCACACTAATTTTCCTGCTGTATTAGAGACTCTAGAAAGCAAGAGCGTGCTTCAGGCTCTAAAGCAGAGTGTGATCAATCGATGAGAACTCTGTTGTGTCTTTCACTTCAGAAATGGAGTTAAGTCCCTGGCTCTGACTCTTCCTACAAGCAAGACTTCGTTTCAGGTAAGGGCAGTTACTTTACAGCTCAAACGAACTACATCGTTCACGAAGCTCACACGTTTATCATCTTGACTGTGAAGCATTGGATGTTAGAGGACCTTTGCATTGTATCAATTTCAAGCAGAGTTGAACTAGATATGGTCCGTATGTATAGGAAACACCGTACTTTTCTTCTGAGCACACTCACGTTTCCTGCTGTATTAGAGACTCTAGAAAGCAAGAGCATGCTTCTTGCTCTAAAGCAGAGTGTGATCCATGGATCAGAACTCTGTGGTGTGTTTCCCTTCAGAAATGAAGTTAAATCCCAGGCTCTGTGTCTTCCTACAAGCAAGACTTTGTTTCAGGTAGGCAGTCACTTTTCAGTTCAAATGAACTACATCGTTCACGAAGCTTACAAGTTTCCCTCCTTAACTACCAAGCATTGGATGTTAGAGGACCAGTGCTTTCTATCAGTTTCAGAAGCAGAGATGGACTAGATATGGTCCGTATGGTTAGGAAACACCGTTCTTTTGTTCTCAACACACTCACGTTTCCTGCTGTCTTAGAGACTCTAGAAAGCAAGAGTGTGATTCTTGCTCTAAAGCAGGGTGTGAGCAATGGATGAGAACTCTGCTGTGTGTTTCACTTCAGAAATGGAGTTAAATCCCAGGCACTGTGTCTTGCTACAAGCAAGACTTCGTTTCAGGTAGGCAGTCACTTTTCAGTTCAAACGATCTACATCGTTCACGAAGCTTACAAGTTTCCCTTCTTAACTACCAAGCATTGGATGTTAGAGGACCAGTGCTTTGTATCAGTTTCAGAAGCAGAGTTGGACTAGATATGGTCTGTATGTGTAGGAAACACCGTTCTTTTGTTCAGAGCTCACTCAAGTTTCCTGCTGTATTAGAGACTCTAGAAAGCAAGAGCGTGCTTCTTGCTCTAAAGCACTGTGTGATCCATGCATGAAAACTATGCTGTGTGTTTCCCTTCAGAAATGGAGTTAAATCCCAGGCTCTGTGTCTTCTTACAAGCAATACTTCTTTTCAAGTAAGGGCAGGTACTTTTTAGCTCAAACTAACTACATCGTTCACGAAGCTCACACGTTTCTCATCTTAACTGAAAAGCATTGGATGTTAGAGGACCTGTGGTTTCTTTCAGTTTCAGAAGCAGAGTTGAACTAGATGTGGTCCGTTTGTGTAGGAAACACTGTTCTTTTCTTCTGAGCACAACCACGTTTCCTGCTGTATTAGAGATTCTAGGAAGCAAGAGCGTGCTTCTTGCTCTAAAGCAGAGTGTTATCTATATAGCAGAACTCTGATGTGTGTTTCACTTCAGAAATGGAGTTAAATCCCAGGCTCTGAGTCTTCCGACAAGGAAGACTTCATTTCAGGTAAGGGCAGTTACTTTAGAGATCAAATGAACTACATCGTTTACAAAGCTCACACATTTATCATCTTAACTGACAAGCATTGGATTTTAGAGGACCTGTGGTTTGTTTCAGTTTCAGAAGCAGAGTTGAACTATATATGGGCTGCATGTGTAGGAAACACCGTTCTTTTGTTCTGAGCACACTAAGTTTCCTGCTGTATTAGAGACTCTAGAAAGCAAGAGCGTGTTCAGGCTCTAAATGAGAGTGTGATCAATGGATGAGAACTCTGTTGTGTGTTTCCCTTCAGAAATGGAGTTAAATCCCAGGCTCTGTGTCTTCCTACAAGCAAGACTTCGTTTCAGGTAGGCAGTCACTTTTCAGTTCAAACGAACTACATCGTTCACGAAGCTTACAAGTTTCCCTTCTTAACTACCAAGCATTGTATGTTAGAGGACCAGTGCTTTGTATCAGTTTCAGAAGCAGAGTTGGACTAGATATGGTCCGTATGTGTAGGAAACAATGTTCTTTTGTTCTCAGCACACTCACGTTTACTGCTGTCTTAGAGACTCTAGAAATCAAGAGTGTGATTCTTGCTCTAAAGCAGGGTGAGAGCAATGGATGAGAACTCTGCTGTGTGTTTCACTTCAGAAATGGAGTTAAATCCCAGGCTCTGAGTCTTCCTACAATCAAGACTTCATTTCATGTAAGAGCAGTTACTTTACAGCTCAAATGAACTACATCCTTCTTGAACCTCACACGTTTCTCATCTTAACTGACAAGCATTGGATGTTCGAGGACCTGTGGTTTGTTTCAGTTTCAGAAGCAGAGTTGAACTAGATATGGGTTGTATGTGTAGGAAACACCGTTCTTTTGTTCAGAGCTCACTCAAGTTTCCTGCTGTATTAGAGACTCTAGAAAGCAAGAGCATGCTTCTTGCTCTAAAGCACAGTGTGATCCATGAATGAAAACTATGCTGTGTGTTTCCCTTCAGAAATGGAGTTGAATTCCAGGCTCTGTGTCTTCCTACAATCAAGACTTCGTTTCAAGTAAGGGCAGTCACTTTTCAGCTCAAATGAACTACATCGTTCACGAAGCTCACACATTTCTCATCTTAACTGACAAGCATTGAATGTTAGAGGACCAGTGAATTGTATCAGTTTCAGCAGCAGAGTTGGGCTAGATATGGTCAGTATGTTTAGGAAACACCGTTCTCTTGTTCTCAGCACACTCAAGTTTCCTGCTGTCTTAGAGACTCTGTAAAGCTAGAGCGTCCTTCTTGCTATAAAGCAGAGTGTGATCCAAGGCGGAGAACTATGCTGTGTGTTTCCCTTCCGAAATGGAGTTTAATCCCAGGCTCTTTGTCTTCCTACAAGCAAGACTTCTTTTCAGGTAAGGGCAGTTACTTTTCAGCTCAAACGAACTACATCATTCATGAAGCTCACACCTTTCTCATCTTAACAGACAAGCATAGGATGTTAGAGGACCTGTGGTTTCTTTCAGTTTCAGAAGCAGAGTTGAACTAGATGAGGTCCGTATGTGTAGGAAACACTGTTCTTTTCTTCTGAGCACAACCACGTTTCCTGCTGTATTAGAGATTCTAGGAAGCAAGAGCGTGCTTCTTGCTCTAAAGCAGAGTGTGATCTATATAGCAGAACTCTGATTTGTGTTTAACTTATGAAATGGAGTTAAATCCCAGGATCTGAGTCTTCCTACATGCAAGACTTCGTTTCAGGTAAGGGCAGTTACTTTACAGCTCAAATGAACTACATCGTTTACGAAGCTCACACGTTTCTCACCTTAACTGACAAGCATTGGATGTTAGAGGACCTGTATTTTGTTTCAGTTTCAGAAGCAGAGTTGAACTAGATATGGGCCATAAGTGTAGGAAACACCGTTCTTTTTTTCTGAGCACACTAATTTTCCTGCTGTATTAGAGACTCTAGAAAGCAAGAGCGTGCTTCAGGCTCTAAAGCAGAGTGTGATCAATCGATGAGAACTCTGTTGTGTGTTTCACTTCAGAAATGGAGTTAAGTCCCTGGCTCTGACTCTTCCTACAAGCAAGACTTCGTTTCAGGTAAGGGCAGTTACTTTACAGCTCAAACGAACTACATCGTTCACGAAGCTCACACGTTTATCATCTTGACTGAGAAGCATTGGATGTTAGAGGACCTTTGCTTTGTATCAATTTCAAGCAGAGTTGAACTAGATATGGTCCGTATGTATAGGAAACACCGTACTTTTCTTCTGAGCACACTCACGTTTCCTGCTGTATTAGAGACTCTAGAAAGCAAGAGCGTGCTTCTTGCTCTAAAGCAGAGTGTGATCCATGGATCAGAACTCTGTGGTGTGTTTCCCTTCAGAAATGGAGTTAAATCCCAGGCTCTGTGTCTTCCTACAAGCAAGACTTTGTTTCAGGTAGGCAGTCACTTTTCAGTTCAAATGAACTACATCGTTCACGAAGCTTACAAGTTTCCCTCCTTAACTACCAAGCATTGGATGTTAGAGGACCAGTGCTTTCTATCAGTTTCAGAAGCAGAGATGGACTAGATATGGTCCGTATGGTTAGGAAACATCGTTCTTTTGTTCTCAACACAGTCACGTTTCCTGCTGTCTTAGAGACTCTAGAAAGCAAGAGTGTGATTCTTGCTCTAAAGCAGGGTGTGAGCAATGGATGAGAACTCTGCTGTGTGTTTCACTTCAGAAATGGAGTTAAATCCCAGGCACTGTGTCTTGCTACAAGCAAGACTTCGTTTCAGGTAGGCAGTCACTTTTCAGTTCAAACGATCTATATCGTTCACGAAGCTTACAAGTTTCCCTTCTTAACTACCAAGCATTGGATGTTAGAGGAACAGTGCTTTGTATCAGTTTCAGAAGCAGAGTTGGACTAGATATGGTCCGTATGTGTAGGAAACAAAGTTCTTTTGTTCTCAGCACACTCAGGTTTCCTGCTGTCGTAGAGACTCTAGAAAGCAAGAGTGTGATTCTTGCTCTAAAGCAGGGTGTGAGCAATGGATGCGAACTCTGCTGTGTGTTTCACTTCAGAAATGGAGTTAAATCCCAGGCTCTGAGTCTTCCTACAAGCAAGACTTCGTTTCAGGTAAGGGCAGTTACTTTACAGCTCAAATGAACTACATCGTTTACGAAGCTCACACGTTTCTCATCTTAACTGACAAGCATTGTATGTTAGAGGACCTGTGTTTTCAGAAGCAGAGTTGAACTAGATATGGGTTGTATGTGTAGGAAACACCGTTCTTTTTTTCAGAACTCACTCAAGTTTCCTGCAGTATTAGAGAGTCTAGAAAGCAAGAGCGTGCTTCTTGCTCTAAAGCAGGGTGAGAGCAATGGATGCGAACTCTGCTGTGTGTTTCCCTTCAGAAATGGAGTTAAATCCCAGGCTCTGTGTCTTCCTACAAGCAAGACTTCGTTTCAAGTAAGGGCCGTCACTTTTCAGCTCAAATGAACTACATCGTTCACGAAGCTCACACATTTCTCATCTTAACTGACAAGCATTGAATGTTAGAGGACCAGTGAATTGTATCAGTTTCAGCAGCAGAGTTGGGCTAGATATGGTCAGTATGTTTAGGAAACACCGTTCTCTTGTTCTCAGCACACTCAAGTTTCCTGCTGTCTTAGAGACTCTGTAAAGCTAGAGCGTCCTTCTTGCTATAAAGCAGAGTGTGATCCAAGGCGGAGAACTATGCTGTGTGTTTCCCTTCCGAAATGGAGTTTAATCCCAGGCTCTTTGTCTTCCTACAAGCAAGACTTCTTTTCAGGTAAGGGCAGTTACTTTTCAGCTCAAACGAACTACATCATTCATGAAGCTCACACCTTTCTCATCTTAACAGACAAGCATAGGATGTTAGAGGACCTGTGGTTTCTTTCAGTTTCAGAAGCAGAGTTGAACTAGATGAGGTCCGTATGTGTAGGAAACACTGTTCTTTTCTTCTGAGCACAACCACGTTTCCTGCTGTATTAGAGATTCTAGGAAGCAAGAGCGTGCTTCTTGCTCTAAAGCAGAGTGTGATCTATATAGCAGAACTCTGATTTGTGTTTAACTTATGAAATGGAGTTAAATCCCAGGATCTGAGTCTTCCTACAAGCAAGACTTCGTTTCAGGTAAGGGCAGTTACTTTACAGCTCAAATGAACTACATCGTTTACGAAGCTCACACGTTTCTCACCTTAACTGACAAGCATTGGATGTTAGAGGACCTGTATTTTGTTTCAGTTTCAGAAGCAGAGTTGAACTAGATATGGGCCATAAGTGTAGGAAACACCGTTCTTTTTTTCTGAGCACACTAATTTTCCTGCTGTATTAGAGACTCTAGAAAGCAAGAGCGTGCTTCAGGCTCTAAAGCAGAGTGTGATCAATCGATGAGAACTCTGTTGTGTGTTTCACTTCAGAAATGGAGTTAAGTCCCTGGCTCTGACTCTTCCTACAAGCAAGACTTCGTTTCAGGTAAGGGCAGTTACTTTACAGCTCAAACGAACTACATCGTTCACGAAGCTCACACGTTTATCATCTTGACTGAGAAGCATTGGATGTTAGAGGACCTTTGCTTTGTATCAATTTCAAGCAGAGTTGAACTAGATATGGTCCGTATGTATAGGAAACACCGTACTTTTCTTCTGAGCACACTCACGTTTCCTGCTGTATTAGAGACTCTAGAAAGCAAGAGCGTGCTTCTTGCTCTAAAGCAGAGTGTGATCCATGGATCAGAACTCTGTGGTGTGTTTCCCTTCAGAAATGGAGTTAAATCCCAGGCTCTGTGTCTTCCTACAAGCAAGACTTTGTTTCAGGTAGGCAGTCACTTTTCAGTTCAAATGAACTACATCGTTCACGAAGCTTACAAGTTTCCCTCCTTAACTACCAAGCATTGGATGTTAGAGGACCAGTGCTTTCTATCAGTTTCAGAAGCAGAGATGGACTAGATATGGTCCGTATGGTTAGGAAACATCGTTCTTTTGTTCTCAACACAGTCACGTTTCCTGCTGTCTTAGAGACTCTAGAAAGCAAGAGTGTGATTCTTGCTCTAAAGCAGGGTGTGAGCAATGGATGAGAACTCTGCTGTGTGTTTCACTTCAGAAATGGAGTTAAATCCCAGGCACTGTGTCTTGCTACAAGCAAGACTTCGTTTCAGGTAGGCAGTCACTTTTCAGTTCAAACGATCTATATCGTTCACGAAGCTTACAAGTTTCCCTTCTTAACTACCAAGCATTGGATGTTAGAGGAACAGTGCTTTGTATCAGTTTCAGAAGCAGAGTTGGACTAGATATGGTCCGTATGTGTAGGAAACAAAGTTCTTTTGTTCTCAGCACACTCAGGTTTCCTGCTGTCGTAGAGACTCTAGAAAGCAAGAGTGTGATTCTTGCTCTAAAGCAGGGTGTGAGCAATGGATGCGAACTCTGCTGTGTGTTTCACTTCAGAAATGGAGTTAAATCCCAGGCTCTGAGTCTTCCTACAAGCAAGACTTCGTTTCAGGTAAGGGCAGTTACTTTACAGCTCAAATGAACTACATCGTTTACGAAGCTCACACGTTTCTCATCTTAACTGACAAGCATTGTATGTTAGAGGACCTGTGTTTTCAGAAGCAGAGTTGAACTAGATATGGGTTGTATGTGTAGGAAACACCGTTCTTTTTTTCAGAACTCACTCAAGTTTCCTGCAGTATTAGAGAGTCTAGAAAGCAAGAGCGTGCTTCTTGCTCTAAAGCAGGGTGAGAGCAATGGATGCGAACTCTGCTGTGTGTTTCCCTTCAGAAATGGAGTTAAATCCCAGGCTCTGTGTCTTCCTACAAGCAAGACTTCGTTTCAAGTAAGGGCCGTCACTTTTCAGCTCAAATGAACTACATCGTTCACGAAGCTCACACATTTCTCATCTTAACTGACAAGCATTGAATGTTAGAGGACCAGTGAATTGTATCAGTTTCAGCAGCAGAGTTGGGCTAGATATGGTCAGTATGTTTAGGAAACACCGTTCTCTTGTTCTCAGCACACTCAAGTTTCCTGCTGTCTTAGAGACTCTGTAAAGCTAGAGCGTCCTTCTTGCTATAAAGCAGAGTGTGATCCAAGGCGGAGAACTATGCTGTGTGTTTCCCTTCCGAAATGGAGTTTAATCCCAGGCTCTTTGTCTTCCTACAAGCAAGACTTCTTTTCAGGTAAGGGCAGTTACTTTTCAGCTCAAACGAACTACATCATTCATGAAGCTCACACCTTTCTCATCTTAACAGACAAGCATAGGATGTTAGAGGACCTGTGGTTTCTTTCAGTTTCAGAAGCAGAGTTGAACTAGATGAGGTCCGTATGTGTAGGAAACACTGTTCTTTTCTTCTGAGCACAACCACGTTTCCTGCTGTATTAGAGATTCTAGGAAGCAAGAGCGTGCTTCTTGCTCTAAAGCAGAGTGTGATCTATATAGCAGAACTCTGATTTGTGTTTAACTTATGAAATGGAGTTAAATCCCAGGATCTGAGTCTTCCTACAAGCAAGACTTCGTTTCAGGTAAGGGCAGTTACTTTACAGCTCAAATGAACTACATCGTTTACGAAGCTCACACGTTTCTCACCTTAACTGACAAGCATTGGATGTTAGAGGACCTGTATTTTGTTTCAGTTTCAGAAGCAGAGTTGAACTAGATATGGGCCATAAGTGTAGGAAACACCGTTCTTTTTTTCTGAGCACACTAATTTTCCTGCTGTATTAGAGACTCTAGAAAGCAAGAGCGTGCTTCAGGCTCTAAAGCAGAGTGTGATCAATCGATGAGAACTCTGTTGTGTGTTTCACTTCAGAAATGGAGTTAAGTCCCTGGCTCTGACTCTTCCTACAAGCAAGACTTCGTTTCAGGTAAGGGCAGTTACTTTACAGCTCAAACGAACTACATCGTTCACGAAGCTCACACGTTTATCATCTTGACTGAGAAGCATTGGATGTTAGAGGACCTTTGCTTTGTATCAATTTCAAGCAGAGTTGAACTAGATATGGTCCGTATGTATAGGAAACACCGTACTTTTCTTCTGAGCACACTCACGTTTCCTGCTGTATTAGAGACTCTAGAAAGCAAGAGCGTGCTTCTTGCTCTAAAGCAGAGTGTGATCCATGGATCAGAACTCTGTGGTGTGTTTCCCTTCAGAAATGGAGTTAAATCCCAGGCTCTGTGTCTTCCTACAAGCAAGACTTTGTTTCAGGTAGGCAGTCACTTTTCAGTTCAAATGAACTACATCGTTCACGAAGCTTACAAGTTTCCCTCCTTAACTACCAAGCATTGGATGTTAGAGGACCAGTGCTTTCTATCAGTTTCAGAAGCAGAGATGGACTAGATATGGTCCGTATGGTTAGGAAACATCGTTCTTTTGTTCTCAACACAGTCACGTTTCCTGCTGTCTTAGAGACTCTAGAAAGCAAGAGTGTGATTCTTGCTCTAAAGCAGGGTGTGAGCAATGGATGAGAACTCTGCTGTGTGTTTCACTTCAGAAATGGAGTTAAATCCCAGGCACTGTGTCTTGCTACAAGCAAGACTTCGTTTCAGGTAGGCAGTCACTTTTCAGTTCAAACGATCTATATCGTTCACGAAGCTTACAAGTTTCCCTTCTTAACTACCAAGCATTGGATGTTAGAGGAACAGTGCTTTGTATCAGTTTCAGAAGCAGAGTTGGACTAGATATGGTCCGTATGTGTAGGAAACAAAGTTCTTTTGTTCTCAGCACACTCAGGTTTCCTGCTGTCGTAGAGACTCTAGAAAGCAAGAGTGTGATTCTTGCTCTAAAGCAGGGTGTGAGCAATGGATGCGAACTCTGCTGTGTGTTTCACTTCAGAAATGGAGTTAAATCCCAGGCTCTGAGTCTTCCTACAAGCAAGACTTCGTTTCAGGTAAGGGCAGTTACTTTACAGCTCAAATGAACTACATCGTTTACGAAGCTCACACGTTTCTCATCTTAACTGACAAGCATTGTATGTTAGAGGACCTGTGTTTTCAGAAGCAGAGTTGAACTAGATATGGGTTGTATGTGTAGGAAACACCGTTCTTTTTTTCAGAACTCACTCAAGTTTCCTGCAGTATTAGAGAGTCTAGAAAGCAAGAGCGTGCTTCTTGCTCTAAAGCAGGGTGAGAGCAATGGATGAGAACTCTGCTCTGTGTTTCACTTCAGAAATGGAGTTAAATCCCAGGCTCTGAGTCTTCCTACAATCAAGACTTCATTTCATGTAAGAGCAGTTACTTTACAGCTCAAATGAACTACATCCTTCTTGAACCTCACACGTTTCTCATCTTAACTGACAAGCATTGGATGTTCGAGGACCTGTGGTTTGTTTCAGTTTCAGAAGCAGAGTTGAACTAGATATGGGTTGTATGTGTAGGAAACACCGTTCTTTTGTTCAGAGCTCACTCAAGTTTCCTGCTGTATTAGAGACTCTAGAAAGCAAGAGCGTGCTTCTTGCTCTAAAGCACAGTGTGATCCATGAATGAAAACTATGCTGTGTGTTTCCCTTCAGAAATGGAGTTAAATTCCAGGCTCTGTGTCTTCCTACAAGCAAGACTTCTTTTCAGGTAAGGGCAGTTACTTTTCAGCTCAAACGAACTACATCATTCACGAAGCTCACACCTTTCTCATCTTAACAGACAAGTATAGGATGTTAGAGGACCTGTGGTTTCTTTCAGTTTCAGAAGCAGAGTTGAACTAGATGAGGTCCGTATGTGTAGGAAACACTGTTCTTTTCTTCTGAGCACAACCACGTTTCCTGCTGTATTAGAGATTCTAGGAAGCAAGAGCGTGCTTCTTGCTCTAAAGCAGAGTGTGATCTATATAGCAGAACTCTGATTTGTGTTTAACTTATGAAATGGATTTAAATCCCAGGATCTGAGTCTTCCTACAAGCAAGACTTCGTTTCAGGTAAGGGCAGTTACTTTACAGCTCAAATGAACTACATCGTTTACGAAGCTCACACGTTTCTCACCTTAACTGACAAGCATTGGATGTTAGAGGACCTGTATTTTGTTTCAGATTCAGAAGCAGAGTTGAACTAGATATGGGCCGTATTTGTAGGAAACACCGTTCTTTTTTTCTGAGCACACTAATTTTCCTGCTGTATTACAGACTCTAGAAAGCAAGAGCGTGCTTCAGGCTCTAAAGCAGAGTGTGATCAATCGATGAGAACTCTGTTGTGTGTTTCACTTCAGAAATGGAGTTAAGTCCCTGGCTCTGACTCTTCCTACAAGCAAGACTTCGTTTCAGGTAAGGGCAGTTACTTTACAGCTCAAACGAACTACATCGTTCACGAAGCTCACACGTTTATCATCTTGACTGAGAAGCATTGGATGTTAGAGGACCTTTGCTTTGTATCAATTTCAAGCAGAGTTGAACTAGATATGGTCCGTATGTATAGGAAACACCGTACTTTTATTCTGAGCACACTCACGTTTCCTGCTGTATTAGAGACTCTAGAAAGCAAGAGCGTGCTTCTTGCTCTAAAGCAGAGTGTGATCCATGGATGAGTACTCTGTGGTGTGTTTCCCCTCAGAAATGGAGTTAAATCCCAGGCTCTGTGTCTTCCTACAAGCAAGACTTTGTTTCAGGTAGGCAGTCACTTTTCAGTTCAAATGAACTACATCGTTCACGAAGCTTACATGTTTCCCTCCTTAACTACCAAGCATTGGATGTTAGAGGACCAGTGCTTTCTATCAGTTTCAGAAGCAGAGATGGACTAGATATGGTCCGTATGGTTAGGAAACACCGTTCTTTTGTTCTCAACACACTCACGTTTCCTGCTGTCTTAGAGACTCTAGAAAGCAAGAGTGTGATTCTTGCTCTAAAGCAGGGTGTGAGCAATGGATGAGAACTCTGCTGTGTGTTTCACTTCAGAAATGGAGTTAAATCCCAGGCACTGTGTCTTGCTACAAGCAAGACTTCGTTTCAGGTAGGCAGTCACTTTTCAGTTCAAACGATCTACATCGTTCACGAAGCTTACAAGTTTCCCCTTCTTAACTACCAAGCATTGGATGTTAGAGGACCAGTGCTTTGTATCAGTTTCAGAAGCAGAGTTGGACTAGATATGGTCTGTATGTGTAGGAAACACCGTTCTTTTGTTCAGAGCTCACTCAAGTTTCCTGCTGTATTAGAGACTCTAGAAAGCAAGAGCGTGCTTCTTGCTCTAAAGCACAGTGTGATCCATGCATGAAAACTATGCTGTGTGTTTCCCTTCAGAAATGGAGTTAAATCCCAGGCTCTGTGTCTTCTTACAAGCAAGACTTCTTTTCAGGTAAGGGCAGCTACTTTTTAGCTCAAACTAACTACATCGTTCACGAAGCTCACACGTTTCTCATCTTAACTGACAAGCATTGGATGTTAGAGGACCTGTGGTTTGTTTCAGTTTCAGAAGCAGAGTTGAACTAGATGTGGTCCGTATGTGTAGGAAACACTGTTCTTTTCTTCTGAGCACAACCACGTTTCCTGCTGTATTAGAGATTCTAGGAAGCAAGAGCGTGCTTCTTGCTCTAAAGCAGAGTGTGATCTATATAGCAGAACTCTGATGTGTGTTTCACTTCAGAAATGGAGTTAAATCCCAGTCTCTGAGTCTTCCGACAAGGAAGACTTCATTTCAGGTAAGGGCAGTTACTTTACAGATCAAATGAACTACATCATTTACAAAGCTCACACATTTATCATCTTAACTGACAAGCATTGGATGTTAGAGGACCTGTGGTTTGTTTCAGTTTCAGAAGCAGAATTGAACTATATATGGGCTGCATGTGTAGGAAACACCGTTCTTTTGTTCTGAGCACACTAAGTTTCCTGCTGTATTAGAGACTCTAGAAAGCAAGAGCGTGTTCAGGCTCTAAATCAGAGTGTGATCAATGGATGAGAACTCTTTTGTGTGTTTCCCTTCAGAAATGGAGTTAAATCCCAGGCTCTGTGTCTTCCTACAAGCAAGACTTCGTTTCAAGTAAGGGCCGTCACTTTTCAGCTCAAATGAACTACATCGTTCACGAAGCTCACACATTTCTCATCTTAACTGACAAGCATTGAATGTTAGAGGACCAGTGAATTGTATCAGTTTCAGCAGCAGAGTTGGGCTAGATATGGTCAGTATGTTTAGGAAACACCGTTCTCTTGTTCTCAGCACACTCAAGTTTCCTGCTGTCTTAGAGACTCTGTAAAGCTAGAGCGTCCTTCTTGCTATAAAGCAGAGTGTGATCCAAGGCGGAGAACTATGCTGTGTGTTTCCCTTCCGAAATGGAGTTTAATCCCAGGCTCTTTGTCTTCCTACAAGCAAGACTTCTTTTCAGGTAAGGGCAGTTACTTTTCAGCTCAAACGAACTACATCATTCATGAAGCTCACACCTTTCTCATCTTAACAGACAAGCATAGGATGTTAGAGGACCTGTGGTTTCTTTCAGTTTCAGAAGCAGAGTTGAACTAGATGAGGTCCGTATGTGTAGGAAACACTGTTCTTTTCTTCTGAGCACAACCACGTTTCCTGCTGTATTAGAGATTCTAGGAAGCAAGAGCGTGCTTCTTGCTCTAAAGCAGAGTGTGATCTATATAGCAGAACTCTGATTTGTGTTTAACTTATGAAATGGAGTTAAATCCCAGGATCTGAGTCTTCCTACAAGCAAGACTTCGTTTCAGGTAAGGGCAGTTACTTTACAGCTCAAATGAACTACATCGTTTACGAAGCTCACACGTTTCTCACCTTAACTGACAAGCATTGGATGTTAGAGGACCTGTATTTTGTTTCAGTTTCAGAAGCAGAGTTGAACTAGATATGGGCCATAAGTGTAGGAAACACCGTTCTTTTTTTCTGAGCACACTAATTTTCCTGCTGTATTAGAGACTCTAGAAAGCAAGAGCGTGCTTCAGGCTCTAAAGCAGAGTGTGATCAATCGATGAGAACTCTGTTGTGTGTTTCACTTCAGAAATGGAGTTAAGTCCCTGGCTCTGACTCTTCCTACAAGCAAGACTTCGTTTCAGGTAAGGGCAGTTACTTTACAGCTCAAACGAACTACATCGTTCACGAAGCTCACACGTTTATCATCTTGACTGAGAAGCATTGGATGTTAGAGGACCTTTGCTTTGTATCAATTTCAAGCAGAGTTGAACTAGATATGGTCCGTATGTATAGGAAACACCGTACTTTTCTTCTGAGCACACTCACGTTTCCTGCTGTATTAGAGACTCTAGAAAGCAAGAGCGTGCTTCTTGCTCTAAAGCAGAGTGTGATCCATGGATCAGAACTCTGTGGTGTGTTTCCCTTCAGAAATGGAGTTAAATCCCAGGCTCTGTGTCTTCCTACAAGCAAGACTTTGTTTCAGGTAGGCAGTCACTTTTCAGTTCAAATGAACTACATCGTTCACGAAGCTTACAAGTTTCCCTCCTTAACTACCAAGCATTGGATGTTAGAGGACCAGTGCTTTCTATCAGTTTCAGAAGCAGAGATGGACTAGATATGGTCCGTATGGTTAGGAAACACCGTTCTTTTGTTCTCAACACACTCACATTTCCTGCTGTCTTAGAGACTCTAGAAAGCAAGAGTGTGATTCTTGCTCTAAAGCAGGGTGTGAGCAATGGATGAGAACTCTGCTGTGTGTTTCACTTCAGAAATGGAGTTAAATCCCAGGCACTGTGTCTTGCTACAAGCAAGACTTCGTTTCAGGTAGGCAGTCACTTTTCAGTTCAAACGATCTATATCGTTCACGAAGCTGACAAGTTTCCCTTCTTAACTACCAAGCATTGGATGTTAGAGGACCAGTGCTTTGTATCAGTTTCAGAAGCAGAGTTGGACTAGATATGGTCCGTATGTGTAGGAAACAAAGTTCTTTTGTTCTCAGCACACTCAGGTTTCCTGCTGTCGTAGAGACTCTAGAAAGCAAGAGTGTGATTCTTGCTCTAAAGCAGGGTGTGAGCAATGGATGCGAACTCTGCTGTGTGTTTCACTTCAGAAATGGAGTTAAATCCCAGGCTCTGAGTCTTCCTACAAGCAAGACTTCGTTTCAGGTAAGGGCAGTTACTTTACAGCTCAAATGAACTACATCGTTTACGAAGCTCACACGTTTCTCATCTTAACTGACAAGCATTGTATGTTAGGGGACCTGTGTTTTCAGAAGCAGAGTTGAACTAGATATGGGTTGTATGTGTAGGAAACACCGTTCTTTTTTTCAGAACTCACTCAAGTTTCCTGCAGTATTAGAGAGTCTAGAAAGCAAGAGCGTGCTTCTTGCTCTAAAGCAGGGTGAGAGCAATGGATGAGAACTCTGCTGTGTGTTTCACTTCAGAAATGGAGTTAAATCCCAGGCTCTGAGTCTTCCTACAATCAAGACTTCATTTCATGTAAGAGCAGTTACTTTACAGCTCAAATGAACTACATCCTTCTTGAACCTCACACGTTTCTCATCTTAACTGACAAGCATTGGATGTTTGAGGACCTGTGGTTTGTTTCAGTTTCAGAAGCAGAGTTGAACTAGATATGGGTTGTATGTGTAGGAAACACCGTTCTTTTGTTCAGAGCTCACTCAAGTTTCCTGCTGTATTAGAGACTCTAGAAAGCAAGAGCGTGCTTCTTGCTCTAAAGCACAGTGTGATCCATGAATGAAAACTATGCTGTGTGTTTCCCTTCAGAAATGGAGTTAAATTCCAGGCTCTGTGTCTTCCTACCAGCAAGACTTCTTTTCAGGTAAGGGCAGTTACTTTTCAGCTCAAACGAACTACATCATTCACGAAGCTCACACCTTTCTCATCTTAACAGACAAGTATAGGATGTTAGAGGACCTGTGGTTTCTTTCAGTTTCAGAAGCAGAGTTGAACTAGATGAGGTCCGTATGTGTAGGAAACACTGTTCTTTTCTTCTGAGCACAACCACGTTTCCTGCTGTATTAGAGATTCTAGGAAGCAAGAGCGTGCTTCTTGCTCTAAAGCAGAGTGTGATCTATATAGCAGAACTCTGATTTGTGTTTAACTTATGAAATGGATTTAAATCCCAGGATCTGAGTCTTCCTACAAGCAAGACTTCGTTTCAGGTAAGGGCAGTTACTTTACAGCTCAAATGAACTACATCGTTTACGAAGCTCACACGTTTCTCACCTTAACTGACAAGCATTGGATGTTAGAGGACCTGTATTTTGTTTCAGTTTCAGAAGCAGAGTTGAACTAGATATGGGCCGTATTTGTAGGAAACACCGTTCTTTTTTTCTGAGCACACTAATTTTCCTGCTGTATTAGAGACTCTAGAAAGCAAGAGCGTGCTTCAGGCTCTAAAGCAGAGTGTGATCAATCGATGAGAACTCTGTTGTGTGTTTCACTTCAGAAATGGAGTTAAGTCCCTGGCTCTGACTCTTCCTACAAGCAAGACTTCGTTTCAGGTAAGGGCAGTTACTTTACAGCTCAAACGAACTACATCGTTCACGAAGCTCACACGTTTATCATCTTGACTGAGAAGCATTGGATGTTAGAGGACCTTTGCTTTGTATCAATTTCAAGCAGAGTTGAACTAGATATGGTCCGTATGTATAGGAAACACCGTACTTTTCTTCTGAGCACACTCACGTTTCCTGCTGTATTAGAGACTCTAGAAAGCAAGAGCGTGCTTCTTGCTCTAAAGCAGAGTGTGATCCATGGATGAGAACTCTGTGGTGTGTTTCCCCTCAGAAATGGAGTTAAATCCCAGGCTCTGTGTCTTCCTACAAGCAAGACTTTGTTTCAGGTAGGCAGTCACTTTTCAGTTCAAATGAACTACATCGTTCACGAAGCTTACATGTTTCCCTCCTTAACTACCAAGCATTGGATGTTAGAGGACCAGTGCTTTCTATCAGTTTCAGAAGCAGAGATGGACTAGATATGGTCCGTATGGTTAGGAAACACCGTTCTTTTGTTCTCAACACACTCACGTTTCCTGCTGTCTTAGAGACTCTAGAAAGCAAGAGTGTGATTCTTGCTCTAAAGCAGGGTGTGAGCAATGGATGAGAACTCTGCTGTGTGTTTCACTTCAGAAATGGAGTTAAATCCCAGGCACTGTGTCTTGCTACAAGCAAGACTTCGTTTCAGGTAGGCAGTCACTTTTCAGTTCAAACGATCTACATCGTTCACGAAGCTTACAAGTTTCCCCTTCTTAACTACCAAGCATTGGATGTTAGAGGACCAGTGCTTTGTATCAGTTTCAGAAGCAGAGTTGGACTAGATATGGTCTGTATGTGTAGGAAACACCGTTCTTTTGTTCAGAGCTCACTCAAGTTTCCTGCTGTATTAGAGACTCTGGAAAGCAAGAGCGTGCTTCTTGCTCTAAAGCACAGTGTGATCCATGCATGAAAACTATGCTGTGTGTTTCCCTTCAGAAATGGAGTTAAATCCCAGGCTCTGTGTCTTCTTACAAGCAAGACTTCTTTTCAGGTAAGGGCAGCTACTTTTTAGCTCAAACTAACTACATCGTTCACGAAGCTCACACGTTTCTCATCTTAACTGAAAAGCATTGGATGTTAGAGGACCTGTGGTTTCTTTCAGTTTCAGAAGCAGAGTTGAACTAGATGTGGTCCGTATGTGTAGGAAACACTGTTCTTTTCTTCTGAGCACAACCACGTTTCCTGCTGTATTAGAGATTCTAGGAAGCAAGAGCGTGCTTCTTGCTCTAAAGCAGAGTGTGATCTATATAGCAGAACTCTGATGTGTGTTTCACTTCAGAAATGGAGTTAAATCCCAGTCTCTGAGTCTTCCGACAAGGAAGACTTCATTTCAGGTAAGGGCAGTTACTTTACAGATCAAATGAACTACATCATTTACAAAGCTCACACATTTATCATCTTAACTGACAAGCATTGGATGTTAGAGGACCTGTGGTTTGTTTCAGTTTCAGAAGCAGAGTTGAACTATATATGGGCTGCATGTGTAGGAAACACCGTTCTTTTGTTCTGAGCACACTAAGTTTCCTGCTGTATTAGAGACTCTAGAAAGCAAGAGCGTGTTCAGGCTCTAAATCAGAGTGTGATCAATGGATGAGAACTCTTTTGTGTGTTTCCCTTCAGAAATGGAGTTAAATCCCAGGCTCTGTGTCTTCCTACAAGCAAGACTTCGTTTCAGGTAGGCAGTCACTTTTCAGTTCAAACGAACTACATCGTTCACGAAGCTTACAAGTTTCCCTTCTTAACTACCAAGCATTGTATGTTAGAGGACCAGTGCTTTGTATCAGTTTCAGAAGCAGAGTTGGACTAGATATGGTCCGTATGGTTAGGAAACACCGTTCTTTTGTTCTCAACACACTCATGTTTCCTGCTGTCTTAGAGACTCTAGAAAGCAAGAGTGTGATTCTTGCTCTAAAGCAGGGTGTGAGCAATGGATGAGAACTCTGCTGTGTGTTTCACTTCAGAAATGGAGTTAAATCCCAGGCACTGTGTCTTGCTACAAGCAAGACTTCGTTTCAGGTAGGCAGTCACTTTTCAGTTCAAACGATCTACATCGTTCACGAAGCTTACAAGTTTCCCTTCTTAACTACCAAGCATTGGATGTTAGAGGACCAGTGCTTTGTATCAGTTTCAGAAGCAGAGTTGGACTAGATATGGTCCGTATGTGTAGGAATCAAAGTTCTTTTGTTCTCAGCACACTCAGGTTTCCTGCTGTCGTAGAGACTCTAGAACTCAAGAGTGTGATTCTTGCTCTAAAGCAGGGTGTGAGCAATGGATGCGAACTCTGCTGTGTGTTTCACTTCAGAAATGGAGTTAAATCCCAGGCTCTGAGTCTTCCGACAAGGAAGACTTCGTTTCAGGTAAGGGCAGTTACTTTACAGCTCAAATAAACTACATCGTTTACGAAGCTCACACGTTTCTCATCTTAACTGACAAGCATTGTATGTTAGAGGACCTGTGTTTTCAGAAGCAGAGTTGAACTAGATATGGGTTGTATGTGTAGGAAACACCGTTCTTTTTTTCAGAACTCACTCAAGTTTCCTGCATTATTAGAGAGTCTAGAAAGCAAGAGCGTTCTTCTTGCTCTAAAGCAGGGTGAGAGCAATGGATGAGAACTCTGCTGTGTGTTTCACTTCAGAAATGGAGTTAAATCCCAGGCTCTGAGTCTTCCTACAAACAAGACTTCATTTCATGTAAGAGCAGTTACTTTACAGCTCAAATGAACTACATCCTGCTTGAACCTCACACGTTTCTCATCTTAACTGACAAGCATTGGATGTTTGAGGACCTGTGGTTTGTTTCAGTTTCAGAAGCAGAGTTGAACTAGATATGGGTTGTATGTGTAGGAAACACCGTTCTTTTGTTCAGAGCTCACTCAAGTTTCCTGCTGTATTAGAGACTCTAGAAAGCAAGAGCGTGCTTCTTGCTCTAAAGCACAGTGTGATCCATGAATGAAAACTATGCTGTGTGTTTCCCTTCAGAAATGGAGTTGAATTCCAGGCTCTGTGTCTTCCTACAAGCAAGACTTCTTTTCAGGTAAGGGCAGTTACTTTTCAGCTCAAACGAACTACATCATTCAGGAAGCTCACACCTTTCTCATCTTAACAGACAAGTATAGGATGTTAGAGGACCTGTGGTTTCTTTCAGTTTCAGAAGCAGAGTTGAACTAGATGAGGTCCGTATGTGTAGGAAACACTGTTCTTTTCTTCTGAGCACAACCACGTTTCCTGCTGTATTAGAGATTCTAGGAAGCAAGAGCGTGCTTCTTGCTCTAAAGCAGAGTGTGATCTATATAGCAGAACTCTGATTTGTGTTTAACTTATGAAATGGATTTAAATCCCAGGATCTGAGTCTTCCTACAAGCAAGACTTCGTTTCAGGTAAGGGCAGTTACTTTACAGCTCAAATGAACTACATCGTTTACGAAGCTCACACGTTTCTCACCTTAACTGACAAGCATTGGATGTTAGAGGACCTGTATTTTGTTTCAGTTTCAGAAGCAGAGTTGAACTAGATATGGGCCGTATTTGTAGGAAACACCGTTCTTTTTTTCTGAGCACACTAATTTTCCTGCTGTATTAGAGACTCTAGAAAGCAAGAGCGTGCTTCAGGCTCTAAAGCAGAGTGTGATCAATCGATGAGAACTCTGTTGTGTGTTTCACTTCAGAAATGGAGTTAAGTCCCTGGCTCTGACTCTTCCTACAAGCAAGACTTCGTTTCAGGTAAGGGCAGTTACTTTACAGCTCAAACGAACTACATCGTTCACGAAGCTCACACGTTTATCATCTTGACTGAGAAGCATTGGATGTTAGAGGACCTTTGCTTTGTATCAATTTCAAGCAGAGTTGAACTAGATATGGTCCGTATGTATAGGAAACACCGTACTTTTCTTCTGAGCACACTCACGTTTCCTGCTGTATTAGAGACTCTAGAAAGCAAGAGCGTGCTTCTTGCTCTAAAGCAGAGTGTGATCAATGGATGAGAACTCTTTTGTGTGTTTCCCTTCAGAAATGGAGTTAAATCCCAGGCTCTGTGTCTTCCTACAAGCAAGACATCGTTTCAGGTAGGCAGTCACTTTTCAGTTCAAACGAACTACATCGTTCACGAAGCTTACAAGTTTCCCTCCTTAACTACCAAGCATTGTATGTTAGAGGACCAGTGCTTTGTATCAGTTTCAGAAGCAGAGTTGGACTAGATATGGTCCGTATGGTTAGGAAACACCGTTCTTTTGTTCTCAACACACTCACGTTTCCTGCTGTCTTAGAGACTCTAGAAAGCAAGAGTGTGATTCTTGCTCTAAAGCAGGGTGTGAGCAATGGATGAGAACTCTGCTGTGTGTTTCACTTCAGAAATGGAGTTAAATCCCAGGCACTGTGTCTTGCTACAAGCAAGACTTCGTTTCAGGTAGGCAGTCACTTTTCAGTTCAAACGATCTACATCGTTCACGAAGCTTACAAGTTTCCCTTCTTAACTACCAAGCATTGGATGTTAGAGGACCAGTGCTTTGTATCAGTTTCAGAAGCAGAGTTGGACTAGATATGGTCCGTATGTGTAGGAAACAAAGTTCTTTTGTTCTCAGCACACTCATGTTTCCTGCTGTCGTAGAGACTCTAGAAAGCAAGAGTGTGATTCTTGCTCTAAAGCAGGGTGTGAGCAATGGATGCGAACTCTGCTGTGTGTTTCACTTCAGAAATGGAGTTAAATCCCAGGCTCTGAGTCTTCCCACTAGGAAGACTTCGTTTCAGATAAGGGCAGTTACTTTACAGCTCAAATGAACTACATCGTTTACAAAGCTCACACGTTTCTCATCTTAACTGACAAGCATTGTATGTTAGAGGACCTGTGTTTTAAGAAGCAGAGTTGAACTAGATATGGGTTGTGTGTGTAGGAAACACCGTTCTTTTTTTCAGAACTCACTCAAGTTTCCTGCAGTATTAGAGAGTCTAGAAAGCAAGAGCGTGCTTCTTGCTCTAAAGCAGGGTGAGAGCAATGGATGGGAACTCTGCTGTGTGTTTCACTTCAGAAATGGAGTTAAATCCCAGGCTCTGAGTCTTCCTACAAACAAGACTTCATTTCATGTAAGAGCAGTTACTTTACAGCTCAAATGAACTACATCCTTCTTGAACCTCACACGTTTCTCATCTTAACTGACAAGCATTGGATGTTTGAGGACCTGTGGTTTGTTTCAGTTTCAGAAGCAGAGTTGAACTAGATATGGGTTGTATGTGTAGGATACACCGTTCTTTTGTTCAGAGCTCACTCAAGTTTCCTGCTGTATTAGAGACTCTAGAAAGCAAGAGCGTGCTTCTTGCTCTAAAGCACAGTGTGATCCATGAATGAAAACTATGCTGTGTGTTTCCCTTCAGAAATGGAGTTGAATTCCAGGCTCTGTGTCTTCCTACAAGCAAGACTTCTTTTCAGGTAAGGGCAGTTACTTTTCAGCTCAAACGAACTACATCATTCAGGAAGCTCACACCTTTCTCATCTTAACAGACAAGTATAGGATGTTAGAGGACCTGTGGTTTCTTTCAGTTTCAGAAGCAGAGTTGAACTAGATGAGGTCCGTATGTGTAGGAAACACTGTTCTTTTCTTCTGAGCACAACCACGTTTCCTGCTGTATTAGAGATTCTAGGAAGCAAGAGCGTGCTTCTTGCTCTAAAGCAGAGTGTGATCTATATAGCAGAACTCTGATTTGTGTTTAACTTATGAAATGGATTTAAATCCCAGGATCTGAGTCTTCCTACAAGCAAGACTTCGTTTCAGGTAAGGGCAGTTACTTTACAGCTCAAATGAACTACATCGTTTACGAAGCTCACACGTTTCTCACCTTAACTGACAAGCATTGGATGTTAGAGGACCTGTATTTTGTTTCAGTTTCAGAAGCAGAGTTGAACTAGATATGGGCCGTATTTGTAGGAAACACCGTTCTTTTTTTCTGAGCACACTAATTTTCCTGCTGTATTAGAGACTCTAGAAAGCAAGAGCGTGCTTCAGGCTCTAAAGCAGAGTGTGATCAATCGATGAGAACTCTGTTGTGTGTTTCACTTCAGAAATGGAGTTAAGTCCCTGGCTCTGACTCTTCCTACAAGCAAGACTTCGTTTCAGGTAAGGGCAGTTACTTTACAGCTCAAACGAACTACATCGTTCACGAAGCTCACACGTTTATCATCTTGACTGAGAAGCATTGGATGTTAGAGGACCTTTGCTTTGTATCAATTTCAAGCAGAGTTGAACTAGATATGGTCCGTATGTATAGGAAACACCGTACTTTTCTTCTGAGCACACTCACGTTTCCTGCTGTATTAGAGACTCTAGAAAGCAAGAGCGTGCTTCTTGCTCTAAAGCAGAGTGTGATCCATGGATGAGAACTCTGTGGTGTGTTTCCCCTCAGAAATGGAGTTAAATCCCAGGCTCTGTGTCTTCCTACAAGCAAGACTTTGTTTCAGGTAGGCAGTCACTTTTCAGTTCAAATGAACTACATCGTTCAAGAAGCTTACAAGTTTCCCTCCTTAACTACCAAGCATTGGATGTTAGAGGACCAGTGCTTTGTATCAGTTTCAGAAGCAGAGATGGACTAGATATGGTCCGTATGGTTAGGAAACACCGTTCTTTTGTTCTCAACACACTCACGTTTCCTGCTGTCTTAGAGACTCTAGAAAGCAAGAGTGTGATTCTTGCTCTAAAGCAGGGTGTGAGCAATGCATGAGAACTCTGCTGTGTGTTTCACTTCAGAAATGGAGTTAAATCCCAGGCACTGTGTCTTGCTACAAGCAAGACTTCGTTTCACGTAGGCAGTCACTTTTCAGTTCAAACGATCTACATCGTTCACGAAGCTTACAAGTTTCCCTTCTTAACTACCAAGCATTGGATGTTAGAGGACCAGTGCTTTGTATCAGTTTCAGAAGCAGAGTTGGACTAGATATGGTCTGTATGTGTAGGAAACACCGTTCTTTTGTTCAGAGCTCACTCAAGTTTCCTGCTGTATTAGAGACTCTAGAAAGCAAGAGCATGCTTCTTGCTCTAAAGCACAGTGTGATCCATGCATGAAAACTATGCTGTGTGTTTCCCTTCAGAAATGGAGTTAAATCCCAGGCTCTGTGTCTTCTTACAAGCAAGACTTCTTTTCAGGTAAGGGCAGGTACTTTTTAGCTCAAACTAACTACATCGTTCACGAAGCTCACACGTTTCTCATCTTAACTGAAAAGCATTGGATGTTAGAGGACCTGTGGTTTCTTTCAGTTTCAGAAGCAGAGTTGAACTAGATGTGGTCCGTATGTGTAGGAAACACTGTTCTTTTCTTCTGAGCACAACCACGTTTCCTGCTGTATTAGAGATTCTAGGAAGCAAGAGCGTGCTTCTTGCTCTAAAGCAGAGTGTGATCTATATAGCAGAACTCTGATGTGTGTTTCACTTCAGAAATGGAGTTAAATCCCAGTCTCTGAGTCTTCCGACAAGGAAGACTTCATTTCAGGTAAGGGCAGTTACTTTACAGATCAAATGAACTACATCGTTTACAAAGCTCACACATTTATCATCTTAACTGGCAAGCATTGGATGTTAGAGGACCTGTGGTTTGTTTCAGTTTCAGAAGCAGAGTTGAACTATATATGGGCTGCATGTGTAGGAAACACCTTTCTTTTGTTCTGAGCACACTAAGTTTCCTGCTGTATTAGAGACTCTAGAAAGCAAGAGCGTGTTCAGGCTCTAAATGAGAGTGTGATCAATGGATGAGAACTCTTTTGTGTGTTTCCCTTCAGAAATGGAGTTAAATCCCAGGCTCTGTGTCTTCCTACAAGCAAGACTTCGTTTCAGGTAGGCAGTCACTTTTCATTTCAAACGAACTACATCGTTCACGAAGCTTACAAGTTTCCCTTCTTAACTACCAAGCATTGTATGTTAGAGGACCAGTGCTTTGTATCAGTTTCAGAAGCAGAGTTGGACTAGATATGGTCCGTATGTGTAGGAAACAAAGTTCTTTTGTTCTCAGCACACTCACGTTTACTGCTGTCTTAGAGACTCTAGAAAGCAAGAGTGTGATTCTTGCTCTAAAGCAGGGTGAGAGCAATGGATGAGAACTCTGCTGTGTGTTTCACTTCAGAAATGGAGTTAAATCCCAGGCTCTGAGTCTTCCTACAATCAAGACTTCATTTCATGTAAGAGCAGTTACTTTACAGCTCAAATGAACTACATTCTTCTTGAACCTCACACGTTTCTCATCTTAACTGACAAGCATTGGATGTTCGAGGACCTGTGGTTTGTTTCAGTTTCAGAAGCAGAGTTGAACTAGATATGGGTTGTATGTGTAGGAAACACCGTTCTTTTGTTCAGAGCTCACTCAAGTTTCCTGCTGTATTAGAGACTCTAGAAAGCAAGATCGTGCTTCTGGCTCTAAAGCACAGTGTGATCCATGAATGAAAACTATGCTGTGTGTTTCCCTTCAGAAATGGAGTTGAATTCCAGGCTCTGTGTCTTCCTACAAGCAAGACTTCGTTTCAAGTAAGGGCAGTCACTTTTCAGCTCAAATGAACTACATCGTTCACGAAGCTCACACATTTCTCATCTTAACTGACAAGCATTGAATGTTAGAGGACCAGTGAATTGTATCAGTTTCAGCAGCAGAGTTGGGCTAGATATGGTCCGTATGTTTAGGAAACACCGTTCTCTTGTTCTCAGCACACTCAAGTTTCCTGCTGTCTTAGAGACTCTGTAAAGCTAGAGCGTCCTTCTTGCTCTAAAGCAGAGTGTGATCCAAGGCGGAGAACTATGCTGTGTGTTTCCCTTCCGAAATGGAGTTTAATCCCAGGCTCTTTGTCTTCCTACAAGCAAGACTTCCTTTCAGGTAAGGGCAGTTACTTTTCAGCTCAAACGAACTACATCATTCACGAAGCTCACACCTTTCTCATCTTAACAGACAAGTATAGGATGTTAGAGGACCTGTGGTTTCTTTCAGTTTCAGAAGCAGAGTTGAACTAGATGAGGTCCGTATGTGTAGGAAACACTGTTCTTTTCTTCTGAGCACAACCACGTTTCCTGCTGTATTAGAGATTCTAGGAAGCAAGAGCGTGCTTCTTGCTCTAAAGCAGAGTGTGATCTATATAGCAGAACTCTGATTTGTGTTTAACTTATGAAATGGATTTAAATCCCAGGATCTGAGTCTTCCTACAAGCAAGACTTCGTTTCAGGTAAGGGCAGTTACTTTACAGCTCAAATGAACTACATCGTTTACGAAGCTCACACGTTTCTCACCTTAACTGACAAGCATTGGATGTTAGAGGACCTGTATTTTGTTTCAGTTTCAGAAGCAGAGTTGAACTAGATATGGGCCGTATTTGTAGGAAACACCGTTCTTTTTTTCTGAGCACACTAATTTTCCTGCTGTATTAGAGACTCTAGAAAGCAAGAGCGTGCTTCAGGCTCTAAAGCAGAGTGTGATCAATCGATGAGAACTCTGTTGTGTGTTTCACTTCAGAAATGGAGTTAAGTCCCTGGCTCTGACTCTTCCTACAAGCAAGACTTCGTTTCAGGTAAGGGCAGTTACTTTACAGCTCAAACGAACTACATCGTTCACGAAGCTCACACGTTTATCATCTTGACTGAGAAGCATTGGATGTTAGAGGACCTTTGCTTTGTATCAATTTCAAGCAGAGTTGAACTAGATATGGTCCGTATGTATAGGAAACACCGTACTTTTCTTCTGAGCACACTCACGTTTCCTGCTGTATTAGAGACTCTAGAAAGCAAGAGCGTGCTTCTTGCTCTAAAGCAGAGTGTGATCCATGGATGAGAACTCTGTGGTGTGTTTCCCCTCAGAAATGGAGTTAAATCCCAGGCTCTGTGTCTTCCTACAAGCAAGACTTTGTTTCAGGTAGGCAGTCACTTTTCAGTTCAAATGAACTACATCGTTCAAGAAGCTTACAAGTTTCCCTCCTTAACTACCAAGCATTGGATGTTAGAGGACCAGTGCTTTGTATCAGTTTCAGAAGCAGAGATGGACTAGATATGGTCCGTATGGTTAGGAAACACCGTTCTTTTGTTCTCAACACACTCACGTTTCCTGCTGTCTTAGAGACTCTAGAAAGCAAGAGTGTGATTCTTGCTCTAAAGCAGGGTGTGAGCAATGCATGAGAACTCTGCTGTGTGTTTCCCTTCAGAAATGGAGTTAAATCCCAGGCTCTGTGTCTTCCTACAAGCAAGACTTCGTTTCAGGTAGGCAGTCACTTTTCATTTCAAACGAACTACATCGTTCACGAAGCTTACAAGTTTCCCTTCTTAACTACCAAGCATTGTATGTTAGAGGACCAGTGCTTTGTATCAGTTTCAGAAGCAGAGTTGGACTAGATATGGTCCGTATGTGTAGGAAACAAAGTTCTTTTGTTCTCAGCACACTCACGTTTACTGCTGTCTTAGAGACTCTAGAAAGCAAGAGTGTGATTCTTGCTCTAAAGCAGGGTGAGAGCAATGGATGAGAACTCTGCTGTGTGTTTCACTTCAGAAATGGAGTTAAATCCCAGGCTCTGAGTCTTCCTACAATCAAGACTTCATTTCATGTAAGAGCAGTTACTTTACAGCTCAAATGAACTACATTCTTCTTGAACCTCACACGTTTCTCATCTTAACTGACAAGCATTGGATGTTCGAGGACCTGTGGTTTGTTTCAGTTTCAGAAGCAGAGTTGAACTAGATATGGGTTGTATGTGTAGGAAACACCGTTCTTTTGTTCAGAGCTCACTCAAGTTTCCTGCTGTATTAGAGACTCTAGAAAGCAAGATCGTGCTTCTGGCTCTAAAGCACAGTGTGATCCATGAATGAAAACTATGCTGTGTGTTTCCCTTCAGAAATGGAGTTGAATTCCAGGCTCTGTGTCTTCCTACAAGCAAGACTTCGTTTCAAGTAAGGGCAGTCACTTTTCAGCTCAAATGAACTACATCGTTCACGAAGCTCACACATTTCTCATCTTAACTGACAAGCATTGAATGTTAGAGGACCAGTGAATTGTATCAGTTTCAGCAGCAGAGTTGGGCTAGATATGGTCCGTATGTTTAGGAAACACCGTTCTCTTGTTCTCAGCACACTCAAGTTTCCTGCTGTCTTAGAGACTCTGTAAAGCTAGAGCGTCCTTCTTGCTCTAAAGCAGAGTGTGATCCAAGGCGGAGAACTATGCTGTGTGTTTCCCTTCCGAAATGGAGTTTAATCCCAGGCTCTTTGTCTTCCTACAAGCAAGACTTCCTTTCAGGTAAGGGCAGTTACTTTTCAGCTCAAACGAACTACATCATTCACGAAGCTCACACCTTTCTCATCTTAACAGACAAGCATAGGATGTTAGAGGACCTGTGGTTTCTTTCAGTTTCAGAAGCAGAGTTGAACTAGATGAGGTCCGTATGTGTAGGAAACACTGTTCTTTTCTTCTGAGCACAACCACGTTTCCTGCTGTATTAGAGATTCTAGGAAGCAAGAGCGTGCTTCTTGCTCTAAAGCAGAGTGTGATCTATATAGCAGAACTCTGATTTGTGTTTAACTTATGAAATGGATTTAAATCCCAGGATCTGAGTCTTCCTACAAGCAAGACTTCGTTTCAGGTAAGGGCAGTTACTTTACAGCTCAAATGAACTACATCGTTTACGAAGCTCACACGTTTCTCACCTTAACTGACAAGCATTGGATGTTAGAGGACCTGTATTTTGTTTCAGTTTCAGAAGCAGAGTTGAACTAGATATGGGCCGTATTTGTAGGAAACACCGTTCTTTTTTTCTGAGCACACTAATTTTCCTGCTGTATTAGAGACTCTAGAAAGCAAGAGTGTGCTTCAGGCTCTAAAGCAGAGTGTGATCAATCGATGAGAACTCTGTTGTGTGTTTCACTTCAGAAATGGAGTTAAGTCCCTGGCTCTGACTCTTCCTACAAGCAAGACTTCGTTTCAGGTAAGGGCAGTTACTTTACAGCTCAAACGAACTACATCGTTCACGAAGCTCACACGTTTATCATCTTGACTGAGAAGCATTGGATGTTAGAGGACCTTTGCTTTGTATCAATTTCAAGCAGAGTTGAACTAGATATGGTCCGTATGTATAGGAAACACCGTACTTTTCTTCTGAGCACACTCACGTTTCCTGCTGTATTAGAGACTCTAGAAAGCAAGAGCGTGCTTCTTGCTCTAAAGCAGAGTGTGATCCATGGATGAGAACTCTGTGGTGTGTTTCCCCTCAGAAATGGAGTTAAATCCCAGGCTCTGTGTCTTCCTACAAGCAAGACTTTGTTTCAGGTAGGCAGTCACTTTTCAGTTCAAATGAACTACATCGTTCAAGAAGCTTACAAGTTTCCCTCCTTAACTACCAAGCATTGGATGTTAGAGGACCAGTGCTTTGTATCAGTTTCAGAAGCAGAGATGGACTAGATATGGTCCGTATGGTTAGGAAACACCGTTCTTTTGTTCTCAACACACTCACGTTTCCTGCTGTCTTAGAGACTCTAGAAAGCAAGAGTGTGATTCTTGCTCTAAAGCAGGGTGTGAGCAATGCATGAGAACTCTGCTGTGTGTTTCACTTCAGAAATGGAGTTAAATCCCAGGCACTGTGTCTTGCTACAAGCAAGACTTCGTTTCACGTAGGCAGTCACTTTTCAGTTCAAACGATCTACATCGTTCACGAAGCTTACAAGTTTCCCTTCTTAACTACCAAGCATTGGATGTTAGAGGACCAGTGCTTTGTATCAGTTTCAGAAGCAGAGTTGGACTAGATATGGTCTGTATGTGTAGGAAACACCGTTCTTTTGTTCAGAGCTCACTCAAGTTTCCTGCTGTATTAGAGACTCTAGAAAGCAAGAGCATGCTTCTTGCTCTAAAGCACAGTGTGATCCATGCATGAAAACTATGCTGTGTGTTTCCCTTCAGAAATGGAGTTAAATCCCAGGCTCTGTGTCTTCTTACAAGCAAGACTTCTTTTCAGGTAAGGGCAGGTACTTTTTAGCTCAAACTAACTACATCGTTCACGAAGCTCACACGTTTCTCATCTTAACTGAAAAGCATTGGATGTTAGAGGACCTGTGGTTTCTTTCAGTTTCAGAAGCAGAGTTGAACTAGATGTGGTCCGTATGTGTAGGAAACACTGTTCTTTTCTTCTGAGCACAACCACGTTTCCTGCTGTATTAGAGATTCTAGGAAGCAAGAGCGTGCTTCTTGCTCTAAAGCAGAGTGTGATCTATATAGCAGAACTCTGATGTGTGTTTCACTTCAGAAATGGAGTTAAATCCCAGTCTCTGAGTCTTCCGACAAGGAAGACTTCATTTCAGGTAAGGGCAGTTACTTTACAGATCAAATGAACTACATCGTTTACAAAGCTCACACATTTATCATCTTAACTGGCAAGCATTGGATGTTAGAGGACCTGTGGTTTGTTTCAGTTTCAGAAGCAGAGTTGAACTATATATGGGCTGCATGTGTAGGAAACACCGTTCTTTTGTTCTGAGCACACTAAGTTTCCTGCTGTATTAGAGACTCTAGAAAGCAAGAGCGTGTTCAGGCTCTAAATCAGAGTGTGATCAATGGATGAGAACTCTTTTGTGTGTTTCCCTTCAGAAATGGAGTTAAATCCCAGGCTCTGTGTCTTCCTACAAGCAAGACTTCGTTTCAGGTAGGCAGTCACTTTTCATTTCAAACGAACTACATCGTTCACGAAGCTTACAAGTTTCCCTTCTTAACTACCAAGCATTGTATGTTAGAGGACCAGTGCTTTGTATCAGTTTCAGAAGCAGAGTTGGACTAGATATGGTCCGTATGTGTAGGAAACAAAGTTCTTTTGTTCTCAGCACACTCACGTTTACTGCTGTCTTAGAGACTCTAGAAAGCAAGAGTGTGATTCTTGCTCTAAAGCAGGGTGAGAGCAATGGATGAGAACTCTGCTGTGTGTTTCACTTCAGAAATGGAGTTAAATCCCAGGCTCTGAGTCTTCCTACAATCAAGACTTCATTTCATGTAAGAGCAGTTACTTTACAGCTCAAATGAACTACATTCTTCTTGAACCTCACACGTTTCTCATCTTAACTGACAAGCATTGGATGTTCGAGGACCTGTGGTTTGTTTCAGTTTCAGAAGCAGAGTTGAACTAGATATGGGTTGTATGTGTAGGAAACACCGTTCTTTTGTTCAGAGCTCACTCAAGTTTCCTGCTGTATTAGAGACTCTAGAAAGCAAGATCGTGCTTCTGGCTCTAAAGCACAGTGTGATCCATGAATGAAAACTATGCTGTGTGTTTCCCTTCAGAAATGGAGTTGAATTCCAGGCTCTGTGTCTTCCTACAAGCAAGACTTCGTTTCAAGTAAGGGCAGTCACTTTTCAGCTCAAATGAACTACATCGTTCACGAAGCTCACACATTTCTCATCTTAACTGACAAGCATTGAATGTTAGAGGACCAGTGAATTGTATCAGTTTCAGCAGCAGAGTTGGGCTAGATATGGTCCGTATGTTTAGGAAACACCGTTCTCTTGTTCTCAGCACACTCAAGTTTCCTGCTGTCTTAGAGACTCTGTAAAGCTAGAGCGTCCTTCTTGCTCTAAAGCAGAGTGTGATCCAAGGCGGAGAACTATGCTGTGTGTTTCCCTTCCGAAATGGAGTTTAATCCCAGGCTCTTTGTCTTCCTACAAGCAAGACTTCCTTTCAGGTAAGGGCAGTTACTTTTCAGCTCAAACGAACTACATCATTCACGAAGCTCACACCTTTCTCATCTTAACAGACAAGCATAGGATGTTAGAGGACCTGTGGTTTCTTTCAGTTTCAGAAGCAGAGTTGAACTAGATGAGGTCCGTATGTGTAGGAAACACTGTTCTTTTCTTCTGAGCACAACCACGTTTCCTGCTGTATTAGAGATTCTAGGAAGCAAGAGCGTGCTTCTTGCTCTAAAGCAGAGTGTGATCTATATAGCAGAACTCTGATTTGTGTTTAACTTATGAAATGGAGTTAAATCCCAGGATCTGAGTCTTCCTACAAGCAAGACTTCGTTTCAGGTAAGGGCAGTTACTTTACAGCTCAAATGAACTACATCGTTTACGAAGCTCACACGTTTCTCACCTTAACTGACAAGCATTGGATGTTAGAGGACCTGTATTTTGTTTCAGTTTCAGAAGCAGAGTTGAACTAGATATGGGCCATATGTGTAGGAAACACCGTTCTTTTTTTCTGAGCACACTAATTTTCCTGCTGTATTAGAGACTCTAGAAAGCAAGAGCGTGCTTCAGGCTCTAAAGCAGAGTGTGATCAATCGATGAGAACTCTGTTGTGTGTTTCACTTCAGAAATGGAGTTAAGTCCCTGGCTCTGACTCTTCCTACAAGCAAGACTTCGTGTCAGGTAAGGGCAGTTACTTTACAGCTCAAACGAACTACATCGTTCACGAAGCTCACACGTTTATCATCTTGACTGAGAAGCATTGGATGTTAGAGGACCTTTGCTTTGTATCAATTTCAAGCAGAGTTGAACTAGATATGGTCCGTATGTATAGGAAACACCGTACTTTTCTTCTGAGCACACTCACGTTTCCTGCTGTATTAGAGACTCTAGAAAGCAAGAGCATGCTTCTTGCTCTAAAGCAGAGTGTGATCCATGGATCAGAACTCTTTTGTGTGTTTCCCTTCAGAAATGGAGTTAAATCCCAGGCTCTGTGTCTTCCTACAAGCAAGACTTTGTTTCAGGTAGGCAGTCACTTTTCAGTTCAAATGAACTACATCGTTCACGAAGCTTACAAGTTTACCTCCTTAACTACCAAGCATTGGATGTTAGAGGACCAGTGCTTTCTATCAGTTTCAGAAGCAGAGATGGACTAGATATGGTCCGTATGGTTAGGAAACACCGTTCTTTTGTTCTCAACACACTCACGTTTCCTGCTGTCTTAGAGACTCTAGAAAGCAAGAGTGTGATTCTTGCTCTAAAGCAGGGTGTGAGCAATGGATGAGAACTCTACTGTGTGTTTCACTTCAGATATGGAGTTAAATCCCAGGCACTGTGTCTTGCTACAAGCAAGACTTCGTTTCAGGTAGGCAGTCACTTTTCAGTTCAAACGATCTACATCGTTCACGAAGCTTACAAGTTTCCCTTCTTAACTACCAAGCATTGGATGTTAGAGGACCAGTGCTTTGTATCAGTTTCAGAAGCAGAGTTGGACTAGATATGGTCTGTATGTGTAGGAAACACCGTTCTTTTGTTCAGAGCTCACTCAAGTTTCCTGCTGTATTAGAGACTCTAGAAAGCAAGAGCGTGCTTCTTGCTCTAAAGCACTGTGTGATCCATGCATGAAAACTATGCTGTGTGTTTCCCTTCAGAAATGGAGTTAAATCCCAGGCTCTGTGTCTTCTTACAAGCAAGACTTCTGTGCAGGTAAGGGCAGGTACTTTTTAGCTCAAACTAACTACATCGTTCACGAAGCTCACACGTTTCTCATCTTAACTGAAAAGCATTGGATGTTAGAGGACCTGTGGTTTCTTTCAGTTTCAGAAGCAGAGTTGAACTAGATGTGGTCCGTATGTGTAGGAAACACTGTTCTTTTCTTCTGAGCACAACCACGTTTCCTGCTGTATTAGAGATTCTAGGAAGCAAGAGCGTGCTTCTTGCTCTAAAGCAGAGTGTGATCTATATAGCAGAACTCTGATGTGTGTTTCACTTCAGAAATGGAGTTAAATCCCAGGCTCTGAGTCTTCCGACAAGGAAGACTTCATTTCAGGTAAGGGCAGTTACTTTAGAGATCAAATGAACTACATCGTTTACAAAGCTCACACATTTATCATCTTAACTGACAAGCATTGGATGTTAGAGGACCTGTGGTTTGTTTCAGTTTCAGAAGCAGAGTTGAACTATATATGGGCTGCATGTGTAGGAAACACCGTTCTTTTGTTCTGAGCACACTAAGTTTCCTGCTGTATTAGAGACTCTAGAAAGCAAGAGCGTGTTCAGGCTCTAAATGAGAGTGTGATCAATGGATGAGAACTCTGTTGTGTGTTTCCCTTCAGAAATGGAGTTAAATCCCAGGCTCTGTGTCTTCCTACAAGCAAGACTTCGTTTCAGGTAGGCAGTCACTTCTCAGTTCAAACGAACTACATCGTTCACGAAGCTTACAAGTTTCCCTTCTTAACTACCAAGCATTGTATGTTAGAGGACCAGTGCTTTGTATCAGTTTCAGAAGCAGAGTTGGACTAGATATGGTCCGTATGTGTAGGAAACAAAGTTCTTTTGTTCTCAGCACACTCACGTTTACTGCTGTCTTAGAGACTCTAGAAAACAAGAGTGTGATTCTTGCTCTAAAGCAGGGTGAGAGCAATGGATGAGAACTCTGCTGTGTGTTTCACTTCAGAAATGGAGTTAAATCCCAGGCTCTGAGTCTTCCTACAATCAAGACTTCATTTCATGTAAGAGCAGTTACTTTACAGCTCAAATGAACTACATCCTTCTTGAACCTCACACGTTTCTCATCTTAACTGACAAGCATTGGATGTTCGAGGACCTGTGGTTTGTTTCAGTTTCAGAAGCAGAGTTGAACTAGATATGGGTTGTATGTGTAGGAAACACCGTTCTTTTGTTCAGAGCTCACTCAAGTTTCCTGCTGTATTAGAGACTCTAGAAAGCAAGAGCATGCTTCTGGCTCTAAAGCATAGTGTGATCCATGAATGAAAACTATGCTGTGTGTTTCCCATCAGAAATGGAGTTGAATTCCAGGCTCTGTGTCTTCCTACAAGCAAGACTTCGTTTCAAGTAAGGGCAGTCACTTTTCAGCTCAAATGAACAACATCGTTCACGAAGCTCACACATTTCTCATCTTAACTGACAAGCATTGAATGTTAGAGGACCAGTGAATTGTATCAGTTTCAGCAGCAGAGTTGGGCTAGATATGGTCCGTATGTTTAGGAAACACCGTTCTCTTGTTCTCAGCACACTCAAGTTTCCTGCTGTCTTAGAGACTCTGTAAAGCTAGAGCGTCCTTCTTGCTATAAAGCAGAGTGTGATCCAAGGCGGAGAACTATGCTGTGTGTTTCCCTTCTGAAATGGAGTTTAATCCCAGGCTCTTTGTCTTCCTACAAGCAAGACTTCCTTTCAGGTAAGGGCAGTTACTTTTCAGCTCAAACGAACTACATCATTCACGAAGCTCACACCTTTCTCATCTTAACGGACAAGCATAGGATGTTAGAGGACCTGTGGTTTCTTTCAGTTTCAGAAGCAGAGTTGAACTAGATGAGGTCCGTATGTGTAGGAAACACTGTTCTTTTCTTCTGAGCACAACCACGTTTCCTGCTGTATTAGAGATTCTAGGAAGCAAGAGCGTGCTTCTTGCTCTAAAGCAGAGTGTGATCTATATAGCAGAACTCTGATTTGTGTTTAACTTATGAAATGGAGTTAAATCCCAGGATCTGAGTCTTCCTACAAGCAAGATTTCGTTTCAGGTAAGGGCAGTTACTTTACAGCTCAAATGAACTACATCGTTTACGAAGCTCACACGTTTCTCACCTTAACTGACAAGCATTGGATGTTAGAGGACCTGTATTTTGTTTCAGTTTCAGAAGCAGAGTTGAACTAGATATGGGCCGTATGTGTAGGAAACACCGTTCTTTTTTTCTGAGCACACTAATTTTCCTGCTGTATTAGAGACTCTAGAAAGCAAGAGCGTGCTTCAGGCTCTAAAGCAGAGTGTGATCAATCGATGAGAACTCTGTTGTGTGTTTCACTTCAGAAATGGAGTTAAGTCCCTGGCTCTGACTCTTCCTACAAGCAAGACTTCGTTTCAGGTAAGGGCAGTTACTTTACAGCTCAAAGGAACTACATCGTTCACGAAGCTCACACGTTTATCATCTTGACTGAGAAGCATTGGATGTTAGAGGACCTTTGCTTTGTATCAATTTCAAGCAGAGTTGAACTAGATATGGTCCGTATGTATAGGAAACACCGTACTTTTCTTCTGAGCACACTCACGTTTCCTGCTGTATTAGAGACTCTAGAAAGCAAGAGCGTGCTTCTTGCTCTAAAGCAGAGTGTGATCCATGGATCAGAACTCTGTGGTGTGTTTCCCTTCAGAAATGGAGTTAAATCCCAGGCTCTGTGTCTTCCTACAAGCAAGACTTTGTTTCAGGTAGGCAGTCACTTTTCAGTTCAAATGAACTACATCGTTCACGAAGCTTACAAGTTTCCCTCCTTAACTACCAAGCATTGGATGTTAGAGGACCAGTGCTTTGTATCAGTTTCAGAAGCAGAGATGGACTAGATATGGTCCGTATGGTTAGGAAACACCGTTCTTTTGTTCTCAACACACTCACGTTTCCTGCTGTCTTAGAGACTCTAGAAAGCAAGAGTGTGATTCTTGCTCTAAAGCAGGGTGTGAGCAATGCATGAGAACTCTGCTGTGTGTTTCACTTCAGAAATGGAGTTAAATCCCAGGCACTGTGTCTTGCTACAAGCAAGACTTCGTTTCACGTAGGCAGTCACTTTTCAGTTCAAACGATCTACATCGTTCACGAAGCTTACAAGTTTCCCTTCTTAACTACCAAGCATTGGATGTTAGAGGACCAGTGCTTTGTATCAGTTTCAGAAGCAGAGTTGGACTAGATATGGTCTGTATGTGTAGGAAACACCGTTCTTTTGTTCAGAGCTCACTCAAGTTTCCTGCTGTATTAGAGACTCTAGAAAGCAAGAGCATGCTTCTTGCTCTAAAGCACAGTGTGATCCATGCATGAAAACTATGCTGTGTGTTTCCCTTCAGAAATGGAGTTAAATCCCAGGCTCTGTGTCTTCTTACAAGCAAGACTTCTTTTCAGGTAAGGGCAGGTACTTTTTAGCTCAAACTAACTACATCGTTCACGAAGCTCACACGTTTCTCATCTTAACTGAAAAGCATTGGATGTTAGAGGACCTGTGGTTTCTTTCAGTTTCAGAAGCAGAGTTGAACTAGATGTGGTCCGTATGTGTAGGAAACACTGTTCTTTTCTTCTGAGCACAACCACGTTTCCTGCTGTATTAGAGATTCTAGGAAGCAAGAGCGTGCTTCTTGCTCTAAAGCAGAGTGTGATCTATATAGCAGAACTCTGATGTGTGTTTCACTTCAGAAATGGAGTTAAATCCCAGTCTCTGAGTCTTCCGACAAGGAAGACTTCATTTCAGGTAAGGGCAGTTACTTTACAGATCAAATGAACTACATCGTTTACAAAGCTCACACATTTATCATCTTAACTGGCAAGCATTGGATGTTAGAGGACCTGTGGTTTGTTTCAGTTTCAGAAGCAGAGTTGAACTATATATGGGCTGCATGTGTAGGAAACACCTTTCTTTTGTTCTGAGCACACTAAGTTTCCTGCTGTATTAGAGACTCTAGAAAGCAAGAGCGTGTTCAGGCTCTAAATGAGAGTGTGATCAATGGATGAGAACTCTTTTGTGTGTTTCCCTTCAGAAATGGAGTTAAATCCCAGGCTCTGTGTCTTCCTACAAGCAAGACTTCGTTTCAGGTAGGCAGTCACTTTTCATTTCAAACGAACTACATCGTTCACGAAGCTTACAAGTTTCCCTTCTTAACTACCAAGCATTGTATGTTAGAGGACCAGTGCTTTGTATCAGTTTCAGAAGCAGAGTTGGACTAGATATGGTCCGTATGTGTAGGAAACAAAGTTCTTTTGTTCTCAGCACACTCACGTTTACTGCTGTCTTAGAGACTCTAGAAAGCAAGAGTGTGATTCTTGCTCTAAAGCAGGGTGAGAGCAATGGATGAGAACTCTGCTGTGTGTTTCACTTCAGAAATGGAGTTAAATCCCAGGCTCTGAGTCTTCCTACAATCAAGACTTCATTTCATGTAAGAGCAGTTACTTTACAGCTCAAATGAACTACATTCTTCTTGAACCTCACACGTTTCTCATCTTAACTGACAAGCATTGGATGTTCGAGGACCTGTGGTTTGTTTCAGTTTCAGAAGCAGAGTTGAACTAGATATGGGTTGTATGTGTAGGAAACACCGTTCTTTTGTTCAGAGCTCACTCAAGTTTCCTGCTGTATTAGAGACTCTAGAAAGCAAGATCGTGCTTCTGGCTCTAAAGCACAGTGTGATCCATGAATGAAAACTATGCTGTGTGTTTCCCTTCAGAAATGGAGTTGAATTCCAGGCTCTGTGTCTTCCTACAAGCAAGACTTCGTTTCAAGTAAGGGCAGTCACTTTTCAGCTCAAATGAACAACATCGTTCACGAAGCTCACACATTTCTCATCTTAACTGACAAGCATTGAATGTTAGAGGACCAGTGAATTGTATCAGTTTCAGCAGCAGAGTTGGGCTAGATATGGTCCGTATGTTTAGGAAACACCGTTCTCTTGTTCTCAGCACACTCAAGTTTCCTGCTGTCTTAGAGACTCTGTAAAGCTAGAGCGTCCTTCTTGCTCTAAAGCAGAGTGTGATCCAAGGCGGAGAACTATGCTGTGTGTTTCCCTTCCGAAATGGAGTTTAATCCCAGGCTCTTTGTCTTCCTACAAGCAAGACTTCCTTTCAGGTAAGGGCAGTTACTTTTCAGCTCAAACGAACTACATCATTCACGAAGCTCACACCTTTCTCATCTTAACAGACAAGCATAGGATGTTAGAGGACCTGTGGTTTCTTTCAGTTTCAGAAGCAGAGTTGAACTAGATGAGGTCCGTATGTGTAGGAAACACTGTTCTTTTCTTCTGAGCACAACCACGTTTCCTGCTGTATTAGAGATTCTAGGAAGCAAGAGCGTGCTTCTTGCTCTAAAGCAGAGTGTGATCTATATAGCAGAACTCTGATTTGTGTTTAACTTATGAAATGGAGTTAAATCCCAGGATCTGAGTCTTCCTACAAGCAAGACTTCGTTTCAGGTAAGGGCAGTTACTTTACAGCTCAAATGAACTACATCGTTTACGAAGCTCACACGTTTCTCACCTTAACTGACAAGCATTGGATGTTAGAGGACCTGTATTTTGTTTCAGTTTCAGAAGCAGAGTTGAACTAGATATGGGCCATATGTGTAGGAAACACCGTTCTTTTTTTCTGAGCACACTAATTTTCCTGCTGTATTAGAGACTCTAGAAAGCAAGAGCGTGCTTCAGGCTCTAAAGCAGAGTGTGATCAATCGATGAGAACTCTGTTGTGTGTTTCACTTCAGAAATGGAGTTAAGTCCCTGGCTCTGACTCTTCCTACAAGCAAGACTTCGTGTCAGGTAAGGGCAGTTACTTTACAGCTCAAACGAACTACATCGTTCACGAAGCTCACACGTTTATCATCTTGACTGAGAAGCATTGGATGTTAGAGGACCTTTGCTTTGTATCAATTTCAAGCAGAGTTGAACTAGATATGGTCCGTATGTATAGGAAACACCGTACTTTTCTTCTGAGCACACTCACGTTTCCTGCTGTATTAGAGACTCTAGAAAGCAAGAGCATGCTTCTTGCTCTAAAGCAGAGTGTGATCCATGGATCAGAACTCTTTTGTGTGTTTCCCTTCAGAAATGGAGTTAAATCCCAGGCTCTGTGTCTTCCTACAAGCAAGACTTTGTTTCAGGTAGGCAGTCACTTTTCAGTTCAAATGAACTTCATCGTTCACGAAGCTTACAAGTTTACCTCCTTAACTACCAAGCATTGGATGTTAGAGGACCAGTGCTTTCTATCAGTTTCAGAAGCAGAGATGGACTAGATATGGTCCGTATGGTTAGGAAACACCGTTCTTTTGTTCTCAACACACTCACGTTTCCTGCTGTCTTAGAGACTCTAGAAAGCAAGAGTGTGATTCTTGCTCTAAAGCAGGGTGTGAGCAATGGATGAGAACTCTACTGTGTGTTTCACTTCAGATATGGAGTTAAATCCCAGGCACTGTGTCTTGCTACAAGCAAGACTTCGTTTCAGGTAGGCAGTCACTTTTCAGTTCAAACGATCTACATCGTTCACGAAGCTTACAAGTTTCCCTTCTTAACTACCAAGCATTGGATGTTAGAGGACCAGTGCTTTGTATCAGTTTCAGAAGCAGAGTTGGACTAGATATGGTCTGTATGTGTAGGAAACACCGTTCTTTTGTTCAGAGCTCACTCAAGTTTCCTGCTGTATTAGAGACTCTAGAAAGCAAGAGCGTGCTTCTTGCTCTAAAGCACTGTGTGATCCATGCATGAAAACTATGCTGTGTGTTTCCCTTCAGAAATGGAGTTAAATCCCAGGCTCTGTGTCTTCTTACAAGCAAGACTTCTTTTCAGGTAAGGGCAGGTACTTTTTAGCTCAAACTAACTACATCGTTCACGAAGCTCACACGTTTCTCATCTTAACTGAAAAGCATTGGATGTTAGAGGACCTGTGGTTTCTTTCAGTTTCAGAAGCAGAGTTGAACTAGATGTGGTCCGTATGTGTAGGAAACACTGTTCTTTTCTTCTGAGCACAACCACGTTTCCTGCTGTATTAGAGATTCTAGGAAGCAAGAGCGTGCTTCTTGCTCTAAAGCAGAGTGTGATCTATATAGCAGAACTCTGATGTGTGTTTCACTTCAGAAATGGAGTTAAATCCCAGGCTCTGAGTCTTCCGACAAGGAAGACTTCATTTCAGGTAAGGGCAGTTACTTTAGAGATCAAATGAACTACATCGTTTACAAAGCTCACACATTTATCATCTTAACTGACAAGCATTGGATTTTAGAGGACCTGTGGTTTGTTTCAGTTTCAGAAGCAGAGTTGAACTATATATGGGCTGCATGTGTAGGAAACACCGTTCTTTTGTTCTGAGCACACTAAGTTTCCTGCTGTATTAGAGACTCTAGAAAGCAAGAGCGTGTTCAGGCTCTAAATGAGAGTGTGATCAATGGATGAGAACTCTGTTGTGTGTTTCCCTTCAGAAATGGAGTTAAATCCCAGGCTCTGTGTCTTCCTACAAGCAAGACTTCGTTTCAGGTAGGCAGTCACTTCTCAGTTCAAACGAACTACATCGTTCACGAAGCTTACAAGTTTCCCTTCTTAACTACCAAGCATTGTATGTTAGAGGACCAGTGCTTTGTATCAGTTTCAGAAGCAGAGTTGGACTAGATATGGTCCGTATGTGTAGGAAACAATGTTCTTTTGTTCTCAGCACACTCACGTTTACTGCTGTCTTAGAGACTCTAGAAAACAAGAGTGTGATTCTTGCTCTAAAGCAGGGTGAGAGCAATGGATGAGAACTCTGCTGTGTGTTTCACTTCAGAAATGGAGTTAAATCCCAGGCTCTGAGTCTTCCTACAATCAAGACTTCATTTCATGTAAGAGCAGTTACTTTACAGCTCAAATGAACTACATCCTTCTTGAACCTCACACGTTTCTCATCTTAACTGACAAGCATTGGATGTTCGAGGACCTGTGGTTTGTTTCAGTTTCAGAAGCAGAGTTGAACTAGATATGGGTTGTATGTGTAGGAAACACCGTTCTTTTGTTCAGAGCTCACTCAAGTTTCCTGCTGTATTAGAGACTCTAGAAAGAAAGAGCATGCTTCTTGCTCTAAAGCATAGTGTGATCCATGAATGAAAACTATGCTGTGTGTTTCGCATCAGAAATGGAGTTGAATTCCAGGCTCTGTGTCTTCCTACAAGCAAGACTTCGTTTCAAGTAAGGGCAGTCACTTTTCAGCTCAAATGAACTACATCGTTCACGAAGTTCACACATTTCTCATCTTAACTGACAAGCATTGAATGTTAGAGGACCAGTGAAATGTATCAGTTTCAGCAGCAGAGTTGGGCTAGATATGGTCAGTATGTTTAGGAAACACCGTTCTCTTGTTCTCAGCACACTCAAGTTTCCTGCTGTCTTAGAGACTCTGTAAAGCTAGAGCGTCCTTCTTGCTATAAAGCAGAGTGTGATCCAAGGCGGAGAACTATGCTGTGTGTTTCCCTTCCGAAATGGAGTTTAATCCCAGGCTCTTTGTCTTCCTACAAGCAAGACTTCTTTTCAGGTAAGGGCAGTTACTTTTCAGCTCAAACGAACTACATCATTCACGAAGCTCACACCTTTCTCATCTTAACAGACAAGCATAGGATGTTAGAGGACCTGTGGTTTCTTTCAGTTTCAGAAGCAGAGTTGAACTAGATGAGGTCCGTATGTGTAGGAAACACTGTTCTTTTCTTCTGAGCACAACCACGTTTCCTGCTGTATTAGAGATTCTAGGAAGCAAGAGCGTGCTTCTTGCTCTAAAGCAGAGTGTGATCTATATAGCAGAACTCTGATTTGTGTTTAACTTATGAAATGGAGTTAAATCCCAGGATCTGAGTCTTCCTACAAGCAAGATTTCGTTTCAGGTAAGGGCAGTTACTTTACAGCTCAAATGAACTACATCGTTTACGAAGCTCACACGTTTCTCACCTTAACTGACAAGCATTGGATGTTAGAGGACCTGTATTTTGTTTCAGTTTCAGAAGCAGAGTTGAACTAGATATGGGCCGTATGTGTAGGAAACACCGTTCTTTTTTTCTGAGCACACTAATTTTCCTGCTGTATTAGAGACTCTAGAAAGCAAGAGTGTGCTTCAGGCTCTAAAGCAGAGTGTGATCAATCGATGAGAACTCTGTTGTGTGTTTCACTTCAGAAATGGAGTTAAGTCCCTGGCTCTGACTCTTCCTACAAGCAAGACTTCGTTTCAGGTAAGGGCAGTTACTTTACAGCTCAAAGGAACTACATCGTTCACGAAGCTCACACGTTTATCATCTTGACTGAGAAGCATTGGATGTTAGAGGACCTTTGCTTTGTATCAATTTCAAGCAGAGTTGAACTAGATATGGTCCGTATGTATAGGAAACACCGTACTTTTCTTCTGAGCACACTCACGTTTCCTGCTGTATTAGAGACTCTAGAAAGCAAGAGCGTGCTTCTTGCTCTAAAGCAGAGTGTGATCCATGGATCAGAACTCTGTGGTGTGTTTCCCTTCAGAAATGGAGTTAAATCCCAGGCTCTGTGTCTTCCTACAAGCAAGACTTTGTTTCAGGTAGGCAGTCACTTTTCAGTTCAAATGAACTACATCGTTCACGAAGCTTACAAGTTTCCCTCCTTAACTACCAAGCATTGGATGTTAGAGGACCAGTGCTTTCTATCAGTTTCAGAAGCAGAGATGGACTAGATATGGTCCGAATGGTTAGGAAACACCGTTCTTTTGTTCTCAACACACTCACGTTTCCTGCTGTCTTAGAGACTCTAGAAAGCAAGAGTGTGATTCTTGCTCTAAAGCAGGGTGTGAGCAATGGATGAGAACTCTGCTGTGTGTTTCACTTCAGAAATGGAGTTAAATCCCAGGCACTGTGTCTTGCTACAAGCAAGACTTCGTTTCAGGTAGGCAGTCACTTTTCAGTTCAAACGATCTACATCGTTCACGAAGCTTACAAGTTTCCCTTCTTAAATACCAAGCATTGGATGTTAGAGGACCAGTGCTTTGTATCAGTTTCAGAAGCAGAGTTGGACTAGATATGGTCCGTATGTGTAGGAAACAAAGTTCTTTTGTTCTCAGCACACTCAGGTTTCCTGCTGTCGTAGAGAATCTAGAAAGCAAGAGTGTGATTCTTGCTCTAAAGCAGGGTGTGAGCAATGGATGCGAACTCTGCTGTGTGTTTCACTTCAGAAATGGAGTTAAATCCCAGGCTCTGAGTCTTCCGACAAGGAAGACTTCGTTTCAGGTAAGGGCAGTTACTTTACAGCTCAAATGAACTACATCGTTTACGAAGCTCACACGTTTCTCATCTTAACTGACAAGCATTGTATGTTAGAGGACCTGTGTTTTCAGAAGCAGAGTTGAACTAGATATGGGTTGTATGTGTAGGAAACACCGTTCTTTTTTTCAGAACTCACTCAAGTTTCCTGCAGTATTAGAGAGTCTAGAAAGCAAGAGCGTGCTTCTTGCTCTAAAGCAGGGTGAGAGCAATGGATGGGAACTCTGCTGTGTGTTTCACTTCAGAAATGGAGTTAAATCCCAGGCTCTGAGTCTTCCTACAATCAAGACTTCATTTCATGTAAGAGCAGTTACTTTACAGCTCAAATGAACTACATCCTTCTTGAACCTCACACGTTTCTCATCTTAACTGACAAGCATTGGATGTTCGAGGACCTGTGGTTTGTTTCAGTTTCAGAAGCAGAGTTGAACTAGATATGGGTTGTATGTGTAGGAAACACCGTTCTTTTGTTCAGAGCTCACTCAAGTTTCCTGCTGTATTAGAGACTCTAGAAAGCAAGAGCGTGCTTCTTGCTCTAAAGCACAGTGTGATCCATGAATGAAAACTATGCTGTGTGTTTCCCTTCAGAAATGGAGTTGAATTCCAGGCTCTGTGTCTTCCTACAAGCAAGACTTCTTTTCAGGTAAGGGCAGTTACTTTTCAGCTCAAACGAACTACATCATTCACGAAGCTCACACCTTTCTCATCTTAACAGACAAGTATAGGATGTTAGAGGACCTGTGGTTTCTTTCAGTTTCAGAAGCAGAGTTGAACTAGATGAGGTCCGTATGTGTAGGAAACACTGTTCTTTTCTTCTGAGCACAACCACGTTTCCTGCTGTATTAGAGATTCTAGGAAGCAAGAGCGTGCTTCTTGCTCTAAAGCAGAGTGTGATCTATATAGCAGAACTCTGATTTGTGTTTAACTTATGAAATGGATTTAAATCCCAGGATCTGAGTCTTCCTACAAGCAAGACTTCGTTTCAGGTAAGGGCAGTTACTTTACAGCTCAAATGAACTACATCGTTTACGAAGCTCACACGTTTCTCACCTTAACTGACAAGCATTGGATGTTAGAGGACCTGTATTTTGTTTCAGTTTCAGAAGCAGAGTTGAACTAGATATGGGCCGTATTTGTAGGAAACACCGTTCTTTTTTTCTGAGCACACTAATTTTCCTGCTGTATTAGAGACTCTAGAAAGCAAGAGCGTGCTTCAGGCTCTAAAGCAGAGTGTGATCAATCGATGAGAACTCTGTTGTGTCTTTCACTTCAGAAATGGAGTTAAGTCCCTGGCTCTGACTCTTCCTACAAGCAAGACTTCGTTTCAGGTAAGGGCAGTTACTTTACAGCTCAAACGAACTACATCGTTCACGAAGCTCACACGTTTATCATCTTGAATGAGAAGCATTGGATGTTAGAGGACCTTTGCTTTGTATCAATTTCAAGCAGAGTTGAACTAGATATGGTCCGTATGTATAGGAAAAACCGTATTTTTCTTCTGAGCACACTCACGTTTCCTGCTGTATTAGAGACTCTAGAAAGCAAGAGCATGCTTCTTGCTCTAAAGCAGAGTGTGATCCATGGATGAGAACTCTGTGGTGTGTTTCCCCTCAGAAATGGAGTTAAATCCCAGGCTCTGTGTCTTCCTACAAGCAAGGCTTTGTTTCAGATAGGCAGTCACTTTTCAGTTCAAATGAACTACATCGTTCACGAAGCTTACATGTTTCCCTCCTTAACTACCAAGCATTGGATGTTAGAGGACCAGTGCTTTCTATCAGTTTCAGAAGCAGAGATGGACTAGATATGGTCCGTATGGTTAGGAAACACCGTTCTTTTGTTCTCAACACACTCACGTTTCCTGCTGTCTTAGAGACTCTAGAAAGCAAGAGTGTGATTCTTGCTCTAAAGCAGGGTGTGAGCAATGGATGAGAACTCTGCTGTGTGTTTCACTTCAGAAATGGAGTTAAATCCCAGGCTCTGTGTCTTCTTACAAGCAAGACTTCTTTTCAGGTAAGGGCAGCTACTTTTTAGCTCAAACTAACTACATCGTTCACGAAGCTCACACGTTTCTCATCTTAACTGAAAAGCATTGGATGTTAGAGGACCTGTGGTTTCTTTCAGTTTCAGAAGCAGAGTTGAACTAGATGTGGTCCGTATGTGTAGGAAACACTGTTCTTTTCTTCTGAGCACAACCACGTTTCCTGCTGTATTAGAGATTCTAGGAAGCAAGAGCGTGCTTCTTGCTCTAAAGCAGAGTGTGATCTATATAGCAGAACTCTGCTGTGTGTTTCACTTCAGAAATGGAGTTAAATCCCAGTCTCTGAGTCTTCCGACAAGGAAGACTTCATTTCAAGTAAGGGCAGTTACTTTACAGATCAAATGAACTACATCGTTTACAAAGCTCACACATTTATCATCTGAACTGACAAGCATTGGATGTTAGAGGACCTGTGGTTTGTTTCAGTTTCAGAGGCAGAGTTGAACTATATATGGGCTGCATGTGTAGGAAACACCGTTCTTTTGTTCTGAGCACACTAAGTTTCCTGCTGTATTAGAGACTCTAGAAAGCAAGAGCGTGTTCAGGCTCTAAATCAGAGTGTGATCAATGGATGAGAACTCTTTTGTGTGTTTCCCTTCAGAAATGGAGTTAAATCCCAGGCTCTGTGTCTTCCTACAAGCAAGACTTCGTTTCAGGTAGGCAGTCACTTTTCAGTTCAAACGAACTACATCGTTCACGAAGCTTACAAGTTTCCCTTCTTAACTACCAAGCATTGGATGTTAGAGGACCAGTGCTTTGTATCAGTTTCAGAAGCAGAGTTGGACTAGATATGGTCCGTATGGTTAGGAAACACCGTTCTTTTGTTCTCAACACACTCACGTTTCCTGCTGTCTTAGAGACTCTAGAAAGCAAGAGTGTGATTCTTGCTCTAAAGCAGGGTGTGAGCAATGGATGCGAACTCTGCTGTGTGTTTCACTTCAGAAATGGAGTTAAATCCCAGGCTCTGAGTCTTCCGACAAGGAAGACTTCGTTTCAGGTAAGGGCAGTTACTTTACAGCTCAAATGAACTACATTGTTTACGAAGCTCACACGTTTCTCATCTTAACTGACAAGCATTGTATGTTAGAGGACCTGTGTTTTCAGAAGCAGAGTTGAACTAAATATGGGTTGTATGTGTAGGAAACACCGTTCTTTTTTTCAGAACTCACTCAAGTTTCCTGCAGTATTAGAGAGTCTAGAAAGCAAGAGCGTGCTTCTTGCTCTAAATCAGGGTGAGAGCAATGGATGAGAACTCTGCTGTGTGTTTCACTTCAGAAATGGAGTTAAATCCCAGGCTCTGAGTCTTCCTACAATCAAGACTTCATTTCATGTAAGAGCAGTTACTTTACAGCTCAAATGAACTACATCCTTCTTGAACCTCACACGTTTCTCATCTTAACTGACAAGCATTGGATGTTCGAGGACCTGTGGTTTGTTTCAGTTTCAGAAGCAGAGTTGAACTAGATATGGGTTGTATGTGTAGGAAACACCGTTCTTTTGTTCAGAGCTCACTCAAGTTTCCTGCTGTATTAGAGACTCTAGAAAGCAAGAGCGTGCTTCTTGCTCTAAAGCACAGTGTGATCCATGAATGAAAACTATGCTGTGTGTTTTACTTCAGAAATGGAGTTGAATTCCAGGCTCTGTGTCTTCCTACAAGCAAGACTTCTTTTCAGGTAAGGGCAGTTACTTTTCAGCTCAAACGAACTACATCATTCAGGAAGCTCACACCTTTCTCATCTTAACAGACAAGTATAGGATGTTAGAGGACCTGTGGTTTCTTTCAGTTTCAGAAGCAGAGTTGAACTAGATGAGGTCCGTATGTGTAGGAAACACTGTTCTTTTCTTCTGAGCACAACCACGTTTCCTGCTGTATTAGAGATTCTAGGAAGCAAGAGCGTGCTTCTTGCTCTAAAGCAGAGTGTGATCTATATAGCAGAACTCTGATTTGTGTTTAACTTATGACATGGATTTAAATCCCAGGATCTGAGTCTTCCTACAAGCAAGACTTCGTTTCAGGTAAGGGCAGTTACTTTACAGCTCAAATGAACTACATCGTTTACGAAGCTCACACGTTTCTCACCTTAACTGACAAGCATTGGATGTTAGAGGACCTGTATTTTGTTTCAGTTTCAGAAGCAGAGTTGAACTAGATATGGGCCGTATTTGTAGGAAACACCGTTCTTTTTTTCTGAGCACACTAATTTTCCTGCTGTATTAGAGACTCTAGAAAGCAAGAGCGTGCTTCAGGCTCTAAAGCAGAGTGTGATCAATCGATGAGAACTCTGTTGTGTGTTTCACTTCAGAAATGGAGTTAAGTCCCTGGCTCTGACTCTTCCTACAAGCAAGACTTCGTTTCAGGTAAGGGCAGTTACTTTACAGCTCAAAAGAACTACATCGTTCACGAAGCTCACACGTTTATCATCTTGACTGAGAAGCATTGGATGTTAGAGGACCTTTGCTTTGTATCAATTTCAAGCAGAGTTGAACTAGATATGGTCCGTATGTATAGGAAACACCGTACTTTTCTTCTGAGCACACTCACGTTTCCTGCTGTATTAGAGACTCTAGAAAGCAAGAGCGTGCTTCTTGCTCTAAAGCAGAGTGTGATCCATGGATCAGAACTCTGTGGTGTGTTTCCCCTCAGAAATGGAGTTAAATCCCAGGCTCTGTGTCTTCCTACAAGCAAGACTTTGTTTCAGGTAGGCAGTCACTTTTCAGTTCAAATGAACTACATCGTTCACGAAGCTCACACATTTCTCATCTTAACTGACAAGCATTGAATGTTAGAGGACCAGTGAATTGTATCAGTTTCAGCAGCAGAGTTGGGCTAGATATGGTCCGTATGTGTAGGAAACACCATTCTCTTGTTCTCAGCACACTCAAGTTTCCGGCTGTCTTAGAGACTCTGGAAAGCTAGAGCGTGCTTCTTGCTCTAAAGCAGAGTGTGTTCCAAGGCTTAGAACTCTGCTGTGTGTTTCCCTTCAGAAATGGAGTTAAATGCCAGGATCTGGGTCTTCCTACAAGCAAGAATTCCTTTCAAGTAAGGGCAGTCACTTTTCAGGTCAAAAGAACTACATCGTTCACGAAGCTCACACCTTTCTCATCTTCACTGACAAGCATAGGATGTTAGAGGACCTGTGGTTTCTTTCAATTTCAGAAGCAGAGTTGAACTAGATGTGGTCCGTATGTGTAGGAAACACTGTTCTTTTCTTCTGAGCACAACCACGTTTTCTGCTGTATTAGAGATTCTAGGAAGCAAGAGCGTGCTTCTTGCTCTAAAGCAGAGTGTGATCTATATAGCAGAACTCTGATGTGTGTTTCACTTCAGAAATGGAGTTAAATCCCAGGCTCTGAGTCTTCCTACAAGCAAGACTTCGTTTCAGGTAAGGGCAGTTACTTTACAGCTCAAATGAACTACATCGTTTACGAAGCTCACACGGTTCTCATCTTAAATGACAAGCATTGGATGTTAGAGGACCTGTGGTTTGTTTCAGTTTCAGAAGCAGAGTTGAACTAGATATGGGTTGTATGTGTAGGAAACACCGTTCTTTTGTTCAGAGCTCACTCAAGTTTCCTGCTGTATTAGAGACTCTAGAAAGCAAGAGCGTGCTTCTTGCTCTAAAGCACAGTGTGATCCATGAATGAAAACTATGCTGTGTGTTTCCCTTCAGAAATGGAGTTGAATTCCAGGCTCTGTGTCTTCCTACAAGCAAGACTTCGTTTCAAGTAAGGGCAGTCACTTTTCAGCTCAAATGAACTACATCGTTCACGAAGCTCACACATTTCTCATCTTAACTGACAAGCATTGAATGTTAGAGGACCAGTGAATTGTATCAGTTTCAGCAGCAGAGTTGGGCTAGATATGGTCCGTATGTTTAGGAAACACCGTTCTCTTGTTCTCAGCACACTCAAGTTTCCTGCTCTCTTAGAGACTCTATAAAGATAGAGCTTCCTTCTTGCTCTAAAGCAGAGTGTGATCCAAGGCTGAGAACTATGCTGTGTGTTTCCCTTCCGAAATGGAGTTTAATCCCAGGCTCTTTGTCTTCCTACAAGCAAGACTTCTTTTCAGGTAAGGGCAGTTACTTTTCAGCTCAAACGAACTACATCATTCACGAAGCTCACACCTTTCTCATCTTAACAGACAAGCATAGGATGTTAGAGGACCAGTGGTTTCTTTCAGTTTCAGAAGCAGAGTTGAACTAGATGAGGTCCGTATGTGTAGGAAACACTGTTCTTTTCTTCTGAGCACAACCACGTTTCCTGCTGTATTAGAGATTCCAGGAAGCAAGAGCGTGCTTCTTGCTCTAAAGCAGAGTGTGATCTATATAGCAGAACTCTGATTTGTGTTTAACTTATGAAATGGAGTTAAATCCCATGATCTGAGTCTTCCTACAAGCAAGACTTCGTTTCAGGTAAGGGCAGTTACTTTACAGCTCAAATGAACTACATCGTTTACGAAGCTCACACGTTTCTCACCTTAACTGACAAGCATTGGATGTTAGAGGACCTGTATTTTGTTTCAGTTTCAGAAGCAGAGTTGAACTAGATATGGGCCGTATGTGTAGGAAACACCGTTCATTTTTTCTGAGCACACTAATTTTCCTGCTGTATTAGAGACTCTAGAAAGCAAGAACGTGCTTCAGGCTCTAAAGCAGAGTGTGATCAATCGATGAGAACTCTGTTGTGTGTTTCACTTCAGAAATGGAGTTAAGTCCCTGGCTCTGACTCTTCCTACAAGCAAGACTTCGTTTCAGGTAAGGGCAGTTACTTTACAGCTCAAACGAATTACATCGTTCACGAAGCTCACACGTTTATCATCTTGACTGAGAAGCATTGGATGTTAGAGGACCTGTGGTTTCTTTCAGTTTCAGAAGCAGAGTTGAACTAGATATGGTCCGTATGTATATGAAACACCGTACTTTTCTTCTGAGCACACTCACGTTTCCTGCTGTATTAGAGACTCTAGAAAGCAAGAGCGTGCTTCTTGCTCTAAAGCAGAGTGTGATCCATGTATGAGAACTCTGTGGTGTGTTTCCCTTCAGAAATGGAGTTAAATCCCAGGCTCTGTGTCTTCCTACAAGCAAGACTTCGTTTCAGGTAGGCAGTCACTTTTCAGTTCAAATGAACTACATCGTTCACAAAGCTTACAAGTTTTCCTCCTTAACTACCAAGCATTGGATGTTAGAGGACCAGTGCTTTGTATCAGTTTCAGAATCAGAGTTGGACTAGATATAATCCGTATGTGTAGGAAACACCGTTCTTTTGTTCAGAGCTCACTCAAGTTTCCTGCTGTATTACAGATTCTAGAACGCAAGAGCGTGCTTCTTCCTCTAAAGCACAGTGTGATCCATGCATGAAAACTATGCTGTGTTTTTCCCTTCAGAAATGGAGTTAAATTCCAGGCTCTGTGTCTTCCTACAAGCAAGACTTCGTTTCATGTAAGGGCAGTCACTTTTTAGCTCAAATGAACTACATTGGTCACGAAGCTCACACATTTCTCATCTTAACTGACAAGCATTGGATGTTAGAGGACCTGTGGTTTCTTTCAGTTTCAGAAGCAGAGTTGAACTAGATATGGTCCGTATGTGTAGGAAACAAAGTTCTTTTGTTCTCAGCACACTCACGTTTCCTGCTGTCTTAGTGACTCTAGAAAGCAAGAGTGTGATTCTTGCTCTAAAGCAGAGTGTGATCCAAGGCTGAGAACTCTGCTGTGTGTTTCCCTTCAGAAATGGTGTTAAATGCCAGGATCTGGGTCTTCCTACAAGCAAGACTTCCTTTCAAGTAAGGGCAGTCACTTTTCAGCTCAAACGAACTACATCGTTCACGAAGCTCACACCTTTCTCATCTTCACTGACAAGCATAGGATGTTAGAGGACCTGTGGTTTCTTTCAATTTCAGAAGCAGAGTTGAACTAGATGTGGTCCGTATGTGTAGGAAACACTGTTCTTTTCTTCTGAGCACAACCACGTTTTCTGCTGTATTAGAGATTCTAGGAAGCAAGAGCGTGCTTCTTGCTCTAAAGCAGAGTGTGATCTATATAGCAGAACTCTGATGTGTGTTTCACTTCAGAAATGGAGTTAAATCCCAGGCTCTGAGTCTTCCTACAAGCAAGACTTCGTTTCAGGTAAGGGCAGTTACTTTACAGCTCAAATGAACTACATCGTTTACGAAGCTCACACGGTTCTCATCTTAAATGACAAGCATTGGATGTTAGAGGACCTGTGGTTTGTTTCAGTTTCAGAAGCAGAGTTGAACTAGATATGGGTTGTATGTGTAGGAAACACCGTTCTTTTGTTCAGAGCTCACTCAAGTTTCCTGCTGTATTAGAGACTCTAGAAAGCAAGAGCGTGCTTCTTGCTCTAAAGCACAGTGTGATCCATGAATGAAAACTATGCTGTGTGTTTCCCTTCAGAAATGGAGTTGATTTCCAGGCTCTGTGTCTTCCTACATGCAAGACTTCGTTTCAAGTAAGGGCAGTCACTTTTCAGCTCAAATGAACTACATCGTTCACGAAGCTCACACATTTCTCATCTTAACTGACAAGCATTGAATGTTAGAGGACCAGTGAATTGTATCAGTTTCAGCAGCAGAGTTGGGCTAGATATGGTCTGTATGTTTAGGAAACACCGTTCTCTTGTTCTCAGCACACTCAAGTTTCCTGCTCTCTTAGAGACTCTGTAAAGCTAGAGCTTCCTTCTTGCTCTAAAGCAGAGTGTGATCCAAGGCTGAGAACTATGCTGTGTGTTTCCCTTCCGAAATGGAGTTTAATCCCAGGCTCTTTGTCTTCCTACAAGCAAGACTTCCTTTCAGGTAAGGGCAGTTACTTTTCAGCTCAAACGAACTACATCATTCACGAAGCTCACACCTTTCTCATCTTAACAGACAAGCATAGGATGTTAGAGGACCTGTGGTTTCTTTCAGTCTCAGAAGCAGAGTTGAACTAGATGAGGTCCGTATGTGTAGGAAACACTGTTCTTTTCTTCTGAGAACAACCACGTTTCCTGCTGTATTAGAGATTCCAGGAAGCAAGAGCATGCTTCTTGCTCTAAAGCAGAGTGTGATCTATATAGCAGAACTCTGATTTGTGTTTAACTTATGAAATGGAGTTAAATCCCAGGATCTGAGTCTTCCTACAAGCAAGACTTCGATTCAGGTAAGGGCAGTTACTTTACAGCTCAAATGAACTACATCGTTTACGAAGCTCACACGTTTCTCACCTTAACTGACAAGCATTGGATGTTAGAGGACCTGTATTTTGTTTCAGTTTCAGAAGCTGAGTTGAACTAGATATGGGCCGTATGTGTAGGAAACACCGTTCTTTTTTTCTGAGCACACTAATTTTCCTGCTGTATTAGAGACTCTAGAAAGCAAGAGCGTGCTTCAGGCTCTAAAGCAGAGTGTGATCAATCGATGAGAACTCTGTTGTGTGTTTCACTTCAGAAATGGAGTTAAGTCCCTGGCTCTGACTCTTCCTACAAGCAAGACTTCGTTTCAGGTAAGGGCAGTTACTTTACAGCTCAAACAAATTACATCGTTCACGAAGCTCACACGTTTATCATCTTGACTGAGAAGCATTGGATGTTAGAGGACCTGTGGTTTCTTTCAGTTTCAGAAGCAGAGTTGAACTAGATATGGTCCGTATGTATAGGAAACACCGTACTTTTCTTCTGAGCACACTCACGTTTCCTGCTGTATTAGAGACTCTAGAAAGCAAGAGCGTGCTTCTTGCTCTAAAGCAGAGTGTGATCCATGGATGAGAACTCTGTGGTGTGTTTCCCTTCAGAAATGGAGTTAAATCCCAGGCTCTGAGTCTTCCTACAAGCAAGACTTCGTTTCAGGTAAGGGCAGTTACTTTACAGCTCAAATGAACTACATCGTTTACGAAGCTCACACATTTCTCATCTTAACTGACAAGCATTGAATGTTAGAGGACCAGTGAATTGTATCAGTTTCAGCAGCAGAGTTGGGCTAGATATGGTCCGTATGTGTAGGAAACACCATTCTCTTGTTCTCAGCACACTCAAGTTTCCGGCTGTCTTAGAGACTCTGGAAAGCTAGAGCGTGCTTCTTGCTCTAAAGCAGAGTTTGTTCCAAGGCTTAGAACTCTGCTGTGTGTTTCCCTTCAGAAATGGTGTTAAATGCCAGGATCTGGGTCTTCCTACAAGCAAGAATTCCTTTCAAGTAAGGGCAGTCACTTTTCAGGTCAAAAGAACTACATCGTTCACGAAGCTCACACCTTTCTCATCTTCACTGACAAGCATAGGATGTTAGAGGACCTGTGGTTTCTTTCAATTTCAGAAGCAGAGTTGAACTAGATGTGGTCCGTATGTGTAGGAAACACTGTTCTTTTCTTCTGAGCACAACCACGTTTTCTGCTGTATTAGAGATTCTAGGAAGCAAGAGCGTGCTTCTTGCTCTAAAGCAGAGTGTGATCTATATAGCAGAACTCTGATGTGTGTTTCACTTCAGAAATGGAGTTAAATCCCAGGCTCTGAGTCTTCCTACAAGCAAGACTTCGTTTCAGGTAAGGGCAGTTACTTTACAGCTCAAATGAACTACATCGTTTACGAAGCTCACACGGTTCTCATCTTAAATGACAAGCATTGGATGTTAGAGGACCTGTGGTTTGTTTCAGTTTCAGAAGCAGAGTTGAACTAGATATGGGTTGTATGTGTAGGAAACACCGTTCTTTTGTTCAGAGCTCACTCAAGTTTCCTGCTGTATTAGAGACTCTAGAAAGCAAGAGCGTGCTTCTTGCTCTAAAGCACAGTGTGATCCATGAATGAAAACTATGCTGTGTGTTTCCCTTCAGAAATGGAGTTGAATTCCAGGCTCTGTGTCTTCCTACAAGCAAGACTTCGTTTCAAGTAAGGGCAGTCACTTTTCAGCTCAAATGAACTACATCGTTCACGAAGCTCACACATTTCTCATCTTAACTGACAAGCATTGAATGTTAGAGGACCAGTGAATTGTATCAGTTTCAGCAGCAGAGTTGGGCTAGATATGGTCCGTATGTTTAGGAAACACCGTTCTCTTGTTCTCAGCACACTCAAGTTTCCTGCTCTCTTAGAGACTCTATAAAGATAGAGCTTCCTTCTTGCTCTAAAGCAGAGTGTGATCCAAGGCTGAGAACTATGCTGTGTGTTTCCCTTCCGAAATGGAGTTTAATCCCAGGCTCTTTGTCTTCCTACAAGCAAGACTTCTTTTCAGGTAAGGGCAGTTACTTTTCAGCTCAAACGAACTACATCATTCACGAAGCTCACACCTTTCTCATCTTAACAGACAAGCATAGGATGTTAGAGGACCAGTGGTTTCTTTCAGTTTCAGAAGCAGAGTTGAACTAGATGAGGTCCGTATGTGTAGGAAACACTGTTCTTTTCTTCTGAGCACAACCACGTTTCCTGCTGTATTAGAGATTCCAGGAAGCAAGAGCGTGCTTCTTGCTCTAAAGCAGAGTGTGATCTATATAGCAGAACTCTGATTTGTGTTTAACTTATGAAATGGAGTTAAATCCCATGATCTGAGTCTTCCTACAAGCAAGACTTCGTTTCAGGTAAGGGCAGTTACTTTACAGCTCAAATGAACTACATCGTTTACGAAGCTCACACGTTTCTCACCTTAACTGACAAGCATTGGATGTTAGAGGACCTGTATTTTGTTTCAGTTTCAGAAGCAGAGTTGAACTAGATATGGGCCGTATGTGTAGGAAACACCGTTCATTTTTTCTGAGCACACTAATTTTCCTGCTGTATTAGAGACTCTAGAAAGCAAGAACGTGCTTCAGGCTCTAAAGCAGAGTGTGATCAATCGATGAGAACTCTGTTGTGTGTTTCACTTCAGAAATGGAGTTAAGTCCCTGGCTCTGACTCTTCCTACAAGCAAGACTTCGTTTCAGGTAAGGGCAGTTACTTTACAGCTCAAACGAATTACATCGTTCACGAAGCTCACACGTTTATCATCTTGACTGAGAAGCATTGGATGTTAGAGGACCTGTGGTTTCTTTCAGTTTCAGAAGCAGAGTTGAACTAGATATGGTCCGTATGTATATGAAACACCGTACTTTTCTTCTGAGCACACTCACGTTTCCTGCTGTATTAGAGACTCTAGAAAGCAAGAGCGTGCTTCTTGCTCTAAAGCAGAGTGTGATCCATGTATGAGAACTCTGTGGTGTGTTTCCCTTCAGAAATGGAGTTAAATCCCAGGCTCTGTGTCTTCCTACAAGCAAGACTTCGTTTCAGGTAGGCAGTCACTTTTCAGTTCAAATGAACTACATCGTTCACAAAGCTTACAAGTTTTCCTCCTTAACTACCAAGCATTGGATGTTAGAGGACCAGTGCTTTGTATCAGTTTCAGAATCAGAGTTGGACTAGATATAATCCGTATGTGTAGGAAACACCGTTCTTTTGTTCAGAGCTCACTCAAGTTTCCTGCTGTATTACAGATTCTAGAACGCAAGAGCGTGCTTCTTGCTCTAAAGCACAGTGTGATCCATGCATGAAAACTATGCTGTGTTTTTCCCTTCAGAAATGGAGTTAAATTCCAGGCTCTGTGTCTTCCTACAAGCAAGACTTCGTTTCATGTAAGGGCAGTCACTTTTTAGCTCAAATGAACTACATTGGTCACGAAGCTCACACATTTCTCATCTTAACTGACAAGCATTGGATGTTAGAGGACCTGTGGTTTCTTTCAGTTTCAGAAGCAGAGTTGAACTAGATATGGTCCGTATGTGTAGGAAACAAAGTTCTTTTGTTCTCAGCACACTCACGTTTCCTGCTGTCTTAGTGACTCTAGAAAGCAAGAGTGTGATTCTTGCTCTAAAGCAGAGTGTGATCCAAGGCTGAGAACTCTGCTGTGTGTTTCCCTTCAGAAATGGTGTTAAATGCCAGGATCTGGGTCTTCCTACAAGCAAGACTTCCTTTCAAGTAAGGGCAGTCACTTTTCAGCTCAAACGAACTACATCGTTCACGAAGCTCACACCTTTCTCATCTTCACTGACAAGCATAGGATGTTAGAGGACCTGTGGTTTCTTTCAATTTCAGAAGCAGAGTTGAACTAGATGTGGTCCGTATGTGTAGGAAACACTGTTCTTTTCTTCTGAGCACAACCACGTTTTCTGCTGTATTAGAGATTCTAGGAAGCAAGAGCGTGCTTCTTGCTCTAAAGCAGAGTGTGATCTATATAGCAGAACTCTGATGTGTGTTTCACTTCAGAAATGGAGTTAAATCCCAGGCTCTGAGTCTTCCTACAAGCAAGACTTCGTTTCAGGTAAGGGCAGTTACTTTACAGCTCAAATGAACTACATCGTTTACGAAGCTCACACGGTTCTCATCTTAAATGACAAGCATTGGATGTTAGAGGACCTGTGGTTTGTTTCAGTTTCAGAAGCAGAGTTGAACTAGATATGGGTTGTATGTGTAGGAAACACCGTTCTTTTGTTCAGAGCTCACTCAAGTTTCCTGCTGTATTAGAGACTCTAGAAAGCAAGAGCGTGCTTCTTGCTCTAAAGCACAGTGTGATCCATGAATGAAAACTATGCTGTGTGTTTCCCTTCAGAAATGGAGTTGATTTCCAGGCTCTGTGTCTTCCTACATGCAAGACTTCGTTTCAAGTAAGGGCAGTCACTTTTCAGCTCAAATGAACTACATCGTTCACGAAGCTCACACATTTCTCATCTTAACTGACAAGCATTGAATGTTAGAGGACCAGTGAATTGTATCAGTTTCAGCAGCAGAGTTGGGCTAGATATGGTCCGTATGTTTAGGAAACACCGTTCTCTTGTTCTCAGCACACTCAAGTTTCCTGCTCTCTTAGAGACTCTGTAAAGCTAGAGCTTCCTTCTTGCTCTAAAGCAGAGTGTGATCCAAGGCTGAGAACTATGCTGTGTGTTTCCCTTCCGAAATGGAGTTTAATCCCAGGCTCTTTGTCTTCCTACAAGCAAGACTTCCTTTCAGGTAAGGGCAGTTACTTTTCAGCTCAAACGAACTACATCATTCACGAAGCTCACACCTTTCTCATCTTAACAGACAAGCATAGGATGTTAGAGGACCTGTGGTTTCTTTCAGTCTCAGAAGCAGAGTTGAACTAGATGAGGTCCGTATGTGTAGGAAACACTGTTCTTTTCTTCTGAGAACAACCACGTTTCCTGCTGTATTAGAGATTCCAGGAAGCAAGAGCATGCTTCTTGCTCTAAAGCAGAGTGTGATCTATATAGCAGAACTCTGATTTGTGTTTAACTTATGAAATGGAGTTAAATCCCAGGATCTGAGTCTTCCTACAAGCAAGACTTCGATTCAGGTAAGGGCAGTTACTTTACAGCTCAAATGAACTACATCGTTTACGAAGCTCACACGTTTCTCACCTTAACTGACAAGCATTGGATGTTAGAGGACCTGTATTTTGTTTCAGTTTCAGAAGCTGAGTTGAACTAGATATGGGCCGTATGTGTAGGAAACACCGTTCTTTTTTTCTGAGCACACTAATTTTCCTGCTGTATTAGAGACTCTAGAAAGCAAGAGCGTGCTTCAGGCTCTAAAGCAGAGTGTGATCAATCGATGAGAACTCTGTTGTGTGTTTCACTTCAGAAATGGAGTTAAGTCCCTGGCTCTGACTCTTCCTACAAGCAAGACTTCGTTTCAGGTAAGGGCAGTTACTTTACAGCTCAAACAAATTACATCGTTCACGAAGCTCACACGTTTATCATCTTGACTGAGAAGCATTGGATGTTAGAGGACCTGTGGTTTCTTTCAGTTTCAGAAGCAGAGTTGAACTAGATATGGTCCGTATGTATAGGAAACACCGTACTTTTCTTCTGAGCACACTCACGTTTCCTGCTGTATTAGAGACTCTAGAAAGCAAGAGCGTGCTTCTTGCTCTAAAGCAGAGTGTGATCCATGGATGAGAACTCTGTGGTGTGTTTCCCTTCAGAAATGGAGTTAAATCCCAGGCTCTGAGTCTTCCTACAAGCAAGACTTCGTTTCAGGTAAGGGCAGTTACTTTACAGCTCAAATGAACTACATCGTTTACGAAGCTCACACGGTTCTCATCTTAAATGACAAGCATTGGATGTTAGAGGACCTGTGGTTTGTTTCAGTTTCAGAAGCAGAGTTGAACTAGATATGGGCCGTATGTGTAGGAAACACTGTTCTTTTTTTCTGAGGACACTCACGTTTCCTGCTGTATTAGAGATTCTAGAAAGCAAGAGCATGCTACTTGCTCTAAAGCAGAGTGTGATCCATTGATGAGAACTATGCTGTGTGTTTCCCTTCAGAAATGGAGTTAAACCCCAAGCTCTGTGTTTTCCTACTAGCAAGACATCGTTTCAGGTTAGGGCTTTCACTTTTCAGCTCAAACGAACTACATCGTTCACGAAGCTCACACGTTTCTCTTCTTAAATGACAAGCATTTGATGTCAGAGGACCAGTGCTTTGTATCAGTTTCAGAAGCAGAGTTGGACTAGATATGGTCCGTATGTGTAGGAAACTCCGTTCTTTTGTTCTCAGCACACTCACGTTTCTTGCTGTCTTAGAGAATCTAGAAAGCAAGAGCGTGCTTCAGGCTCTAGAGCAGAGTGTGATCTATGGATGAGAATTCTCTTGTGTGTTTCCCTTCAGAAATGGAGTTAAATCCCAGGCTCTGTGTCTTCCTACAAGCAAGACTTCGTTTCAGGTAAGGGCAGTTACTTTACAGCTCAAACGAACTACATCGTTCACGAAGCTCACACGTTTCTCATCTTAACTGATAAGCATTGGATGATAGAGGACCTTTGCTTTGTATCAATTTCAAGCAGAGTTGAACTAGATATGGTCCGTATGTATAGGAAACACCGTACTTTAATTCTGAGCACACTCAGGTTTCCTGCTGTATTAGAGACTCTAGAAAGCAAGAACGTGCTTCTTGCTATAAAGCAGAGTGTGATCCATGGATGAGAACTATGCTGTGTGTTTCACTTTAGAAATGGAGTCAAATCCCAGGCTCTGAGTCTTCCGACAGGGAAGACTTCGTTTCAGGTAAGGGCAGTTACTTTACAGCTCAAATGAACTACATCGTTTACGAAGCACACACGTTTCTCAACTTAACTGACAAGCATTGGATGTTAGAGGACCTGTGGATTGTTTCAGTTTCAGAAGCAGAGATAACTAGATATGGGTTGTATGTGTATGAAACACCGTTCTTTTGTTCAGAGCTCACTCAAGTATCCTGTTGTATTAGAGACTCTAGAAAGCAAGAGCGTGCTTCTTGCTCTAAAGCACAGTGTGATCCATGCATAAAAACTATGCTGTGTGTTTCCCTTCAGAAATGGAGTTGAATTCCAGGCTCTGTGTCTTACTACAAGCAAGACTTCGTTTCAAGTAAGGGCAGACACTTTTCAGCTCAAAAGAACTACATCGGTCACGAAGCTCACACATTTCTCATCTTAACTGACAAGCATTGAATGTTAGAGAACCAGTGAATTGTATCAGTTTCAGAAGCAGAGTTGGACTAGATATGGTCCGTATGTGTAGGAAACACCGTTCTCTTGTTCTCAGCACACTCAAGTTTCCGACTGTCTTAGAGACTCTGGAAAGATAGAGCGTGCTTCTTGCTCTAAAGCAGAGTGTGATCCAAGGCTGAGAACTATGCTGTGTGTTTCCCTTCAGAAATGGAGTTAAATCCCAGGCTCTGTGTCTTCCTACAAGCAAGACTTCCTTTCAAGTAAGGGCAGTCACTTTTCAGCTCAAACGAACTACATCGTTCACGAAGCTCACACCTTTCTCATCTTAACTTACAAGCATACGATGTTAGAGGAACTGTGGTTTCTTTCAATTAAAGAAGCAGAGTTGAACTAGATGTGGTCGGTATGTGCAGGAAACTCTGTTCTTTTCTTCTGAGCACAACCACGTTTCCTGCTGTATTAGAGATTCTAGGATGCAAGAGCGTGCTTCCTTCTCTAAAGCAGAGTGTGATCTATATACCAGAAATCTGATGTGTGTTTCACTTCAGAAATGGAGTTAAATCCCAGGATCTGAGTCTTCCTACAAGCAAGATTTCGTTTCAGGTAAGGGCAGTTACTTTACAGCTCAAATGAACTACATCGTTTACGAAGCTCACACGTTTCTCATCTTAACTGACAAGCATTGGATGTTAGAGGACCTTTGCTTTGTATCAGTTTCAGAAGCAGAGTTGGACTAGATATGGTCCATATGTGTAGGAAACAAAGTTCTTTTGTTCTCAGCACACTCACGTTTGCTGCTGTCTTAGAGACTCTAGAAAGCAAGAGTGTGATTCTTGCTCTAAAGCAGGGTGTGAGCAATGGATGCGAACTCTGCTGTGTGTTTCACTTCAGAAATGGAGTTAAATCCCAGACTCTGGGTCTTCCTACAAGCAAGACTTCCTTTCAAGTAAGGGCAGTCACTTTTCAGCTCAAACGAACTACATCGTTCACGAAGCTCACACATTTCTCATCTTAACTGACAAGCATTGGATGTTAGAGGACCAGTGCTTTGTATCAGTTTCAGAAGCAGAGTTGGACTAGATATGGTCTGTATGTGTAGGAAACACCGTTCTTTTGTTCTCAGCACACTCACGTTTCCTGCTGTCGTAGAGACTCTAGAAAGCAAGAGTGTGATTCTTGCTCTAAATCAGGGTGTGAGCAATGGATGCAAACTCTGCTGTGTGTTTCACTTCAGAAATGGAGGTAAATCCCAATCTCCAAATCTTCCGACAAGGAAGACTTCATTTCAGGTAAGGACAGTTACTTTACAGCTCAAATGAACTACATCGTTTACGAAGCTAGCACGTTTATCATCTTAACTGACAAGCATTGGATGTTAGAGGACCTGTGGTTTTCAGAAGCAGAGTTGTACTAGATAAGGGTTGTATGTGTAGGAAACACCATTCTTTTGTTCAGAGCTCACTCAAGTTTCCTGCTGTATTAGAGACTCTAGATAGCAAGAGTGTGATTCTTGCTCTAAAGCACAGTGTGATCCGTGCATGAAAACCATGCTGTGTGTTTCCCTTCAGAAATGGAGTTAAATTCCAGGCTCTGTGTCTTCCTACAAGCAAGACTTCGTTTCAAGTAAGGGCAGTCACTTTTCAGCTCAAATGAACTACATCATTCACGAAGCTCACACATTTCTCATCTTAACTGACAAGCATTGAATGTTAGAGTAGCAGTGAATTGTATCAGTTTCAGAAGCAGAGTTGGACTAGATATGGTCAGTATGTGTAGGAAACACTGTTCTCTTGTTCTCAGCACACACAAGTTTCCTGCTGTCTTAGAGACTGTGGAAAGCTAGAGCGTGCTTCTTGCTCTAAAGCAGAGTGTGATACAAGGCTGAGAACTATGCTGTGTGTTTCCCTTCAGAAATGGAGTTAAATCCCAGGCTCTGTGTCTTCCTACAAGGAAGACTTCTTTTCAGGTAAGGGCAGTTACTTTTCAGCTCAAACGAACTACATCATTCACGAAGCTCACACCTTTCTCATCTTAACTGACAAGCATAGGATGTTAGAGGACCTGTGGTTTCTTTCAGTTTCAGAAGCAGAGTTGAACTAGATGAGGTCCGTATGTGTAGGAAACACTGTTCTTTTCTTCTGAGCACAACAACGTTTCCTGCTGTATTAGAGATTCTAGGAAGCAAGAGCGTGCTTCTTGCTCTAAAGCAGAGTGTGATCTATATAGAAGAACTCTAATGTGTTTTTCACTTCAGAAATGGAGTTAAATCCCAGGATCTGGGTCTTCCTACAAGCAAGAGTTCCTTTCAAGTAAGGGCAGTCACTTTTCAGCTCAAACGAACTACATTGTTCACGAAGCTCACACCTTTCTCATCTTAACTGACAAGCATAGGATGTTAGAGGACCTGTGGTTTCTTTCAACTTCAGAAGCAGAGTTGAAGTAGATGTGGTCCGTATGTACAGGAAACACGGTACCATTCTTCTGAGCACACTCACGTTTCCTGCTGTATTAGAGACTCTAGAAAGCAAGAGCGTTCTTCTAGCTCTAAAGCAGAGTGTGATCCATGGATGAGAACTCTGTGGTGTGTTTCCCTTCAGAAATGGAGTTAAATCCCAGGATCTGTGTCTTGCTACAAGCAAGAATTGGTTTCAGGTAGGCAGTCACTTTTCAGTTCAAATGATCTACATCGTTCAAGAAGCTTACAATTATCCCTTATAACTACCAAGCATTGGATGTTAGAGGACCAGTGCTTTGTATCAGTTTCAGAAGCATAGTTGGACTAGATATGGTCCATATGTGTAGGAAACACCGGTCTTTTGTTCAGAGCTCACTCAAGTTTCCTGCTGTATTAGAGACTCTAGAAAGCAAGAGCGTGCTTCTTGCTCTAAAGCACAGTGTGATCCATGCATGAAAACTATGCTGTGTTTTTTCCTTCAGAAATGGAGTTAAATTCCAGGCTCTGTGTCTTCCTACAAGCAAGACTTCGTTTCAAGTAAGGGTAGTCACTTTTCAGCTCAAATGAACTACATCGGTCATGAACTCACACATTTCTCATCTTAATTGACAAGCATTGAATGTTAGAGGACGAGTGCATTGTATCAGTTTGAGAAGCAGAGTTGGACTAGATATGGTCCGTATGTGTAGGAAACAACGTTCACTTGTTCTCAGCACACTCATGTTTCCTGCTGTCTTAGAGATTTGGGAAAGCTAGAGCGTGCTTCTTGCTCTAAAGCAGAGTGTGATCCAAGGCTGAGAACTATGCTGTGTGTTTCCCTTCAGAAATGGAGTTAAATCCCAGGCTCTGAGTCTTCCGACAAGGAAGACTTCGTTTCAGGTAAGGGCAGTTACTTTACAGCTCAAATGAACTACATCGTTTACGAAGCTCACACATTTATCATCTTAACTGACAAGTATTGGATGTTTGAGGACCTGTGGTTTACACAAGCAGAGTTGAACTAGATATGGGTTGTATGTGTAGGAAACATCGTTCTTTTGTTCAGAGCTCACTCATGTTTTGTGCTGTATTAGAGACTCTAGAAAGCAAGAGCGTGCTTCTTGCTCTAAAGCACAATGTGATCCATGCCTGAAAACTATGCTGTGTGTTTCCCTTCAAAAATGGAGTTAAATTCCAGGTTCTGTGTCTTCCTACAAGCAAGACTTCGTTTCAAGTAAGGGCAGTCACTTTTCAGATCAAATGAACTACATTGGTCACGAAGCTCACACATTTCTCATCTTAACTGACAAGCATTGAATGTTAGAGGACCAGTGAATAGTATCAGTTTCCGAAGCAGAGTTGGACTAGATATGGTCCGTATGTGTAGGAAACACCGTTCTCTTCTACTCAGCACACTCAAGTTTCCTGCTGTCTTAGAGTCTCTGGAAAGCTGGAGCGTGCTTCGTGCTCTAAAGCAGAGTGTGATCCAAGGCTGAGAACTATGCTGTGTGTTTCCCTTCAGAAATGGAGTTAAATCCCAGGCTCTGTGTCTTCCTACAAGCAAGGCTTCTTTTCAGGTAAGGGCAGTTACTTTTCAGCTCAAAGGAACTACATCGTTCACGAAGCTCACACCTTTCTCATCTTAACTGGCAAGCATAGGATGTTAGAGGACCTGTGGTTTCTTTCAGTTTCAGAAGCAGAGTTGAACTAGATGTGGTCCGTATGTGCAGGAAATACTGTTCTTTTCTTCTGAGCACAACCACGTTTCCTGCTGTATTAGAGATTCTAGGAAGCAAGAGCGTGCTTCTTGCTTTAAAGCAGAGTGTGATCTATATAGCAGAACTGTGATGTGTGTTTCACTTCAGAAATGGAGTTAAATTCCAGGATCTGAGTCTTCCAACAAGCAAGACTTCGTTTCAGGTAAGGGGAGAAATGGAGTTAAATCCCAGGCTCTGTGTCTTCCTACAACCAAGACTTCTTTTCAGGTAAGGGCAGTTACTTTTCAGGTCAAAAGAACTACATCGTTCACGAAGCTCACACGTTTCTCATCTTAACTGACAAGCATTGGATGTTAGAGGACCTGTGGTTTTCAGAAGCAGAGTTGAACTAGATATGGGTTGTATGTGTAGGAAACACCGTACTTTTGTTCAGAGCTCACTCAAGTTTTGAGCTGTATTAGAGAATCTAGAAAGCAAGAGCATGCTTCTTGCTCTAAAGCAGAGTGTGATCCATGCATGAAAACTCCGTGGTGTGTTTCCCTTCAGAAATGGAGTTAAATCCCAGGCTCTGTGTCTTCCTACAAGCAAGACTTCGTTTCCGGTAGGCAGTCACTTTTCAGTTCACATGAACTACATCGTTCACAAAGCTTACAAGTTTCCCTTTTAACTACCAAGCATTGGATGTTAGAGGACCAATGCTTTGTATCAGTTTCAGAAGCAGAGATGACTAGATATGATCCGTATGTATAGGAAACAACGTTCTTTTCTCCTGAGCACACTCACGTTTTCTGCGGTATTAGAGACTCTAGAAAGCAAGAGAGCGCTTCTTGCTCTACAGCAGAGTGTGATCCATCGAAGAGAACTATGCTGTGTGTTTCCCTTCAGAAATGGAGTTAAATACCAGGATCTGAGTCTTCCAACAAGCAAGACTTCGTTTCAGGTAAGGGCAGTTACTTTACAGCTCAAATGAACTACATCGTTTACGAAGCTCACACGTTTTTCATCTTAACTGACAAGAATTGGATGTTAGAGGACCTTTGCTTTGTATCAATTTCAAGCAGAGTTGGACTAGATATGGTCCGTATGTATAGGAAGCACCGTTCTATTCTCCTGAGCACACTCACGTTTTCTGCGGTATTAGAGACTCTAGAAAGCAAGAGTGCGCTTCTTGCTCTACAGCAGAGTGTGATCCATCGAAGAGAACTCTGCTGTGTGTTTCCCTTCAGAAATGGAGTTAAATCCCAGGCTCTGTGTCTTCCTACAACCAAGACTTCTTTTCAGGTAAGGGCAGTTACTTTTCAGGTCAAATGAACTACATCGTTCACGAAGCTCACACGTTTCTCATCTTAACTGACAAGCATTGGATGTTAGAGGACCTGTGGTTTCTTTCAGTTTCAGAAGCAGAGTTGAACTAGATGTGGTCCGTATGTGTAGGAAACACTGTTCTTTTCTTCTGAGCACAACCACGTATCCTGCTGTATTACAGATTCTAGGAAGCAAGAGCGTGCTTCTTGCTCTAAAGCACAGTGTTATGTATATAGCAGAACCATGATGTGTGTTTCACTTCAGAAATGGAGTTAAATCCCAGGCTCTGAGTCGTCCTACAAGGAAGACTTCCTTTCAGGGAAGGGCAGTTTCTTTACAGCTCAAATGAACTACATCATTTAAAAAGCTCACACGTTTATCATCTTAACTGACAAGTATTGGATGTTAGAGGACCTGTGGTTTATTTCAGTTTCAGAAGCAGAGTTGGACTAGATATGGGCCGTATGTGTAGGAAATACCGTTCTTTTGTTCTGAGCACAATAAGTTTCCTGCTGTATTAGAGACTCTAGAAAGCAAGAGCATGTTCAGGCTCTAAATCAGAGTGTGATCAATGGATGAGAACTCTGTTGTGTGTTTCCCTTCAGAAATGGAGTTAAATCCCAGGCTCTGTGTCTTCCTACCAGCAAGACTTCGTTTCAGGTACGCAGTCACTTTTCAGTTCAAACGAACTACATCGTTCACGAAGCTTACAAGTTTCCCTTCTTAACTACCAAGCATTGTATGTTAGAGGACCAGTGCTTTGTATCAGTTTCAGAAGCAGAGTTGGACTAGATATGGTCCGTATGTGTAGGAAACACCGTTCTTTTGTTCTCAGCACACTCACGTTTCCTGCTGTCATAGAGACTCTAGAAAGCAAGAGTGTGATTCTTGCTCTAATGCAGGGTGTGAGCAATGAATGAGAACTCTGCTTTGTGTTTCACTTCAGAAATGGAGTTAAATCCCAGGCTCTGAGTCTTCCGACAAGGAAGACTTCGTTTCAGGTAAGGGCAGTTCCTTTTAGCTCAAACGAACTACATCGTTCACGAAGCTCACACATTTCACATCTTAACTGACAAGCATAGGATGTTAGAGGACATGTGGTTTCTTTCAGTTTCAGAAGCAGAGTTGAACTAGATGTGGTCCGTATGTGAAGGAAACACTGTTCTTTTCTTCTGAGCACAACCACGTTTCCTGCTGTATTAGAGATTCTAGGAAGCAAGAGCATGCTTCTTGCTCTAAAGCACAGTGTGATCCATGCATGAAAACTATGCTGTGTGTTTTCCTTCAGAATTGGAGTTAAATTCCAGGCTCTGTGTCTTCCTACAAGCAAGACATCATTTCAAGTAAGGGCAGGCACTTTTCAGCTCAAATGAACTACATCGGTCACGAACTCACACATTTCTCATCTTAATTGACAAGCATTGAATGTTAGAGGACGAGTGCATTGTATCAGTTTCAGAAGCAGAGTTGGACTAGATATGGTCCGTAAGTGTAGGAAACACTGTTCACTTGTTCTCAGCACACGCATGTTTCCTGCTGTCTTAGAGATTTGGGAAAGCTAGAGCGTGCTTCTTGCTCTAAAGCAGAGTGTGATCCAAGGCTGAGAACTCTGCTGTGTGTTTCCCTTCAGAAATGGAGTTAAATCCCAGGCTCTGAGTCTTCCGACAAGGAAGACTTCGTTTCAGGTAAGGGCAGTTACTTTACAGCTCAAATGAAATACATCGTTTACGAAGCTCACACGTTTCTCATCTTAACTGACAAGCATTGGATGTTAGAGGACCTGTGGTTTTCAGAAGCAGAGTTGAACTAGATATGGGTTGTATGTGTAGGAAACACCGTTCTTTTGTTCAGAGCTCACTCAAGTTTTGAGCTGTATTAGAGAATCTAGAAAGCAAGAGCATGCTTCTTGCTCTAAAGCACAGTGTGATCCATGCATGAAAACTCTGCTGTGTGTTTCCCTTCAGAAATGGAGTTAAATTCCAGGCTCTGTGTTTTCCTAATATCAATACATCGTTTCAGGTTAGGGCAGTCACTTTTCAGCTCAAACGAACTACATCGTTCACCAAGCTCACACGTTTCTCATCTTAAATGACAAGCATTGGATGTCAGAGGACCAGTGCTTTGTATCAGTTTCAGAAGCAGAGTTGGACTAGATATGGTCCGTATGTGCAGGAAACACCGTTGTTTTGTTCTCAGCACACTCAGGTGTCCTGCTGTCTTAGAGACTCTTGAAAGCAAGTGTGTGATTCTTGCTCTAAAGCAGGGTGTGAGCAATGGATGAGAACTCTGCTGTGTGTTTCACTTCAGAAATGGAGTTAAATCCCAGGCTCTGTGTCTTCCTACAAGCAAGACTTCTTTTCAGGTAAGACCAGTAACTTTTCAGCTCAAACGAACAACATCGTTCACGAAGCTCACACATTTCACATCTTAACTGACAAGCATAGGATGTTAGAGGACCTGTGGTTTCTTTCAGTTTCAGAAGCAGAGTTGAACTAGATGTGGTCCGTATGTGAAGGAAACACTGTTCTTTTCTTCTGAGCACAACCACGTTTCCTGCTGTATTAGAGATTCTTGGAAGCAAGAGCCTGCTTCTTGCTCTAAAGCACAGTGTGATCCATGCATGAAAACTATGCTGTGTGTTTTCCTTCAGAATTGGAGTTAAATTCCAGGCTCTGTGTCTTCCTACAAGCAAGACATCATTTCAAGTAAGGGCAGGCACTTTTCAGCTCAAATGAACTACATCGGTCACGAACTCACACATTTCTCATCTTAATTGACAAGCATTGAATGTTAGAGGACGAGTGCATTGTATCAGTTTCAGAAGCAGAGTTGGACTAGATATGGTCCGTAAGTGTAGGAAACACCGTTCACTTGTTCTCAGCACACTCATGTTTCCTGCTGTCTTAGAGATTTGGGAAAGCTAGAGCGTGCTTCTTGCTCTAAAGCAGAGTGTGATCCAAGGCTGAGAACTATGCTGTGTGTTTCCCTTCAGAAATGGAGTTAAATCCCAGGCTCTGTGTCTTCCTACAAGCAAGACTTCGTTTCAGGTACGCAGTCACTTTTCACTTCAAACGAACTACATCTTTCACGAAGCTTACAAGTTTCCCTTCTTAACTACCAAGCATTGTATGTTAGAGGACCAGTGCTTTGTATCAGTTTCAGAAGCAGAGTTGGACTAGATATGTTCCGTACGTGTAGGAAACACGTTCACTTTTTCTCAGCACACTCACGTTTCCTGCTGTCATAGAGACTCTAGAAAGCAAGAGTGTGATTCTTGCTCTAATGCAGGGTGTGAGCAATGAATGAGAACTCTGCATTGTGTTTCACTTCAGAAATGGAGTTAAATCCCAGGCTCTGAGTCTTCCGACAAGGAAGACTTCGTTTCAGGTAAGGGCAGTTACTTTCCAGCTCAAATGAACTACATCGTTTACGAAGCTCACACGTTTCTCATCTTAACTGACAAGCATTGGATGTTAGAGGACCTGTGGTTTTCAGAAGCAGAGTTGAACTAGATATGGGTTGTATGTGTAGGAAACACCGTTCTTTTGTTCAGAGCTCACTCAAGTTTTGAGCTGTATTAGAGAATCTAGAAAGCAAAAGCATTCTTCTTGCTCTAAAGCAGAGTGTGATCCATGCATGAAAACTCCGTGGTGTGTTTCCCTTCAGAAATGGAGTTAAATCCCAGGCTCTGTGTCTTCCTACAAGCAAGACTTCGTTTCCGGTAGGCAGTCACTTTTCAGTTCACATGAACTACATCGTTCACGAAGCTTACAAGTTTCCCTTCTTAACTACCAAGCATTGGATGTTAGAGGACCAATGCTTTGTATCAGTTTCAGAAGCAGAGTTGACTAGATATGGTCCGTATGTATAGGAAACAACGTTCTTTTCTCCTGAGCACACTCACGTTTTCTGTGGTATTACAGACTCTAGAAATCAAGAGAGCGCTTCTTGCTCTACAGCAGAGTGTGATCCATCGAAGAGAACTATGCTGTGTGTTTCCCTTCAGAAATGGAGTTAAACCCCAGGCTCTGTGTTTTCCCACTATCAAGACATCGTTTCAGGTTAGGGCAGTCACTTTTCAGCTCAAACGAACTACATCGTTCACCAAGCTCACACGTTTCTCATCTTAAATGACAAGCATTGGATGTCAGAGGACCAGTGCTTTGTATCAGTTTCAGAAGCAGAGTTGGACTAGATATGGTCCGTATGTGCAGGAAACACCGTTGTTTTGTTCTCAGCACACTCAGGTGTCCTGCTGTCTTAGAGACTCTTGAAAGCAAGAGTGTGATTCTTGCTCTAAAGCAGGGTGTGAGCAATGGATGAGAACTCTGCTGTGTGTTTCACTTCAGAAATGGAGTTAAATCCCAGGCTCTGTGTCTTCCTACAAGCAAGACTTCTTTTCAGGTAAGAGCAGTTACTTTTCAGCTCAAACGAACTACATCGTTCACGAAGCTCACACATTTCACATCTTAACTGACAAGCATAGGATGTTAGAGGACATGTGGTTTCTTTCAGTTTCAGAAGCAGAGTTGAACTAGATGTGGTCCGTATGTGAAGGAAACACTGTTCTTTTCTTCTGAGCACAACCACGTTTCCTGCTGTATTAGAGATTCTAGGAAGCAAGAGCATGCTTCTTGCTCTAAAGCACAGTGTGATCCATGCATGAAAACTATGCTGTGTGTTTTCCTTCAGAATTGGAGTTAAATTCCAGGCTCTGTGTCTTCCTACAAGCAAGACATCATTTCAAGTAAGGGCAGGCACTTTTCAGCTCAAATGAACTACATCGGTCACGAACTCACACATTTCTCATCTTAATTGACAAGCATTGAATGTTAGAGGACGAGTGCGTTGTATCAGTTTCAGAAGCAGAGTTGGACTAGATATGGTCCGTAAGTGTAGGAAACACCGTTCACTTGTTCTCAGCACACTCATGTTTCCTGCTGTCTTAGAGATTTGGGAAAGCTAGAGCGTGCTTCTTGCTCTAAAGCAGAGTGTGATCCAAGGCTGAGAACTATGCTGTGTGTTTCCCTTCAGAAATGGAGTTAAATCCCAGGCTCTGTGTCTTCCTACAAGCAAGACTTCGTTTCAGGTACGCAGTCACTTTTCACTTCAAACGAACTACATCGTTCACGAAGCTTACAAGTTTCCCTTCTTAACTACCAAGCATTGTATGTTAGAGGACCAGTGCTTTGTATCAGTTTCAGAAGCAGAGTTGAACTAGATGTGGTCCGTATGTGCTGGAAATACTGTTCTTTTCTTCTGAGCACAACCACGTTTCCTGCTGTATTAGAGATTCTAGGAAGCAAGAGCGTGCTTCTTGCTCTAAAGCAGTGTGTGATCTATATAGCAGAACTGTGATGTATGTTTCACTTCAGAGATGGAGTTAAATCCCAGGATCTGTGTCTTCCAACAAGCAAGACTTCGTTTCAGGTAAGGGCAGTTACTTTACAGCTCAAATGAACTACATCGTTTACGAAGCTCACACGTTTTTCATCTTAACTGACAATAATTGGATGTTAGAGGACCTTTGCTTTGTATCAATTTCAAGCAGAGTTGGACTAGATATGGTCCGTATGTATAGGAAACACCGTTCTTTTCTCCTGAGCACACTCACGTTTTCTGCGGTATTAGAGACTCTAGAAAGCAAGAGTGCGCTTCTTGCTCTACAGCAGAGTGTGATCCATCGAAGAGAACTATGCTGTGTGTTTCCCTTCAGAAATGGAGTTAAATCCCAGGCTCTGTGTCTTCCTACAACCAAGACTTCTTTTCAGGTAAGGGCAGTTACTTTTCAGGTCAAATGAACTACATCGTTCATGAAGCTCACACGTTTCTCATCTTAACTGACAAGCATTGGATGTTAGAGGACCTGTGGTTTCTTTCAGTTTCAGAAGCAGAGTTGAACTAGATGTGGTCCGTATGTGTAGGAAACACTGTTCTTTTCTTCTGAGCACAACCACGTATCCTGCTGTATTAGAGATTCTAGGAAGCAAGAGCGTGCTTCTTGCCCTAAAGCAGAGTGTGATGTATATAGCAGAACCATGAGGTGTGTTTCACTTCAGAAATGGAGTTAAATCCCAGGCTCTGAGTCGTCCTACAAGGAAGACTTCCTTTCAGGGATGGGCAGTTTCTTTACAGCTCAAATGAACTACATCATTTAAAAAGCTCACACGTTTATCATCTTAACTGACAAGTATTGGATGTTAGAGGACCTGTGGTTTATTTCAGTTTCAGAAGTAGAGTTGGACTAGATATGGGCCGTATGTGTAGGAAACACCGTTCTTTTGTTCTGAGCACACTAAGTTTCCTGCTGTATTAGAGACTCTAGAAAGCAAGAGCGTGTTCAGGCTCTAAATCAGAGTGTGATCAATGGATGAGAACTCTGTTGTGTGTTTCCCTTCAGAAATGGAGTTAAATCCCAGGCTCTGTGTCTTCCTACAAGCAAGACTTCGTTTCAGGTACGCAGTCACTTTTCAGTTCAAACGAACAACATCGTTCACGAAGCTTACAAGTTTCCCTTCTTAACTACCAAGCATTGTATGTTAGAGGACCAGTGCTTTGTATCAGTTTCAGAAGCAGAGTTGGACTAGATATGGTCCGTATGTGTAGGAAACACCGTTCTTTTGTTCTCAGCACACTCACGTTTCCTGCTGTCATAGAGACTCTAGAAAGCAAGAGTGTGATTCTTGCTCTAATGCAGGGTGTGAGCAATGAATGAGAACTCTGCTTTGTGTTTCACTTCAGAAATGGAGTTAAATCCCAGGCTCTGAGTCTTCCGACAAGGAAGACTTCGTTTCAGGTAAGGGCAGTTACTTTTCAGCTCAAATGAACTACATCGTTTACGAAGCTCACACGTTTCTCATCTTAACTGACAAGCATTGGATGTTAGAGGACCTGTGGTTTTCAGAAGCAGAGTTGAACTAGATATGGGTTGTATGTGTAGGAAACACCGTTCTTTTGTTCAGAGCTCACTCAAGTTTTGAGCTGTATTAGAGAATCTAGAAAGCAAGAGCATGCTTCTTGCTCTAAAGCACAGTGTGATCCATCGAAGAGAACTATGCTGTGTGTTTCCCTTCAGAAATGGAGTTAAACCCCAGGCTCTGTGTTTTCCCACTATCAAGACATCGTTTCAGGTTAGGGCAGTCACTTTTCAGCTCAAACGAACTACATCGTTCACCAAGCTCACACGTTTCTCATCTTAAATGACAAGCATTGGATGTCAGAGGACCAGTGCTTTGTATCAGTTTCAGAAGCAGAGTTGGACTAGATATGGTCCGTATGTGCAGGAAACACCGTTCTTTTGTTCTCAGCACACTCAGGTTTCCTGCTGTCTTAGAGACTCTTGAAAGCAAGAGTGTGATTCTTGGTCTAAAGCAGGGTGTGAGCAATGGATGAGAACTCTGCTGTGTGTTTCACTTCAGAAATGGAGTTAAATCCCAGGCTCTGTGTCTTCCTACAAGCAAGACTTCTTTTCAGGTAAGAGCAGTTACTTTTCAGCTCAAAAGAACTACATCGTTCATGAAGCTCACACATTTCACATCTTAACTGACAAGCATAGGATGTTAGAGGACATGTGGTTTCTTTCAGTTTCAGAAGCAGAGTTGAACTAGATGTGGTCCGTATGTGAAGGAAACACTGTTCTTTTCTTCTGAGCACAACCACGTTTCCTGCTGTATTAGAGATTCTAGGAAGCAAGAGCCTGCTTCTTGCTCTAAAGCACAGTGTGATCCATGCATGAAAACTATGCTGTGTGTTTTCCTTCAGAATTGGAGTTAAATTCCAGGCTCTGTGTCTTCCTACAAGCAAGACATCATTTCAAGTAAGGGCAGGCACTTTTCAGCTCAAATGAACTACATCGGTCACGAACTCACACATTTCTCATCTTAATTGACAAGCATTGAATGTTAGAGGACGAGTGCATTGTATCAGTTTCAGAAGCAGAGTTGGACTAGATATGGTCCGTAAGTGTAGGAAACACCGTTCACTTGTTCTCAGCACACTCATGTTTCCTGCTGTCTTAGAGATTTGGGAAAGCTAGAGCGTGCTTCTTGCTCTAAAGCAGAGTGTGATCCAAGGCTGAGAACTATGCTGTGTGTTTCCCTTCAGAAATGGAGTTAAATCCCAGGCTCTGTGTCTTCCTACAAGCAAGACTTCGTTTCAGGTACGCTGTCACTTTTCACTTCAAACGAACTACATCGTTCACGAAGCTTACAAGTTTCCCTTCTTAACTACCAAGCATTGTATGTTAGAGGACCAGTGCTTTGTATCAGTTTCAGAAGCAGAGTTGACTAGATATGGTCCGTATGTATAGGAAACAACGTTCTTTTCTCCTGAGCACACTCACGTTTTCTGCGGTATTAGAGACTCTAGAAAGCAAGAGAGCGCTTCTTGCTCTACAGCAGAGTGTGATCCATCGAAGAGAACTATGCTGTGTGTTTCCCTTCAGAAATGGAGTTAAACCCCAGGCTCTGTGTTTTCCCACTATCAAGACATCGTTTCAGGTTAGGGCAGTCACTTTTCAGCTCAAACGAACTACATCGTTCACCAAGCTCACACGTTTCTCATCTTAAATGACAAGCATTGGATGTCAGAGGACCAGTGCTTTGTATCAGTTTCAGAAGCAGAGTTGGACTAGATATGGTCCGTATGTGCAGGAAACACCGTTCTTTTGTTCTCAGCACACTCAGGTTTCCTGCTGTCTTAGAGACTCTTGAAAGCAAGAGTGTGATTCTTGCTCTAAAGCAGGGTGTGAGCAATGGATGAGAACTCTGCTGTGTGTTTCACTTCAGAAATGGAGTTAAATCCCAGGCTCTGTGTCTTCCTACAAGCAAGACTTCTTTTCAGGTAATAGCAGTTACTTTTCAGCTCAAACGAACTACATCGTTCACGAAGCTCACACATTTCACATCTTAACTGACAAGCATAGGATGTTAGAGGACATGTGGTTTCTTTCAGTTTCAGAAGCAGAGTTGAACTAGATGTGGTCCGTATGTGAAGGAAACACTGTTCTTTTCTTCTGAGCACAACCACGTTTCCTGCTGTATTAGAGATTCTAGGAAGCAAGAGCATGCTTCTTGCTCTAAAGCACAGTGTGATCCATGCATGAAAACTATGCTGTGTGTTTTCCTTCAGAATTGGAGTTAAATTCCAGGCTCTGTGTCTTCCTACAAGCAAGACATCATTTCAAGTAAGGGCAGGCACTTTTCAGCTCAAATGAACTACATCGGTCACGAACTCACACATTTCTCATCTTAATTGACAAGCATTGAATGTTAGAGGACGAGTGCATTGTATCAGTTTCAGAAGCAGAGTTGGACTAGATATGGTCCGTAAGTGTAGGAAACACCGTTCACTTGTTCTCAGCACACTCATGTTTCCTGCTGTCTTAGAGATTTGGGAAAGCTAGAGCGTGCTTCTTGCTCTAAAGCAGAGTGTGATCCAAGGCTGAGAACTATGCTGTGTGTTTCCCTTCAGAAATGGAGTTAAATCCCAGGCTCTGTGTCTTCCTACAAGCAAGACTTCGTTTCAGGTACGCAGTCACTTTTCACTTCAAACGAACTACATCTTTCACGAAGCTTACAAGTTTCCCTTCTTAACTACCAAGCATTGTATGTTAGAGGACCAGTGCTTTGTATCAGTTTCAGAAGCAGAGTTGGACTAGATATGTTCCGTATGTGTAGGAAACACGTTCACTTTTTCTCAGCACACTCACGTTTCCTGCTGTCATAGAGACTCTAGAAAGCAAGAGTGTGATTCTTGCTCTAATGCAGGGTGTGAGCAATGAATGAGAACTCTGCATTGTGTTTCACTTCAGAAATGGAGTTAAATCCCAGGCTCTGAGTCTTCCGACAAGGAAGACTTCGTTTCAGGTAAGGGCAGTTACTTTCCAGCTCAAATGAACTACATCGTTTACGAAGCTCACACGTTTCTCATCTTAACTGACAAGCATTGGATGTTAGAGGACCTGTGGTTTTCAGAAGCAGAGTTGAACTAGATATGGGTTGTATGTGTAGGAAACACCGTTCTTTTGTTCAGAGCTCACTCAAGTTTTGAGCTGTATTAGAGAATCTAGAAAGCAAAAGCATTCTTCTTGCTCTAAAGCAGAGTGTGATCCATGCATGAAAACTCCGTGGTGTGTTTCCCTTCAGAAATGGAGTTAAATCCCAGGCTCTGTGTCTTCCTACAAGCAAGACTTCGTTTCCGGTAGGCAGTCACTTTTCAGTTCACATGAACTACATCGTTCACGAAGCTTACAAGTTTCCCTTCTTAACTACCAAGCATTGGATGTTAGAGGACCAATGCTTTGTATCAGTTTCAGAAGCAGAGTTGACTAGATATGGTCCGTATGTATAGGAAACAACGTTCTTTTCTCCTGAGCACACTCACGTTTTCTGTGGTATTACAGACTCTAGAAATCAAGAGAGCGCTTCTTGCTCTACAGCAGAGTGTGATCCATCGAAGAGAACTATGCTGTGTGTTTCCCTTCAGAAATGGAGTTAAACCCCAGGCTCTGTGTTTTCCCACTATCAAGACATCGTTTCAGGTTAGGGCAGTCACTTTTCAGCTCAAACGAACTACATCGTTCACCAAGCTCACACGTTTCTCATCTTAAATGACAAGCATTGGATGTCAGAGGACCAGTGCTTTGTATCAGTTTCAGAAGCAGAGTTGGACTAGATATGGTCCGTATGTGCAGGAAACACCGTTGTTTTGTTCTCAGCACACTCAGGTGTCCTGCTGTCTTAGAGACTCTTGAAAGCAAGAGTGTGATTCTTGCTCTAAAGCAGGGTGTGAGCAATGGATGAGAACTCTGCTGTGTGTTTCACTTCAGAAATGGAGTTAAATCCCAGGCTCTGTGTCTTCCTACAAGCAAGACTTCTTTTCAGGTAAGAGCAGTTACTTTTCAGCTCAAAAGAACTACATCGTTCATGAAGCTCACACATTTCACATCTTAACTGACAAGCATAGGATGTTAGAGGACATGTGGTTTCTTTCAGTTTCAGAAGCAGAGTTGAACTAGATGTGGTCCGTATGTGAAGGAAACACTGTTCTTTTCTTCTGAGCACAACCACGTTTCCTGCTGTATTAGAGATTCTAGGAAGCAAGAGCCTGCTTCTTGCTCTAAAGCACAGTGTGATCCATGCATGAAAACTATGCTGTGTGTTTTCCTTCAGAATTGGAGTTAAATTCCAGGCTCTGTGTCTTCCTACAAGCAAGACATCATTTCAAGTAAGGGCAGGCACTTTTCAGCTCAAATGAACTACATCGGTCACGAACTCACACATTTCTCATCTTAATTGACAAGCATTGAATGTTAGAGGACGAGTGCATTGTATCAGTTTCAGAAGCAGAGTTGGACTAGATATGGTCCGTAAGTGTAGGAAACACCGTTCACTTGTTCTCAGCACACTCATGTTTCCTGCTGTCTTAGAGATTTGGGAAAGCTAGAGCGTGCTTCTTGCTCTAAAGCAGAGTGTGATCCAAGGCTGAGAACTATGCTGTGTGTTTCCCTTCAGAAATGGAGTTAAATCCCAGGCTCTGTGTCTTCCTACAAGCAAGACTTCGTTTCAGGTACGCTGTCACTTTTCACTTCAAACGAACTACATCGTTCACGAAGCTTACAAGTTTCCCTTCTTAACTACCAAGCATTGTATGTTAGAGGACCAGTGCTTTGTATCAGTTTCAGAAGCAGAGTTGACTAGATATGGTCCGTATGTATAGGAAACAACGTTCTTTTCTCCTGAGCACACTCACGTTTTCTGCGGTATTAGAGACTCTAGAAAGCAAGAGAGCGCTTCTTGCTCTACAGCAGAGTGTGATCCATCGAAGAGAACTATGCTGTGTGTTTCCCTTCAGAAATGGAGTTAAACCCCAGGCTCTGTGTTTTCCCACTATCAAGACATCGTTTCAGGTTAGGGCAGTCACTTTTCAGCTCAAACGAACTACATCGTTCACCAAGCTCACACGTTTCTCATCTTAAATGACAAGCATTGGATGTCAGAGGACCAGTGCTTTGTATCAGTTTCAGAAGCAGAGTTGGACTAGATATGGTCCGTATGTGCAGGAAACACCGTTCTTTTGTTCTCAGCACACTCAGGTTTCCTGCTGTCTTAGAGACTCTTGAAAGCAAGAGTGTGATTCTTGCTCTAAAGCAGGGTGTGAGCAATGGATGAGAACTCTGCTGTGTGTTTCACTTCAGAAATGGAGTTAAATCCCAGGCTCTGTGTCTTCCTACAAGCAAGACTTCTTTTCAGGTAATAGCAGTTACTTTTCAGCTCAAACGAACTACATCGTTCACGAAGCTCACACATTTCACATCTTAACTGACAAGCATAGGATGTTAGAGGACATGTGGTTTCTTTCAGTTTCAGAAGCAGAGTTGAACTAGATGTGGTCCGTATGTGAAGGAAACACTGTTCTTTTCTTCTGAGCACAACCACGTTTCCTGCTGTATTAGAGATTCTAGGAAGCAAGAGCATGCTTCTTGCTCTAAAGCACAGTGTGATCCATGCATGAAAACTATGCTGTGTGTTTTCCTTCAGAATTGGAGTTAAATTCCAGGCTCTGTGTCTTCCTACAAGCAAGACATCATTTCAAGTAAGGGCAGGCACTTTTCAGCTCAAATGAACTACATCGGTCACGAACTCACACATTTCTCATCTTAATTGACAAGCATTGAATGTTAGAGGACGAGTGCATTGTATCAGTTTCAGAAGCAGAGTTGGACTAGATATGGTCCGTAAGTGTAGGAAACACCGTTCACTTGTTCTCAGCACACTCATGTTTCCTGCTGTCTTAGAGATTTGGGAAAGCTAGAGCGTGCTTCTTGCTCTAAAGCAGAGTGTGATCCAAGGCTGAGAACTATGCTGTGTGTTTCCCTTCAGAAATGGAGTTAAATCCCAGGCTCTGTGTCTTCCTACAAGCAAGACTTCGTTTCAGGTACGCAGTCACTTTTCACTTCAAACGAACTACATCTTTCACGAAGCTTACAAGTTTCCCTTCTTAACTACCAAGCATTGTATGTTAGAGGACCAGTGCTTTGTATCAGTTTCAGAAGCAGAGTTGGACTAGATATGTTCCGTACGTGTAGGAAACACGTTCACTTTTTCTCAGCACACTCACGTTTCCTGCTGTCATAGAGACTCTAGAAAGCAAGAGTGTGATTCTTGCTCTAATGCAGGGTGTGAGCAATGAATGAGAACTCTGCATTGTGTTTCACTTCAGAAATGGAGTTAAATCCCAGGCTCTGAGTCTTCCGACAAGGAAGACTTCGTTTCAGGTAAGGGCAGTTACTTTCCAGCTCAAATGAACTACATCGTTTACGAAGCTCACACGTTTCTCATCTTAACTGACAAGCATTGGATGTTAGAGGACCTGTGGTTTTCAGAAGCAGAGTTGAACTAGATATGGGTTGTATGTGTAGGAAACACCGTTCTTTTGTTCAGAGCTCACTCAAGTTTTGAGCTGTATTAGAGAATCTAGAAAGCAAAAGCATTCTTCTTGCTCTAAAGCAGAGTGTGATCCATGCATGAAAACTCCGTGGTGTGTTTCCCTTCAGAAATGGAGTTAAATCCCAGGCTCTGTGTCTTCCTACAAGCAAGACTTCGTTTCCGGTAGGCAGTCACTTTTCAGTTCACATGAACTACATCGTTCACGAAGCTTACAAGTTTCCCTTCTTAACTACCAAGCATTGGATGTTAGAGGACCAATGCTTTGTATCAGTTTCAGAAGCAGAGTTGACTAGATATGGTCCGTATGTATAGGAAACAACGTTCTTTTCTCCTGAGCACACTCACGTTTTCTGTGGTATTACAGACTCTAGAAATCAAGAGAGCGCTTCTTGCTCTACAGCAGAGTGTGATCCATCGAAGAGAACTATGCTGTGTGTTTCCCTTCAGAAATGGAGTTAAACCCCAGGCTCTGTGTTTTCCCACTATCAAGACATCGTTTCAGGTTAGGGCAGTCACTTTTCAGCTCAAACGAACTACATCGTTCACCAAGCTCACACGTTTCTCATCTTAAATGACAAGCATTGGATGTCAGAGGACCAGTGCTTTGTATCAGTTTCAGAAGCAGAGTTGGACTAGATATGGTCCGTATGTGCAGGAAACACCGTTGTTTTGTTCTCAGCACACTCAGGTGTCCTGCTGTCTTAGAGACTCTTGAAAGCAAGAGTGTGATTCTTGCTCTAAAGCAGGGTGTGAGCAATGGATGAGAACTCTGCTGTGTGTTTCACTTCAGAAATGGAGTTAAATCCCAGGCTCTGTGTCTTCCTACAAGCAAGACTTCTTTTCAGGTAAGAGCAGTTACTTTTCAGCTCAAAAGAACTACATCGTTCATGAAGCTCACACATTTCACATCTTAACTGACAAGCATAGGATGTTAGAGGACATGTGGTTTCTTTCAGTTTCAGAAGCAGAGTTGAACTAGATGTGGTCCGTATGTGAAGGAAACACTGTTCTTTTCTTCTGAGCACAACCACGTTTCCTGCTGTATTAGAGATTCTAGGAAGCAAGAGCCTGCTTCTTGCTCTAAAGCACAGTGTGATCCATGCATGAAAACTATGCTGTGTGTTTTCCTTCAGAATTGGAGTTAAATTCCAGGCTCTGTGTCTTCCTACAAGCAAGACATCATTTCAAGTAAGGGCAGGCACTTTTCAGCTCAAATGAACTACATCGGTCACGAACTCACACATTTCTCATCTTAATTGACAAGCATTGAATGTTAGAGGACGAGTGCATTGTATCAGTTTCAGAAGCAGAGTTGGACTAGATATGGTCCGTAAGTGTAGGAAACACCGTTCACTTGTTCTCAGCACACTCATGTTTCCTGCTGTCTTAGAGATTTGGGAAAGCTAGAGCGTGCTTCTTGCTCTAAAGCAGAGTGTGATCCAAGGCTGAGAACTATGCTGTGTGTTTCCCTTCAGAAATGGAGTTAAATCCCAGGCTCTGTGTCTTCCTACAAGCAAGACTTCGTTTCAGGTACGCTGTCACTTTTCACTTCAAACGAACTACATCGTTCACGAAGCTTACAAGTTTCCCTTCTTAACTACCAAGCATTGTATGTTAGAGGACCAGTGCTTTGTATCAGTTTCAGAAGCAGAGTTGACTAGATATGGTCCGTATGTATAGGAAACAACGTTCTTTTCTCCTGAGCACACTCACGTTTTCTGCGGTATTAGAGACTCTAGAAAGCAAGAGAGCGCTTCTTGCTCTACAGCAGAGTGTGATCCATCGAAGAGAACTATGCTGTGTGTTTCCCTTCAGAAATGGAGTTAAACCCCAGGCTCTGTGTTTTCCCACTATCAAGACATCGTTTCAGGTTAGGGCAGTCACTTTTCAGCTCAAACGAACTACATCGTTCACCAAGCTCACACGTTTCTCATCTTAAATGACAAGCATTGGATGTCAGAGGACCAGTGCTTTGTATCAGTTTCAGAAGCAGAGTTGGACTAGATATGGTCCGTATGTGCAGGAAACACCGTTCTTTTGTTCTCAGCACACTCAGGTTTCCTGCTGTCTTAGAGACTCTTGAAAGCAAGAGTGTGATTCTTGCTCTAAAGCAGGGTGTGAGCAATGGATGAGAACTCTGCTGTGTGTTTCACTTCAGAAATGGAGTTAAATCCCAGGCTCTGTGTCTTCCTACAAGCAAGACTTCTTTTCAGGTAATAGCAGTTACTTTTCAGCTCAAACGAACTACATCGTTCACGAAGCTCACACATTTCACATCTTAACTGACAAGCATAGGATGTTAGAGGACATGTGGTTTCTTTCAGTTTCAGAAGCAGAGTTGAACTAGATGTGGTCCGTATGTGAAGGAAACACTGTTCTTTTCTTCTGAGCACAACCACGTTTCCTGCTGTATTAGAGATTCTAGGAAGCAAGAGCATGCTTCTTGCTCTAAAGCACAGTGTGATCCATGCATGAAAACTATGCTGTGTGTTTTCCTTCAGAATTGGAGTTAAATTCCAGGCTCTGTGTCTTCCTACAAGCAAGACATCATTTCAAGTAAGGGCAGGCACTTTTCAGCTCAAATGAACTACATCGGTCACGAACTCACACATTTCTCATCTTAATTGACAAGCATTGAATGTTAGAGGACGAGTGCATTGTATCAGTTTCAGAAGCAGAGTTGGACTAGATATGGTCCGTAAGTGTAGGAAACACCGTTCACTTGTTCTCAGCACACTCATGTTTCCTGCTGTCTTAGAGATTTGGGAAAGCTAGAGCGTGCTTCTTGCTCTAAAGCAGAGTGTGATCCAAGGCTGAGAACTATGCTGTGTGTTTCCCTTCAGAAATGGAGTTAAATCCCAGGCTCTGTGTCTTCCTACAAGCAAGACTTCGTTTCAGGTACGCAGTCACTTTTCACTTCAAACGAACTACATCTTTCACGAAGCTTACAAGTTTCCCTTCTTAACTACCAAGCATTGTATGTTAGAGGACCAGTGCTTTGTATCAGTTTCAGAAGCAGAGTTGGACTAGATATGTTCCGTACGTGTAGGAAACACGTTCACTTTTTCTCAGCACACTCACGTTTCCTGCTGTCATAGAGACTCTAGAAAGCAAGAGTGTGATTCTTGCTCTAATGCAGGGTGTGAGCAATGAATGAGAACTCTGCATTGTGTTTCACTTCAGAAATGGAGTTAAATCCCAGGCTCTGAGTCTTCCGACAAGGAAGACTTCGTTTCAGGTAAGGGCAGTTACTTTCCAGCTCAAATGAACTACATCGTTTACGAAGCTCACACGTTTCTCATCTTAACTGACAAGCATTGGATGTTAGAGGACCTGTGGTTTTCAGAAGCAGAGTTGAACTAGATATGGGTTGTATGTGTAGGAAACACCGTTCTTTTGTTCAGAGCTCACTCAAGTTTTGAGCTGTATTAGAGAATCTAGAAAGCAAAAGCATTCTTCTTGCTCTAAAGCAGAGTGTGATCCATGCATGAAAACTCCGTGGTGTGTTTCCCTTCAGAAATGGAGTTAAATCCCAGGCTCTGTGTCTTCCTACAAGCAAGACTTCGTTTCCGGTAGGCAGTCACTTTTCAGTTCACATGAACTACATCGTTCACGAAGCTTACAAGTTTCCCTTCTTAACTACCAAGCATTGGATGTTAGAGGACCAATGCTTTGTATCAGTTTCAGAAGCAGAGTTGACTAGATATGGTCCGTATGTATAGGAAACAACGTTCTTTTCTCCTGAGCACACTCACGTTTTCTGTGGTATTACAGACTCTAGAAATCAAGAGAGCGCTTCTTGCTCTACAGCAGAGTGTGATCCATCGAAGAGAACTATGCTGTGTGTTTCCCTTCAGAAATGGAGTTAAACCCCAGGCTCTGTGTTTTCCCACTATCAAGACATCGTTTCAGGTTAGGGCAGTCACTTTTCAGCTCAAACGAACTACATCGTTCACCAAGCTCACACGTTTCTCATCTTAAATGACAAGCATTGGATGTCAGAGGACCAGTGCTTTGTATCAGTTTCAGAAGCAGAGTTGGACTAGATATGGTCCGTATGTGCAGGAAACACCGTTGTTTTGTTCTCAGCACACTCAGGTGTCCTGCTGTCTTAGAGACTCTTGAAAGCAAGAGTGTGATTCTTGCTCTAAAGCAGGGTGTGAGCAATGGATGAGAACTCTGCTGTGTGTTTCACTTCAGAAATGGAGTTAAATCCCAGGCTCTGTGTCTTCCTACAAGCAAGACTTCTTTTCAGGTAAGAGCAGTTACTTTTCAGCTCAAAAGAACTACATCGTTCATGAAGCTCACACATTTCACATCTTAACTGACAAGCATAGGATGTTAGAGGACATGTGGTTTCTTTCAGTTTCAGAAGCAGAGTTGAACTAGATGTGGTCCGTATGTGAAGGAAACACTGTTCTTTTCTTCTGAGCACAACCACGTTTCCTGCTGTATTAGAGATTCTAGGAAGCAAGAGCCTGCTTCTTGCTCTAAAGCACAGTGTGATCCATGCATGAAAACTATGCTGTGTGTTTTCCTTCAGAATTGGAGTTAAATTCCAGGCTCTGTGTCTTCCTACAAGCAAGACATCATTTCAAGTAAGGGCAGGCACTTTTCAGCTCAAATGAACTACATCGGTCACGAACTCACACATTTCTCATCTTAATTGACAAGCATTGAATGTTAGAGGACGAGTGCATTGTATCAGTTTCAGAAGCAGAGTTGGACTAGATATGGTCCGTAAGTGTAGGAAACACCGTTCACTTGTTCTCAGCACACTCATGTTTCCTGCTGTCTTAGAGATTTGGGAAAGCTAGAGCGTGCTTCTTGCTCTAAAGCAGAGTGTGATCCAAGGCTGAGAACTATGCTGTGTGTTTCCCTTCAGAAATGGAGTTAAATCCCAGGCTCTGTGTCTTCCTACAAGCAAGACTTCGTTTCAGGTACGCTGTCACTTTTCACTTCAAACGAACTACATCGTTCACGAAGCTTACAAGTTTCCCTTCTTAACTACCAAGCATTGTATGTTAGAGGACCAGTGCTTTGTATCAGTTTCAGAAGCAGAGTTGACTAGATATGGTCCGTATGTATAGGAAACAACGTTCTTTTCTCCTGAGCACACTCACGTTTTCTGCGGTATTAGAGACTCTAGAAAGCAAGAGAGCGCTTCTTGCTCTACAGCAGAGTGTGATCCATCGAAGAGAACTATGCTGTGTGTTTCCCTTCAGAAATGGAGTTAAACCCCAGGCTCTGTGTTTTCCCACTATCAAGACATCGTTTCAGGTTAGGGCAGTCACTTTTCAGCTCAAACGAACTACATCGTTCACCAAGCTCACACGTTTCTCATCTTAAATGACAAGCATTGGATGTCAGAGGACCAGTGCTTTGTATCAGTTTCAGAAGCAGAGTTGGACTAGATATGGTCCGTATGTGCAGGAAACACCGTTCTTTTGTTCTCAGCACACTCAGGTTTCCTGCTGTCTTAGAGACTCTTGAAAGCAAGAGTGTGATTCTTGCTCTAAAGCAGGGTGTGAGCAATGGATGAGAACTCTGCTGTGTGTTTCACTTCAGAAATGGAGTTAAATCCCAGGCTCTGTGTCTTCCTACAAGCAAGACTTCTTTTCAGGTAATAGCAGTTACTTTTCAGCTCAAACGAACTACATCGTTCACGAAGCTCACACATTTCACATCTTAACTGACAAGCATAGGATGTTAGAGGACATGTGGTTTCTTTCAGTTTCAGAAGCAGAGTTGAACTAGATGTGGTCCGTATGTGAAGGAAACACTGTTCTTTTCTTCTGAGCACAACCACGTTTCCTGCTGTATTAGAGATTCTAGGAAGCAAGAGCATGCTTCTTGCTCTAAAGCACAGTGTGATCCATGCATGAAAACTATGCTGTGTGTTTTCCTTCAGAATTGGAGTTAAATTCCAGGCTCTGTGTCTTCCTACAAGCAAGACATCATTTCAAGTAAGGGCAGGCACTTTTCAGCTCAAATGAACTACATCGGTCACGAACTCACACATTTCTCATCTTAATTGACAAGCATTGAATGTTAGAGGACGAGTGCATTGTATCAGTTTCAGAAGCAGAGTTGGACTAGATATGGTCCGTAAGTGTAGGAAACACCGTTCACTTGTTCTCAGCACACTCATGTTTCCTGCTGTCTTAGAGATTTGGGAAAGCTAGAGCGTGCTTCTTGCTCTAAAGCAGAGTGTGATCCAAGGCTGAGAACTATGCTGTGTGTTTCCCTTCAGAAATGGAGTTAAATCCCAGGCTCTGTGTCTTCCTACAAGCAAGACTTCGTTTCAGGTACGCAGTCACTTTTCACTTCAAACGAACTACATCTTTCACGAAGCTTACAAGTTTCCCTTCTTAACTACCAAGCATTGTATGTTAGAGGACCAGTGCTTTGTATCAGTTTCAGAAGCAGAGTTGGACTAGATATGTTCCGTACGTGTAGGAAACACGTTCACTTTTTCTCAGCACACTCACGTTTCCTGCTGTCATAGAGACTCTAGAAAGCAAGAGTGTGATTCTTGCTCTAATGCAGGGTGTGAGCAATGAATGAGAACTCTGCATTGTGTTTCACTTCAGAAATGGAGTTAAATCCCAGGCTCTGAGTCTTCCGACAAGGAAGACTTCGTTTCAGGTAAGGGCAGTTACTTTCCAGCTCAAATGAACTACATCGTTTACGAAGCTCACACGTTTCTCATCTTAACTGACAAGCATTGGATGTTAGAGGACCTGTGGTTTTCAGAAGCAGAGTTGAACTAGATATGGGTTGTATGTGTAGGAAACACCGTTCTTTTGTTCAGAGCTCACTCAAGTTTTGAGCTGTATTAGAGAATCTAGAAAGCAAAAGCATTCTTCTTGCTCTAAAGCAGAGTGTGATCCATGCATGAAAACTCCGTGGTGTGTTTCCCTTCAGAAATGGAGTTAAATCCCAGGCTCTGTGTCTTCCTACAAGCAAGACTTCGTTTCCGGTAGGCAGTCACTTTTCAGTTCACATGAACTACATCGTTCACGAAGCTTACAAGTTTCCCTTCTTAACTACCAAGCATTGGATGTTAGAGGACCAATGCTTTGTATCAGTTTCAGAAGCAGAGTTGACTAGATATGGTCCGTATGTATAGGAAACAACGTTCTTTTCTCCTGAGCACACTCACGTTTTCTGTGGTATTACAGACTCTAGAAATCAAGAGAGCGCTTCTTGCTCTACAGCAGAGTGTGATCCATCGAAGAGAACTATGCTGTGTGTTTCCCTTCAGAAATGGAGTTAAACCCCAGGCTCTGTGTTTTCCCACTATCAAGACATCGTTTCAGGTTAGGGCAGTCACTTTTCAGCTCAAACGAACTACATCGTTCACCAAGCTCACACGTTTCTCATCTTAAATGACAAGCATTGGATGTCAGAGGACCAGTGCTTTGTATCAGTTTCAGAAGCAGAGTTGGACTAGATATGGTCCGTATGTGCAGGAAACACCGTTGTTTTGTTCTCAGCACACTCAGGTGTCCTGCTGTCTTAGAGACTCTTGAAAGCAAGAGTGTGATTCTTGCTCTAAAGCAGGGTGTGAGCAATGGATGAGAACTCTGCTGTGTGTTTCACTTCAGAAATGGAGTTAAATCCCAGGCTCTGTGTCTTCCTACAAGCAAGACTTCTTTTCAGGTAAGAGCAGTTACTTTTCAGCTCAAACGAACTACATCGTTCACGAAGCTCACACATTTCACATCTTAACTGACAAGCATAGGATGTTAGAGGACATGTGGTTTCTTTCAGTTTCAGAAGCAGAGTTGAACTAGATGTGGTCCGTATGTGAAGGAAACACTGTTCTTTTCTTCTGAGCACAACCACGTTTCCTGCTGTATTAGAGATTCTAGGAAGCAAGAGCATGCTTCTTGCTCTAAAGCACAGTGTGATCCATGCATGAAAACTATGCTGTGTGTTTTCCTTCAGAATTGGAGTTAAATTCCAGGCTCTGTGTCTTCCTACAAGCAAGACATCATTTCAAGTAAGGGCAGGCACTTTTCAGCTCAAATGAACTACATCGGTCACGAACTCACACATTTCTCATCTTAATTGACAAGCATTGAATGTTAGAGGACGAGTGCGTTGTATCAGTTTCAGAAGCAGAGTTGGACTAGATATGGTCCGTAAGTGTAGGAAACACCGTTCACTTGTTCTCAGCACACTCATGTTTCCTGCTGTCTTAGAGATTTGGGAAAGCTAGAGCGTGCTTCTTGCTCTAAAGCAGAGTGTGATCCAAGGCTGAGAACTATGCTGTGTGTTTCCCTTCAGAAATGGAGTTAAATCCCAGGCTCTGTGTCTTCCTACAAGCAAGACTTCGTTTCAGGTACGCAGTCACTTTTCACTTCAAACGAACTACATCGTTCACGAAGCTTACAAGTTTCCCTTCTTAACTACCAAGCATTGTATGTTAGAGGACCAGTGCTTTGTATCAGTTTCAGAAGCAGAGTTGAACTAGATGTGGTCCGTATGTGCTGGAAATACTGTTCTTTTCTTCTGAGCACAACCACGTTTCCTGCTGTATTAGAGATTCTAGGAAGCAAGAGCGTGCTTCTTGCTCTAAAGCAGTGTGTGATCTATATAGCAGAACTGTGATGTATGTTTCACTTCAGAGATGGAGTTAAATCCCAGGATCTGTGTCTTCCAACAAGCAAGACTTCGTTTCAGGTAAGGGCAGTTACTTTACAGCTCAAATGAACTACATCGTTTACGAAGCTCACACGTTTTTCATCTTAACTGACAATAATTGGATGTTAGAGGACCTTTGCTTTGTATCAATTTCAAGCAGAGTTGGACTAGATATGGTCCGTATGTATAGGAAACACCGTTCTTTTCTCCTGAGCACACTCACGTTTTCTGCGGTATTAGAGACTCTAGAAAGCAAGAGTGCGCTTCTTGCTCTACAGCAGAGTGTGATCCATCGAAGAGAACTATGCTGTGTGTTTCCCTTCAGAAATGGAGTTAAATCCCAGGCTCTGTGTCTTCCTACAACCAAGACTTCTTTTCAGGTAAGGGCAGTTACTTTTCAGGTCAAATGAACTACATCGTTCATGAAGCTCACACGTTTCTCATCTTAACTGACAAGCATTGGATGCTAGAGGACCTGTGGTTTCTTTCAGTTTCAGAAGCAGAGTTGAACTAGATGTGGTCCGTATGTGTAGGAAACACTGTTCTTTTCTTCTGAGCACAACCACGTATCCTGCTGTATTAGAGATTCTAGGAAGCAAGAGCGTGCTTCTTGCCCTAAAGCAGAGTGTGATGTATATAGCAGAACCATGAGGTGTGTTTCACTTCAGAAATGGAGTTAAATCCCAGGCTCTGAGTCGTCCTACAAGGAAGACTTCCTTTCAGGGATGGGCAGTTTCTTTACAGCTCAAATGAACTACATCATTTAAAAAGCTCACACGTTTATCATCTTAACTGACAAGTATTGGATGTTAGAGGACCTGTGGTTTATTTCAGTTTCAGAAGTAGAGTTGGACTAGATATGGGCCGTATGTGTAGGAAACACCGTTCTTTTGTTCTGAGCACACTAAGTTTCCTGCTGTATTAGAGACTCTAGAAAGCAAGAGCGTGTTCAGGCTCTAAATCAGAGTGTGATCAATGGATGAGAACTCTGTTGTGTGTTTCCCTTCAGAAATGGAGTTAAATCCCAGGCTCTGTGTCTTCCTACAAGCAAGACTTCGTTTCAGGTACGCAGTCACTTTTCAGTTCAAACGAACAACATCGTTCACGAAGCTTACAAGTTTCCCTTCTTAACTACCAAGCATTGTATGTTAGAGGACCAGTGCTTTGTATCAGTTTCAGAAGCAGAGTTGGACTAGATATGGTCCGTATGTGTAGGAAACACCGTTCTTTTGTTCTCAGCACACTCACGTTTCCTGCTGTCATAGAGACTCTAGAAAGCAAGAGTGTGATTCTTGCTCTAATGCAGGGTGTGAGCAATGAATGAGAACTCTGCTTTGTGTTTCACTTCAGAAATGGAGTTAAATCCCAGGCTCTGAGTCTTCCGACAAGGAAGACTTCGTTTCAGGTAAGGGCAGTTACTTTTCAGCTCAAATGAACTACATCGTTTACGAAGCTCACACGTTTCTCATCTTAACTGACAAGCATTGGATGTTAGAGGACCTGTGGTTTTCAGAAGCAGAGTTGAACTAGATATGGGTTGTATGTGTAGGAAACACCGTTCTTTTGTTCAGAGCTCACTCAAGTTTTGAGCTGTATTAGAGAATCTAGAAAGCAAGAGCATGCTTCTTGCTCTAAAGCACAGTGTGATCCATCGAAGAGAACTATGCTGTGTGTTTCCCTTCAGAAATGGAGTTAAACCCCAGGCTCTGTGTTTTCCCACTATCAAGACATCGTTTCAGGTTAGGGCAGTCACTTTTCAGCTCAAACGAACTACATCGTTCACCAAGCTCACACGTTTCTCATCTTAAATGACAAGCATTGGATGTCAGAGGACCAGTGCTTTGTATCAGTTTCAGAAGCAGAGTTGGACTAGATATGGTCCGTATGTGCAGGAAACACCGTTCTTTTGTTCTCAGCACACTCAGGTTTCCTGCTGTCTTAGAGACTCTTGAAAGCAAGAGTGTGATTCTTGCTCTAAAGCAGGGTGTGAGCAATGGATGAGAACTCTGCTGTGTGTTTCACTTCAGAAATGGAGTTAAATCCCAGGCTCTGTGTCTTCCTACAAGCAAGACTTCTTTTCAGGTAAGAGCAGTTACTTTTCAGCTCAAAAGAACTACATCGTTCATGAAGCTCACACATTTCACATCTTAACTGACAAGCATAGGATGTTAGAGGACATGTGGTTTCTTTCAGTTTCAGAAGCAGAGTTGAACTAGATGTGGTCCGTATGTGAAGGAAACACTGTTCTTTTCTTCTGAGCACAACCACGTTTCCTGCTGTATTAGAGATTCTAGGAAGCAAGAGCCTGCTTCTTGCTCTAAAGCACAGTGTGATCCATGCATGAAAACTATGCTGTGTGTTTTCCTTCAGAATTGGAGTTAAATTCCAGGCTCTGTGTCTTCCTACAAGCAAGACATCATTTCAAGTAAGGGCAGGCACTTTTCAGCTCAAATGAACTACATCGGTCACGAACTCACACATTTCTCATCTTAATTGACAAGCATTGAATGTTAGAGGACGAGTGCATTGTATCAGTTTCAGAAGCAGAGTTGGACTAGATATGGTCCGTAAGTGTAGGAAACACCGTTCACTTGTTCTCAGCACACTCATGTTTCCTGCTGTCTTAGAGATTTGGGAAAGCTAGAGCGTGCTTCTTGCTCTAAAGCAGAGTGTGATCCAAGGCTGAGAACTATGCTGTGTGTTTCCCTTCAGAAATGGAGTTAAATCCCAGGCTCTGTGTCTTCCTACAAGCAAGACTTCGTTTCAGGTACGCTGTCACTTTTCACTTCAAACGAACTACATCGTTCACGAAGCTTACAAGTTTCCCTTCTTAACTACCAAGCATTGTATGTTAGAGGACCAGTGCTTTGTATCAGTTTCAGAAGCAGAGTTGACTAGATATGGTCCGTATGTATAGGAAACAACGTTCTTTTCTCCTGAGCACACTCACGTTTTCTGCGGTATTAGAGACTCTAGAAAGCAAGAGAGCGCTTCTTGCTCTACAGCAGAGTGTGATCCATCGAAGAGAACTATGCTGTGTGTTTCCCTTCAGAAATGGAGTTAAACCCCAGGCTCTGTGTTTTCCCACTATCAAGACATCGTTTCAGGTTAGGGCAGTCACTTTTCAGCTCAAACGAACTACATCGTTCACCAAGCTCACACGTTTCTCATCTTAAATGACAAGCATTGGATGTCAGAGGACCAGTGCTTTGTATCAGTTTCAGAAGCAGAGTTGGACTAGATATGGTCCGTATGTGCAGGAAACACCGTTCTTTTGTTCTCAGCACACTCAGGTTTCCTGCTGTCTTAGAGACTCTTGAAAGCAAGAGTGTGATTCTTGCTCTAAAGCAGGGTGTGAGCAATGGATGAGAACTCTGCTGTGTGTTTCACTTCAGAAATGGAGTTAAATCCCAGGCTCTGTGTCTTCCTACAAGCAAGACTTCTTTTCAGGTAATAGCAGTTACTTTTCAGCTCAAACGAACTACATCGTTCACGAAGCTCACACATTTCACATCTTAACTGACAAGCATAGGATGTTAGAGGACATGTGGTTTCTTTCAGTTTCAGAAGCAGAGTTGAACTAGATGTGGTCCGTATGTGAAGGAAACACTGTTCTTTTCTTCTGAGCACAACCACGTTTCCTGCTGTATTAGAGATTCTAGGAAGCAAGAGCATGCTTCTTGCTCTAAAGCACAGTGTGATCCATGCATGAAAACTATGCTGTGTGTTTTCCTTCAGAATTGGAGTTAAATTCCAGGCTCTGTGTCTTCCTACAAGCAAGACATCATTTCAAGTAAGGGCAGGCACTTTTCAGCTCAAATGAACTACATCGGTCACGAACTCACACATTTCTCATCTTAATTGACAAGCATTGAATGTTAGAGGACGAGTGCATTGTATCAGTTTCAGAAGCAGAGTTGGACTAGATATGGTCTGTAAGTGTAGGAAACACCGTTCACTTGTTCTCAGCACACTCATGTTTCCTGCTGTCTTAGAGATTTGGGAAAGCTAGAGCGTGCTTCTTGCTCTAAAGCAGAGTGTGATCCAAGGCTGAGAACTATGCTGTGTGTTTCCCTTCAGAAATGGAGTTAAATCCCAGGCTCTGTGTCTTCCTACAAGCAAGACTTCGTTTCAGGTACGCAGTCACTTTTCACTTCAAACGAACTACATCGTTCACGAAGCTTACAAGTTTCCCTTCTTAACTACCAAGCATTGTATGTTAGAGGACCAGTGCTTTGTATCAGTTTCAGAAGCAGAGTTGACTAGATATGGTCCGTATGTATAGGAAACAACGTTCTTTTCTCCTGAGCACACTCACGTTTTCTGCGGTATTAGAGACTCTAGAAAGCAAGAGAGCGCTTCTTGCTCTACAGCAGAGTGTGATCCATCGAAGAGAACTATGCTGTGTGTTTCCCTTCAGAAATGGAGTTAAACCCCAGGCTCTGTGTTTTCCCACTATCAAGACATCGTTTCAGGTTAGGGCAGTCACTTTTCAGCTCAAACGAACTACATCGTTCACCAAGCTCACACGTTTCTCATCTTAAATGACAAGCATTGGATGTCAGAGGACCAGTGCTTTGTATCAGTTTCAGAAGCAGAGTTGGACTAGATATGGTCCGTATGTGCAGGAAACACCGTTCTTTTGTTCTCAGCACACTCAGGTTTCCTGCTGTCTTAGAGTCTCTTGAAAGCAAGAGTGTGATTCTTGCTCTAAAGCATGGTGTGAGCAATGGATGAGAACTCTGCTGTGTGTTTCACTTCAGAAATGGAGTTAAATCCCAGGCTCTGTGTCTTCCTACAAGCAAGACTTCTTTTCAGGTAAGAGCAGTTACTTTTCAGCTCAAACGAACTACATCGTTCACGAAGCTCACACATTTCACATCTTAACTGACAAGCATAGGATGTTAGAGGACATGTGGTTTCTTTCAGTTTCAGAAGCAGAGTTGAACTAGATGTGGTCCGTATGTGAAGGAAACACTGTTCTTTTCTTCTGAGCTCAACCACGTTTCCTGCTGTATTAGAGATTCTAGGAAGCAAGAGCATGCTTCTTGCTCTAAAGCACAGTGTGATCCATGCATGAAAACTATGCTGTGTGTTTGCCTTCAGAATTGGAGTTAAATTCCAGGCTCTGTGTCTTCCTACAAGCAAGACATCATTTCAAGTAAGGGCAGGCACTTTTCAGCTCAAATGAACTACATCGGTCACGAACTCACACATTTCTCATCTTAATTGACAAGCATTGAATATTAGAGGACGAGTGCATTGTATCAGTTTCAGAAGCAGAGTTGGACTAGATATGGTCCGTAAGTGTAGGAAACACCGTTCACTTGTTCTCAGCACACTCATGTTTCCTGCTGTCTTAGAGATTTGGGAAAGCTAGAGCGTGCTTCTTGCTCTAAAGCAGAGTGTGATCCAAGGCTGAGAACTATGCTGTGTGTTTCCCTTCAGAAATGGAGTTAAATCCCAGGCTCTGTGTCTTCCTACAAGCAAGACTTCGTTTCAGGTACGCAGTCACTTTTCACTTCAAACGAACTACATCGTTCACGAAGCTTACAAGTTTCCCTTCTTAACTACCAAGCATTGTATGTTAGAGGACCAGTGCTTTGTATCAGTTTCAGAAGCAGAGTTGGACTAGATATGTTCCGTACGTGTAGGAAACACCGTTCACTTGTTCTCAGCACACTCACGTTTCCTGCTGTCATAGAGACTCTAGAAAGCAAGAGTGTGATTCTTGCTCTAATGCAGGGTGTGAGCAATGAATGAGAACTCTGCATTGTGTTTCACTTCAGAAATGGAGTTAAATCCCAGGCTCTGAGTCTTCCGACAAGGAAGACTTCGTTTCAGGTAAGGGCAGTTACTTTCCAGCTCAAATGAACTACATCGTTTTCGAAGCTCACACGTTTCTCATCTTAACTGACAAGCATTGGATTTTAGAGGACCTGTGGTTTTCAGAAGCAGAGTTGAACTAGATATGGGTTGTATGTGTAGGAAACACCGTTCTTTTGTTCAGAGCTCACTCAAGTTTTGAGCTGTATTAGAGAATCTAGAAAGCAAAAGCATTCTTCTTGCTCTAAAGCAGAGTGTGATCCATGCATGAAAACTCCGTGGTGTGTTTCCCTTCAGAAATGGAGTTAAATCCCAGGCTCTGTGTCTTCCTACAAGCAAGACTTCGTTTCCGGTAGGCAGTCACTTTTCAGTTCACATGAACTACATCGTTCACGAAGCTTACAAGTTTCCCTTCTTAACTACCAAGCATTGGATGTTAGAGGACCAATGCTTTGTATCAGTTTCAGAAGCAGAGTTGACTATATATGGTTCGTATGTATAGGAAACAACGTTCTTTTCTCCTGAGCACACTCACGTTTTCTGCGGTATTACAGACTCTAGAAATCAAGAGAGCGCTTCTTGCTCTACAGCAGAGTGTGATCCATCGAAGAGAACTATGCTGTGTGTTTCCCTTCAGAAATGGAGTTAAACCCCAGGCTCTGTGTTTTCCCACTATCAAGACATCGTTTCAGGTTAGGGCAGTCACTTTTCAGCTCAAACGAACTACATCGTTCACCAAGCTCACACGTTTCTCATCTTAAATGACAAGCATTGGATGTCAGAGGACCAGTGCTTTGTATCAGTTTCAGAAGCAGAGTTGGACTAGATATGGTCCGTATGTGCAGGAAACACCGTTCTTTTGTTCTCAGCACACTCAGGTTTCCTGCTGTCGTAGAGACTCTTGAAAGCAAGAGTGTGATTCTTGCTCTAAAGCATGGTGTGAGCAATGGATGAGAACTCTGCTGTGTGTTTCACTTCAGAAATGGAGTTAAATCCCAGGGTCTGTGTCTTCCTACAAGCAAGACTTCTTTTCAGGTAAGAGCAGTTACTTTTCAGCTCAAACGAACTACATCGTTCACGAAGCTCACACATTTCACATCTTAACTGACAAGCATAGGATGTTAGAGGACATGTGGTTTCTTTCAGTTTCAGAAGCAGAGTTGAACTAGATGTGGTCCGTATGTGAAGGAAACACTGTTCTTTTCTTCTGAGCACAACCACGTTTCCTGCTGTATTAGAGATTCTAGGAAGCAAGAGCATGCTTCTTGCTCTAAAGCACAGTGTGATCCATGCATGAAAACTATGCTTTGTGTTTTCCTTCAGAATTGGAGTTAAATTCCAGGCTCTGTGTCTTCCTACAAGCAAGACATCATTTCAAGTAAGGGCAGGCACTTTTCAGCTCAAATGAACTACATCGGTCACGAACTCACACATTTCTCATCTTAATTGACAAGCATTGAATGTTAGAGGACGAGTGCATTGTATCAGTTTCAGAAGCAGAGTTGGACTAGATATGGTCCGTAAGTGTAGGAAACACCGTTCACTTGTTCTCAGCACACTCATGTTTCCTGTTGTCTTAGAGATTTGGGAAAGCTAGAGCGTGCTTCTTGCTCTAAAGCAGAGTGTGATCCAAGGCTGAGAACTATGCTGTGTGTTTCCCTTCAGAAATGGAGTTAAATCCCAGGCTCTGTGTCTTCCTACAAGCAAGACTTCTTTTCAGGTAAGGGCAGTTACTTTTCAGCTCAAACGAACTACATCGTTCACGAAGCTCACACCTTTCTCATCTTAACTGGCAAGCATAGGATGTTAGAGGACCTGTGGTTTCTTTCAGTTTCAGAAGCAGAGTTGAACTAGATGTGGTCCGTATGTGCTGGAAATACTGTTCTTTTCTTCTGAGCACAACCACGTTTCCTGCTGTATTAGAGATTCTAGGAAGCAAGAGCGTGCTTCTTGCTCTAAAGCAGTGTGTGATCTATATAGCAGAACTGTGATGTGTGTTTCACTTCAGAAATGGAGTTAAATCCCAGGATCTGTGTCTTCCAACAAGCAAGACTTCGTTTCAGGTAAGGGCAGTTACTTTACAGCTCAAATGAACTACATCGTTTACGAAGCTCACACGTTTTTCATCTTAACTGACAAGAATTGGATGTTAGAGGACCTTTGCTTTGTATCAATTTCAAGCAGAGTTGGACTAGATATGGTCCGTATGTATAGGAAACACCGTTCTTTTCTCCTGAGCACACTCACGTTTTCTGCGGTATTAGAGACTCTAGAAAGCAAGAGTGCGCTTCTTGCTCTACAGCAGAGTGTGATCCATCGAAGAGAACTATGCTGTGTGTTTCCCTTCAGAAATGGAGTTAAATCCCAGGCTCTGTGTCTTCCTACAACCAAGACTTCTTTTCAGGTAAGGGCAGTTACTTTTCAGGACAAACGAACTACATCGTTCACGAAGCTCACACGTTTCTCATCTTAACTGACAAGCATTGGATGTTAGAGGACCTGTGGTTTCTTTCAGTTTCAGAAGCAGAGTTGAACTAGATGTGGTCCGTATGTGTAGGAAACACTGTTCTTTTCTTCTGAGCACAACCACGTATCCTGCTGTATTAGAGATTCTAGAAAGCAAGAGCGTGCTTCTTGCCCTAAAGCAGAGTGTGATGTATATAGCAGAACCATGAGGTGTGTTTCACTTCAGAAATGGAGTTAAATCCCAGGCTCTGAGTCGTCCTACAAGGAAGACTTCCTTTCAGGGAAGGGCAGTTTCTTTACATCTCAAGTGAACTACATCATTTAAAAAGCTCACACGTTTATCATCTTAACTGACAAGTATTGGATGTTAGAGGACCTGTGGTTTATTTCAGTTTCAGAAGTAGAGTTGGACTAGATATGGGCCGTATGTGTAGGAAACACCGTTCTTTTGTTCTGAGCACACTAAGTTTCCTGCTGTATTAGAGACTCTAGAAAGCAAGAGCGTGTTCAGGCTCTAAATCAGAGTGTGATCAATGGATGAGAACTCTGTTGTGTGTTTCCCTTCAGAAATGGAGTTAAATCCCAGGCTCTGTGTCTTCCTACAAGCAAGACTTCGTTTCAGGTACGCAGTCACTTTTCAGTTCAAACGAACTACATCGTTCACGAAGCTTACAAGTTTCCCTTCTTAACTACCAAGCATTGTATGTTAGAGGACCAGTGCTTTGTATCAGTTTCAGAAGCAGAGTTGGACTAGATATGTTCCGTACGTGTAGGAAACACCGTTCACTTGTTCTCAGCACACTCACGTTTCCTGCTGTCATAGAGACTCTAGAAAGCAAGAGTGTGATTCTTGCTCTAATGCAGGGTGTGAGCAATGAATGAGAACTCTGCTTTGTGTTTCACTTCAGAAATGGAGTTAAATCCCAGGCTCTGAGTCTTCCGACAAGGAAGACTTCGTTTCAGGTAAGGGCAGTTACTTTTCAGCTCAAATGAACTACATCGTTTACGAAACTCACACGTTTCTCATCTTAACTGACAAGCATTGGATGTTAGAGGACCTGTGGTTTTCAGAAGCAGAGTTGAACTAGATATGGGTTGTATGTGTAGGAAACACCGTTCTTTTGTTCAGAGCTCACTCAAGTTTTGAGCTGTATTAGAGAATCTAGAAAGCAAGAGCATGCTTCTTGCTCTAAAGCACAGTGTGATCCATGCATGAAAACTCTGCTGTGTGTTTCCCTTCAGAAATGGAGTTAAATTCCAGGCTCTGTGTTTTCCTACTATCAAGACAACGTTTCAGGTTAGGGCAGTCACTTTTCAGCTCAAACGAACTACATCGTTCACCAAGCTCACACGTTTCTCATCTTAAATGACAAGCATTGGATGTCAGAGGACCAGTGCTTTGTATCAGTTTCAGAAGCAGAGTTGGACTAGATATGGTCCGTATGTGTAGGAAACACCGTTCTTTTGTTCTCAGCACACTCAGGTTTCCTGCTGTCTTAGAGACTCTTGAAAGCAAGAGTGTGATTCTTGCTCTAAAGCAGGGTGTGAGAAATGGATGAGAACTCTGCTGTGTGTTTCACTTCAGAAATGGAGTTAAATCCCAGGCTCTGTGTCTTCCTTCAAGCAAGACTTCTTTTCAGGTAAGAGCAGTTACTTTTCAGCTCAAACGAACTACATCATTCACGAAGCTCACACATTTCACATCTTAACTGACAAGCATAGGATGTTAGAGGACATGTGGTTTCTTTCAGTTTCAGAAGCAGAGTTGAACTAGATGTGGTCCGTATGTGAAGGAAACACTGTTCTTTTCTTCTGAGCACAACCACGTTTCCTGCTGTATTAGAGATTCTAGGAAGCAAGAGCATGCTTCTTGCTCTAAAGCACAGTTTGATCCATGCATGAAAACTATGCTTTGTGTTTTCCTTCAGAATTGGAGTTAAATTCCAGGCTCTGTGTCTTCCTACAAGCAAGACATCATTTCAAGTAAGGGCAGGCACTTTTCAGCTCAAATGAACTACATCGGTCACGAACTCACACATTTCTCATCTTAATTGACAAGCATTGAATGTTAGAGGACGAGTGCATTGTATCAGTTTCAGAAGCAGAGTTGGACTAGATATGGTCCGTAAGTGTAGGAAACACCGTTCACTTGTTCTCAGCACACTCATGTTTCCTGCTGTCTTAGAGATTTGGGAAAGCTAGAGCGTGCTTCTTGCTCTAAAGCAGAGTGTGATCCAAGGCTGAGAACTATGCTGTGTGTTTCCCTTCAGAAATGGAGTTAAATCCCAGGCTCTGTGTCTTCCTACAAGCAAGACTTCTTTTCAGGTAAGGGCAGTTACTTTTCAGCTCAAACAAACTACATCGTTCACGAAGCTCACACCTTTCTCATCTTAACTGGCAAGCATAGGATGTTAGAGGACCTGTGGTTTCTTTCAGTTTCAGAAGCAGAGTTGAACTAGATGTGGTCCGTATGTGCTGGAAATACTGTTCTTTTCTTCTGAGCACAACCACGTTTCCTGCTGTATTAGAGATTCTAGGAAGCAAGAGCGTGCTTCTTGCTCTAAAGCAGTGTGTGATCTATATAGCAGAACTGTGATGTGTGTTTCACTTCAGAAATGGAGTTAAATCCCAGGATCTGTGTCTTCCAACAAGCAAGACTTCGTTTCAGGTAAGGGCAGTTACTTTACAGCTCAAATGAACTACATCGTTTACGAAGCTCACACGTTTTTCATCTTAACTGACAAGAATTGGATGTTAGAGGACCTTTGCTTTGTATCAATTTCAAGCAGAGTTGGACTAGATATGGTCCGTATGTATAGGAAACACCGTTCTTTTCTCCTGAGCACACTCACGTTTTCTGTGGTATTAGAGACTCTAGAAAGCAAGAGTGCGCTTCTTGCTCTACAGCAGAGTGTGATCCATCGAAGAGAACTATGCTGTGTGTTTCCCTTCAGAAATGGAGTTAAATCCCAGGCTCTGTGTCTTCCTACAACCAAGACTTCTTTTCAGGTAAGGGCAGTTACTTTTCAGGACAAACGAACTACATCGTTCACGAAGCTCACACGTTTCTCATCTTAACTGACAAGTATTGGATGTTAGAGGACCTGTGGTTTCTTTCAGTTTCAGAAGCAGAGTTGAACTAGATGTGGTCCGTATGTGTAGGAAACACTGTTCTTTTCTTCTGAGCACAACCACGTATCCTGCTGTATTAGAGATTCTAGAAAGCAAGAGCGTGCTTCTTGCCCTAAAGCAGAGTGTGATGTATATAGCAGAACCATGAGGTGTGTTTCACTTCAGAAATGGAGTTAAATCCCAGGCTCTGAGTCGTCCTACAAGGAAGACTTCCTTTCAGGGAAGGGCAGTTTCTTTACATCTCAAGTGAACTACATCATTTAAAAAGCTCACACGTTTATCATCTTAACTGACAAGTATTGGATGTTAGAGGACCTGTGGTTTATTTCAGTTTCAGAAGCAGAGTTGGACTAGATATGGGCCGTATGTGTAGGAAACACCGTTCTTTTGTTCTGAGCACACTAAGTTTCCTGCTGTATTAGAGACTCTAGAAAGCAAGAGCGTGTTCAGGCTCTAAATCAGAGTGTGATCAATGGATGAGAACTCTGTTGTGTGTTTCCCTTCAGAAATGGAGTTAAATCCCAGGCTCTGTGTCTTCCTACAAGCAAGACTTCGTTTCAGGTACGCAGTCACTTTTCAGTTCAAACGAACTACATCGTTCACGAAGCTTACAAGTTTCCCTTCTTAACTACCAAGCATTGTATGTTAGAGGACCAGTGCTTTGTATCAGTTTCAGAAGCAGAGTTGGACTAGATATGGTCCGTATGTGTAGGAAACACCGTTCTTTTGTTCTCAGCACACTCACGTTTCCTGCTGTCATAGAGACTCTAGAAAGCAAGAGTGTGATTCTTGCTCTAATGCAGGGTGTGAGCAATGAATGAGAACTCTGCTTTGTGTTTCACTTCAGAAATGGAGTTAAATCCCAGGCTCTGAGTCTTCCGACAAGGAAGACTTCGTTTCAGGTAAGGGCAGTTACTTTTCAGCTCAAATGAACTACATCGTTTACGAAGCTCACACGTTTCTCATCTTAACTGACAAGCATTGGATGTTTGAGGACCTGTGGTTTTCAGAAGCAGAGTTGAACTAGATATGGGTTGTATGTGTAGGAAACACCGTTCTTTTGTTCAGAGCTCACTCAAGTTTTGAGCTGTATTAGAGAATCTCGAAAGCAAGAGCATGCTTCTTGCTCTAAAGCACAGTGTGATCCATGCATGAAAACTCTGCTGTGTGTTTCCCTTCAGAAATGGAGTTAAATTCCAGGCTCTGTGTTTTCCTACTATCAAGACAACGTTTCAGGTTAGGGCAGTCACTTTTCAGCTCAAACGAACTACATCGTTCACGAAGCTCACACGTTTCTCATCTTAAATGACAAGCATTGGATGTCAGAGGACCAGTGCTTTGTATCAGTTTCAGAAGCAGAGTTGGACTAGATATGGTCCGTATGTGTAGGAAACACCGTTCTTTTGTTCTCAGCACACTCAGGTTTCCTGCTGTCTTAGAGACTCTTGAAAGCAAGAGTGTGATTCTTGCTCTAAAGCAGGGTGTGAGAAATGGATGAGAACTCTGCTGTGTGTTTCACTTCAGAAATGGAGTTAAATCCCAGGCTCTGTGTCTTCCTTCAAGCAAGACTTCTTTTCAGGTAAGAGCAGTTACTTTTCAGCTCAAAAGAACTACATCGTTCACGAAGCTCACACATTTCACATCTTAACTGACAAGCATAGGATGTTAGCGGACCTGTGGTTTCTTTCAGTTTCAGAAGCAGAGTTGAACTAGATGTGGTCCGTATGTGTAGGAAACACTGTTCTTTTCTTCTGAGCACAACCACGTATCCTGCTGCATTAGAGATTCTAGGAAGCAAGAGCGTGTTTCTTGCTCTAAAGCAGAGTGTGATGTATATAGCAGAACAATGATGTGTGTTTCACTTCAGAAATGGAGTTAAATCCCAGGCTCTGAGTCGTCCTACAAGGAAGACTTCCTTTCAGGGAAGGGCAGTTTCTTTACAGCTCAAAGAACTACATCATTTAAAAAGCTCACACGTTTATCATCTTAACTGACAAGTATTGGATGTTAGAGGACCTGTGGTTTATTTCAGTTTCAGAAGCAGAGTTGGACTAGATATGGGCCGTATGTGTAGGAAACACCGTTCTTTTGTTCTGAGCACACTAAGTTTCCTGCTGTATTAGAGACTCTAGAAAGCAAGAGCGTGTTCAGGCTCTAAATCAGAGTGTGATCAATGGATGAGAACTCTGTTGTGTGTTTCCCTTCAGATATGGAGTTAAATCCCAGGCTCTGTGTCTTCCTACAAGCAAGACTTCGTTTCAGGTACGCAGTCACTTTTCAGTTCAAACGAACTACATCGTTCACGAAGCTTACAAGTTTCCCTTCTTAACTACCAAGCATTGTATGTTAGAGGACCAGTGCTTTGTATCAGTTTCAGAAGCAGAGTTGGACTAGATATGGTCCGTATGTGTAGGAAACACCGTTCTTTTGTTCTCAGCACACTCACGTTTCCTGCTGTCATAGAGACTCTAGAAAGCAAGAGTGTGATTCTTGCTCTAATGCAGGGTGTGAGCAATGAATGAGAACTCTGCTTTGTGTTTCACTTCAGAAATGGAGTTAAATCCCAGGCTCTGAGTCTTCCTACAAGGAAGACTTCGTTTCAGGTAAGGGCAGTTACTTTTCAGCTCAAATGAACTACATCGTTTACAAAGCTCACACGCTTCTCATCTTAACTGACAAGCATTGGATGTTAGAGGACCTGTGGTTTTCAGAAGCAGAGTTGAACTAGATATGGGTTGTATGTGTAGGAAACACCGTTCTTTTGTTCAGAGCTCACACAAGTTTTGAGCTGTATTAGAGAATCTAGAAAGCAAGAGCATGCTTCTTGCTCTAAAGCACAGTGTGATCCATGCATGAAAACTCTGCTGTGTGTTTCCCTTCAGAAATGGAGTTAAATTCCAGGCTCTGTGTTTTCCTACTATCAAGACATCGTTTCAGGTTAGGGCAGTCACTTTTCAGCTCAAACGAACTACAACGTTCACGAAGCTCACACGTTTTCATCTTAAATGACAAGCATTGGATGTCAGAGGACCAGTGCTTTGTATCAGTTTCAGAAGCAGAGTTGGACTAGATATGGTCCGTATGTGTAGGAAACACCGTTCTTTTTTTCTCAGCACACTCAGCTTTCCTGCTGTCTTAGAGACTCTTGAAAGCAAGAGTGTGATTCTTGCTCTAAAGCAGGGTGTGAGCAATGGATGAGAACTCTGCTGTGTGTTTCACTTCAGAAATGGAGTTAAATCCCAGGCTCTGTGTCTTCCTACAAGCAAGACTTCTTTTCAGGTAAGAGCAGTTACTTTTCAGCTCAAACGAACTACATCGTTCACGAAGCTCACACATTTCACATCTTAACTGACAAGCATAGGATGTTAGAGGACCTGTGGTTTCTTTCAGTTTCAGAAGCAGAGTTGAACTAGATGTGGTCCGTTTGTGAAGGAAACACTGTTCTTTTCTTCTGAGCACAACCACGTTTCCTGCTGTATTAGAGATTCTAGGAAGCAAGAGCATGCTTCTTGCTCTAAAGCACAGTGTGTTCCATGCATGAAAACTATGCTGTGTGTTTTCCTTCAGAATTGGAGTTAAATTCCAGGCTCTGTGTCTTCCTACAAGCAAGACATCATTTCAAGTAAGGGCAGGCACTTTTCAGCTCAAAAGAACTACATCGGTCACGAACTCACACATTTCTCATCTTAATTGACAAGCATTGAATGTTAGAGGACGAGTGCATTGTATCAGTTTCAGAAGCAGAGTTGGACTAGATATGGTCAGTATGTGTAGGAAACACCGTTCACTTGTTCTCAGCACACTCATGTTTCCTGCTGTCTTAGAGATTTGGGAACGCTAGAGCGTGCTTCTTGCTCTAAAGCAGAGTGTGATCCAAGGCTGAGAACTATGTTGTGTGTTTCCCTTCAGAAATGGAGTTAAATCCCAGGCTCTGTGTCTTCCTACAAGCAAGACTTCGTTTCAGGTACGCAGTCACTTTTCAGTTCAAACGAACTACATCGTTCACGAAGCTTACAAGTTTCCCTTCTTAACTACCAAGCATTGTATGTTAGAGGACCAGTGCTTTGTATCAGTTTCAGAAGCAGAGTTGGACTTGATATGGTCAGTACGTATAGGAAACACCGTTCACTTGTTCTCAGCACACACACGTTTCCTGCTGTCATAGAGACTCTAGAAAGCAAGAGTGTGATTCTTGCTCTAATGCAGGGTGTGAGCAATGAATGAGAACTCTGCATTGTGTTTCACTTCAGAAATGGAGTTAAACCCCAGGCTCTGTGTTTTCCTACTATCAAGACATCGTTTCAGGTTAGGGCAGTCACTTTTCAGCTCAAACGAACTACATCGTTCACGAAGCTCACAAGTTTCTCATCTTAAATGACAAGCCTTGGATGTCAGAGGACCAGTGCTTTGTATCAGTTTCAGAAGCAGAGTTGGACTAGATATGGTCCGTATGTGTAGGAAACACCGTTCTTTTGTTCTCAGCACACTCAGCTTTCCTGCTGTCTTAGAGACTCTTGAAAGCAAGAGTGTGATTCTTGCTCTAAAGCAGGGTGTGAGCAATGGATGAGAACTCTGCTGTGTGTTTCACTTCAGAAATGGAGTTAAATCCCAGGCTCTGTGTCTTCCTACAAGCAAGACTTCTTTTCAGGTAAGAGCAGTTACTTTTCAGCTCAAACGAACTACATCGTTCACGAAGCTCACACATTTCACATCTTAACTGACAAGCATAGGATGTTAGAGGACCTGTGGTTTCTTTCAGTTTCAGAAGCAGAGTTGAACTAGATGTGGTCCGTTTGTGAAGGAAACACTGTTCTTTTCTTCTGAGCACAACCACGTTTCCTGCTGTATTAGAGATTCTAGGAAGCAAGAGCATGCTTCTTGCTCTAAAGCACAGTGTGTTCCATGCATGAAAACTATGCTGTGTGTTTTCCTTCAGAATTGGAGTTAAATTCCAGGCTCTGTGTCTTCCTACAAGCAAGACATCATTTCAAGTAAGGGCAGGCACTTTTCAGCTCAAAAGAACTACATCGGTCACGAACTCACACATTTCTCATCTTAATTGACAAGCATTGAATGTTAGAGGACGAGTGCATTGTATCAGTTTCAGAAGCAGAGTTGGACTAGATATGGTCAGTATGTGTAGGAAACACCGTTCACTTGTTCTCAGCACACTCATGTTTCCTGCTGTCTTAGAGATTTGGGAAAGCTAGAGCGTGCTTCTTGCTCTAAAGCAGAGTGTGATCCAAGGCTGAGAACTATGTTGTGTGTTTCCCTTCAGAAATGGAGTTAAATCCCAGGCTCTGTGTCTTCCTACAAGCAAGACTTCGTTTCAGGTACGCAGTCACTTTTCAGTTCAAACGAACTACATCGTTCACGAAGCTTACAAGTTTCCCTTCTTAACTACCAAGCATTGTATGTTAGAGGACCAGTGCTTTGTATCAGTTTCAGAAGCAGAGTTGGACTTGATATGGTCAGTACGTATAGGAAACACCGTTCACTTGTTCTCAGCACACACACGTTTCCTGCTGTCATAGAGACTCTAGAAAGCAAGAGTGTGATTCTTGCTCTAATGCAGGGTGTGAGCAATGAATGAGAACTCTGCATTGTGTTTCACTTCAGAAATGGAGTTAAATCCCAGGCTCTGTGTCTTCCTACAAGCAAGACTTCTTTTCAGGTAAGAGCAGTTACTTTTCAGCTCAAACGAACTACATCGTTCACGAAGCTCACACATTTCACATCTTAACTGACAAGCATAGGATGTTAGAGGACGAGTGGTTTCTTTCAGTTTCAGAAACAGAGTTGAACTAGATGTGGTCCGTATGTGAAGGAAACACTGTTCTTTTCTTCTGAGCACAACCACGTTTCCTGCTGTATTAGAGATTCTAGGAAGCAAGAGCATGCTTCTTGCTCTAAAGCACAGTGTGATCCATGCATGAAAACTATGCTGTGTGTTTTCCTTCAGAATTGGAGTTAAATTCCAGGCTCTGTGTCTTCCTACAAGCAAGACATCATTTCAAGTAAGGGCAGGCACTTTTCAGCTCAAATGAACTACATCGGTCACGAACTCACACATTTCTCATCTTAATTGACAAGCATTGAATGTTAGAGGACGAGTGCATTGTATCAGTTTCAGAAGCAGAGTTGGACTAGATATGGTCCGTATGTGTAGGAAACACCGTTCACTTGTTCTCAGCACACTCATGTTTCCTGCTGTCTTAGTGATTTGGGAAAGCTAGAGCGTGCTTCTTGCTCTAAAGCAGAGTGTGATCCAAGGCTGAGAACTATGCTGTGTGTTTCCCTTCCGAAATGGAGTTAAATCCCAGGCTCTGAGTCTTCCGACAAGGAAGACTTCGTTTCAGGTAAGGGCAGTTACTTTACAGCTCAAATGAACTACATCATTTACGAAGCTCACACATTTATCATCTTAACTGACAAGTATTGGATGTTAGAGGACCTGTGGTTTATTTCAGTTTCAGAAGCAGAGTTGAACCAGATATGGGCCATATGTGTAGATAACACCGTTCTTTTGTTCTGAGCTCACTAAGTTTCCTGCTGTATTAGAGACTCTAGAAAGCGAGAGCGTGTTCAGGCTCTAAATCAGAGTGTGATCTATGGATGAGAACTCTGTTGTGTGTTTCCCTTCAGAAATGGATTTAAATCCCAGGCTCTGTGTCTTCCTACAAGCAAGACTTCGTTTCAGGTATGCAGTCACTTTTCAGTTCAAACGAACTACATCATTCACGAAGCTTACAAGTTTCCCTTCTTAACTACCAAGCATTGTATGTTAGAGGACCAGTGCTTTGTATCAGTTTCAGAAGCAGAGTTGGACTAGATATGGTCCGTATGTGTAGGAAACACCGTTCTTTGTTCTCAGCACACTCACTTTTCCTGCTGTATTAGAGACTCTAGAAAGCAAGAGCGTGCTTCTTTCTCTAAAGCAGAGTGTGATCCATGGATGAGAACTCTGTGGTGTGTTTCCCTTCAGAAATGGAGTTAAATCCCAGGCTCTGTGTCTTCCTACAACCAAGACTTCTTTTCAGGTAAGGGCAGTTACTTTTCAGCTCAAACGAACTACGTCGTTCACGAAGCTCACACGTTTCTCATCTTAACTGACAAGCATTGGATGTTAGAGGACCTGTGGTTTCTTTCAGTTCAGAGGCAGAGTTGAACTAGATGTGGTCCGTATGTGTAGGAAACACTGTTCTTTTCTTCTGAGCACAACCACGTTTCCTGCTGTATTAGAGATTCTAGGAAGCAAGAGCATGCTTCTTGCTCTAAAGCAGAGTGTGATCTATATAGCAGAACTCTGATGTGTGTTTCACTTCAGAAATGGAGTTAAATCCCTGTCTCTGAGTCTTCCTACAAGCAAGATTTCGTTTCAGGTAAGGGCAGTTACTTTACAGCTCAAACGAACTACATCGTTCACGAAGCTCACACGTTTCTCATCTTAACTGATAAGCATTGGATGTTAGAGGACCTTTGCTTTGTAACAATTTCAAGCAGAGTTGAACGAGATATCGTCTGTATGTATAGGAAACACCGTACTTTTCTTCTGAGCACACTCACGTTTCCTGCTGTATTAGAGACTCTAGAAAGCAAGAGCCTGCTCCTTGCTCTAAAGCAGAGTGTGATCCATGGATGAGAACTCTGTGGTGTGTTTCCCTTCAGAAATGGGGTTAAATCGCAGGCTCTGTGTCTTCCTACAAGCAAGACTTCGTTTCAGGTAGGCAGTCACTTTTCACTTCAAATGAACTACATCGTTCACGAAGCTTACAAGTTTCCCTCCTTAACTACCAAGCATTGGATGTTAGAGGACCAGTGCTTTCTATAAGTTTCAGAAGCAGAGTTGATCTAGATGTGGTCCGTATGTGTAGGAAACACTGTTCTTTTCTTATGAGCACAACCACGTTTCCTGCTGTATTAGATATTCTAGGAAGCAAGAGCGTGCTTCTTGCTCTACAGCAGAGTGTGATATATATAGCAGAATTCTGATGAGTGTTTCACTTCAGAAATGGAGTTAAATCCCAGGCTCTTTGTCTTCCTACAAGGACGACTTCGTTTCAGGTAAGGGCAGTTTCTTTACAGCTCAAATGAACTACATCGTTTACGAAGCTCACACGTTTATCATCTTAACTGACAAGTATTGGATGTTAGAGGACCTGTGGTTTATTTCAGTTTCAGAAGCAGAGTTGGACTAGATATGGTCCGTATATGTAGGAAACACCGTTCTTTTGTTCTCAGCACACTCACGTTTCATGCTGTCATAGAAACTCTAGAAAGCAAGAGTGTGATTCTTGCTCTAATGCAGGCTGTGAGCAATGAATGAGAACTCTGCTGTGTGTTTCACGTCAGAAATGGAGTTAAATCCCAGGCTCTGAGTCTTCCGACAAGGAAGACTTCGTTTCAGGTAAGGGCAGTTACTTTTCACTTCAAATGAACTACATCGTTCACGAAGCTTACAAGATTCTCATGTTAACTGACAAGCATTGGATGTTAGAGGACCTGTGGTTTTCAGAAGCAGAGTTGATCTAGATATGGGTTGTATGTGTAGGAAACACCGTTCTTTTGTTCAGAGCTTACTCACGTTTTCTGCAGTATTAGAGACTCTAGAAAGCAAGAGAGCGCTTCTTGCTCTACAGCAGAGTGTGATCCATCGAAGAGAACTATGCTGTGTGTTTCCCTTCAGAAATGGAGTTAAACCCCAGGCTCTGTGTTTTCCTACTAGCAAGACATCGTTTCAGGTTAGGGCAGTCACTTGTCAGCTCAAACGAACTACATCGTTCACGAAGCTCACACGTTTCTCATCTTAAATGACAAGCATTGGATGTCAGAGGACCAGTGCTTTCTATCAGTTTCAGAAGCAGAGTTGGACTAGATATGGTCCGTATGTGTAGGAAACTCCGTTCGTTTGTTCTCAGCACACTCACGTTTCCTGCTGTTTATAGACTCTAGAAAGCAAGAGCGTTCTTCAGGCTCTAAAGCAGAGTGTGATCAATGGATGAGAACTCTGTTGTGTGTTTCATTTCAAAAATGGAGTTAAGTCCCTGGCTCTGAGTCTTCCTACAATCAAGACTTCGTTTCAGGTTAGGGCAGTAATTTTACAGCTCAAACGAACTACATCATTCAACAAGCTCACACGTTTCTCATCTTAACTGATAAGCATTGGATGTTAGAGGACCTTTGCTTTATATCACTTTCAAGCAGAGTTGAACTAGATATGGTCTGTATGTATAGGAAACACCGTACTTTTCTTCTGAGCACACTCACGTTTCCTGCTGTATTAGAGACTCTAGAAAGCAAGAGCGTGCTTCTTGCTCTAACGAAGAGTGTGATCCATGGATGAGAACTCTATTGTGTGTTTCTCTTCAGAAATGGAGTTAAATCCCAGGTTCTGTTTCTTCCTACAAGCAAGACTTCGTTTCAGGTAAGCAGTCACTTTTCAGTTCAAACGAACTACATCGTTCACGAAGCTTACAAGTTTCCCTTCTTAACTACCAAGCATTGTATGTTAGAGGACCAGTGCTTTGTATCAGTTTCAGAAGCAGAGTTGGACTAGATATGGTCCGTATGTGTAGGAAACACCGTTCATTTGTTCTCAGCACACTCACGTTTCCTGCTGTCATAGAGACTCTAGAAAGCAAGAGTGTGATTCTTGCTCTAATGCAGGGTGTGAGCAATGGATGAGAACTCTACTGTGTGTTTCACTTCAGAAATGGAGTTAAATCCCAGGCTCTGAGTCTTCCGACAAGAAAGACTTCGTTTCACGTAAGGGCAGTTACTTTTCAGTTCAAATGAACTACATTGTTTACGAAGCTCACAGGTTTCTCATCTTAACTGACAAGCATTGGATGTTTGAGGACCTGTGGTTTACAGAAGCAGAGTTGAACTAGATATGGGTTGTATGTGTAGGAAACACCGTTCTTTTGTTCAGAGCTCACTCATGTTTTGTGCTGTATTAGAGACTCTAGAAAGCAAGAGCGTGCTTCTTGCTCTAAAGCACAATGTGATCCATGCATGAAAACTATGCTGTGTGTTTCCCTTCAGAAATGGAGTTAAATTCCAGGCTCTGTGTCTTCCTACAAGCAAGACTTCGTTTCAAGTAAGGGCAGTCACTTTTCAGCACAAATGAACTACATTGGTCACGAAGCTCACACATTTCTCATCTTAATTGACAAGCATTGAATGTTAGAGGACCAGTGAATAGTATCAGTTTCAGAAGCAGAGTTGGACTAGATATGGTCCGTATGTGTAGGAAACACCGTTCTCTTCTACTCAGCACACTCAAGTTTCCTGCTGTCTTAGAGACTCTGGAAAGCTAGAGCGTGCTTCTTGCTCTAAAGCAGAGTGTGATCCAAGGCTGAGAACTATGCTGTGTGTTTCCCTTCAGAAATGGAGTTAAATCCCAGGCTCTGTGTCTTCCTACAAGCAAGACTTCTTTTCAGGTAAGGGCAGTTACTTTTCAGCTCAAACGAACTACATCGTTCACGAAGCTCACACCTTTCTCATCTTAACTGGCAAGCATAGGATGTTAGAGTTCCTGTGGTTTCTTTCAGTTTCAGAAGCAGAGTTGAACTAGATGTGGTCAGTATGTGCAGGAAATACTGTTCTTTTCTTCTGAGCACAACCACGTTTCCTGCTGTATTAGAGATTCTAGGAAGCAAGAGCGTGCTTCTTGCTCTAAAGCAGAGTGTGATCTATATAGCAGAACTGTGATGTGTGTTTCACTTCAGAAATGGAGTTAAATCCCAGGATCTGAGTCTTCCAACAAGCAAGACTTCGTTTCAGGTAAGGGCAGTTACTTTACAGCTCAAATGAACTACATCATTTACGAAGCTCACACGTTTTTCATCTTAACTGACAAGCATTGGATGTTAGAGGACCTTTGCTTTGTATCAATTTCAAGCAGAGTTGGACTAGATATGGTCCGTATGTATAGGAAACACCGTTCTTTTCTCCTGAGCACACTCACGTTTTCTGCGGTATTAGAGACTCTAGAAAGCAAGAGTGCGCTTCTTGCTCTACAGCAGAGTGTGATCCATCGAAGAGAACTATGCTGTGTGTTTCCCTTCAGAAATGGAGTTAAATCCCAGGCTCTGTGTCTTCCTACAACCAAGACTTCTTTTCAGGTAAGGGCAGTTACTTTTCAGGTCAAACGAACTACATCGTTCACGAAGCTCACACGTTTCTCATCTTAACTGACAAGCATTGGATGTTAGAGGACCTGTGGTTTCTTTCAGTTTCAGAAGCTTAGTTGAACTAGATGTGGTCCGTATGTGTAGGAAACACTGTTCTTTTCTTCTGAGCACAACCACGTTTCCTGCTGTATTAGAGATTCTAGGAAGCAAGAGCGTGCTTCTTGCTCTAAAGCAGAGTGTGATCTATATAGCAGAACTCTGATGTGTGTTTCACTTCAGAAATGGAGTTAAATCCCTGGCTCTGAGTCTTCCTACAAGCAAGATTTCGTTTCAGGTAAGGGCAGTTACTTTACAGCTCAAACGAACTACATCGTTCACGAAGCTCACACGTTTCTCATCTTAACTGATAAGCATTGGATGTTAGAGGACCATTGCTTTGTATCAATTTCAAGCAGAGTTGAACTAGATATCGTCCGTATGTATAGGAAACACCGTACTTTTCTTTTGAGCACACTCACGTTTCCTGCTGTATTAGAGACTCTAGAAAGCAAGAGCGTGCTTCTTGCTCTAAAGCAGAGTGTGATCCATGGATGAGAACTCTGTGGTGTGTTTCCCTTCAGAAATGGAGTTAAATCCCAGGCTCTGAATCTTCCGACAAGTAAGACTTCGTTTCAGGTAAGGACAGGTATTTTACAGCTCTAATGAACTACATAGTTTACGAAGCTCACACGTTTATCATCTTATCTGACAAGCATTGGATGTTAGAGGACCTGTGGTTTATTTCAGTTTCAGAAGCAGAGTTGAACTTGATATGGGCCATATGTGTAGGAAACACCGTTCTTTTGTTCTGAGCACACTAAGTTTCCTGCTGTATTAGAGACTCTAGAAAGCAAGAGCGTGTTCAGGCTCTAAATCAGAGTGTGATCAATGGATGAGAACTCTGTTGTGTGTTTCCCTTCAGAAATGGATTTAAATCCCAGGCTCTGTGTCTTCCTACAAGCAAGACTTCGTTTCACGTAGGCAGTCACTTTTCAGTTCAAATGAACTACTTCGTTCACGAAGCTTACAAGTTTCCCTCCTTAACTACCAAGCATTGGATGTTAGTGGACCAGTGCTTTGTATCAGTTTCAGAGGCAGAGTTGGACTAGATATGGTCCGTGTGGTTAGGAAACACCGTTCTTTTGTTCTCAACAAACTCACATTTCCTGCTGTCTTAGAGACTCTAGAAAGCAAGAGTGTGATCGTGCTGTAAAGCAGAGTGTGATCCAAGGCTGAGAACTATGCTGTGTGTTTCCCTTCAGAAATGGAGTTAAGTCCCAGGCTCTGTGTCTTCCGACAAGGAAGACTTCTTTTCAGGTAAGGGCAGTTACTTTTCAGGTCAAACGAACTACATCGTTCACGAAGCTCACACATTTCTCATCTTAATTGACAAGCATTGAATGTTAGAGGACGAGTGCATTGTATCAGTTTCAGAAGCAGAGTTGGACTGGATATTGTCCGTATGTGTAGGAAACACCGTTCACTTGTTCTCAGCAAACTCATGTTTCCTGATGTCTTAGAGATTTGGAAAAGCTAGAGCGTGCTTCTTGTTCTAAAGCAGAGTGTGATCCAAGGCTGAGAACTATGCTGTGTGTTTCCCTTCAGAAATGGAGTTAAATCCCAGGCTCTGTGTCTTCCGACAAGGAAGACTTCATTTCAGGTAAGGGCAGTTACTTTTCAGCTCAAACGAGATACATCGTTCACGAAGCTCACACGTTTCTCATCTTAACTGACAAGCATTGGATGTTAGAGGACCTGTGGTTTCTTTCAGTTTCAGAAGCAGAGTTGAACTAGATGTGGTCCGTATGTGTAGGAAACACTGTTCTTTTCTTCTGAGAACAACAACGTTTCCTGCTGTATTAGAGATTCTAGGAAGCAAGAGCGTGCTTCTTGCTCTAAAGCAGAGTGTGATCTATATAGCAGAACTCTGATGTGTGTTTCACTTCAGAAATGGAGTTAAATCCCAGGCTCTGAGTCTTCCGACAAGGAAGACTTCCTTTCAGGTAAGGGCAGTTACTTTACAGCTCAAATGAACTACATCGTTTACGAAGCTCACACATTTATCATCTTAACTGACAAGGATTGGATGTTAGAGACCTGTGGTTTATTTCAGTTTCAGAAGCAGAGTTGAACTAGATATGGGCCATATGTGTAGGAAACACCGTTCTTTTGTTCTGAGCTCACTAAGTTTCCTGCTGTATTAGAGACTCTAGAAAGCGAGAGCGTGTTCAGGCTCTAAATCAGAGTGTGATCTATGGATGAGAACTCTGTTGTGTGTTTCCCTTCAGAAATGGAGTTAAATCCCAGGCTCTGTGTCTTCCTACAAGCAAGACTTCGTTTCAGGTATGCAGTCACTTTTCAGTTCAAACGAACTACATCGTTCACGAAGCTTACAAGTTTCCCTTCTTAACTACCAAGCATTGTATGTTAGAGGACCAGTGCTTTATATCAGTTTCAGAAGCAGAGTTGGACTAGATATGGTCCGTATGTGTAGGAAACACCGTTCTTTGTTCTCAGCACACTCACGTTTCCTGCTGTATTAGAGACTCTAGAAAGCAAGAGCGTGCTTCTTTCTCTAAAGCAGAGTGTGATCCATGGATGAGAACTCTGTGGTGTGTTTCCCTTCAGAAATGGAGTTAAATCCCAGGCTCTGTGTCTTCCTACAACCAAGACTTCTTTTCAGGTAAGGGCAGTTACTTTTCAGCTCAAACGAACTACGTCGTTCACGAAGCTCACACGTTTCTCATCTTAACTGACAAGCATTGGATGTTAGAGGACCTGTGGTTTCTTTCAGTTCAGAAGCAGAGTTGAACTAGATGTGGTCCGTATGTGTAGGAAACACTGTTCTTTTCTTCTGAGCACAACCACGTTTCCTGCTGTATTAGAGATTCTAGGAAGCAAGAGCATGCTTCTTGCTCTAAAGCAGAGTGTGATCTATATAGCAGAACTCTGATGTGTGTTTCACTTCAGAAATGGAGTTAAATCCCTGACTCTGAGTCTTCCTACAAGCAAGATTTCGTTTCTGGTAAGGGCAATTACTTTACAGCTCAAACGAACTACATCGTTCACGAAGCTCACACGTTTCTCATCTTAACTGATAAGCATTGGATGTTAGAGGACCTTTGCTTTGTAACAATTTCAAGCAGAGTTGAACGAGATATCGTCTGTATGTATAGGAAACACCGTACTTTTCTTCTGAGCACACTCACGTTTCCTGCTGTATTAGAGACTCTAGAAAGCAAGAGCCTGCTCCTTGCTCTAAAGCAGAGTGTGATCCATGGATGAGAACTCTGTGGTGTGTTTCCCTTCAGAAATGGGGTTAAATCGCAGGCTCTGTGTCTTCCTACAAGCAAGACTTCGTTTCAGGTAGGCAGTCACTTTTCACTTCAAATGAACTACATCGTTCACGAAGCTTACAAGTTTCCCTCCTTAACTACCAGGCATTGGATGTTAGAGGACCAGTGCTTTCTATAAGTTTCAGAAGCAGAGTTGATCTAGATGTGGTCCGTATGTGTAGGAAACACTGTTCTTTTCTTATGAGCACAACCACGTTTCCTGCTGTATTAGATATTCTAGGAAGCAAGAGCGTGCTTCTTGCTCTACAGCAGAGTGTGATATATATAGCAGAATTCTGATGAGTGTTTCACTTCAGAAATGGAGTTAAATCCCAGGCTCTTTGTCTTCCTACAAGGACGACTTCGTTTCAGGTAAGGGCAGTTTCTTTACAGCTCAAATGAACTACATCGTTTACGAAGCTCACACGTTTATCATCTTAACTGACAAGTATTGGATGTTAGAGGACCTGTGGTTTATTTCAGTTTCAGAAGCAGAGTTGGACTAGATATGGTCCGTATATGTAGGAAACACTGTTCTTTTGTTCTCAGCACACTCACGTTTCATGCTGTCATAGAAACTCTAGAAAGCAAGAGTGTGATTCTTGCTCTAATGCAGGCTGTGAGCAATGAATGAGAACTCTGCTGTGTGTTTCACGTCAGAAATGGAGTTAAATCCCAGGCTCTGAGTCTTCCGACAAGGAAGACTTCGTTTCAGGTAAGGGCAGTTACTTTTCACTTCAAATGAACTACATCGTTCACGAAGCTTACAAGATTCTCATGTTAACTGACAAGCATTGGATGTTAGAGGACCTGTGGTTTTCAGAAGCAGAGTTGATCTAGATATGGGTTGTATGTGTAGGAAACACCGTTCTTTTGTTCAGAGCTTACTCATGTTTTCTGCAGTATTAGAGACTCTAGAAAGCAAGAGAGCGCTTCTTGCTCTACAGCAGAGTGTGATCCATCGAAGAGAACTATGCTGTGTGTTTCCCTTCAGAAATGGAGTTAAACCCCAGGCTCTGTGTTTTCCTACTAGCAAGACATCGTTTCAGGTTAGGGCAGTCACTTGTCAGCTCAAACGAACTACATCGTTCACGAAGCTCACACGTTTCTCATCTTAAATGACAAGCATTGGATGTCAGAGGACCAGTGCTTTCTATCAGTTTCAGAAGCAGAGTTGGACTAGATATGGTCCGTATGTGTAGGAAACTCCGTTCGTTTGTTCTCAGCACACTCACGTTTCCTGCTGTTTAGAGACTCTAGAAAGCAAGAGCGTTCTTCAGGCTCTAAAGCAGAGTGTGATCAATGGATGAGAACTCTGTTGTGTGTTTCATTTCAAAAATGGAGTTAAGTCCCTGGCTCTGAGTCTTCCTACAATCAAGACTTCGTTTCAGGTTAGGGCAGTAATTTTACAGCTCAAACGAACTACATCATTCAACAAGCTCACACGTTTCTCATCTTAACTGATAAGCATTGGATGTTAGAGGACCTTTGCTTTATATCACTTTCAAGCAGAGTTGAACTAGATATGGTCTGTATGTATAGGAAACACCGTACTTTTCTTCTGAGCACACTCACGTTTCCTGCTGTATTAGAGACTCTAGAAAGCAAGAGCGTGCTTCTTGCTCTAACGAAGAGTGTGATCCATGGATGAGAACTCTATTGTGTGTTTCTCTTCAGAAATGGAGTTAAATCCCAGGTTCTGTTTCTTCCTACAAGCAAGACTTCATTTCAGGTAGGCAGTCACTTTACAGTTCAAACGAACTACATCGTTCATGAAGCTTACAAGTTTCCCTTCTTAACTACCAAGCATTGGATGTTAGAGGACCAGTGCTTTGTATCAGTTTCAGAAGCAGAGTTGGACTAGATATGGTCCGTATGTGTAGGAAACACCGTTCTTTTATTCTCAGCACACTCACGTTTCCTGCTGTATTAGAGACTCTTGAAAGCAAGAGTGTGATTCTTGCTCTAAAGCAGGGTGTGAGCAATGAATGAGAACTCTGCTGTGTGTTTCACTTCAGAAATGGAGTTAAATCCCAGGCTCTGTGTCTTCCTACAAGCAAGACTTCTTTTCAGGTAAGAGCAGTTACTTTTCAGCTCAAACGAACTACATCATTCACGAAGCTCACACCTTTCTCATCTTAACTGACAAGCATAGGATGTTAGAGGACCTGTGGTTTCTTTCAGTTTCAGAAGCAGAGTTGGACTAGATGTGGTCCGTATGTGAAGGAAACACTGTTCTTTTCTTCTGAGCACAACCACGTTTCCTGCTGTATTAGAGAATCTAGGAAGCAAGAGCGTGCTTCTTGCTCTAAAGCAGAGTGTGATCCATGCATGAAAACTGTGCTGTGTGTTTCCCTTCATAATTGGCGTTAAATTCCAGGCTCTGTGTCTTCCTACAAGCAAGACTTCGTTTCAAGTAAGGGCAGTCACTTTTCAGATCAAATGAACTACATTGGTCACGAAGTTCACACATTTCTCATCTTAATTGACAAGCATTGAATGTTAGAGGACCAGTGCATTGTATCAGTTTCAGAAGCAGAGTTGGACTAGATATGGTCCGTATGTGTAGGAAACACCGTTCACTTGTTCTCAGCACACTCATGTTTCCTGCTGTCTTAGAGACTTTGGAAAGCTAGAGTGTGCTTCTTTCTCTAAAGCAGAGTGTGATCCAAGGCTGAGAACTATGCTGTGTGTTTCCCTTCAGAAATGGAGTTAAACCACAGGCTCTGTGTCTTCCTACAATCAAGATTTCGTTTCAATTAAGGGCAGTCACTTTTCAGCTCAAACGAACTACATCGTTTATGAAGCTCACACGTTTCTCATCTTAACTGACAAGCATTGGATGTTAGAGGACCTGTGGTTTCTTTCAGTTTTAGAAGCAGAGTTGAACTAGATGTGGTCCGTATGTGTAGGAAACACTGTTCTTTTCTTCTGAGCACAACCACGTTTCTTGCTGTATTATATATTCTAGGAAGCAAGAGCGTGATTCTTGCTTAAAGCAGAGTGTGATCTATGTAGCAGAACTCTGATGTGTGTTTCACTTCAGAAATGGAGTTAAATCCCAGGCTCTGATTCTTCCTACAAGGAAGACTTCGTTTCAGGTAAGGGCAGTTTCTTTACAGCTCAAATGAACTACATTGTTTACGAAGCTCACACATTTCTCATCTTAACTGACAAGCATTGGATGTTAGAGGACCTGTGGTTTGTTTAATTTTCAGACAGAGAGTTGAACTAGATATGAGCCGCATGTGTAGGAAACACCGTTCTTTTGTTCTGAGCACACTAAGTTTCCTGCTGTATTAGAGACTCTAGAAAGCAAGAGTGTGTTCAAGCTCTAAATCAGAGTGTGATCAATGGATGAGAACTCTACTGTGTGTTTCACTTCAGAAATGGAGTTAAATCCCAGGCTCTGATTCTTCCGACAAGGAAGACTTCGTTTCAGGTAAGGGCAGTTACTTTTCAGTTCAAATGAACTACATCGTTTACGAAGCTCACAGGTTTCTCATCTTAACTGACAAGCATTGGATGTTAGAGGACCTGTGGTTTTCAGAAGCAGAGTTGAACTAGATATGGGTTGTATGTGTAGGAAACACCGTTCTTTTGTTCAGATCTCACTCAAGTTTTGTGCTGTATTAGAGACTCTAGAAAGCAAGAGCGTGCTTCTTGCTCTAAAGCACAATGTGATCCATGCATGAAAACTATGCTGTGTGTTTCCCTTCAGAAATGGAGTTAAATTCCAGGCTCTGTGTCTTCCCACAAGCAAGACTTCGTTTCAAGTAAGGGCAGTCACTTTTCAGCTCAAATGAACTACATCGGTCACGAAGCTCACACATTTCTCATCTTAACTGACAAGCATTGAATGTTAGAGGACCAGTGAATTGTATCAGTTTCAGAAGCAGAGTTGGACTAGATATGGTCCGTATGTGTAGGAAACACCGTTCTCTTCTACTCAGCACACTCAAGTTTCCTGCTGTCTTAGAGACTCTGGAAAGATAGAGCGGGCTTCTTGCTCTAAAGCAGAGTTGATCCAAGGCTGAGAACTATGCTGTGTGTTTCCCTTCAGAAATGGAGTTAAATCCCAGGCTCTGTGTCTTCCTACAAGCAAGACTTCTTTTCAGGTAAGGGCAGTTACTTTTCAGCTCAAACGAACTACATCGTTCACGAAGCTCACACCTTTCTCATCTTAACTGACAAGCATAGGATGTTAGAGGACCTGTGGTTTCTTTCAGTTTCAGAAGCAGAGTTGAACTAGATGTGGTCCGTATGTGCAGGAAATACTGTTCTTTTCTTCTGAGCACAACCACGTTTCCTGCTGTATTAGAGATTCTAGGAAGCAAGAGCGTGCTTCTTGCTCTAAAGCAGAGTGTGATCTATATAGCAGAACTCTGATGTGTGTTTCACTTCAGAAATGGAGTTAAATCCCAGGATCTGAGTCTTCCAACAAACAAGACTTCGTTTCAGGTAAGGGCAGTTACTTTACAGCTCAAATGAACTATATCGTTTACGAAGCTCACACGTTTCTCATCTTAACTGACAAGCATTGGATGTTAGAGGACCTTTGCTTTGTATCAATTTCAAGCAGAGTTGGACTAGATATGGTCCGTATGTATACGAAACACCGTTCTTTTCTCCTGAGCACACTCACGTTTTCTGCGGTATTAGATACTCTAGAAAGCAGGAGCGCGCTTCTTGCTCTACAGCAGAGTGTGATCCATCGAAGAGAACTATGCTGTGTGTTTCCCTTCAGAAATGGAGTTAAATCCCAGGCTCTGTGTCTTCCTACAACCAAGACTTCTTTTCAGGTAAGGGCAGTTACTTTTTACGTCAAACGAACTACATCGTTCACGAAGCTCACACGTTTCTCATCTTAACTGACAAGCATTGGATGTTAGAGGACCTGTGGTTTCTTTCAGTTTCAGAAGCAGAGTTGAACTAGATATGGTCCGTATGTGTAGGAAACACTGTTCTTTTCTTCTGAGCACAACCACGTTTCCTGCTGTATTAGAGATTCTAGGAAGCAAGAGCGTGCTTCTTGCTCTACAGCAGAGTGTGATCTATATAGCAGAACTGTGATGTGTGTTTCACTTCAGAAATGGAGTTAAATCCCAGGCTCTGAGTCTTCCTACAAGGAAGACTTCGTTTCAGGGAAGGGCAGTTTCTTTACAGCTCAAATGAACTACATCGTTTACGAAGCTCACACGTTTATCATCTTAACTGACAAGTATTAGAGGTTAGAGGTCCTGTGGTTTATTTCAGTTTCAGAAGCAGAGTTGGACTAGATATGGTCCGTATGTGTAGGAAACACCATTCTTTTGTTCTCAGCACACTCACGTTTCCTGCTGTCATAGAAACTCTAGAAAGCAAGAGAGTGATTCTTGCTCTAATGCAGGGTGTGAGCAATGAATGAGAACTCTGCTGTGTGTTTCACATCAGAAATGGAGTTAAATCCCAAGCTCTGAGTCTTCCGACAAGGAAGACTTTGTTTCAGGTAAGGGCAGTTACTTTTCAGCTCAAATGAACTACATCGTTTACGAAGCTCACACGTTTCTCATCTTAACTGACAAGCATTGGATGTTAGAGGACCTGTGGTTTTCAGAAGCAGAGTTGAACTAGATATGGGTTGTATGTGTAGGAAACACCGTTCTTTTGTTCAGAGCTTACTCAAGATTCGATCTGTATTAGAGACTCTAGAAAGCAAGAGCGTGCTTCTTGTTCTAAAGCAGAGTGTGATCCAAGGCTGAGAACTATGCTGTGTGTTTCCCTTCAGAAATGGAGTTAAATCCCAAGCTCTGTGTCTTCCTACAAGCAAGACTTCGTTTCAGGTAAGGGCAGTTACTTTACAGCTCAAATGAACTACATCGTTTACGAAGCTCACACGTTTCTCATCTTAACTGACAAGCATTGGATGTTAGAGGACCTTTGCTTTGTATCAATTTCAAGCAGAGTTGAACTAGATATGGTCCGTATGTGTAGGAAACACTGTTCTTTTCTTCTGAGCACACTAAGTTTCCTGCTGTATTAGAGACTCTAGAAAGCAAGAGCGTGCTTCAGGCTCTAAATCAGAGTGTGATCAATGGATGAGAACTCTGTTGTGTGTTTCCCTTCAGAAATGGAGTTAAATCCCAGGCTCTGTGTCTTCCTACAAGCAAGACTTCGTTTCAGGTAGGCAGTAACTTTTCAGTTCAAACAATCTACATCGTTCACGAAGCTTACAAGTTTCCCTTCTTAACTACCAAGCATTGGATGTTAGAGGACCAGTGCTTTGTATCAGTTTCAGAAGCAGAGTTGGACTAGATATGGTCCATATGTGTAGGAAACACCGTTCTTTTGTTCTCAGCACACTCATGTTTCCTGCTGTCTTAGAGATTTGGGAAAGCGAGAACGTGCTTCTTGCTCTTAAGCAGAGTGTGATCCAAGGCTGAGAACTATGCTGTGTGTTTCCCTTCAGAAATGGAGTTAAATCCCCGGCTCTGTGTCTTCCTAAAAGCAAGACTTCTTTTCAGGTAAGGGCAGTTACTTTTCAGCTCAAAAGAACTACATCGTTCACGAAGCTCACACGTTTCTCATCTTAACTGATAAGCATTGGATGTTAGAGGACCTTTGCTTTGTATCAATTTCAAGCAGAGTTGAACTAGATATGGTCCGTATGTATAGGAAACACCGTACTTTTCTTCTGAGCACACTCACGTTTCCTGCTGTATTAGAGACTCTAGAAAGCAAGAGCGTGCTTCTTGCTCTAAAGCAGAGTGTGATCCATGGATGAGAACTCTGTGGTGTGTTTCCCTTCAGAAATGGAGTTAAATCCCAGGCTCTGAGTCTTCCTACAAGCAAGACTTCGTTTCAGGTAAGGGCAGTAACTTTACAGCTCAAACGAACTACATCGTTCACGAAGCTCACACGTTTCTCATCTAAACTGACAAGCATTTGATGTTAGAGGACCTGTGGTTTGTTTCAGTTTCAGAAGCAGAGTTAAACTAGATATGGCCCGTATGTGTAGGAAACACCGTTCTTTGGTTTTCAGCACACTCATGTTTCCTGCTGTCTTAGAGATTCTAGAAAGCAAGAGCGTGCTTCTGGCTCTAAAGCAGAGTGTGATCCATGGATGAAAACTATGCTATGTGTTTCCCTTCAGAAATGGATTTAAATTCCAGGCTCTGTGTCTTCCTACAAGCAAGACTTCGTTTCAAGTAAGGGCACTCACTTTTCAGCTCAAACGAACTACATCGTTCACGAAGCTCACACGTGTCTCATCTAAACTGACAAGCATCAGATGTTAGAGTACCTGTGCTTTGTATCAGTTTGAGAAGCAGAGTTGGACTACATATGGTCCGTATGTGTAGGAATCACAGTTCTTTTGTTCTCTGCACACTCAATTTTCCTGCTGTCTTAGAGACCCTAGAAAGCAAGAGCGTGCTTCTTGCTCTAAAGCATAGTGTGATCAATAGATGAGAACTCTGCTGTGTGTTTCACTTCAAAATGGAGTTAAATCCCAGGCTCTTTGTCTTCCTAGAACAAGACTTCGTTTCAGGTAAGGGCAGTTACTTTACAGCTCAAACGAACTACATCATTCACGAAGCTCACACGTTTCTCTTCTAAACTGACAAGCATTGGATGTTAGAGGACCTGTGCTTTCTTTCAGTTTCAGAAGCAGAGTTGAACTAGATATGGCCCATATGTGGAGGAAACACCGTTCTTTTGTTGTGAGCACACTCATTTTTCATGCTGTCTTAGAGACTCTAGAAAGCAAGAGCGTGCTTCTTGCTCTAAAGCAGAGTGTGATCAATGGATGAGAACTCTGTTGTGTTTCCCTTCAGAAATGGAGTTAAACCCCAGGCTCTGTGTCTTCCTACAAGCAAGACGTCGTTTCAGGTAAGGGCAGTCACTTTTCAGCACAAACGAACCACATAGTTCACGAAGCTCACACGTTTCTCATCTTAACTGAGAAGCATTGGATGTTAGAGGATCATTGCTTTGTATCAATTTCAAGCAGAGTTGAACTAGATATGGTCCTTATGTGTAGGAAACACCGTTCTCTTGTTCTCAGCACACTCACGTTTCCTGCTGTCTTAGAGACTCTAGAAAGCAAGAGCGTGCTTCTTGCTCTAAAGCAGAGTGTGATCAATGGATGAGAACTCTGCTGTGTGTCTCACTTAAGAAATGGAGTTAAATCCCAAGCTCTGAGTCTTCCTACAACAAGACTTCGTTTCAGGTAAGGGCAGTTACTTTACAGCTCAAACGAACTACATTATTCACGAAGCTCACACGTTTCTCATCTAAACTGACAAGCATTGGATGTTAGAGGACCTGTGCTTTCTTTCAGTTTCAGAGTCAGAGTTGAACTAGATATGGCCCGTATGAGGAGGAAACACCGTTATTTTGTTCTGAGCACACTCATGTTTCATGCTGTCTTAGAGACTCTAGAAAGCAAGAGCATACTTCTTGCTCTAAAGCAGAGTGTGATCAATGGATGAGAACTATGCTGTGTGTTTCCCTTCAGAAATGGATTTAAATCCCAGGCTCTGAGTCTTCCTAAAAGCAAGACATCGTTTCAAGTAAGGGCAGTCACTTTTCAGCTCAAACGAACTACATCGTTCACAAAGCTCACACGTTTCTCATCTTAAATGACAAGCATTGGATGTTAGAGGACCTGTGCTTTGTATCAATTTCAGAGGCAGAGTTGTACTAGATATGGTCCGTATGTGTAGGAAACACTGTTCTTTTATTCTCAGCACACACATGTTTCCTACTGTCTTAGAGACTCTAGAAAGCAAGAGTGTGCTTCTTGCTCTAATGCAGAGTGTGATCTATATATGAGAACTCTGCTGTGTGTTTCCATTCAGAAATGGAGTGATATTCCAGGCTATGTGTCTTCCTACATGCAAGACTTCCTTTCAGTAAGGGCACTCACTTTTCAGCTCAAACGAACTACATCGTTCAAGAAGCTCACACGTGTTTCATCTTAACCTACAAGCATTGAATGTTAGAGGACAATTGCTTTGTATCAGTTTCAGAAGCAGAGTTGGACTAGATATGGTCCGTATGTGTAGTAAACACCGTTCAATTGTTCTGAGCACACTCATGTTTCCTGCTGTATTAGAGATTCTAGAAAGCAAGAGAGTGCTTCTTGCTCTAAAGCAGAGTGTGATCCATGGATGAGAACTATGCTGTGTGTTTCCCTTCAGTAATGGAGTTAAATCCCAGGCTCTGTGTCTTCCTACAAGCAAGACATCGTTTCAGGTAAGGGCAGTCACTTTTCAGCTCAAACGATCTACATCATTCACGAAGCTCACACGTTTCTCATCTACACTGACAAGCATTTGATGTTAGAGGACCTGTGCTTTCTTTAAGTTTCAGAAGCAGTGTTGAACTAGATATGGCCCATATGTGGTGGAAACACCGTTCTTTTGTTCTGAGCACACTCATTTTTCATGCTGTCTTAGAGACTCTATAAAGCAAGAGCGTGCTTCTTGCTCTAAAGCAGAGTGTGATCCATGGATGAAACTATGCTATGTCTTTCCCTTCAGAAATGGAGTTAAACCCCTGGCTCTGTGGCTTTGTACAAGTAAGACTTCATTTCAGTTAAGGGCAGTCACTTTTCAGCTCAAACGAATTACATCGTTCACGAAGCTCACACATTTCCAATCTTAACCGACAAGCATCTGATGTTAGAGGACCAGTGCTTTGTATCAGTTTTAGAAGCACAGTTGGACTAGATATGGTCTGTATGTGTAGGAAACACCGTTCATTTGTTCTGAGGACACTCACGTTTCCTGCTGTCTTAGAGAATCTAGAAAGCAAGAGCGTGCTTCTTGCTCTAAAGGAGAGTGTGATCAATGGATGAGAACTCTGCTGTGTGTTTAACTTCAGAAATGGAGTTAAATCCCAGGCTCTGAATCTTCCTACAAGGAGGACTTCTATTCACGTAAGGCCAGTTACTTTATAGCTCAAACGAACTACATCGTTCACGAAGCTCACACGTTTCTCATCTTAACTGAGAGGCATTGGATGTTAGAGGACCTTTGCTTTGTATCAATTTCAAGCAGAGTTGAACTAGATATGGCCCGTATGTGGAAGAAACACCGTTCTTTTGTTCTGAGCACACTCACGTTTCCTGCTGTCTTAGAGACTCTAGAAAGCAACAGCGTGCTACTTGTTCTAAAGCAGAGTGTGATCAATGGATGAGAACTCTGCTGTGTGTTTCCCTTCAGAAATGGAGTTCAATTACAGGCTCTGTGTCTTCCTACAAGCACTACTTTGTTTCAGGTAAGGGCAGTCACTTTTCAGCTCAAACGAACTGCATCATTCACTAAACTCACACGTTTCTCATCTTAACTGACAAGCATTGGATGTTAGAGGACCTGTGGTTTGTTTCAGTTTCAGAAGCAGAGTTGAACTAGATATGGCCCGTATGTGTAGGAAACACCGTTCTTTTGTTCTGAGCACACTCATGATTCCTGCTGTCTTAGAGACTCTAGAAAGCAAGAGCCTGCATCTTGCTCTAAAGCAGAGTGTGATCAATGGATGAGAACTCTGTTGTGTGTTTCCCTTCAGACATGGAGTTAAATCCCAGGCTCTGTGTCTTCCTACAAGCAAGATGTCGTTTCAGGTAAGGGCAGTCACTTTTCAGCTCAAACGAACCACATAGTTCACGAAGCTCACACGTTTCTCATCTTAACTGAGAAGCATTGGATGTTAGAGGATCTTTGCTTTGTATCAATTTCAAGCAGAGTTGAACTAGATATGGTCCGTAATGTATAGGATAAACCGTTCTTTTCTTCTGAGCACACTCACATTTCCTGCGGTATTATATACTCTAGAAAACAAGAGCGTGCTTCTTGCTCTAAAGCAGAGTGTGATCCATGGATGAGAACTGTGTTGTGTGTTTCCCTTCAGAAATGGAGTTAAACCCCAGGCTCTGTGTCTTCCCACAAGCAAGACTTCGTTTCACGTAAGGGCAGTCACTTTTCAGCTCAAACGAACTACATCGTTCATGAAGCTCACACGTTTCTCATCTTAACTGACAAGCCTCAGATGTTAGAGGACCACTGGTTTGTATCAGTTTGAGAAGCAGAGTTGGACTAGATATGGTCCTTATGTGTAGGAAACACCGTTCTTTTGTTCTCAGCACACTCACGTTTCCTGGTGTCTTAGAGACACTAGAAAGCAAGAGCGTGCTTCTTGCTCTAAAGCAGAGCGTGATCCATGGATGAAAACTATGCTGTGTGTTTCCATTCAGAAATGGAGTGATATTCCAGGCTATGTGTCTTCCTACATGCAAGACTTCCTTTCAGTAAGGGCACTCACTTTTCAGCTCAAACGAACTACATCGTTCAAGAAGCTCACACGTGTTTCATCTTAACTTACAAGCATTGAATGTTAGAGGACAATTGCTTTGTATCAGTTTCAGAAGCAGAGTTGGACTATATATGGTCCGTATGTGTAGTAAACACCGTTCAATTGTTCTGAGCACACTCATGTTTCCTGCTGTATTAGAGATTCTAGAAAGCAAGAGAGTGCTTCTTGCTCTAAAGCAGAGTGTGATCCATGGATGAGAACTATGCTGTGTGTTTCCCTTCAGTAATGGAGTTAAATCCCAGGCTCTGTGTCTTCCTACAAGCAAGACATCGTTTCAGGTAAGGGCAGTCACTTTTCAGCTCAAACGATCTACATCATTCACGAAGCTCACACGTTTCTCATCTACACTGACAAGCATTTGATGTTAGAGGACCTGTGCTTTCTTTAAGTTTCAGAAGCAGTGTTGAACTAGATATGGCCCATATGTGGTGGAAACACCGTTCTTTTGTTCTGAGCACACTCATTTTTCATGCTGTCTTAGAGACTCTATAAAGCAAGAGCGTGCTTCTTGCTCTAAAGCAGAGTGTGATCCATGGATGAAACTATGCTATGTCTTTCCCTTCAGAAATGGAGTTAAACCCCTGGCTCTGTGGCTTTGTACAAGTAAGACTTCATTTCAGTTAAGGGCAGTCACTTTTCAGCTCAAACGAATTACATCGTTCACGAAGCTCACACGTTTCCAATCTTAACCGACAAGCATCTGATGTTAGAGGACCAGTGCTTTGTATCAGTTTTAGAAGCACAGTTGGACTAGATATGGTCTGTATGTGTAGGAAACACCGTTCATTTGTTCTGAGGACACTCACGTTTCCTGCTGTCTTAGAGAATCTAGAAAGCAAGAGCGTGCTTCTTGCTCTAAAGGAGAGTGTGATCAATGGATGAGAACTCTGCTGTGTGTTTCACTTCAGAAATGGAGTTAAATCCCAGGCTCTGAATCTTCCTACAAGGAGGACTTCTATTCACGTAAGGGCAGTTACTTTATAGCTCAAACGAACTACATCGTTCACGAAGCTCACACGTTTCTCATCTTAACTGAGAGGCATTGGATGTTAGAGGACCTTTGCTTTGTATCAATTTCAAGCAGAGTTGAACTAGATATGGCCCGTATGTGGAAGAAACACCGTTCTTTTGTTCTGAGCACACTCACGTTTCCTGCTGTCTTAGAGACTCTAGAAAGCAACAGCGTGCTTCTTGTTCTAAAGCAGAGTGTGATCAATGGATGAGAACTCTGCTGTGTGTTTCCCTTCAGAAATGGAGTTCAATTACAGGCTCTGTGTCTTCCTACAAGCACTACTTTGTTTCAGGTAAGGGCAGTCACTTTTCAGCTCAAACGAACTGCATCATTCACTAAACTCACACGTTTCTCATCTTAACTGACAAGCATTGGATGTTAGAGGACCTGTGGTTTGTTTCAGTTTCAGAAGCAGAGTTGAACTAGATATGGCCCGTATGTGTAGGAAACACCGTTCTTTTGTTCTGAGCACACTCATGATTCCTGCTGTCTTAGAGACTCTAGAAAGCAAGAGCCTGCATCTTGCTCTAAAGCAGCGTGTGATCAATGGATGAGAACTCTGTTGTGTGTTTCCCTTCAGACATGGAGTTAAATCCCAGGCTCTGTGTCTTCCTACAAGCAAGATGTCGTTTCAGGTAAGGGCAGTCACTTTTCAGCTCAAACGAACCACATAGTTCACGAAGCTCACACGTTTCTCATCTTAACTGAGAAGCATTGGATGTTAGAGGATCTTTGCTTTGTATCAATTTCAAGCAGAGTTGAACTAGATATGGTCCGTAATGTATAGGATAAACCGTTCTTTTCTTCTGAGCACACTCACATTTCCTGCGGTATTATATACTCTAGAAAACAAGAGCGTGCTTCTTGCTCTAAAGCAGAGTGTGATCCATGGATGAGAACTGTGTTGTGTGTTTCCCTTCAGAAATGGAGTTAAACCCCAGGCTCTGTGTCTTCCCACAAGCAAGACTTCGTTTCACGTAAGGGCAGTCACTTTTCAGCTCAAACGAACTACATCGTTCATGAAGCTCACACGTTTCTCATCTTAACTGACAAGCCTCAGATGTTAGAGGACCACTGGTTTGTATCAGTTTGAGAAGCAGAGTTGGACTAGATATGGTCCTTATGTGTAGGAATCACCGTTCTCTTGTTCTCAGCACACTCACGTTTCCTGCTGTCTTAGAGACTCTAGAAAGCAAGAGCGTGCTTCTTGCTCTAAAGCAGAGTGTGATCAATGGATGAGAACTCTGCTGTGTGTTTCACTTCAGAAATGGAGTTAAATCCCAGGCTCTGAGTCTTCCTACAACACGACTTCGTTTCAGGTAAGGGCAGTTACTTTACAGCTCAAACGAACTACATTATTCACGAAGCTCACACGTTTCTCATCCAAACTGAGAAGCTTTGGATGTTAGAGGACCTGTGCTTTCTTTCAGTTTCATAAGCAGTGTTGAACTAGATATGGCCCGTATGTGTAGGAAACACCGTTCATTTGTTCTGAGCACACTCAGGTTTCCTGCTGTATTAGAGATTCTAGAAAGCAAGACCGTGCTTCTTGCTCTAAAGCAGAGTGTGATCCATGGATGAGAACTGTGTTGTGTGTTTCCCTTCAGAAATGGAGTTAAATCCCAGGCTCTGTGTCTTCCTACAATCAAGAATTCATTTCAGATAAAGGCAGTCACTTTTCAGCACAAACAAACTACATCGTTCACTAAGCTAACACTTTTCTCATCTTAACTGACAAGCATTGCATGTTAGAGGACCAGTGTTTTGTATCAGTTTCAGAAGCAGAGTTGGACTAGATATGGTCCGTACGTGTAGGAAAAAACGTTCTTTGTTATCATCAAACTCACTTTTCTTGCTGTCTTAGAGACTCTGGAGCAAGAGCGTGCTTCTTGCTCTAAAGCAGAGTGTGACCAATGGATGAGAACTCTGTTGTGTGTTTCCCTTCGAAATGGAGTTAAACCCCATGCTCTGTGTCTTCCTACAAGCAAGACTTCGTTTCACGTAAGGGCAGTCACTTTTCAGCTCAAACGAACTACATCGTTCACGAAGCTCACACGTTTCTCATCATAACTGACACGCATGGGATGTTAGAGGACCAGTGCTTTGTATCAGTTTCAGAAGCAGAGTTGGACTAGATATGGTGCGTATGTGTAGGAAACACCGTTCTTTTGTTCTCAGCACACACACATTTCCTGCTGTCTTAGAGACTCTAGAAAGCAAGGGCGTGCTTCTTGCTCTAAAGCAGAGTGTGATCAATGGATGAGAACTCTGCTCTGTGTTTCACTTCAGAAATGGACTTAAATCCCAGGCTCTGAGTCTTCCTACAAGAAGGACTTCGATTCAAGTAAGGGCAGTTACTATACAGCTCAAACGAACTATATCGTTCACGAAGCTCACACGTTTCTCATCTTAACTGAGAGGCATTGTGTGTTAGAGGACCAGTGCTTTGTATCAGTTTCAGAAGCAGAGTTGGATTAGATATGGTCGGTATGTGTAGGAAACACCGTTCTTTTGTTCGCAGCACACTCACGTTTCCTGCTGTCTTAGAGAATCTAGAAAGAGGAGCGTGCTTCTTGCTCTAAAGCAGAGTGTGATCAATGGATGTGAACTCTGCTGTGTGTTTCCCTTCAGAAATGGAGTTAAATCCCAGGCTCTGAGTCTTCCTACAACAAGACTTCTTTTCAGGTAAGGGCAGTTACTTTACAGCTCAATCTAACTACATCGTTCCCGAAACTCACACGTTTCTCATCTAAACTGACAAGCATTGGATGTTAGAGGACCTCTGGTTTGTTTCAGTTTCAGAAGCAGAGATGAACTAGATATGGTCCGTATGTGTAAGAAACACCGTTCTTTTCTTGTGAGCACACTCATGTTTCCTGCTGTATTAGAGAATCTAGAAAGCAAGAGCTTGATTCTTGCTCTAAACCAGAGTGTGATCCATGGATGAGAACTCTGCTGTTTGCTTCCCTTCAGAAATGGAGTTCAATCCCATGCTCTGTGTCTTCCTACAAGCACTACTTTGTTTCAGGTAAGGGCAGTCACTTTTCAGCTCAAACAAACTACCTCATTCACTAAGCTCACACGTTTCTCATCTTAACTGACAATCATCGTATGTTAGAGGACCAGTGCTTTGTATCAGTTTCAGAAGCAGAGTTGGACTAGATATGGTCGGTATGTGTAGGAAACACCGTTCTTTTGTTTTCAGCCCACTCACGTTTCCTGCTGTCTTAGAGACTCTAGAAAGCAAGAGCGTGCTTCTTGCTCTAACGCAGAGTGTGATCAATGGATGAGAACTCTGCTGTGTGTTTGACTTCAGAAATGGAGTTAAATCCCAGGCTCTGAGTCTTTCTACAAGGAGGACTTCAATTCCAGTAAGGGCAGTTACTTTACAGCTCAAACGAACTACATCGTTCACGAAGCTCACACGTTTCTCATCTTAACTGAGAGGCATTGGATGTGAGAGGACCTTTGCTTTCTTTCAGTTTCAGAAGCAGAGATGAACTAGATATGGTCCATATGTGTAGGAAACACCGTTCTTTTCTTCTGACACACTTAAGTTTCCTGCTGTATTAGAGATCCTAGAAACCAAGAGAGTGCTTCTTGCTCTAAAGCAGAGTGTGATCCATGGTTGAGAACTGTGTTGTGTGTTCCCTTCAGAAATGGAGTTAAACCCCAGGCTCTGTGTCTTACCACAAGCAAGACTACGTTTCAGGTAAGGGCAGTCACTTTTAAGCTCAAACGAACTACATCGTTCAGGAAGCTCACACGTGTCTCATCTAAACTGACAAGCATCAGATGTTAGAGTACCTGTGCTTTGTATCAGTTTGAGAAGCAGAGTTGGACTACATATGGTCCGTATGTGTAGGAATCACCGTTCTTTTGTTCTCTGCACACTCAATTTTCCTGCTGTCTTAGAGACCCTAGAAAGCAAGAGCGTGCTTCTTGCTCTAAAGCATAGTGTGATCAATAGATGAGAACTCTGCTGTGTGTTTCACTTCAAAATGGAGTTAAATCCCAGGCTCTTTGTCTTCCTAGAACAAGACTTCGTTTCAGGTAAGGGCAGTTACTTTACAGCTCAAACGAACTACATCATTCACGAAGCTCACACGTTTCTCTTCTAAACTGACAAGCATTGGATGTTAGAGGACCTGTGCTTTCTTTCAGTTTCAGAAGCAGAGTTGAACTAGATATGGCCCATATGAGGAGGAAACACCGTTCTTTTGTTGTGAGCACACTCATTTTTCATGCTGTCTTAGAGACTCTAGAAAGCAAGAGCGTGCTTCTTGCTCTAAAGCAGAGTGTGATCAATGGATGAGAACTCTGTTGTGTTTCCCTTCAGAAATGGAGTTAAACCCCAGGCTCTGTGTCTTCCTACAAGCAAGACGTCGTTTCAGGTAAGGGCAGTCACTTTTCAGCACAAACGAACCACATAGTTCACAAAGCTCACACGTTTCTCATCTTAACTGAGAAGCATTGGATGTTAGAGGATCATTGCTTTGTATCAATTTCAAGCAGAGTTGAACTAGATATGGTCCTTATGTGTAGGAAACACCGTTCTCTTGTTCTCAGCACACTCACGTTTCCTGCTGTCTTAGAGACTCTAGAAAGCAAGAGCGTGCTTCTTGCTCTAAAGCAGAGTGTGATCAATGGATGAGAACTCTGCTGTGTGTCTCACTTAAGAAATGGAGTTAAATCCCAAGCTCTGAGTCTTCCTACAACAAGACTTCGTTTCAGGTAAGGGCAGTTACTTTACAGCTCAAACGAACTACATTATTCACAAAGCTCACACGTTTCTCATCTAAACTGACAAGCATTGGATGTTAGAGGACCTGTGCTTTCTTTCAGTTTCAGAGTCAGAGTTGAACTAGATATGGCCCGTATGAGGAGGAAACACCGTTATTTTGTCCTGAGCACACTCATGTTTCATGCTCTCTTAGAGACTCTAGAAAGCAAGAGCATACTTCTTGCTCTAAAGCAGAGTGTTATCAATGGATGAGAACTCTGCTGTGTGTTTCACTGCAGAAATGGAGTTAAATCCCAGGCTCTGAGTCTTCCGACAAGGAGGACTTCGATTCAAGTAAGGGCAGTTACTTTACAGCTCAAACGAACTACATCGTTCAGGAAGCTCACACGTTTCTCATCTTAACTGACAAGCATTGGATGTTAGAGGACCTGTGCTTTCTTTCAGTTTCAGAAGCAGTGTTGAACTAGATATGGTCCTTATGTGTAGGAAACACTGTTCTTTTGTTCTGAGCACACTCAAGTTTCCTGCTGTATTAGAGATTCTAGAAACAAGAGCGTTCTTCTTGCTCTAAAGCAGAGTGTGATCCATGGATGAGAACTATGCTGTGTGTTTCCCTTCAAAAATGGAGTAAAATCCCAGGCTCTGTGTCTTCCTACATGCACTACTTCGTTACAGGTAAGGGCAGTCACTTTTCAGCTGAAACGAACTACATAGTTCAGGAAGCTCACACGTGTCTCATCTTAACTGGGAAGCATTGGATGTTAGAGGACCTTTGCTTAGTATCAATTTCAAGCAGAGTTGAACTAGACATGGTCTGTGTGTGTAGGAAACACCGTTCGTGGTTCTCAGCACACTCAACTTTCCGGCTGTCTCAGAGACTCTGGAAAGCAAGAGCGTGATTCTTGATCTAAAGGAGAGTGTGATCAATGGATGAGAACTCTGCTGTGTGTTTCACTTCAGAAATGGAGTTCAATCCCATGCTCTGAGTCTTCCTAAAACAAGACTTCATTTCAGGTAAGGGCAGTTACTTTACAGCCCAAACGAACTACATAGTCCACGAAGCTCACACGTTTCTCATCATAACTGACAAGCATTGGATGTTAGAGCACCTGTGCTTTCTTTCAGTTTCAGAAGCAGAGTTGAACTAGATATGGCCCGTATGTGGAGGAAACACCGTTTTTTTGTTCTGAGCACACACATGTTTCATGCTGTATTAGAGTCTCTAGAAAGCAAGAGCGTGCTTCTTGCTCTAAAGCAGAGTGTGATCCATGGATGAAAACTATGCTATGTGTTTCCCCTCAGAAATGGAGATAAACCCCCGACTCTGTATCTTCGTACAAGTAAGACTACATTTCAGGTAAGGGCAGTCACTTATCAGGTCAAATGAACTACATTGTTCACGAAGCTCACACGTTTCCAATCTTAAGTGACAGGCATCCGATGTTATAGGACCAGTGCTTTGTACCAGTTTCAGAAGCAGAGTTGGATATATATTGTCCATATGTGTAGGAAACACCGTTCTTTTGTTCTCATCACACTCATGTTTCCTGCTGTCTTAGAGACTCTAGAAAGCAAGAGCGTGCTTCTTGATCTAATGCAGAGTGTGATCCATGGATGAGAACTGTGTTGTGTGTTTCCTTTCAGAAATGGAGTTAAACCCCAGGCTCTGTGTCTTCCTACAAACAAGACTTCGTTTCACGTAAGGGCAGTCACTTTTCAGCTCAAACGAACTACATCGTTCACGAAGCTCACAAATTTCTCATCTTAACTGACACGCATCGGATGTTAGAGGACCAGTTCTTTGTATCAGTTTCAGAAGCAGAGTTGGACTAGATATGGTCCATATGTGTAGGAAACACCGTTCTTTTGTTCTCAGCACACAAACGTTTCCTGCTGTCTTAGAGACTCTAGAAAGCAAGAGCGTGCTTCTTGCTCTAAAGCAGAGTGTGATCAAAGGATGAGAACTCTGCTGTGTGCTTCCCTTCAGAAATGGAGTTAAATCCCAGGCTCTGAGTATTTCTACAAGGACGACTTCGATTCAAGTAAGGGCAGTTACTTTACAGCTCAAACGAACTAAATCGTTCACGAATCTCACACGATTCTCATCTTAACTGACAAGCCTCGGATGTTAGAGGACCAGTGCTTTGTATCAGTTTCAGAAGCAGAGTTGGACTAGATATGGTCCGTATGTGTACGAAACAATGTTCTTTTGTTCTCATCACACTCATGTTTCTTGCTGTCTTAGATAATCTGGAAAGCAAGAGCGTGCTTCTTGCTCTAAAGCAGAGTGTGATCCATGGATGAGAACTGTGTTGTTTGTTTCCCTTCAGAAATGGAGTTAAACCCCAGGCTCTGTGTCTTCCCACAAGCAAGACTTCGTTTCACGTAAGGGCAGTCACTTTTCAGCTCAAACGAACCACATCTTTCACGAAGCTCACACGTTCCTCATCTTAACTGACAATCATCGAATGTTAGAGGACCAGGGCTTTGTATCAGTTTCATAAGCAGAGTTGGACTAGATATGGTAGGTATGTGTAGGAAACACCGTTCTTTTGTTCTCTGCCCACTCACGTTTCCTGCTGTCTTAGAGACTCTAGAAAGCAAGAGCATGCTTCTTGCTCTAAAGCAGAGTGTGATCAATTGATCAGAACTCTGCTGTTTGTTTCACTTCAGAAATGGAGTTAAATCCCATGCTCTGAGTCTTTCTACAAGGAGGACTTCGATTCAAGTAAGGGCAGTTACCTTACAGCTCAAACGAACTATATCGTTCACGAATCTCACACGTTTCTCATCTTAACTGAGAAGCATTGGATGTTAGAGGACCTTTGCTTTGTATCAATTTCAAGCAGAGTTGAACTAGATATGGTCCGTAATGTATAGGAAAAACCGTTCTTTTCTTCTGAGCACACTCACGTTTCCTGGGGTATTAGAGACTCTAGAAAACAATAGCGTGCTTCTTGATCTATAGCAGAGTGTGATCCATGGATGAGAACTGTGTTGTGTGTTTCCCTTCAGAAATGGAGTTAAACCCCAGGCTCTGTGTCTTCCCACAAGCAAGACTTCGTTTCACGTAAGGGCAGTCACTTTTCACCTCAAACGAACTACATCATTCACTAAGCTCTCACATTTCACATCTTAACTGACAAGCATCGAATGTTAGAGGACCAGGGCTTTGTATCAGTTTCATAAGCAGAGTTGGACTAGATATGGTAGGTATGTGTAGGAAACACCGTTCTTTATTTCTGAGCACACTCAAGTTTCCTGCTGACTTAGAGACTCTAGAAAGCTAGAGCATGCTTCTTGCTCTAAAGCAGAGTGTGATCAAGGGATCAGAACTCTGCTGTGTGTTTCACTTCATAAATGGAGTTAAACCGCAGGCTCTGTGGCTTCCCACAAGCAAGACTTCGTTTCACTTATGGGCAGTCACTTTTCAGCTCAAACGAACTACATCGTTCACGAAGCTCACACGTTTCTCATCTTAACTGACACGCATCGGATGTTAGAGGACCAGTGCTTTGTATCAGTTTCAGAAGCAGAGTTGGACTAGATATGGTGTGTATGTGTAGGAAACACCGATCATTTGTTCTGAACACACTCACATTTCCTGCTGTATTAGAGAATCTAGAAAGCAAGAGCGTGCTTCTTGATCTAAAGCAGAGTGTGATCAATGGATCAGAACTCTGCTGTTTGTTTCACTTCAGAAATGGAGTTAAATCCCAGGCTCTGAGTCTTTCTACAAGGAGGACTTCGATTCAAGTAAGGGCAGTTACTTTACAGCTCAAACGAATTACATCGTTCACGAAAGTCACGTGTTTCTCATCTAAACTGACAAGCATTGGATGTTAGAGGTTCTCTGCTTTGTTTCAGTTTCAGAAGCAGAGATGAACTAGATATGGTCCGTACGTGTAGGAAAGACCGTTCTTTTCTTCTGAGCACACTCAAGTTTCCTGCTGTATTAGAGATTCTAGAAAGCAAGAGAGTTCTTCTTGCTCTAAAGCACAGTGTGATCCAAGGATGAGAACTCTGCTGTGTGCTTCCCTTCAGAAATAGAGTTAAATCCCATGCTCTGTGTCTTCCTACAAGCACTACTTTGTTTCAGGTAAGGGCAGTCACTTTTCAGCTCAAGCGAACTACATCATTCACTAAGCTCACACGTTTCTCATCTTAACTGACAAGCATTGGATGTTAGAGGACCTGTGGTTTGTTTCAGTTTTAGAAGCAGAGTTGAACTAAATAAGGCCTGTATGTGTAGGAAACACCGTTCTTTAGTTCTGAGCACACTCAATTTTCCTGCTGTATTAGAGAATCTAGAAAGCAAGAGAGTTCTTCTTGCTCTAAAGCAGAGTGTGATCCATGGATGAGAACTCTGCTGTGTGCTTCCTTTCAGAATTGGAGTTAAATCCCATGCTCTGTGTCTTCCTACAAGCACTACTTTGTTTCAGGTAAGGGCAGTCACTTTTCAGCTCAAACCAAGTACATCATTCACTAACCTCACACGTTTCTCATCTTAACTGACAAGCATTGGATGTTAGAGGACCTGTGGTTTGTTTCAGTTTCAGAATCAGAGTTGATCTTGATATGGCCCATATGTGTAGGAAACACCGTTCTTTAGTTCTGAGCACACTCAAGTTTCCTGCTGTATTAGAGAATCTAGAAAGCAAGAGAGTTCTTCTTGCTCTAAAGCAGAGTGTGATCCATGGATGAGAACTCTGCTGTGTGCTTACCTTCAGAAATGGAGTTAAATCCCATGCTCTGTGTCTTCCTACAAGCACTACTTTGTTTCAGGTAAGGGCAGTCACTTTTCAGCTCAAACGAACTACATCATTCACTAAGCTCACACGTTTCTCATCTTAACTGACAAGCATTGGATGTTAGAGGACCTGTGGTTTGTTTCAGTTTCAGAAGCAGAGTTTGACTAGATATGGTCCGTATGTGTAGGAAACACCGTTCTTTAGTTCTGAGCACACTCAAGTTTCCTACTGTCTTAGAGATTCTAGAAAGCTAGAGCATGCTTCTTGCTCTAAAGCAGAGTGTGATCAATGGATCAGAACTCTGCTGTGTGTTTCACTTCAGAAATGGAGTGAAATCCCATGCTCTTAGTCTTTCTACAAGGAGGACTTCGATTCAAGTAAGGGCAGTTACCTTACAGCTCAAACGAACTATATCGTTCACGAATCTCACACGTTTCTCATCTTAACTGAGAAGCATTGGATGTTAGAGGACCTTTGCTTTGTATCAATTTCAAGCAGAGTTGAACTAGATATGGTCCGTAATGTATAGGAAAAACCGTTCTTTTCTTCTGAGCACACTCACGTTTCCTGCGGTATTAGAGACTCTAGAAAACAATAGCGTGCTTCTTGATCTATAGCAGAGTGTGATCCATGGATGAGAACTGTGTTGTGTGTTTCCCTTCAGAAATGGAGTTAAACCCCAGGCTCTGTGTCTTCCCACAAGCAAGACTTCGTTTCACGTAAGGGCAGTCACTTTTCACCTCAAACGAACTACATCATTCACTAAGCTCTCACATTTCACATCTTAACTGACAAGCATTGGATGTTAGAGGACCTGTGGTTTGTTTCAGGTTCAGAAGCAGAGTTGAACTAGATATGGCCTGTATGTGTAGGAAACACCGTTCTTTATTTCTGAGCACACTCAAGTTTCCTGCTGTCTTAGAGACTCTAGAAAGCTAGAGCATGCTTCTTGCTCTAAAGCAGAGTGTGATCAAGGGATCAGAACTCTGCTGTGTGTTTCACTTCATAAATGGAGTTAAACCGCAGGCTCTGTGGCTTCCCACAAGCAAGACTTCGTTTCACTTAAGGGCAGTCACTTTTCAGCTCAAACGAACTACATCGTTCACGAAGCTCACACGTTTCTCATCTTAACTGACACGCATCGGATGTTAGAGGACCAGTGCTTTGTATCAGTTTCAGAAGCAGAGTTGGACTAGATATGGTGTGTATGTTTAGGAAACACCGATCATTTGTTCTGAACACACTCACATTTCCTGCTGTATTAGAGAATCTAGAAAGCAAGAGCGTGCTTCTTGATCTAAAGCAGAGTGTGATCAATGGATCAGAACTCTGCTGTTTGTTTCACTTCAGAAATGGAGTTAAATCCCAGGCTCTGAGTCTTTCTACAAGGAGGACTTCGATTCAAGTAAGGGCAGTTACTTTACAGCTCAAACGAACTACATCGTTCACGAAAGTCACGCGTTTGTCATCTAAACTGACAAGCATTGGATGTTAGAGGTTCTCTGCTTTGTTTCAGTTTCAGAAGCAGAGATGAACTAGATATGGTCCGTACGTGTAGGAAAGACTGTTCTTTTCTTCTGAGCACACTCAAGTTTCCTGCTGTATTAGAGATTCTAGAAAACAAGAGAGTTCTTCTTGCTCTAAAGCACAGTGTGATCCAAGGATGAGAACTCTGCTGTGTGCTTCCCTTCAGAAATAGAGTTAAATCCCATGCTCTGTGTCTTCCTACAAGCACTACTTTGTTTCAGGTAAGGGCAGTCACTTTTCAGCTCAAGCGAACTACATCATTCACTAAGCTCACACGTTTCTCATCTTAACTGACAAGCATTGGATGTTAGAGGACCTGTGGTTTGTTTCAGTTTTAGAAGCAGACTTAACAAAATAAGGCCTGTATGTGTAGGAAACACCGTTCTTTAGTTCTGAGCACACTCAATTTTCCTGCTGTATTAGAGAATCTAGAAAGCAAGAGAGTTCTTCTTGCTCTAAAGCAGAGTGTGATCCATGGATGAGAACTCTGCTGTGTGCTTCCTTTCAGAATTGGAGTTAAATCCCATGCTCTGTGTCTTCCTACAAGCACTACTTTGTTTCAGGTAAGGGCAGTCACTTTTCAGCTCAAACCAAGTACATCATTCACTAACCTCACACGTTTCTCATCTTAACTGACAAGCATTGGATGTTAGAGGACCTGTGGTTTGTTTCAGTTTCAGAATCAGAGTTGATCTTGATATGGCCCGTATGTGTAGGAAACACCGTTCTTTAGTTCTGAGCACACTCAAGTTTCCTGCTGTATTAGAGAATCTAGAAAGCAAGAGAGTTCTTCTTGCTCTAAAGCAGAGTGTGATCCATGGATGAGAACTCTGCTGTGTGCTTACCTTCAGAAATGGAGTTAAATCCCATGCTCTGTGTCTTCCTACAAGCACTACTTTGTTTCAGGTAAGGGCAGTCACTTTTCAGCTCAAACGAACTACATCATTCACTAAGCTCACACGTATCTCATCTTAACTGACAAGCATTGGATGTTAGAGGACCTGTGGTTTGTTTCAGTTTCAGAAGCAGAGTTTGACTAGATATGGTCCGTATGTGTAGGAAACACCGTTCTTTAGTTCTGAGCACACTCAAGTTTCCTACTGTCTTAGAGATTCTAGAAAGCTAGAGCATGCTTCTTGCTCTAAAGCAGAGTGTGATCAATGGATCAGAACTCTGCTGTGTGTTTCACTTCAGAAATGGAGTGAAATCCCATGCTCTGAGTCTTTCTACAAGGAGGACTTCGATTCAAGTAAGGGCAGTTACCTTACAGCTCAAACGAACTATATCGTTCACGAATCTCACACGTTTCTCATCTTAACTGAGAAGCATTGGATGTTAGAGGACCTTTGCTTTGTATCAATTTCAAGCAGAGTTGAACTAGATATGGTCCGTAATGTATAGGAAAAACCGTTCTTTTCTTCTGAGCACACTCACGTTTCCTGCGGTATTAGAGACTCTAGAAAACAATAGCGTGCTTCTTGATCTATAGCAGAGTGTGATCCATGGATGAGAACTGTGTTGTGTGTTTCCCTTCAGAAATGGAGTTAAACCCCAGGCTCTGTGTCTTCCCACAAGCAAGACTTCGTTTCACGTAAGGGCAGTCACTTTTCACCTCAAACGAACTACATCATTCACTAAGCTCTCACATTTCACATCTTAACTGACAAGCATTGGATGTTAGAGGACCTGTGGTTTGTTTCAGGTTCAGAAGCAGAGTTGAACTAGATATGGCCTGTATGTGTAGGAAACACCGTTCTTTATTTCTGAGCACACTCAAGTTTCCTGCTGTCTTAGAGACTCTAGAAAGCTAGAGCATGCTTCTTGCTCTAAAGCAGAGTGTGATCAAGGGATCAGAACTCTGCTGTGTGTTTCACTTCATAAATGGAGTTAAACCGCAGGCTCTGTGGCTTCCCACAAGCAAGACTTCGTTTCACTTAAGGGCAGTCACTTTTCAGCTCAAACGAACTACATCGTTCACGAAGCTCACACGTTTCTCATCTTAACTGACACGCATCGGATGTTAGAGGACCAGTGCTTTGTATCAGTTTCAGAAGCAGAGTTAGACTAGATATGGTGTGTATGTGTAGGAAACACCGATCATTTGTTGTGAACACACTCACATTTCCTGCTGTATTAGAGAATCTAGAAAGCAAGAGCGTGCTTCTTGATCTAAAGCAGAGTGTGATCAATGGATCAGAACTCTGCTGTTTGTTTCACTTCAGAAATGGAGTTAAATCCCAGGCTCTGAGTCTTTCTACAAGGAGGACTTCGATTCAAGTAAGGGCAGTTACTTTACAGCTCAAACGAACTACATCGTTCACGAAAGTCACGCGTTTCTCATCTAAACTGACAAGCATTGGATGTTAGAGGTTCTCTGCTTTGTTTCAGTTTCAGAAGCAGAGATGAACTAGATATGGTCCGTACGTGTAGGAAAGACCGTTCTTTTCTTCTGAGCACACTCAAGTTTCCTGCTGTATTAGAGATTCTAGAAAGCAAGAGAGTTCTTCTTGCTCTAAAGCACAGTGTGATCCAAGGATGAGAAAGCTGCTGTGTGCTTCCCTTCAGAAATAGAGTTAAATCCCATGCTCTGTGTCTTCCTACAAGCACTACTTTGTTTCAGGTAAGGGCAGTCACTTTTCAGCTCAAACGAACTACATCATTCACTAAGCTCACACGTTTCTCATCTTAACTGACAAGCATTGGATGTTAGAGGACCTGTGGTTTGTTTCAGTTTTAGAAGCAGACTTGAACTAAATAAGGCCTGTATGTGTAGGAAACACCGTTCTTTAGTTCTGAGCACACTCAATTTTCCTGGTGTATTAGAGAATCTAGAAAGCAAGAGAGTTCTTCTTGCTCTAAAGCAGAGTGTGATCCATGGATGAGAACTCTGCTGTGTGCTTCCTTTCAGAATTGGAGTTAAATCCCATGCTCTGTGTCTTCCTACAAGCACTACTTTGTTTCAGGTAAGGGCAGTCACTTTTCAGATCAAACCAACTACATCATTCACTAAGCTCACACGGTTCTCATCTTAACTGAGAAGCATTGGATGTTAGAGGACCTGTGGTTTCTTTCATTTTCAGAAGCAGAGTTGAACTAGATATGGCCAGTATGTGTAGGAAACACCGTTCTTTAGTTCTGAGCACACTCAAGTTTCCTACTGTCTTAGAGACTCTAGAAAGCTAGAGCATGCTTCTTGTTCTAAAGCAGAGTGTGATCCATGGATGAGAACTCTGCTGTGTGCTAAACTTCAGAAATGGAGTTAAATCCCATGCTCTGTGTCTTCCTACAAGCACTACTTTGTTTCAGGTAAGGGCAGTCACTTTTCAGCTCAAACGAACTACATCATTCACTAAGCTCACACGTTTCTCATCTTAACTGACAAGCATTGGATGTTAGAGGACCTGTGGTTTGTTTCAGTTTCAGAAGCAGAGTTTGACTAGATATGGTCCGTATGTGTAGGAAACACCGTTCTTTAGTTCTGAGCACACTCAAGTTTCCTACTGTCTTAGAGACTCTAGAAAGCTAGAGCATGCTTCTTGCTCTAAAGCAGAGTGTGATCAATGGATCAGAACTCTGCTGTGTGTTTCACTTCAGAAATGGAGTTAAATCCCATGCTCTGAGTCTTTCTACAAGGAGGAATTCGATTCAAGTAAGGGCAGTTACTTTACAGCTCAAACGAACTATATCGTTCACGAATCTCACACGTTTCTCATCTTAACTGAGAAGCATTGGATGTTAGAGGACCTTTGCTTTGTATCAATTTCAAGCAGAGTTGAACTAGATATGGTCCGTAATGTATAGGAAAAACCGTTCTTTTCTTCTGAGCACACTCACGTTTCCTGCGGTATTAGAGACTCTAGAAAACAATAGCGTGCTTCTTGATCTAAAGCAGAGTGTGATCAATGGATCAGAACTGTGTTGTGTGTTTCCCTTCAGAAATGGAGTTAAACCCCAGGCTCTGTGTCTTCCCACAAGCAAGACTTCGTTTCACGTAAGGGCAGTCACTTTTCAGCTCAAACGAACTACATCATTCACGAAGCTCACACGATTCTCTTCTAAACTGACAAGCATTGGATGTTAGAGGACCTGTGCTTTCTTTCAGTTTCAGAAGCAGAGTTGAACTAGATATGGCCCATATGTGGAGGAAACACGGTTCTTTTGTTGTGAGCACACTTATTTTTCATGCTGTCTTAGAGACTCTAGAAAGCAAGAGCGTGCTTCTTGCTCTAAAGCAGAGTGTGATCAATGGATGAGAACTCTGTTGTGTTTCCCTTCAGAAATGGAGTTAAACCCCAGGCTCTGTGTCTTCCTACAAGCAAGATGTCGTTTCAGGTAAGGGCAGTCACTTTTCAGCACAAACGAACCACATAGTTCACGAAGCTCACACGTTTCTCATCTTAACTGAGAAGCATTGGATGTTAGAGGATCATTGCTTTGTATCAATTTCAAGCAGAGTTGAACTAGATATGGTCCGTAATGTATAGGAAAAACCGTTCTTTTCTTCTGAGCACACTCACGTTTCCTGCGGTATTATAGAGTCTAGAAAACAAGAGCATGCTTCTTGCACTAAAGCAGAGTGTGATCCATGGATGAGAATTGTGTTGTGTGTTTCCCTTCAGAAATGGAGTTAAACCCCAGGCTCTGTGTCTTCCCACAAGCAAGACTTCGTTTCACGTAAGGGCAGTCACTTTTCAGCTCAAACGAACTACATCGTTCATGAAGCTCACACGTTTCTCATCTTAACTGACAAGCCTCAGATGTTAGAGGACCACTGGTTTGTATCAGTTTGAGAAGCAGAGTTGGACTAGATATGGTCCTTATGTGTAGGAAACACCGTTCTCTTGTTCTCAGCACACTCACGTTTCCTGCTGTCTTAGAGACTCTAGAAAGCAAGAGCGTGCTTCTTGCTCTAAAGCAGAGTGTGATCAATGGATGAGAACTCTGCTGTGTGTCTCACTTCAGAAATGGAGTTAAATCCCAGGCTCTGAGTCTTCCTACAACAAGACTTCGTTTCAGGTAAGGGCAGTTACTTTACAGCTCAAACGAACTACATTATTCACGAAGCTCACACGTTTCTCATCTAAACTGACAAGCATTGGATGTTAGAGGACCAGTGCTTTGTATCAGTTTCAGAAGCAGAGTTTGACTAGATATGGTCCGTATGTGTAGGAAACACCGTTCTTTTCTTCTGAGCACACTCAATTTTCCTGCTGTATTAGAGAATCTAGAAAGCAAGAGAGTTCTTCTTGCTCTAAAGCAGAGTGTGATCCAAGGATGAGAACTCTGCTGTGTTCTTCCCTTCAGAAATAGAGTTAAATCCCATGTTCTGTGTCTTCCTACAAGCACTACTTTGTTTCAGGTAAGGGCAGTCACTTTTCAGCTCAAACGAACCACGTGATTCACTAAGCTCTCACGTTTCTCATCTTAACTGACAAGCATTGGATGTTAGAGGACCTGTGGTTTGTTTCAGTTTCAGAAGCAGACTTGGACTAGATATGGTCCGTATGTGTAGGAAACACCGTTCCTTTGATCTGATCACACTCATATTTCCTGCTGTCTTAGAGAGTCTAGAAAGCAAGAGCGTGCTTCTTGCTGTAAAGCTTAGTGTGAACAATGGATGAGAACTCTGCTGTGTGTTTCACTTGGGAAATGGAGTTAAATCCCAGGCTGAGTCTTCCTACAAGCAAGACTTCGTTTCACGTAAGGGCCGTCACTTTTCAGCTCAAAAAACTACATCGATAATGAAGCTCACACGTTTCTCATCTTAGCTGACAAGCATTGGATGTTAGAGGACCAGTGCTTTGTATCAGTTTCAGAAGCAGAGTTGGACTAGATATGGTCTGTATGTGTAAGAAACACCGTTCTTTTGTTCTAAGCACACTCACGTTTCCTGCTGTCTTAGAGAGTCTAGAAAGCAAGAGCGTGCTTCCTGTTGTAAAGCAGCGTGTGAACAATGGATGAGAACCCTGCTGTGTTTTTCACTTCAGAAATGGAGTTTAATTCCAGGCTCTGAGTCTTCCTACAAGCAAGACTTCGTTTCACGTAAGGGCAGTCACTTTTCAGCTCAAACAAACTGCATCGATCACGAAGCTCACACGTTTCTCATCTTAACTGACAAGCATTGGATGTTAGAGGACCTGTGGTTTGTTTCAGTTTCAGAAGCAGAGTTGGACTAGATATGGTCCGTATGTGTAAGAAACACAGTTCTTTTGTTCTCAGCACACTCACATATCCTGCTGTTTTAGAGACTCTTGAAAGCTAGAGCATGCTTCTTGCTCTAAAGCAGAGTGTGATCAAGGGATCAGAACTCTGCTGTGTGTTTCACTTCATAAATGGAGTTAAACCGCAGGCTCTGTGGCTTCCCACAAGCAAGACTTCGTTTCACTTAAGGGCAGTCACTTTTCAGCTCAAACGAACTACATCGTTCACGAAGCTCACACGTTTCTCATCTTAACTGACACGCATTCGGATGTTAGAGGACCAGTGCTTTGTATCAGTTTCAGAAGCAGAGTTGGACTAGATATGGTGTGTATGTGTAGGAAACACCGATCATTTGTTGTGAACACACTCACATTTCCTGCTGTATTAGAGAATCTAGAAAGCAAGAGCGTGCTTCTTGATCTAAAGCAGAGTGTGATCAATGGATCAGAACTCTGCTGTTTGTTTCACTTCAGAAATGGAGTTAAATCCCAGGCTCTGAGTCTTTCTACAAGGAGGACTTCGATTCAAGTAAGGGCAGTTACTTTACAGCTCAAACGAACTACATCGTTCACGAAAGTCACGCGTTTCTCATCTAAACTGACAAGCATTGGATGTTAGAGGTTCTCTGCTTTGTTTCAGTTTCAGAAGCAGAGATGAACTAGATATGGTCCGTACGTGTAGGAAAGACCGTTCTTTTCTTCTGAGCACACTCAAGTTTCCTGCTGTATTAGAGATTCTAGAAAGCAAGAGAGTTCTTCTTGCTCTAAAGCACAGTGTGATCCAAGGATGAGAACTCTGCTGTGTGCTTCCCTTCAGAAATAGAGTTAAATCCCATGCTCTGTGTCTTCCTACAAGCACTACTTTGTTTCAGGTAAGGGCAGTCACTTTTCAGCTCAAACGAACTACATCATTCACTAAGCTCACACGTTTCTCATCTTAACTGACAAGCATTGGATGTTAGAGGACCTGTGGTTTGTTTCAGTTTTAGAAGCAGACTTGAACTAAATAAGGCCTGTATGTGTAGGAAACACCGTTCTTTAGTTCTGAGCACACTCAATTTTCCTGGTGTATTAGAGAATCTAGAAAGCAAGAGAGTTCTTCTTGCTCTAAAGCAGAGTGTGATCAATGGATCAGAACTCTGCTGTGTGTTTCACTTCAGAAATGGAGTTAAATCCCATGCTCTGAGTCTTTCTACAAGGAGGACTTCGATTCAAGTAAGGGCAGTTACTTTACAGCTCAAACGAACTATATCGTTCACGAATCTCACACGTTTCTCATCTTAACTGAGAAGCATTGGATGTTGGAGGACCTTTTCTTTGTATCAATTTCAAGCAGAGTTGAACTAGATATGGTCCGTAATGTATAGGAAAAACCGTTCTTTTCTTCTGAGCACACTCACGTTTCCTGCGGTATTAGAGACTCTAGAAAACAAGAGCATGCTTCTTGCACTAAAGCAGAGTGTGATCCATGGATGAGAATTGTGTTGTGTGTTTCCCTTCAGAAATGGAGTTAAACCCCAGGCTCTGTGTCTTCCCACAAGCAAGACTTCGTTTCACGTAAGGGCAGTCACTTTTCATCTCAAACGAACTACATCGTTCATGAAGCTCACACGTTTCTCATCTTAACTGACAAGCCTCAGATGTTAGAGGACCACTGGTTTGTATCAGTTTGAGAAGCAGAGTTGGACTAGATATGGTCCTTATGTGTAGGAAACACCGTTCTCTTGTTCTCAGCACACTCATGTTTCCTGCTGTCTTAGAGACTCTAGAAAGCAAGAGCGTGCTTCTTGCTCTAAAGCAGAGTGTGATCAATGGATGAGAACTCTGCTGTGTGTCTCACTTCAGAAATGGAGTTAAATCCCAGGCTCTGAGTCTTCCTACAACAAGACTTCGTTTCAGGTAAGGGCAGTTACTTTACAGCTCAAACGAACTACATTATTCACGAAGCTCACACGTTTCTCATCTAAACTGACAAGCATTGGATGTTAGAGGACCTGTGCTTTCTTTCAGTTTCGGAGTCAGAGTTGAACTAGATATGGCCCGTATGAAGAGGAAACACCGTTCTTTTGTTCTGAGCACACTCATGTTTCATGCTGTCTTAGAGACTCTAGAAAGCTAAGAGCATACTTCTTGCTCTAAAGCAGAGTGTTATCAATGGATGAGAACTCTGCTGTGTGTTTCACTGCAGAAATAGAGTTAAATCCCAGGCTCTGAGTCTTCCTACAAGGAGGACTTCGATTCAAGTAAGGGAAGTTACTTTACAGCTCAAACGAACTACATCGTTCAGGAAGCTCACACGTTTCTCATCTTAACTGACAAGCATTGGATGTTAGAGGACCTGTGGTTTCTTTCAATTTCAGAAGCAGTGTTGAACTAGATATGGTCTGTATGTGTAGGAAACACTGTTCTTTTGTTCTGAGCACACTCAAGTTTCCTGCTGTATTAGAGATTCTAGAAACAAGAGCGTTCTTCTTGCTCTAAAGCAGAGTGTCATCCATGGATGAGAACTATGCTGTGTGTTTCCCTTCAAAAATGGAGTAAAATCCCAGGATCTGTGTCTTCCTACATGCACTACTTCGTTTCAGGAAAGGGCAGTCACTTTTCAGCTGAAACGAACTACATAGTTCAGGAAGCTCACACGTGTCTCATCTTAACTGGGAAGCATTGGATGTTAGAGGACCTTTGCTTAGTATCAATTTCAAGCAGAGTTGAACTAGACATGGTCTGTGTGTGTAGGAAACACCGTTCTTTTGTTCTCAGCACACTCACCTTTCCTGCTGTCTTAGAGACTCTGGAAAGCAAGAGCGTGATTCTTGATCTAAAGGAGAGTGTGATCAATGGATGAGAACTCTGCTGTGTGTTTCACTTCAGAAATGGAGTTCAATCCCAGGCTCTGAGTCTTCCTAAAAAAAGACTTCATTTCCGGTAAGGGCAGTTACTTTACAGCCCAAACGAACTACATAGTCCACGAAGCTCACACGTTTCTCATCTTAACTGACAAGCATTGGATGTTAGAGGACCTGTGCTTTCTTTCAGTTTCAGAAGCAGAGTTGAACTAGATATGGCCCGTATGTGGAGGAAACACCGTTTTTTTGTTCTGAGAACACTCATGTTTCATGCTGTATTAGAGTCTCTAGAAAGCAAGAGCGTGCTTCTAGCTCTAAAGCAGAGTGTGATCCATGGATGAAAACTATGCTATGTGTTTACCCTCAGAAATGGAGATAAACCCCCGACTCTGTATCTTCGTACAAGTAAGACTACATTTCAGGTAAGGGCAGTCACTTATCAGGTCAAACGAACTACATTGTTTACGAAGCTCACACGTTTCCAATCTTAAGTGACAGGCATCCGATGTTAGAGGACCAGTGCTTTGTACCAGTTTCAGAAGCAGAGTTGGATATATATTGTCCATATGTGTAGGAAACTCCGTTCTTTTGTTCTCATCACACTCATGTTTCCTGCTGTCTTAGAGACTCTAGAAAGCAAGAGCGTGCTTCTTGCTCTAAAGCAGAGTGTGATCAAAGGATGATAACTCTGCTGTGGGTTTCACATCAGAAATGAAGTTAAATCCCAGGCTCTGAGTCTTCCTACAAGGAGGACTTTGATTCAAGTAAGGGCAGTTACTTTACAGCTCAAACTAACCACATCATTCACGAAGCTCACACGTTTCTCATCTTAACTGAGAGGCATTGGATGTTAGAGGACCTTTGCTTTGTATCAATTTCAAGCAGAGTTGAACTAGATATGGTCAGTATGTATAGGAAACACCGTTCTTTTCTTCTGAGCACAATCATGTTTCCTGCGGTATTAGAGACTCTAGAAAACAATAGCGTGCTTCTTGCTCTATAGCAGAGTGTGATCCATGGATGAGAACTGTGTTGTGTGTATCCCTTCAGAAATGGAGTTATACCCCAGGCTCTGTGTCTTCCCACAAGCAAGACTTCGTTTCAGGTAAGGGCAGTCACTTTTCAGCTCAAACGAACCACATCATTCACTAAGCTCTCACGTTTCAAATCTTAACTGACAAGCATTGGATGTTAGAGGACCTGTGGTTTGTTTCAGGTTAAGAAGCAGAGTTGAAGTAGATATGGCCCGTATGTGTAGGAATCACCGTTCTTTAGTTCTGAGCACACTCAAGTTTCCTGCTGTCTTATAGACTCTAGAAAGCTAGAGCATGCTTCTTGCTCTAAAACAGAGTGTGATCAATGGATCAGAACTCTGCTGTGTGTTTCACTTCAGAAATGGAGTTAAATCCCCGGCTCTGAGTCTTTCTACAAGGAGGACTTCGATTCAAGTAAGGGCAGTTACTTTACAGCTCAAACGAACTACATCGTTCACGAAGCTCACACGTTTCTCATCTTAACTGAGAAGCATTGGATGTTAGAGGACCTTTGCTTTGTATCAATTTCAAGCAGAGCTGAACTAGATATGGTCTGTAATGTATAGGAAAAACCGTTCTTTTCTTCTGAGCACACTCACGTTTCCTGCGGTATTAGAGACTCTAGAAAACAATAGCGTGCTTCTTGATCTAAAGCAGAGTGTGATCAATGGATCAGAACTGTGTTGTGTGTTTCCCTTCAGAAATTGAGTTAAACCCCAGGCTCTGTGTCTTCCCACAAGCAAGACTTCGTTTCACGTAAGGGCAGTCACTTTTCATCTCAAACGAACTACATCGTTCATGAAGCTCACACGTTTCTCATCTTAACTGACAAGCCTCAGATGTTAGAGGACCACTGGTTTGTATCAGTTTGAGAAGCAGAGTTGGACTAGATATGGTCCTTATGTGTAGGAAACACCGTTCTCTTGTTCTCAGCACACTCACGTTTCCTGCTGTCTTAGAGACTCTAGAAAGCAAGAGCGTGCTTCTTGCTCTAAAGCAGAGTGTGATCAATGGATGAGAACTCTGCTGTGTGTCTCACTTCAGAAATGGAGTTAAATCCCAGGCTCTGAGTCTTCCTACAACAAGACTTCGTTTCAGGTAAGGGCAGTTACTTTACAGCTCAAACGAACTACATTATTCACGAAGCTCACACGTTTCTCATCTAAACTGACAAGCATTGGATGTTAGAGGACCTGTGCTTTCTTTCAGTTTCAGAGTCAGAGTTGAACTAGATATGGCCCGTATGAAGAGGAAACACCGTTCTTTTGTTCTGAGCACACTCATGTTTCATGCTGTCTTAGAGACTCTAGAAAGCAAGAGCATACTTCTTGCTCTAAAGCAGAGTGTTATCAATGGATGAGAACTCTGCTGTGTGTTTCACTGCAGAAATGGAGTTAAATCCCAGGCTCTGAGTCTTCCTACAAGGAGGACTTCGATTCAAGTAAGGGCAGTTACTTTACAGCTCAAACGAACTACATCGTTCAGGAAGCTCACACGTTTCTCATCTTAACTGACAAGCATTGGATGTTAGAGGACCTGTGGTTTCTTTCAATTTCAGAAGCAGTGTTGAACTAGATATGGTCTGTATGTGTAGGAAACACTGTTCTTTTGTTCTGAGCACACTCAAGTTTCCTGCTGTATTAGAGATTCTAGAAACAAGAGCGTTCTTCTTGCTCTAAAGCAGAGTGTGATCCATGGATGATAACTATGCTGTGTGTTTCCCTTCAAAAATGGAGTAAAATCCCAGGCTCTGTGTCTTCCTACATGCACTACTTCGTTTCAGGTAAGGGCAGTCACTTTTCAGCTGAAACGAACTACATAGTTCAAGAAGCTCACACGTGTCTCATCTTAACTGGGAAGCATTGGATGTTAGAGGACCTTTGCTTAGTATCAATTTCAAGCAGAGTTGAACTAGACATGGTCTGTGTGTGTAGGAAACACCGTTCTTTTGTTGTCAGCACACTCACCTTTCCTGCTGTCTTAGAGACTCTGGAAAGCAAGAGCGTGATTCTTGATCTAAAGGAGAGTGTGATCAATGGATGAGAACTCTGCTGTGTGTTTCACTTCAGAAATGGAGTTCAATCCCAGGCTCTGAGTCTTCCTAAAACAAGACTTCATTTCAGGTAAGGGCAGTTACTTTACAGCCCAAACGAACTACATAGTCCACGAAGCTCACACGTTTCTCATCTTAACTGACAAGCATTGGATGTTAGAGGACCTGTGCTTTCTTTCAGTTTCAGAAGCAGAGTTGAACTAGATATGGCCCGTATGTGGAGGAAACACCGTTTTTTTGTTCTGAGAACACTCATGTTTCATGCTGTATTAGAGTCTCTAGAAAGCAAGAGCGTGCTTCTAGCTCTAAAGCAGAGTGTGATCCATGGATGAAAACTATGCTATGTGTTTACCCTCAGAAATGGAGATAAACCCCCGACTCTGTATCTTCGTACAAGTAAGACTACATTTCAGGTAAGGGCAGTCACTTATCAGGTCAAACGAACTACATTGTTCACGAAGCTAACACGTTTCCAATCTTAAGTGACAGGCATCCGATGTTAGAGGACCAGTGCTTTGTACCAGTTTCAGAAGCAGAGTTGGATATATATTGTCCATATGTGTAGGAAACTCCGTTCTTTTGTTCTCATCACACTCATGTTTCCTGCTGTCTTAGAGACTCTAGAAAGCAAGAGCGTGCTTCTTGCTCTAAAGCAGAGTGTTATCAATGAATGAGAACTCTGCTGTGTGTTTCACTTCAGAAATGGAGGTAAATCCCAGGCTCTGTGTCTTCCCACAAGCAAGACTTCATTTCACGTAGGGGCAGTCACTTTTCAGCTCAAACGAACTACATCATTCACGAAGCTCACACGTTTCTCATCTTAACTGACAAGCCTCGGATGTTAGAGGACCAGTGCTTTGTATCAGTTTCAGAAGCAGAGTTGGACTAGATATGGTCCGTATGTGTACGAAACAACGTTCTTTTGTTCTCATCACACTCATGTTTCTTGCTTTCTTAGAGAATCTGGAAAGCAAGAGCGTGCTTCTTGCTCTAAAGCAGAGTGTGATCCATGGATGAGAACTGTGTTGTTTGTTTCCCTTCAGAAATGGAGTTAAACCCCAGGCTCTGTGTCTTCCCACAAGCAAGACTTCGTTTCACGTAAGGGCAGTCACTTTTCAGCTCAAAGGAACCACATCTTTCACGAAGCTCACACGTTCCTCATCTTAACTGACAATCATCGAATGTTAGAGGACCAGGGCTTTGTATCAGTTTCATAAGCAGAGTTGGACTAGATATGGTAGGTATGTGTAGGAAACACCGTTCTTTTGTTCTCTGCCCACTCACGTTTCCTGCTGTCTTAGAGACTCTAGAAAGCAAGAGCATGCTTCTTGCTCTAAAGCATAGTGTGATCAATGGATCAGAACTCTGCTGTTTGTTTCACTTCAGAAATGGAGTTAAATCCCAGGCTCTGAGTCTTTCTACAAGGAGGACTTCGATTCAAGTAAGGGCAGTTACTTTACAGCTCAAACGAACTACATCATTCACGAAGCTCACACGTTTCTCATCTTAACTGAAACGCATCGGATGTTAGAGGACCAGTGATTTGTATCAGTTTCAGAAGCAGAGTTTGACTAGATATGGTCCGTGTGTGTAGGAAACACCGTTCTTTTCTTCTGAGCACACTCAATTTTCCTGCTGTATTAGAGAATCTAGAAAGCAAGAGAGTTCTTCTTGCTCTAAAGCAGAGTGTGATCCATGGATGAGAACTCTGCTGTGTGCTTACCTTCAGAAATGGAGTTAAATCCCATGCTCTGTGTCTTCCTAAAAGCACTACTTTGTTTCAGGTAAGGGCAGTCACTTTTCAGCTCAAACGAACTACATCATTCACTAAGCTCACACGTTTCTCATCTTAACTGACAAGCATTGGATGTTAGAGGACCTGTGGTTTGTTTCAGTTTCAGAAGCAGAGTTTGACTAGATATGGTCCGTATGTGTAGGAAACACCGTTCTTTAGTACTGAGCACACTCAAGTTTCCTACTGTCTTTGAGATTCTAGAAAGCTAATGCATACTTCTTGCTCTAAAGCAGAGTGTGATCAATGGATCAGAACTCTGCTGTGTGTTTCACTTCAGAAATGGTGTTAAATCCCATGCTCTGAGTCTTTCTACAAGGAGGACTTCGATTCAAGTAAGGGCAGTTACTTTACAGCTCAAACGAACTATATCGTTCACGAATCTCACACGTTTCTCATCTTAACTGAGAAGCATTGGATGTTAGAGGACCTTTGCTTTGTATCAATTTCAAGCAGAGTTGAACTAGATATGGTCAGTAATGTATAGGAAAAACCGTTCTTTTCTTCTGAGCACACTCACGTTTCCTGGGGTATTAGAGACTCTAGAAAACAATAGCGTGCTTCTTGATCTATAGCAGAGTGTGATCCATGGATGAGAACTGTGTTGTGTGTTTCCCTTCAGAAATGGAGTTAAACCCCAGGCTCTGTGTCTTCCCACAAACAAGACTTCGTTTCACGTAAGGGCAGTCACTTTTCAGCTCAAACGAACTACATCATTCACTATTCTCTCACATTTCACATCTTAACTGACAAGCATTGGATGTAGAGGACCTGTGGTTTGTTTCAGGTTCAGAAGCAGAGTTGAACTAGATATGGCCTGTATGTGTAGGAAACACCGTTCTTTATTTCTGAGCACACTCAAGTTTCCTGCTGTCTTAGAGACTCTAGAAAGCTAGAGCATGCTTCTTGCTCTAAAGCAGAGTGTGATCAAGGGATCAGAACTCTGCTGTGTGTTTCACTTCAGAAATGGAGTTAAACCGCAGGCTCTGTGGCTTCCCACAAGCAAGACTTCGTTTCACTTAAGGGCAGTCACTTTTCAGCTCAAACGAACTACATCGTTCACGAAGCTCACACGTTTCTCATCTTAACTGACAACATCGGATGTTAGAGGACCAGTGCTTTGTATCAGTTTCAGAAGCAGAGTTCGGACTAGATATGGTGTGTATGTGTAGGAAACACCGATCATTTGTTCTGAACACACTCACATTTCCTGCTGTATTAGAGAATCTAGAAAGCAAGAGCGTGCTTCTTGCTCTAAAGCAGAGTGTGATCAATGGATCAGAACTCTGCTGTTTGTTTCACTTCAGAAATGGAGTTAAATCCCAGGCTCTGAGTCTTTCTACAAGGAGGACTTCGATTCATGTAAGGGCAGTTACTTTACAGCTCAAACGAACTACATCGTTCACGAAAGTCACGCGTTTCTCATCTAAACTGACAAGCATTGGATGTTAGAGGTTCTCTGCTTTGTTTCAGTTTCAGAAGCAGAGATGAACTAGATATGGTCCGTACGTGTAGGAAAGACCGTTCTTTTCTTCTGAGCACACTCAAGTTTCCTGCTGTATTAGAGATTCTAGAAAGCAAGAGAGTTCTTCTTGCTCTAAAGCACAGTGTGATCCAAGGATGAGAACTCTGCTGTGTGCTTCCCTTCAGAAATAGAGTTAAATCCCATGCTCTGTATCTTCCTACAAGCACTACATTGTTTCAGGTAAGGGCAGTCACTTTTCAGCTCAAATGAACTACATCATTCACTAAGCTCACACGTTTCTCATCTTAACTGACAAGCATTGGATGTTAAAGGACCTGTGGTTTGTTTCAGTTTTAGAAGCAGAGTTGAACTAAATATGGCCTGTATGTGTAGGAAACACCGTTCTTTAGTTCTGAGCACACTCAATTTTCCTGCTGAATTAGAGAATCTAGAAAGCAAGAGAGTTCTTCTTGCTCTAAAGCAGAGTGTGATCCATGGATGAGAAATCTGCTGTGTGCTTACCTTCAGAAATGGAGTTAAATCCCATGCTCTGTGTCTTCGTAAAAGCACTACTTTGTTTCAGGTAAGGGCAGTCACTTTTCAGCTCAAACGAACTACATCATTCACAAAGCTCACACGTTTCTCATCTTATCTGACAAGCATTGGATGTTAGAGGACCTGTGGTTTGTTTCAGTTTCAGAAGCAGAGTTTGACTAGATATGGTCCGTATGTGTAGGAAACACCGTTCTTTAGTTCTGAGCACACTCAAGTTTCCTACTGTCTTTGAGATTCTAGAAAGCTAATGCATACTTCTTGCTCTAAAGCATAGTGTGATCAATGGATCAGAACTCTGCTGTGGGTTTCACTTTGAAATGGAGTTAAATCCCATGCTCTGAGTCTTTCTACAAGGAGGACTTCGATTCAAGTAAGGGCAGTTACCTTACAGCTCAAACGAACTATATCGTTCACGAATCTCACACGTTTCTCATCTTAACTGAGATGCATTGGATGTTAGAGGACCTTTGCTTTGTATCAATTTCAAGCAGAGTTGAACTAGATATGGTCAGTAATGTGTAGGAAAATCCGTTCTTTTCTTCTGAGCACACTCACGTTTCCTGCGGTATTAGAGACTCTAGAAAACAATAGCGTGCTTCTTGATCTATAGCAGAGTGTGATCCATGGATGAGAACTGTGTTGTGTGTTTCCCTTCAGAAATGGAGTTAAACCCCAGGCTCTGTGTCTTCCCACAAACAAGACTTCGTTTCACGTAAGGGCAGTCACTTTTCAGCTCAAACGAACTACATCATTCACTATTCTCTCACATTTCACATCTTAACTGACAAGCATTGGATGTAGAGGACCTGTGGTTTGTTTCAGGTTCAGAAGCAGAGTTGAACTAGATATGGCCTGTATGTGTAGGAAACACCGTTCTTTATTTCTGAGCACACTCAAGTTTCCTGCTGTCTTAGAGACTCTAGAAAGCTAGAGCATGCTTCTTGCTCTAAAGCAGAGTGTGATCAAGGGATCAGAACTCTGCTGTGTGTTTCACTTCAGAAATGGAGTTAAACCGCAGGCTCTGTGGCTTCCCACAAGCAAGACTTCGTTTCACTTAAGGGCAGTCACTTTTCAGCTCAAACGAACTACATCGTTCACGAAGCTCACACGTTTCTCATCTTAACTGACAACATCGGATGTTAGAGGACCAGTGCTTTGTATCAGTTTCAGAAGCAGAGTTCGGACTAGATATGGTGTGTATGTGTAGGAAACACCGATCATTTGTTCTGAACACACTCACATTTCCTGCTGTATTAGAGAATCTAGAAAGCAAGAGCGTGCTTCTTGCACTAAAGCAGAGTGTGATCAATGGATCAGAACTCTGCTGTTTGTTTCACTTCAGAAATGGAGTTAAATCCCAGGCTCTGAGTCTTTCTACAAGGAGGACTTCGATTCATGTAAGGGCAGTTACTTTACAGCTCAAACGAACTACATCGTTCACGAAAGTCACGCGTTTCTCATCTAAATTGACAAGCATTGGATGTTAGAGGTTCTCTGCTTTGTTTCAGTTTCAGAAGCAGAGATGAACTAGATATGGTCCGTACGTGTAGGAAAGACCGTTCTTTTCTTCTGAGCACACTCAAGTTTCCTGCTGTATTAGAGAATCTAGAAAGCAAGAGAGTTCTTCTTGCTCTAAAGCAGAGTGTGATCCAAGGATGAGAACTCTGCTGTGTGCTTCCCTTCAGAAATAGAGTTAAATCCCATGCTCTGTGTCTTCCTACAAGCACTACTTTTTTTCAGGTAAGGGCAGTCACTTTTCTGCTCAAACGAACTACATCATTCACTAAGCTCACACGTTTCTCATCTTAACTGACAAGCACTGGATGTTAGAGGACCTGTGGTTTGTTTCAGTTTCAGAAGCAGAGTTGAACTAGATATGGCCCGTATGTGTAGGAAACACCGTTTTTTAGTTCTGAGCACACTCAATTTTCCTGCTGTATTAGAGAATCTAGAAAGCAAGAGAGTTCTTCTTGCTCTAAAGCAGAGTGTGATCCATGGATGAGAACTCTGCTGTGTGCTTCCTTTCAGAATTGGAGTTAAATCCCATGCTCTGTGTCTTCCTACAAGCACTACTTTGTTTCAGGTAAGGGCAGTCACTTTTCAGCTCAAACGAACTACATCATTCACTAAGTTCACACGGTTCTCATCTTAACTGAGAAGCATTGGATGTTAGAGGACCTGTGGTTTCTTTCAGTTTCAGAAGCAGAGTTGAATTAGATATGGCCCGTATGTGTAAGTAACACCGTTCTTTAGTTCTGAGCACACTCAAGTTTCCTACTGTCTTAGAGACTCTAGAAAGCTAGAGCATGCTTCTTGCTCTAAAGCAGAGTGTGATCAATGGATCAGAACTCTGCTGTGTGTTTCACTTCAGAAATGGAGTTAAATCCCAGGCTCTGAGTCTTTCTACAAGGAGGACTTGGATTCAAGTAAGGGCAGTTACTTTACAGCTCAAACGAACTACCTCGTTCACGAAGCTCACACGTTTCTCTTCTTAACTGTCACGCATCGGATGTTAGAGGACCAGTGATTTGTATCAGTTTCAGAAGCAGAGTTTGACTAGATATGGTCCGTATGTGTAGGAAACACCATTCTTTTCTTCTGAGCACACTCAATTTTCCTGCTGTATTAGAGAATCTAGAAAGCAAGAGAGTTCTTCTTGCTCTAAAGCAGAGTGTGATCCAAGGATGAGAACTCTGCTGTGTGCTTCCCTTCAGAAATAGAGTTAAATCCCATGCTCTGTGTCTTCCTACAAGCACTACTTTGTTTCAGGTAAGGGCAGTCACTTTTCAGCTCAAACGAACTACATCATTCACTAAACTCACACGTTTCTCATCTTAACTGACAAGCATTGGATGTTAGAGGACCTGTGGTTTGTTTCAGTTTCAGAATCAGAGTTGAACTTGATATGGCCTGTATGTGTAGGAAACACCGTTCTTTAGTTCTGAGCACACTCAATTTTCCTGCTGTATTAGAGAATCTAGAAAGCAAGAGAGTTCTTCTTGCTCTAAAGCAGAGTGTGATCCATGGATGAGAACTCTGCTCTGTGCTTACCTTCAGAAATGGAGTTAAATCCCATGCTCAGTGTCTTCCTACAAGCACTACTTTGTTTCAGGTAATGGCAGTCACTTTTCAGCTCAAATGAACTACATCATTCACTAAGCTCACACGTTTCTCATCTTAACTGACAAGAATTGGATGTTAGAGGACCTGTGGTTTGTTTCAGTTTTAGAAGCAGAGTTGAACTAAATATGGCCTGTATGTGTAGGAAACACCGTTCTTTAGTTCTGAGCACACTCAATTTTCCTGCTGAATTAGAGAATCTAGAAAGCAAGAGAGTTCTTCTTGCTCTAAAGCAGAGTGTGATCCATGGATGAGAACTCTGCTGTGTGCTTCCTTTCAGAATTGGAGTTAAATCCCATGCTCTGTGTCTTCCTACAAGCACTACTTTGTTTCAGGTAAGGGCAGTCACTTTTCAGCTCAAACGAACTACATCATTCACTAAGTTCACACGGTTCTCATCTTAACTGAGAAGCATTGGATGTTAGAGGACCTGTGGTTTCTTTCAGTTTCAGAAGCAGAGTTGAATTAGATATGGCCTGTATGTGTAAGTAACACCGTTCTTTATTTCTGAGCACACTCAAGTTTCCTACTGTCTTAGAGACTCTAGAAAGCTAGAGCATGCTTCTTGCTCTAAAGCAGAGTGTGATCAATGGATCAGAACATTGCTGTGTGTTTCACTTCAGAAATGGAGTTAAATCCCAGGCTCTGAGTCTTTCTACAAGGAGGACTTGGATTCAAGTAAGGGCAGTTACTTTACAGCTCAAACGAACTACCTCGTTCACGAAGCTCACACGTTTCTCTTCTTAACTGTCACGCATCGGATGTTAGAGGACCAGTGATTTGTATCAGTTTCAGAAGCAGAGTTTGACTAGATATGGTCCGTATGTGTAGGAAACACCATTCTTTTCTTCTGAGCACACTCAATTTTCCTGCTGTATTAGAGAATGTAGAAAGCAAGAGAGTTCTTCTTGCTCTAAAGCAGAGTGTGATCCAAGGATGAGAACTCTGCTGTGTGCTTCCCTTCAGAAATAGAGTTAAATCCCATGCTCTGTGTCTTCCTACAAGCACTACATTGTTTCAGGTAAGGGCAGTCACTTTTCAGCTCAAACGAACTACATCATTCACTAAACTCACACGTTTCTCATCTTAACTGACAAGCATTGGATGTTAGAGGACCTGTGGTTTGTTTCAGTTTCAGAATCAGAGTTGAACTTGATATGGCCTGTATGTGTAGGAAACACCGTTCTTTAGTTCTGAGCACACTCAATTTTCCTGCTGTATTAGAGAATCTAGAAAGCAAGAGAGTTCTTCTTGCTCTAAAGCAGAGTGTGATCCATGGATGAGAACTCTGCTCTGTGCTTACCTTCAGAAATGGAGTTAAATCCCATGCTCGGTGTCTTCCTACAAGCACTACATTGTTTCAGGTAATGGCAGTCACTTTTCAGCTCAAATGAACTACATCATTCACTAAGCTCACACGTTTCTCATCTTAACTGACAAGAATTGGATGTTAGAGGACCTGTGGTTTGTTTCAGTTTTAGAAGCAGAGTTGAACTAAATATGGCCTGTATGTGTAGGAAACACCGTTCTTTAGTTCTGAGCACACTCAAGTTTCCTACTGTCTTAGAGACTCTAGAAAGCTAGAGCATGCTTCTTGCTCTAAAGCAGAGTGTGATCAATGGATCAGAACTCTGCTGTGTGTTTCACTTCAGAAATGGAGTTAAATCCCATGCTCTGAGTCTTTCTACAAGGAGGACTTCAATTCAAGTAAGGGCAGTTACTTTACAGCTCAAACGAACTATATCGTTCACGAATCTCACACGTTTCTCATCTTAACTGAGAAGCATTGGATGTTAGAGGACCTTTGCTTTGTATCAATTTCAAGCAGAGTTGAACTAGATATGGTCCGTAATGTATAGGAAAAACCGTTCTTTTCTTCTGAGCACACTCACGTTTCCTGCGGTATTAGAGACTCTAGAAAACAATAGCGTGCTTCTTGATCTAAAGCAGAGTGTGATCAATGGATCAGAACTCTGCTGTTTGTTTCACTTCAGAAATGGAGTTAAATCCCAGGCTCTGAGTCTTTCTACAAGGAGGACTTCGATTCAAGTAAGGGCAGTTACTTTACAGCTCAAACGAACTACATCATTCACGAAGCTCACACGTTTCTCATCTGAACTGACACACAACGGATGTTAGAGGACCAGTGATTTGTATCAGTTTCAGAAGCAGAGTTTGACTAGATATGGTCCGTATGTGTAGGAAACACCGTTCTTTTCTTCTGAGCACACTCAATTTTCCTGCTGTATTAGAGAATCTAGAAAGCAAGAGAGTTCTTCTTGCTCTAAAGCAGAGTGTGATCCAAGGATGAGAACTCTGCTGTGTGCTTCCCTTCAGAAATAGGGTTAAATCCCATGCTCTGTGTCTTCCTACAAGCACTACTTTGTTTCAGGTAAGGGCAGTCACTTTTCAGCTCAAACCAAGTACATCATTCACTAAGCTCACACGTTTCTCATCTTAACTGACAAGCCTCGGATGTTAGAGGACCAGTGCTTTGTATCAGTTTCAGAAGCAGAGTTGGACTAGATATGGTCCTTATGTGTACGAAACAACGTTCTTTTGTTCTCATCACAATCACGTTTCTTGCTGTCTTAGAGAATCTGGAAAGCAAGAGCGTGCTTCTTGCTCTAAAGCAGAGTGTAATCCATGGATAAGAACTGTGTTGTGTGTTTCCCTTCAGAAATGGAGTTAAACCCCAGGCTCTGTGTCTTCCCACAAGTAAGACTTCGTTTCATGTAAGGGCAGTCACTTTTCAGCTCAAACGACCACATCGTTCACGAAGCTCACACGTTTCTCATCTTAACTGACAATCATCGAATGTAAGAGGACCAGTGCTTTGTATCAGTTTCAGAAGCAGAGTTGGACTAGATATGGTGTGTATGTGTAGGAAACACCAATCATTTGTTCTGAACACACTCACGTTTCCTGCTGTATTAGAGAATCTAGAAAGCAAGAGCGTGCTTCTTGATGTAAAGCAGAGTGTGATCAATGGATCAGAACTCTGCTGTTTGTTTCACTTCAGAAATGGAGTTAAATCCCAGGCTCTGAGTCTTTCTACAAGGAGGACTTCGATTCAAGTAAGGGCAGTCACTTTACAGCTCAAACGAACTACATCGTTCACGAAAGTCACGCGTTTCTCATCTAAACTGACAAGCATTGGATGTTAGAGTTTCTCTGCTTTGTTTCAGTTTCAGAAGCAGAGATGAACTAGATATGGTCCGTACATGTAGGAAACACCGTTCTTTAGTTCTGAGCACACTCAATTTTCCTGCTGTATTAGAGAATCTAGAAAGCAAGAGAGTTCTTCTTGCTCTAAAGCAGAGTGTGATCCAAGGATGAGAACTCTGCTGTGTGCTTCCCTTCAGATATAGAGTAAATCCCATGCTCTGTGTCTTCCTACAAGCACTATTTTGTTTCAGGTAAGGGCAGTCACTTTTCAGCTCAAAGCAAGTACATCATTCACTAAGCTCACACGTTTCTCATCTTAACTGACAAGCATTGGATGTTAGAGGACCTGTGGTTTGTTTCAGTTTCAGAATCAGATTTGAACTTGATATGGCCCGTATGTGTAGGAAACACCGTTCTTTAGTTCTGAGCACACTCAATTTTCCTACTGTATTAGAGAATCTAGAAAGCAAGAGAGTTCTTCTTGCTCTAAAGCAGAGTGTGATCTAAGGATGAGAACTCTGCTGTGTGCTTCCCTTCAGAAATGGAGTTAAATCCCATGCTCTGTGTCTTCCTACAAGCACTACTTTGTTTCAGGTAAGGGCAGTCACATTTCAGCTCAAACGAACTACATCATTCACTAAGCTCATACGTTTCTCATCTTAACTGACAAGCATTGGATGTTAGAGGACCTGTGGTTTGTTTCAGTTTCAGAAGCAGAGTTTGACTAGATATGGTCCGTATGTGTAGGAAACACCATTCTTTAGTTCTGAGCACACCCAAGTTTCCTACTGTCTTAGAGACTCTAGAAAGCTAGAGCATGCTTCTTGCTCTAAAGCAGAGTGTGATCAATGGATCAGAACTCTGCTGTGTGTTTCACTTCAGAAATGGAGTTAAATCCCAGGCTCTGGTTCTTTCTACAAGGAGGACTTCAATTCAAGTAAGGGCAGTTACTTTACAGGTCAAACGAACTATATCGTTCACGAATCTCACACGTTTCTCATCTTAACTGAGAAGCATTGGATGTTAGAGGACCTTTGCTTTGTATCAATTTCAAGCAGAGTTGAACTAGATATGGTCTGTAATGTATAGGAAAAACCATTCTTTTCTTCTGACCACACTGACGTTTCCTGCGGTATTAGAGACTCTAGAAAACAATCGCGTGCTTCTTGCTCTATAGCAGAGTGTGATCCATGGATGAGAACTGTGTTGTGTGTTTCCCTTCAGTAATGGAGTTAAACCCCAGGCTCTGTGTCTTCCCACAAGCAAGACTCCGTTTCAGGTAAGGGCAGTCACATTTCAGCTCAAACGAACTTCATCATTCACTAAGCTCACACGTTTCTCATCTTAACTGACAAGCATTGGATGTTAGAGGACCTATGGTTTGTTTCAGTTTCAGAAGCAGAGTTTGACTAGATATGGTCCGTATGTGTAGGAAACACCATTCTTTAGTTCTGAGCACACTCAAGTTTCCTACTGTCTTAGAGACTCTAGAAAGCTAGAGCATGCTTCTTGCTCTAAAGCAGAGTGTGATCAATGGATCAGAACTCTGCTGTGTGTTTCACTTCAGAAATGGAGTTAAATCCCAGGCTCTGAGTCTTTCTACAAGGAGGACTTCGATTCAAGTAAGGGCAGTTACTTTACAGCTCAAACGAACTAAATCATTCACGAATCTCACACGATTCTCATCTTAACTGAGAAGCATTGGATGTTAGAGGACCTTTGCTTTGTATCAATTTCAAGCAGAGTTGAACTACATATGGTCCGTAATGTATAGGAAAAACCATTCTTTTCTTCTGAGCACACTCACGTTTCCTGCGGTATTAGAGACTCTAGAAAACAATAGCGTGCTTCTTGCTCTATAGTAGAGTGTGATCCATGGATGAGAACTGCGTTGTGTGTTTCCCTTCAGAAATGGAGTTAAACCCCAGGCTCTGTGTCTTCCCACAAGCAAGACTTGGTTTCATGTAAGGGAAGTCACTTTTCAGCTCAAACGAACTACATCGTTCACGAAGCTCACACGTTT